>CM062577.1:11570000-12195000 GCA_031468815.1 Morus bassanus | reverse complement strand
ACCAGAGGGGTCCAGCGGCATGCAGCAGTGTGGGAGCTCATCCAGCAGCACCAGATTCATTCCCAACTGCTCCAAAACCTCAAACCAGCCAGCAGCAGGCTTGAAGGGATGCAATGATGTAGGGGACCAGGGACATCCTCCCGCTGTCTCCGTAGGGGCTTTCTCTTTACCTCCCAGTCCAGCAAGCAGACAGGTCTCCACTGGCTCTGGCTGCCCCATCTCCATTGTCCCTGCTCTTTGGTTTAAGGGTGGCTGTTTCCTTGACGAATATGGCCCTCAAAAATAATATCCCTGAAGATATCTTCAGTGTTCCTCTGGGAGCAAAGCCCCTCCCCAGATGGGCACGGGCAGGGTGCCCCTCTCAGTGACCGGGACAATGCATGCGAGGCTTGCTCCTGCAGAAGAGAAATAATGTCTCAGGCTGTGCTAGCAATTTTCTGGCAAAAAAACTTATCTGGGAAAAGGACAATTTTAAGGAGACTGAGACTATTCATAAATTCAAGTCAAATTTAGAGATTACTTTCAGCCTGTGGCTTCTTCTATCCTCCCCTTTCCCTTCCCCCCTCCCCTGAATTATTGTTTGCAAAAATTAAAACAAAATGTTTTGGGGTTTTTGTTTGTTTAAAAAGCAACTTGCATTTTGAAAATTGCCAAAATATAAGTTTTGGAAGGGTGGGGTCTTTTGAAAGGGCAGCATTGTCATTGCTGAATGAAAACCATGGAGAGGAATGCGTCCTGGGAGATGCAGGGCGCTGGGATGCGGGGCTCAGGGGACATGGCGGCAGCACAAAAGACCACAACCACAGCTCCCACCACACAGCTCCAGCCTGTGCCTCCCATTCACGTATCTCCTTTTGTCCTCCCAAATGGAAAATCCTGCCCACCTTGACCTTCTTCGACAGATTCATTTGACCAAGTCACTGTTTTTAATGCAGACATGCTTCTGCTGTAGTTTCTTCAGCCGGCTCCAAACCACAGCTTTCCTCTTTTCTGCTCCGACCTTCTCCAGGTTTCTGAACATCTGCATTTAAGTGGTATCTGGTTATTCATATTGGAGCCTGGCAGCCCAGGTAGAGACTGTTTGATGAAGCTCTGTACATCTGTGTGTAATAAAGTCAGCGAAAAAAAGGCTTGTGAGGTCCTTGGCAAAATAAAAGAAAGAAGAGAGCAGGAGACAGCAGCACTGAGCTTGGTCAAGCAATGGGAGCCAAAAGCTTACATTGGAGAGGTCTCAGCACCTGGCACATGTTTTGCCTGTAGCTGGGTCTGCACTGGGTCTGAAGCCCATGCAGGGGTGTCTTCTCCACCGGGTGAAAAGCAAAGTATAGGGAGCATAGGTGATGATACCAAGACTGGGAGGTGATTTTTATTACAGCCAGCAAAGGCGTTCATAGAAAGAAAAGATGGGTTGCTAAAGAGCCACTTACTGTGGCAGGGAAATTCAAACCAAGAAACACTAGCTGGAAATTAAAGCCAGGCCAATTCATGTTAGGAAGGAGGCAAAACGCTTTAGCACAGCAGGGGATTAACCTTCAGGCCGAGGGAGAGGGTGGGCGGGAGCTGCATTTCCTGAGTGCCTCTGTCCAGGGAAAATGTGGCCGGGTGAGCCACACGCCCTGCCCGCGGCACCCAGGGACCGCACACAGATTCAGGGCTGGGATCCAAAAGCACCATGACCTGCTGCTGGGTCCCTGTCGGTCCTAATGGCCAGCTCCCAGCAACAGCAGTGTGCCCAGGCATTGCCCACACTCAGCATCTCCAGACCCCCACCACTGGTTTTCTCTGAAGCTGTAACACCAGTGTGACGGATCCCATCACGTGTTCCAGCCTCGTCCCCAGCAAGGACTTTCTGACGCCTAGATGGGTCATTTATTGCATTGCCCTAATTCTTCCGTCCTTATGCGCTATTGTCAGGAAAAAAATAGGATGGCTATTTTCCTTCAGTCAGATCAAGCCTCTCCCACTGGGCATCTGCAAACACAGCAGGCTACAGATGGAGTTGCCAGCTAGCTCTGGCTGGTGGCCAGTGATGCACAGCACTGGCCGCTCAGGACCCAGGCACTCAGCGTGAGCACTGGAGACAGTAACCTCAATTAAAACCACTCTCCTTGGGTCAGTTTGGCCGCTTCTGTCTGCACAAACAGGTGGATGGGGAGGGCGTGGATGATGGAAAAGCACCCGTGTGCGTGGGTTTAGGAGGCAGTCAGTGCCCAGCGGATGTCCTTGGTGCCCTGGGAGTGCAGGTGGAAGGAGGGGACAGAGCCAAGGCTAAGATGACGGAGCCAAAAAAGGCTGAGAAGTCATGGTGGAGGCGTAGCCATCGCTCCCTGGCTGCTTGTGGTGCTTGCAGGGAGGCCAAGTGCAAGGGCACTGGGCATAGAGAGGGGCTTAACCAGTCCACACCGTCTTCCTCCTGGGAGGGTTTATACCCCAAGGCATACACCATCTTTAGGTCGTTTGCTCTGGATGAGGACAGGTTGGCAGTTTTGGGGAGCTCCTTGCAGCTTTTTGTGAGGTTCAGCTTCTTCACTTCTCCAGACAGTGGATTTTCCCATCCCTGGAAGATCAATGTAAGATTGATCCCAGGACCAGGGCTGTGAGCAGCTCTGCACTTATTCCCCCACATTCCCACACAGCTCTGCCCTGGTGGGACCAGCTGAAATATTTGCAAAGATCCTGAGAAAATCCCAGGAGTTCTGCTTTCCTGGCTTTACAAAAACATTTATGCTTATCAAGCAACCCAAAGAAATGCAACGATTTTCACTCACTCTTCGGGTGGGCTCAGCTTTGAATTTTAAAAAGGGATTTGCCAATGCAGTCTTGCAAAATACTTGAGTACCGAGTCCAGCTCTCTCAAAATACAAGTTTTAGGAGGAGGTGAGTTTTCATGCTCTTTAGAAAACATGCACTTCTGCCAGCTGCAAGGAAGAACTAGGTCTTTTGTGAGGCCATGCCACCCCCTGGAGAAATGTATCCTCATGTTGGTCAACAGGGACTAAATCCTGTGGTTTGTAGCACCAAAGGCAGAGCTGCTAGTGAGTCTCAAGGCTTTGAAAGATGGAGATGTGCCTGCAGGGTCACAGGCTACAGCAGGGATGGCAGACCCTCAGACTGAGGGACTTAAATCTTTTTTTCCTCTGCTTGAGCTGAGTCCTGAGGCCATGCCGTTGATGCAGGTGTTACCTTGGTGGTTAGCTATAGCCGAGAGGACATCCTTCATGTAGCAGCCCTGGTGTGCCTCTCAGCTGGTCCATGCCTGGCAGAAGGCTCTGCCCTGACGGAGGAACCAGCCCTCAGCCCACAGTGCCTCCTGCACACCCGGGTAAAGGGTTTAATCTCAGCATCATAGTCATCTCTTTGTAAAACATGGATTGGGACTTTAAAAATGCCACCTCCTTCCCAAAAACTTAGCTCATGCATTCTGCAGGGCAAGAATTGCCTCTAATCCCCTGTTTGTACGGCGCTGACTGTGGCGGAGCCATCGTGCTGGCAGGGGCTGCTCGGCACACTGTGAGAAAAGGAGAATACCATAGCTGAGTGGTGGCTGGGGCGCTTGTAGCAAAGCACAACATGCTCTTCCTGATATTAAGATGGAAGGGGAAAAACCTACAAAAGGGGATGCAGAAAGCACCTGGTGCGTGCTCCTGTGCTTCTTTTAGATGCAAACAGGCTGTTTAAGTGCACTTGCAGCATCAGCAAATGTGTCCATGGGACCGGCCAGATCTAAAAAGCAGCAATTCCCTCTGCATGCAGAAGCTGTGTCTCCAGACTCCTTGATGGTCATCTCCTGTTTCGAGAGAGGACAAATGCACCCGCAGGCTGGTAGGCTCATCTAAGGAGAGGCAAACCGCAGTTCAAAGTCGTAGCCCCGCTTGGTGTCAGGAATCTCACTTTCTCACGGCTGGCAAACCGCTCTCGGGCTACTCTTCTCACCATAGCACGTTGGTGGCTGCTTCTCCTGCTTTGCCAGCGTTTGGTGGGGATGTGAAGTTGGGCCTCATCACGTCAGCCAGAGGAATTCAGGTTGCAAAGCACGGAGAGAGCAGTCTCCATCCCACTGGTTGGACGTGTCTGGAGTATTTTGCTCTCCCCTTTGCTTTCACGTCGTGGGTTAGCTGGGGATTGTTCCTGATAAATAATCCAGAACTGCATTGTAATTTTCTGGGCTGAAATTTGATAATTAAGCAAATATAGCATGTCTTTGTCTTGGGCAAGCACCATAAGGTAAACAGGAAGGAATGAGGGATTAAGATGCCTCTGCTCTAAAGGAAGGTGACAAGCCCAGAGCCGTGACACCTTCGTGCTGAGCCGAGAGGCCCAGCTGTGGGTTGGCATTGCACAGATGCATTGTTCGGGGGTGAAGAGCAAATAAAAGCAAAGGGAAAAGAAAACAAGCTATAAAATTCTCGGCAAAGCACAGAGCCCCAGCAACTGCCTCTTGATGTTCCCGTGACAGCTCTGGGGAGAGGCAGCTGAGGGGTCGAGCTTTTGAAGTCCTTAAGTTGTCCTTTGCAAAGGCCCCCTGTTAAAATAGTCCCTGTGTTGACATTAGGCTGCATATGGTGGAGAAATTGGACATCTCCCGGCAGGTTCAGTCGCAACATATGCAATCAAAGCAGAGGGGGACTTTTTGGTATTTGACTAACTGGGCGTCAGGCTGGCCCTGTCCCAGCAGTGGGATGAGAGGTGTGGAGGCAGAGGTGAGGTTTTATCGGCATGTTCAGGGCTGCAGATGCATAACAGAGCCTTGTGCTATGGCTACCAAGCATGGGAAGGAAAGCTGGGGAAGAAGCTAGCTAGGAAGTTCTTGAAATGATATTTGGAGCTCAAACACACGTGTGTGTCAGGACTGGTGAGAGTGGGAATACTGGGAAGGTCGGGCAGGTGATGTTGGAAATGCCCTTTCCCCCACGGGCAGACAGAGGGCTTCCCAGGGGGTTGGGAAGCAGCAGGTTTTGCAGCAGTTTTGGGGGGGGTGTCTTTGTACTGAGCAATAGCATGATATGAAGCAGCACAGTGTGAGAGCAGATGAGAAGGGAGATGAGCAGTGCTTGCATGGGACAAAGCACTTGCAACAAATCTGGAGGAGCAGCTGGGGGGTTGTGCGTTGCTGTTTCCTAACCATGGATGGGCTCCCTGCCCTCACAGCCCTGCCTGCACCCAGCTTTTAATTCATATTAAGAGTGGGGAGAAGCAAAAGGCGTATTTGTTGCAAGTCACGATGGCGAAACAAGGTCTCGGTGATCTCAGCTTCCCTTCCAAAAAGCTGGACTCACCACATAGCACTGGTCAGGGACAGATGAGGGCTTGCAGTTGGCTTCCCATAGTCAGAGGTGCCACCAAGCATCCCATCCTGTGACAGCCACCCTGGCCAGGACTGCGAGGGTCCCCAGCCCCACGCACATGGTGTCCCCCAGGGTTAGCATCTCCATGGCCGGGTGCAGATGCTGACAGTCTCCACTCTTTGCCTTTCACAGCCTGCAACTGCAACCTGCATGCCCGGCGGTGCCGCTTCAACATGGAGCTCTACAAGCTGTCAGGGCGCAAGAGCGGCGGTGTCTGCCTGAACTGCCGGCACAACACTGCGGGGCGGCACTGCCACTACTGTAAGGAGGGCTTCTACCGGGACCTCAGCAAGCCCATCTCCCACCGCAAGGCCTGCAAAGGTACTGGGCAGGGGGTGGGACAGCTGGGACTGCACAGCTCCTTCTTCTCCAACCCCTTCCTGCCGCTCCTGCTTTCACAGCCCTTGCTGTCGCCAAACTCCTCCTGCTCCTCCCTCTCCCAAACCAAGCCCATGAAATTACTTTTCTTGCCCCCATGTTTCCTGCCATCACCTCTCCTTGGTCTCCCCAGCCTTCTGGTGAGGACAAAGCCACCAAAATACAAAAATTTCCCACTGCTGAGGATGACTTCAAATTATTTCAAGTTTTATCACTTATAAATCATGCTTCATCTGCTCCAATAGCCACAGCTAACTTGGTCATCACGTATGTAAGGGCAGAGTTGCACAAAAGCTCAGGTACAGGGTTAGATGTAGCGACTGTGAATTAGCCTCCTCCAAAAGCCCATCTCCTGCTCCCACCCTGCACCCTCACCCCCAGCGCTGCTGGGGCACAGGCAGGGCTTAACCCACACACAAAACATTTCATTCCTTGGGAGGAGGTGAGAAGAGTAAAATGGGAAACAATTTTATTTTGAGTTCAGCAAACAGAGCTTTTTGAGGTTACCTCTTCTCCTGCAGTGGATGTGAAGATGAGTGGGGCTTCAGCTGGGGCGGGAGCCGCAATAAGAGCAAATCCTGCAAATGAACTTTTTTAACTCTCAGCTGTCTGCTGGAAGAGATATAAATCCTGAACCTGAGACGTAGCAAAAGGAACCAAGCAAACATTCAAAAGGCAGATCAGACGATGATGGGGTTTCCCGCAGAAAGCTTCAGCTCTTTTCTCTCTAAAGACTCATTTTAACAAGAAACGGAAAGCTTTTTGGCCTGAGCTGGGTATTTTTGGCTGGAAAGCTTTGGGTCTTCAGCATTTTCAATTTTTTAATGAAAAAGCTTCTTCATGGTGGTTGGTTTTTTTTTCCCACTGAAAACAGACACTCTTTGCCAAAGCAGAAAAAGAAATTGCTTTTTTAGACAGCCCTACTCCCCCTTTTTTCACCTTGTAAAAACTATTTCAATGAGACATTTTCGACCCGCCCTGCGCTGAGGCTGCTAACAAGCTACAGCTTCAGCCAAAGCGCAAGCTGGTAGGTTGTGAACCCAGCCCGTGGTTCTGGGGGGAGAGGAGCAGCTGTTTCAAGGCCCAAGGAGCCAGAAGGCAGGGGTGCAGGGGGGCTGAGCCACTTCCACCCCAGCCCCAACACCCAGCATCCCGGCTGGACCCCCTGCTCTGGCAGGGAGCTGCCTGCCGCGTGCGGCCGCGCCTTGCCCCCCGGTCCCGAGCGGATATGTGTCATAATAAAGTTCATGTTTCTGCTTTCATGGCTGGGTCACAGCCGAAGTACAGCGCATTAGGTTGAGGCAAACAAAGGGAAATTGTGAAGGCGTGGGCTCTCCTCGAGTGGGGCCAGGCAGCGATGCAGGCGGGCATCCATCACCCCCCCGGGGCACCAGCTTGCTCGCAGAGGCATTTGCTGATGTCCAGATTCTCATTTATCTTCCTGCTCCCCAGAAAGGGTTTTGGGGTGCTGGGGCAGCGGGGGGAATTCCCACCCCTCCCTAAGGCTCTGGTTTATCTCGGCTGCCTCCCCAGCATGGGGGCTTCTGGGGATATGGTAGGATTTGTGGGAGAGGAGTGCTCTTTCCCAGCCACGGGGTCATTGTGCATCCATAAGGATCCCAGTCCGCTGGGATCAGCACAGGGAGCATGGAGCAGGGAGAGGATGCTCAGCTTGGGGGGGTAGGGTGGATCCCATCCTCTGTCCCTCCCCAGCTTTTCCAACCCGGGACAAGGCAGTCCCTGCCCTGTGTTGGCAGTGATGTCCATGCTCAGCCCTCTCTGTCTCATTGACCCTGCATTTCCCAGGACCTTCCTCGCTCCAGCTTTTCCCAGCTCTCCTCCCAGGCCAGGCAGCCTGCTCCCCCTCTCCTGCCCATTTATCCTTGCTGTCCCCTGGCCCCTCACCCTTCTTAACCTCTCCGTGGCTGATAGCACAGTGGTTTTACCCAAAAAGCACGGCTGGGTGGCGGGTGGTACCTGCAGGTGGGAAACCTGAGAGCCACGGTGTGCCTTGGTTTCCCCAGGCGAGCATCCGGGAAGATGCATGCTCGCCTTCGTGAGGTACTCCACAATGTTTTAAGGCTGAATTTCCCAGTCGCTGGGTCATTCGCTCTATTAAATGCTCTTTGCAATTGTCCTTCTCATCCCCCTGCCTTCTCGAACTGCTTCTGCTCTTGAAATGTGAGACCGCCAAATTTAAATACTTCTCCAGCCCCCCATGGTTTATAACAAAAATGTGGCTATTGGAGCTAACAGATACAAAGGTATGTAATAAATATGCTGGGGCATGAACAGCTCCCCGACTCGCAGGCTATTAGCACAATTTCACAGTAGTTGGAATGGTTTATTGTTGGCGTAATCCATCGTCCTATACAAAAGCGGGCTAAATGAAGTTTCCTACAGCAAAGGCATTCCTTTGAAAACTCGTTTTCCTGGGCTCTGTTTATGACACAGGGGATTTCATGTTCCCTCTATTTTCCTTCCCTGATTAAGACTCTGTTCTGAAATAATTGTTGAAAACAGGCATTTTTAAAAAACAAACCCTGCCATCTAACAAATTCAGCCATTTCTCCACTGATAACAATATTAATTTATCATCTCACCAAGCCATCTGCCGATGGGCAAAGCTCTCCCAGAGTCTCATCTTGGCTGAATGTGTTTAGAATTAAGGAATTAACCATCCTGTAGCTTCTGCCATCTCCCTCACAACTGCCTGACGTCTCATCTCACCCAGCAGATTGTGTTTTCTCTATAAGACTTGATTCTTTCAACCATTGCATTGCTCCATTCATATCCTACAAGTAAAACATTTAAACAAATGCATACAATAGAGCACCGATGCCTTGTGAGCCAATAGAGCTGCTGAGGAAGCACACAGCACACGAACCACCCTGGCGAGTGTGCGTGAGCTCGGGCGAACTCACAGCAAATGTTCCATGAAAAAGCTGCTGAAGAGATTTTTGTATTAATTCAACTTCATTAATTCAGCCTAACAGACACATCCAGCTAAACTGCCTTTCCTCTCACACATGTTTCTCATCTCTCTCTCCATCCTATGCACTAGGTTATGTACCTCAATTAATAATGCATCTAACATCAGAAAATTATAGAGGCATGAGTTGTATTATTTTAAATGTTTGGTTTTGGTATTTATGCAAAAATATCACATTGCAGAGATGTTTGCACAATGGCTACTTTTTTTTAACTTGGAGAAAAAGAAAATGCCACAAACTTACACGTGTTGCAGGGCATGGTGCGAGGCTCAGGCAGCAAGAGGTGAGCAGAAAGTGCAGATCGGCAGTGCCCTCCTGCCCAGGCAGAGGGCTGGTTGGTTTTCTAATAGCCAATTCTATACTAATTTTTAATTAAAGATTTTTTTAATGATCTGAAGCTGCTTTAGCAGGACAGGTGAAGGCATAAGAAGTTGGGCTTTAAGGATGACTTTTTACCCTGATGGTTAAAAGCGATGCAGCCATGCCATGTTCCTTGCCTGTGCCTTTGCTTCCAGTTATTTTCCTGCAAAGACAATAAAAGCAAGAAAGTAGTCAGTGATCAGAGATGCCCTGTCGCAGAACCACGCAACAGGCAGAGGATGGCATGAAGTCTGCAAACCACATGCAAAGGAATTGATGACAGATGGAGCAGGGATATTGCATGAAGTGGCAACATTGAGTGTATGCCAGAGCCTGCCAGGCTGGAGCTGGGAGCTGAAGGAGGGCTGCGACTGCTGTGGGTGGGTGGTCAGGCAAACCCAGGGACACCAGTTACTCAAGCAAGGGCTTGGGCTCCCGCAGAGTTTTGAGGTCAGACTGCACAGCTGATCTCTGCGTGGCCCTGGACAGGGGTTCTGGGGCTGGAGGAGTCCGATGGTAGTGGTGGTCTTCTGCCATGGGGGATGGATGGGGTCATCCCAGCAGGCGCCGGAGCAGGATACCCTTTGCTCTGGCAGATACATCAAACCCCTGGGTTCTGCACACACCCAGTAGGTGTGTGGGTTGTCCTGAGAAACAACAAAAGCCCAGACATAAGAAATTTTGCATGTTCATCTTTTAAAACTCAGAACAAGGGTGAATTGTTCCTCCTTTCTCACTGATTTTTGTGAGAGCATGAAGAGCTCCCAAAACACTGAAGCCCTGCTTCCCATTCCTTCTGCTTTCCCTCTGCTCCAAAAGATGTTGCAAGTGAAATTCCACATCTGGGTCCTGCAAAACTCCGTCCACTCCACTCATCATAGGCTGCCGTAAATCAGGGCCCTGTTAGTTCTTTTGATTAAATTCACTCCTGATATTTGCCAGATTATTGGCACTAATGTCATTCTATTGGAACAGAGAGTCTGCAGGATTTTATAGCCTGGCTGTAAAACAGCTCTGCACTTCGGGGAAAGGATTTACACACTTTTTGATGAAAAGATGACAAATGATACATGTTATGAATGCACTTGTGCTGAGGCTGCCAGTGTAAACCCCTTGTGGAGGGGCAGGATTTGGCACCTGGAGAGGTCACATTCATTAAGACTCAGTGTTTTGGTAAAAAATGGTTATCACCTGCCTCCCCCTCGCTGTTGCAGCCCCATGCCCGTGCCAATCCTAGCAGACTTTTCCATCTGTGTTGGAGGATTATTTAATGGCTTGTGTAAAAAAAAAAAAAAAAAAAAGCACTCCCAGTATACCTGCCCATCCTGGCTTGGACCTGCAAAGGCTGAAGACTTTGATATTTGCTTTTTGAGATAGTTTGGGTTCAAGCAGAGAGAGGGTGAGTGCCACCCCGTGGGCTCAGCCTCCAGTCCTTGATTTAATGGGTGTAGATGCAGGTTTTCTTCCCACCCAGCTGCAGGCATTTAGTGTGGAGGGGACTAACGCAGCTGAACAGCTTTGGCTCCTTGTGCTGCCTGGAGAGGAGAGCACAGCCCCTGGTGACAGGGACAGTGGGACGGGTCCCCCATCTCTCTCCACTGACTATAGAGGGAGCTGCATGACCAGCTTAGAGCAGAGAGCTCATTTCCACAAGGCTGAAGCTAGGGGAGATGAAGCCTCTTCCTGCTGCCTGGAGCCCCACTGGGAAGTTGGGGTGCAGGAGGCAGCTGGAGTAATACCCACATCAGATGGCAGAGGCTGAGGACAGGCTTGCTGCCACCAGCTTACTGGTGTCCCACCGATGGTGTCCCACCGGCCATGTCCCAGTGTAGGACAGGAAGATCAGCCTGTCCGTGGTGCATCCCTGCAAGTTTCAGCTGTGGTCAGCATCCCTCCAGCCTTGGAGATGTCTCCTGCCACCACAGTCCTCAAGCCACAGCTAAGTGGAGTTAGGCAAGCTCACAGCTAACACATCCCAAAGACATAGGGATGGCCTGGCTGAAACCCCTAAACCCCTAAAACAGCACTGCTGCCAGTGGTGGCTCCTGTCCCCAGCCTTTCCTTGTCCATAGCAAGTATCCCAGCTGGGTGGGTCCCACAGGCTCCCTCCCATCACTGCAGGGACCCCGTTACTGCTGGGCATCAGTGCAGGAGATCTACCCTTCATGTCCACCTTAGGAGGATGTGAAGTGCATCCTAAGGGAGATGCTCCTCACCCCAGAGCAACCTCACATTGATGCCCACCTCTAGTCCAGCTCATCTGAGGTTTTGCAAGGCCAAGTCCAAGGCAATACTTTCTATCAATTCCCCCCAGGGAGCTGTCTTTAATTATCAAGCTTTCTTCTCTTCGTTTTCTCCTTTTCTTCCTCTTTGAAAACCAGCTGGAGCTACCATTTAGATGAGAGATGAGCCAACTCCTAGTGCTGGCAGGGTTTGGATTGAGTTCTTGTATCAAGGCTTGGTCACCTCTGAGAAATAGCATCGCTGGAGAAAGACCAAACTTTCAAGGCATTGATCTGCCAAACACAGACTTTATTTTCTCTGTAGGAAGTGTTCTCCTACTGCTGCAAGAACAATTTTCTAGCTGTATTTCTATACTGCATTTGTTAGTGGCTTTGCCTCCATCACCCCCTTCCCCAAGGCCCCATAATTCTTTATATTGATATTATTCTAAGTGCTGAGCACTGATTTATGGTTTTTACATGTAAAACTTGTCATCAGCAACCCCCAGGCACACACAAACCAGTTGGAGAACGTTTATAGAAATGCAGCTTTAAGCTGTCCCATGCACACAGGTCACTGCATGGAAGTGTCCTGGGCAGCGCAGGAAGCTTGAGTGCCACTGCCACCAAATGCCACCACCTCCATGGCACCTCCACGGCCCAGGGCAGTGCCACACTATCCACCTGTTCGGGCTGGAAGGGTCCCAAAGCAAAGAAGGGACATGATTATTACAGAAACTCTTAAACTGTTTTGAGTTTGTAGTGTGAAAACATGGAAAAGGAGTGATTTTCTTTGTCTAGTGAAGGCTTGAGCTCAACGCAACATGTCTACCTGGCCATGCCAGCTTTTAAACATCCACGATTTTAATGACATATGAGCAGCTATGTCAAATTAAGCAGCTGCTTCTGTGCGAGCCAGAGCGGGAAGAGTTTGCTGTGTCGCAGCAGTGGAATATTCCTGTGGCAAACCCAGTGACTGAGACACTTTCTACTTTTTTCAAGCCAGATGGGCCTCCATGTGCCAGCCTTCATCCTGCTCTCCCTTCCATGTGTGACTTCCAGTTCCAAGGACTTTCTAATTAAGTCCGATGTATGTGAGCCATCAGCGAGGACCAAACCAAATATTGGAGCCATGCACAACCCCTTCCTCCAAGCCCAGGCAGCTCCACCACCTCCGCGCAGTGCAGGGGGATGGTGCTGTGCACTGGGGCACACATTTAGGGACCACAAATATCATGTTCCAGTTTCATGGTTATAGCCACTGGTGATCTGAAATGGTTGTACTTTTTGCTCCTCTGCATATCTCCCCCTGAAAGTGCTCCAGTGTCAGTGTTAGTTCTCCATTTCAGTGCAAATTAACTGGGACAAGAGTAAAATCCTGCTGTCTGGTCTTCCCAGAAACTCATCAGTGACTTTCTCCTCTCTCTGTCTTACAACTGGGGCCACCTCCCAGCATACGGCAGCATTTAAACAGATATTTGCTTTCAGTGGAATATATTTTAGGCAGCCTGGGATTGAAACCTGGATGCTTGGGGTGAGCACAGGGGGCTGGTAGGAGACCCCCCCCCGAGGGCTGGCAGAGCACGAATGGGCATCACCGTGGGCAAGGAGGCCCTGCCATCCACATCGCAGATGAAGTGCACATGCCGAGGGGTCTCTGGTCCACTACAGTCTCCAGACATTGGCTTAGAAGGTCATTAACAAAAAAAAAAAAAAAAAATTAAAAATAGAAGAAAAAAAAAGAAGAAAGAGAGAGAGATTTGTTTGTGCCTGGTGATAAGATCAGAGCAAAATCACCTCCATGCCAAAAAATTCCTTAAGTTCCAGCTGTCTTCAAGCTCCAGGGAAGTCAATAATTTCACATATTGCTCCCACCCAGGCACATTTTGCTGCGCGATTCAACTCCCCTGCAAGCCTGGACTCTCCCGCCAGGCTGGGCAGATGTTGTGCACCCCAGCCCCAAGGGAGGGGAGTTACTTCTTAGCCTGGGCCCTCCATTCTCCTCCAAAAAGCCACGTTGGCACTTCCAGAGCCCTTTTCAGCAAAGCTCCCCTCTCTTCTAGGGTCATCTTTTGGACCTTGCCAAATGGGTAGACTAACTTGCGTTTAAACGCAAATTTGAAACAGACCCGGTTTAGGGAAGGGGGTGTGTGGAAGGGGCTTTTGACATATCTTCAAATGGGTTGGGAAGACATCTGGATGTAAAGAAGACAGCATCTCACCAGGCAGGGTGACCTGTAGCACAAACCCTGGAGTGCAGCTCTGATGTGTCCACTTGGTGTCCCCAGCCCAGTCGAGACCACCCACTCTCACGGGGGATGTGCCCGGGGCTCTGGTGATGCCCCCTGTGCCTTGCTCCTGTGGATGCTCTCCCACAAAAGCACCCACTGGATGCTTCTTCCACCCAAAGGAGTAAAACCAGGACCCAAAGAACCATCTCCCAGGAGAAGAACAAGACCAGGTGTGCTGGTTTAGAGATGCATTTCTGCTGCAACGGGAGGCCTTAATCACTTTTAGCACAGGAGGGAGGAACAGCCCCACAAAAGCATCAGCTGAAAAAGCACACAAAGAGCCCCCAGAAAGGGTAAAAGTCATGGCAGAAACTGCCATGTGGGGCTTGCGGAGGTCAGGGCAAGATGCTGTGCTGACTCTGGGGAGCAAAGACGTGCAATGGAGGAGGCTTAGCCAGAGACCCTCTGAAGGACCTTGAGCTCTCCATTGCAGCCTAGAAACCTTGCCCCCAGCACCTTCAGAGGGGTGACATAGCTCACAGCTGAGTCCCAAATCCATGTTAGACATTTGGATGATCTAACTTGTTAGGAAAAATTAGACAGTGTTGATTCCCTGACCGAAGCACTGCATTTCTGAAAAATCCCATCCTTGCAATGATGGTGCCTGAGAGGAGTTTTACTGGCAAAATTCGGGGCCGACCACATTCAAAACTGTTTGGGCTTGGTTCTTCAGCAGAAATACATCCATAAGCAATCCCGAAGTGCAGGCTTGGACTGTGGTTTTTCAGAAGTGGCAGGGTGCGACACAATAGAGGGGAATTTGCACCCTATTAAAAAAAAACAGACTAAACCCCAGTTCTCCATCACAAGTCTCAGACTAAGAACAAAAGTTGCTAAATTCATTTGCGTAGCCAGACCTTTGCGTATCTCCAAGACTAGAGGAAAGAAAAGGCATAATTTGCCTTCCCCATAAATATTTTCGAACTGTTGAGATAATTTCCTGCTTCACATCAGTTCTCAAGAGTGAAAAGTCCTCCAGGGTCTCAGGTCCTGAACATGAAAACAAAGTTCTGTTGCGCTCACCCGTGTGCCGTGTTCTGATTTTAAGCATACTAAAATGAAAAGGCTTTTTTCTCAAAGAGATATTTTCCAGTTAAACGTACACTTCTCAGAACATCACAAATCAGTGGCCTGCATTTGTGCCCCAGGAGCGCTCGGGGTGTTAGGGAGGCTCGCTCCACTGTGGATGCTTTAGTGTCTGATAAGGGTTGTGCACACCGAAGGGATCCCCCTCTGCTGAGGTTTTTCTGAGGTTTCTAGCTCATCTACCCAACTGCCTCATTTCATGAGGCTTGTGGCAACCTCATTATCTCTGAGACTTTTGCTCCACTGCCAGATTTGATTGAAATATTATTAGTGGGAGAATATGTTTGTAGGAACCTCATTTCCTTAGGAGCCAGGCTAAAAATGCATCAGGAGGAGAAAATTTTTGCCTTTTTTTTTTCCTCAGTGAAAGTATTTTCCAACCCACCCTTTCTCATGCAATGTCTCCCATGTGAGCAGGTTGATCCTTGTTTTGCTGTAGAGCCATGAGGACACCGTGCCCAAGAATTGTGCCCCACTAAGCTGCTCTCTGCCCAGGCAGAGCTGTCCCCAGGGGTCTTTGACCAGACTTGATAATTTTGATGGAAAAATAAAAGGGATGGCATCCTCCATGACAAAATCCAAGTCCTGCCAGCAAAGCAGGGAAAAAGAAGCCCCAGTGCTTCATTCCTGGGTGTCTCAGCATCCCCACCACTCTCCCTGGCGGCTTCTCCAGCTCCACTGCAATCACCCAAAAGGTGGAGCTCCAAGACGACAGGGGAATTTTTAACAATTTTTTAACAAGAGGATTTTCAAGCATTTTGGAAAGTGCTGCCATAATTGTCTTACTGTGTGTATCACTAATGCCTGCCCATAGCGCTCCTGCCCAAAATGTGGATTTATTACCGTGGTTCAAAGCCCCTCTGGATTAGCGGTGACTCCTGCTCAGTGGAGGCATTGTGGGCCCTGTCTGTTACTTGTTATGGAGAAGACAAAGACAAGGTCTAATCTGTGAAATTTGGCCCAAACTGCAGGGTGCTGAAGCCCTTGGCTTCTCCAAGTGCCAGTTCAGGAGGAAGAAATGGGAGAGCCCTGAGAAGCAGCGCAGGAGGAGGGACGCTGTGAAACGCCAAGAGATTATTTGGCTTTGCCTGATAAAAGGGGGAATTCATTTTCTGTTGGCAAGAAACCTTTAAATCTCCAAGAGAATGTGCTGAGGGACATTGTACATGAACATGATCCTTTGGAGAACTAAATCCAGTTCACAATATCACAGACAAGCTGACAATCTCATTGTAAAGCAGTTAACAGTTAATATTTAAAGCCGTTATTAGTATTCAGAGTTAACACAGAGATGTTTCAACCTTTGCTTCTGGATAGCAAAGTAGCTGGGGCCAGGCTGGGTGGGTACACATTAAATACCACAGTTTCTCTTCCCTGTGACATAAATCCATGGGATTTGCAGGACGTGCCACCCATGGTGGAGATGCTCTGCTATTAAATATGGTCTCACCCATCCCTGCAGGATCTGTCCCCAGAGCCAGCATAAACCTCTCTGCATTGCTCAGGTGCACAGATACCAGATGATAACTCTCCTCGCCCACGGACAAATAACCGGGGTAGGTGTCCAAAGGAAGGAACACAGCTTGTTTTGAATTGTTTCTCCAAACACAGGAGCCAAAGCAAACCTGCTTAAAAAAGCCTGCTCAGGTCAGGTCTTTGGGACAGATTCAAGGCTGGAGTCACCTTTGAGATGGATTACAGCTGCAGGGGGACAACTGGACCCACCCCAGAGGTTTCTCACACCTTGCATTCCCTGGGCAGATGTGTTCACTGGAACCAGGATTTAAAGTACTTGAGTTACTAAAGTGGAGCAGGAAAAAAATAACTCCATAACTACAAAAAAGCTGGCTTAAGTAATGATATCTGAAGTATACCTCTAAATGCTAAAACATAAGACTAAGTGAAATATGTTTACTGTATCAGGATAACATGGGCTGCACTATTGAAGCAACAGGCAAATTTAAGTGGAGTTGTTTTGACATTTTGCTGTTCAAAATATTGTTGGAATCAAAGCATCCACAGAAGCAGCTTGCTTTTAGTGCATTTCTTTCCAGCACAAAGCTGCTGTAGCCACATTTTTTACTCCAGTTGGAGTCTTTGGAGGAAAGAAGGAAAGCAACCAAAGGGAGGCAATTTTGGCCATGATTCTGGAAAAGCATTTAAAAGCATGGTTAAATATAAATGTGTACCTAAGGCACATTGGCTACGTGGGACTTAAATTCATACTTAAAACTGAGTGTGATTTCCTGAAGAAGGTTCTTTCTCCATACAGGATCCTTCATCAATGACTATTGCAAATTAAGGTGTTTTTTCCAGCTTAATGCATTGCTGTTCTACTGCTTAGCTCATGGCGTAAGGTAAAGCACTCACGCTTTGGGCTTTTAAATTTAGGAGCCCTGTGATGTATGTTATCATTGCAGATACAGTGTGACAAGAGGAAATCTGGACACCCTGTGAAATCAAGCCTTTTTCTGTTGTTCAGTCAAATGGATTTTTCATCATTCTGAAAAACTCCCAAGGAAACAGCTTCCCTGAAACCAGGAAGATGCTAATTCTCAAAAAATGCAGGTCCTTTCAGGTACCTTCTCAAAAAAGGTCACACTTGAAGAGAGCTAAGCCTCGAGATTTATCCCTCTGTTTACCTTTCAACACACGTGTGTGGGAGAAGATTAGCAGCTGGGAATACCTCCGACCAAAATTCAGGGGTGGAAAAATATTTGCATTTTCGTCATGCTATTTGTCAACCTTCGGTGGGCCTGAGACATCCCAGCAAGTTCAAACACTTTTCCAGGGCATTTTGCATCCCTTCATGCATGGTCCTAAGATTTACTTTCAGGTATTTTTTAGTCCTAAACCAGCCAAATCTCAGCTGAAGCATAGAAATGCACTGTTGCCTGTGCTCAAGCAGATGATAGTCTGCCTCGGCAGATTCATACATATAATAGTGGCTTGTCTTGGAAGCTTCAGACAGAGATATAAAACTCTGCGACAGACAGTTTTGCAATAGCATGCCCCCAGGGGAAATCTCTCCCTAACTGCAGGCAGTTAGTAGCTGGCTTGGAGTGCTTATATCCGTATGTATATTAATCCCAGCTAATGTAACTACAGATGTTCTCATTCATAGGCCTATCTAATCCTGTTGGGCCTTTGCCATGGTGTCTCGTAGCATGAGTTCTACGAGTTAATTACGTGCAGTGCAAAGAAGCATTTCCTTTTATCACTGAAAAAGGTTGCCTTTTAAATGCATTGAATGTCCCTTTGTTCCTGTATTTTAAGGACCAGTGAAGAGGAGCACCTGTCTGACCTTCTCAGCGCTGTGCATTATTTGGCATCCCTCCATCGTCTCTTGGCAAGGCATTTCTAATCTTTTCTGTCGCCCTCAGATGGGTGCCTTTCCGTGCCTTTCACTCCAGTTTCCCAGCTGAGGACATACTATTGATTTCTATAGTGTCATGATATTATATTCAGTGTTACTCTCTACCCCTTTCATAATACAACCTACTATCTTGTTGCTTTTCTGAGCTCCATTGCAATCAGCCAGATGTTTCATTGACTCTTAGATCTTTTCCTGGAGTGGCTGCAGTTAATTGGGACCCTTCAGCATGTATGAACCATCCTGTTCCCTCCTTCCAATTATGCCTCCTCCTGCACACTGTTTTTTGTTGGCTATCCCCTCACCCTTTCGGCCAGTGTGGGTAGGTCTCGCAGAAGACCTATGTGGTCTCCTCACGTCTGGACTAGCCAAGCTGAAGGTGGTCACCTAGAAATGCTGTTAGCTCCCTGCTTTCCAGGTCATGGTTATTATAAAAGAAAAATCAACTTTTGTGGGCAGAGGCACCCCGATTGCTACCCTCATTCCCCATTCAAATCTTACCATACACTCCCGCTCCTTGTTTTCACCTCCACAGCCAGATTTTTAAGCAAAAAATAACTTCATTTTTTACTAGTAATTCCTGGTCATCTCCACCACAGACACTCATTGAAGATTTTTCTTAAAGACTTTCTGAAAGAACTAGATCATGACAGTTATTTTCCTTCCCCCTGATGCTGTGTGAACTAACAGACTAAAGACATGCCGTTTCCTTGCACCAACGTCATTCCTGTTTGCGCCTCTCCCAACTCACTCACTGCACCATTGCGTCCTCCTATACAGAGTGATTCTTTCATGCAAGGCATCAGGTATTCAGAGGATAAATCAGCTGTTATCCCCCTTACTATTGCCAGTGATGGCTCAGGCACCCTCTTTTCCTGATCAGTGTTCTCCGCTCTGGTGCCCCATGGTCTCTGCTCTGCTCAGTGCAGAGGACTGCTGATATTATGCATCTTGATGAGTGATGGACAAACACTTGCACCCAGGGAAGTCCAGGCATGAAAACATGTTTTGTGAATCAAAGAATGCCTGTCAGAAAGGCAGTGAGGATGCCAAAGGGGTGTTTGCACCAATCACACTCCCTTTGCAACTCTAGTGCAGTCTTTCCTCAATTTGGGCTTACAACCAAAGGCATTTGAACTGTACTGGAAAAATCAGCATTAACCATCAGCAGCCCAGCTACTCCATGGCTGGGGAAGGAGAAGAGCCTGTAATTGCTGGCTGCAAGTGTTTGCACTGGCCAGGGAACTGCAAATTGCCTTTAATTGCTCCTAATTGCTGGCACTGGTTCAGTTCCTCTGGGACAGGGATGGCAAATGTACATCTGTAGACGCTGCTTAAACCACCTCCTGCCTCCCTGCACTAGGAGGGTTGAGTTGCTGCTGATTTGGAGAGTTTTCTGGAAGATAGAAAAGTCAAAATGGGGTCAGGCGTTCAAGGAGCTGGAGTGCTGCTGCCCAAGGCAGTCGCCCTGCACTTGCAGGGTCCTGTGCTGTAATGAAGACCTGGGAACCAGTGGCAGAAAGCACATCCCTACACCCAGAGAGGATTTACCCCATGGTGTGTCAGAGGGAGCTATCAGTGATCAGCCAGGGGTTTCTCCTGGTGAGGTCCTGGACCAAGGGCTGGTGATTGCCAGCTCCTCCGCCACTTGCTTACTCTGTAACCTTGGTTACATCGCATGTGCCCATGGGGCCATAGTTAACACCAATACTGCAGAGCCCTCATAGGAGCCTGCCTTGGGGAGAGAGTAGACAACCTCAGACAGATACGGCTGTAAAAATAACCACGGCAGCTTTGGACAAGCTGTGCCGAGGCATTACCTCATGAGGGAAGGAAGCAGCAGCATCGCTATTTATTTATGTGGTGTCCAAAAGAGCACTCTGTGCTCTGCAGCCCATCGTCCAAGAGCCTGATTCTGTAAATCTTACTCACCATGAAGGCTTTTTTCCTTTTTTTCCTCTTTTTTTTTTTTCCCTCTCTCATCCAAGCAGTCCCACTGAAATCAGTGCAATCCATTCACATGGGGGAGGATTACTCACAGGATGGGGGTTTGCAGGCGATGCCTGAAACCAGCAGGCGCAGCCCCAAAGGGGACGTCTGAAACATGAGGCATGTTCCTCCCCATCCTTCTGCCCTTTGCCTCTCCTTGTGTAACCCTTCCCTGATTTGCTTATTTTTGTATTAACTCCTGCCTCTCTGCTCTTCTTTAACTCTTTTCTGTCCTGTTCTTTCTTCAGGCTCTTGCTTAATGTATTTTTATTTCCTCTCCCCGAGCAATATTGAAGCCATCCCTTGGGGCTGCAGCGTGCATGCTTTCCCACCTAAACATCGCTCTGCTCTCTGCGCTCACCACCAGCCACACTGATTCAATGTTAAAAATTTTCCAATCAAAACTGGTTTTGATAGAAAAGCAAGTTTTCTGCTACGGACAGGTTTGCAAGTGTCTGGTTCCCAGAGGCAGCTCAAGGCAGGGGGGGAGAGTAGGACTTTTAATCAAAAACCCCAAATCAGAAGTGTTAGGGAAGGAGGAGAAAAGAAGCAAAATCTTTGTTGTTTTTTTTTTCTCCCACATGAAAAATCATCAGGTTTTGGCAAGGCTCATTCTCTTACAGCACTGCAAGAGCCAGGGGATGGTGGTAGTTTGCTCGTGCATCGGGTGGGCTGCGTGGAGATGGGATGCCCCGTGCAGGGAAAAGGGGATATCCCAGCGCAGGGGGGCTCCAGGCACCATCCAAACCTTGCTGGGAGGGGGACCAGCCTGGGAGCTGCTGCCCTTTAAAGGTCAAACTGGGTCTGCTGATGCAGGGAGCAGGAGCAGGATGGTGCTGGGCAGGTTGGAGGGAAGCTCCAGCCAAACACCGAAACTTGGACACCCAACACAAATGAACATGGGATGTGATCTGCCATCCCCAAGTGAGGCAGATTTAGGATGTCTCAGAGCCAGGGGAGTGCAACACAAACCAAGAACGATTGTAGGGTCCAACATAAACCCTCATGGGAATGCTATGCTCAGTTTGGGGGATTTGGGGGTGTTTGAAAGCCAAGCCCAGCTGCTGGAGCCTGTGGAGGCACTTGCACTGGTCCTGACCCACAGACCAGCCCCCTCCAGATTTTGGGCAGTGGGACAGGTTTTCCTGCAAACCTCTTTCTAGCAGGCAGCTCCCCTGAGGGGCAGAAGAAGAGCAGGATCAGTGCTCCCCAGGGAGGGTTTTGGCTGGCTCCTTCCCGAGGATGCTGCACAAGAAAAGGAAAGCTTTCCTGCCTTTCCCTGCCACCACTCAGCAGGGGCAGACCACAGTCTGGCACGGCACTTGCAGCTCTTAGAAATCAGCGCTGTTAACAAATGTGCAAGGCCATAATCCTTTTGGAGCTCTGACGATAACAAGCCCCAATGCTTTTTTTTTTTTCCCTTTTTTTTTTTTCTTTTTTTAACAAACAGCTGCGCCGGTAAGTCCCACTGTGGGAAATGAGATGGTGAATGATTTCAAGTGCAGTATTTACATCCCCTGCCAAACCCTTCACATCTGCCCAACTCTGCCGTCAAGCCTCCATCCATCTGGCCAGGAACAGCAGGTCCTCCAGCTTCCCTGCATCCCACAAGGGCATTTCCTTCCTGCGCCCGCAGTGCCAGCTGCCAGGGATGCTGCTCAGCAGGGAAGGGCTCGAGCGAAAGCACTGAAAGGAGGGTGGGTTTTTTTGTTTTTTGTAGCGCACGTGAAGTGAATTCCCAACATCTCTGAAAGCAATTGCTTCCTGCCTGAGAACTCGTGTGCTGAAGGGGTGATGAAATGCTCCTTGATTTTGCACCTCTTCCTTACAGCCCCACCACTGCTGCAGGGAGCCCAAGGGAGTTTGAAGCTGGCGGGGGTCGTGCCCAGTGGGGGCAGCGGGTGCTGTGGCTCCCGGAGTCCTCCGGCTGTGCTGCCTTGCCTGCTTCCCTCCTCTTCAAGTCCTGCAAACTTTTGATCACAGCACCCCTGGGATGAGGCAGTTGCAGTGTCCATGGGTGGGTATCCTTGAGCAGGGACACTTGACGCTGCCTCTCTGGATCTGTAAAGCTCTCATTGCCCTGGCCAAGATCTCCTGGCTGCAGTTCCATCTCTGCAGCGGGACTGGCTGTGGCTGGGCCATCCCCTCTCCCATGCTATCCCCTCTGCGCCCAAGCAACAGCCATGTGCAACCCCTCTGCCAAATGCCACCTCTGTTTCAGGTGAGTGTGGTCACTGGCTGGATGGGACGTTTGCCGGAGGTCTAGCAGCAGCTGCGGAGAAGGTGGAGCCATGCTGTGAGAGTTGCCGGCAGCCCGTGGCACTCGCCCCGCTCCCTGCCAACACCACAACACCGCCTGCGCCCGCTGTCCTGTCCCCCTGACCCTCTTATTGTGTGTTCCCCCCACAGAGTGTGATTGCCATCCCGTGGGCGCCGCCGGCCAAACCTGTAACCAAACCACGGGCCAATGTCCCTGTAAAGACGGTGTCACCGGCATCACGTGCAATCGATGCGCCAAAGGCTACCAGCAAAGCCGGTCTCCCATTGCCCCCTGCATAAGTAGGTGGATTGCTCTTTCAGTGTCTGTAGATTAGAGATATTAACCTTTGTAAACCCACAGGAGCCACTGCCCAGGCTGGGCAGCTACTAATGCCATTGCATACATGCCGACGGGCAGTGCTCGGGGGACGGAGCTGCCTGGTTACCCCTGCCAGTCACGCTGCCCACAGTAGGGCATATCATCCAAAATTCACCCCTAGCTTCCAAGTAGCTCATCTTGCTCATTCGGTGGGTTGTGTGAGTGCATCTACAGCCCAGTTTGCCAGTAATTTGATTTTGCTTCACAGAGCAAAGATGCCCTGAGAGCACATTTGCTTTGGGGTACCACATCAGGTCTGGATGCTAAGGCAGATCACTATAAACAGGTTTTTCTCTCCAAAAACAGGCTGTTCTGCACTGGCACAGAGCTCAAATCAGAGGAGCTGCTGGTTTGATGGAGTTGCCATCACAGCAGCACAGCCGATAGCACCTGGATTGCTAAAGGGGATCTCACACTCGCACAACCCACCCAGAAACATGGGCTGTTTTACTGTTTGCTTCTTTGAGTTTGCTTTTTAGTTTGCCTTCCCAAGGCTGCTCTCATCCTCTGCTCTTAAAACAACAGCAGCAAACACCAGGTACAGCTCCCAAAGTCTCTCCGTTGCAGCATTTGTTCTGCAAATATCCACATTCCCACTCAGTCCCTGTCGAGCGCTTGCTGCCAGGGCAAGGTGTGCTTTAGCCCAGTGCTTCTCTCTGCTGCCTGTTGATTTTGCAGTTGTTGGATCATTGAGTAGCTCACGCACCTTGCGAGAGATATCTCCACGTGCCCCAGCAAAACAAAGAATCAAAATTATGGTGCCTGGGACGGGCTGGGAAGGAGGGGCTACTCCCCTCAGAGTTGACTCCCTGCTGCTAAAAGGGGAAAAAAGGGAAAAGAAAAGTGAAGGTTGAAAGAATCAAGTCTTTGTTGGGAACCCACAGTCTGCTCCCACACTGTCCCCTCACAGCATCTGCCTCTCAGGATGGCCATTGCCAAATTATGGGGCAGATACCCTTTCTCCACCTTCTCCTGCTGAAGAAAACATACATTCCAGGGTGGTTTTTGGTCGCTTGAGATTCATTCTTCCCCATGTCGCAATGGGACGGCAAGAGCTCAAACCAAATGCTTGTTTCCCCAAGATGCTGCAGTCATGGCTCCGGTATGCTTTGCAACAAGTATGCGCAAAGGTTTATCATTAATCATTCCCCAGGGCCATGGTAAATCAGAGAGTAAATTGTTCCTTGCATCACCTCCCTTGGGATTCATTGCACTAAATAAAAACAGACACAGAATTTCAACATGATCCAACCAGGCGTTTGGAGCCGGACTGTGCTCACGCCAGCTGCCGAACCGGCATGCTCAAGGCTGCCCGCTAGCGTGAGCCTGGCAAGGCTGCCCTGCCCTGGCTTTGCAACCCAGCCATCACCCCAGCACTCTTAAGAGCCCTTTGCTTGTGTGTCACTGCAAAAAATCCTTTCCAAGGGGCCAAAAATTTTGATTGAAACATTTTTCAAGCAATGCTCTCTTCTGGCTACCAAGCCGCTATGCAGTTGTTGGGAGTTTGATCTGCATGTACAATGCTAAAGCAATTAAAATGAGGATATGAGCAACTCACAATTCTCTCATCCTAAACAACCTAAATCAGCACATTTTCAGCCTTGAAAAATGTCAGTCAGCATATCCTACATGGGGGAGATGTATTTCACACATACTTCATACATGCATAGTGGAGGGCTCTTGCTCTCCATCCCTACCTGCGCCGCTCTTCCATCTGGCACTGGGAGGGCACAGGTACACTACACCTAGCAAGGGTGTCTCCACATTATCTGCAAGATCACAGTTACTCTCTGATTTACCACTGCTTAAGTCCCAAAGACCTATAGCCATGCAAAAATCACATCATGGGGAATAAACAAGACACCAGTGGGGTCCATCTGCATAGTGGCCCATGCAGGCAGGCACGAGCACCCTTCCAGCCACCAGTTTCAGGATGGCTGTGCTGGCTGTTCATGTACTGCCTGATTATGCACCACATGTTTCACATGGGCTTGTGCCTGTATTTAATTGCTTGAGGGTGAACAACTCAAAAATTCATCTAATGCTAATTGGGCTGCACCCCTACAAGCTGCCGTCACTGCAATGCATACAGACCCAAGCAAACCCTGCCTCTGTGGCTCAGGATCCCGAGAGCAAAAGCAGAAGGAGGCAGATGCTGAACCCTGGCTGGTGCCTAAATTCCACTTTCAAAATGGACTGGTAGGGTGTTACCCCGCCAGGATTCCCAGTGATGCACAGAAATTGCAGCACTGTGCCCTAAATGCGCAAAAGATGTCAGTCATGAGAGCTGCGTATGTGCACTGGGGAAAAGAGAGTGTCTTGCCAAAGTTGGGGCCATATAATGCGCTCCATCTGCAGTCCATCCTTTTTAACATCAACAAACACAGTCAGACTTGGGTATGAAGATCCAGAACATTATGTGGTTTCAGCTATGTAAAGCCAGCCCCAAATCAAAACCAGGGATCATTGCACTGGCACCAGATATGTTTGTGTTTCCTTTAAATGTGTGAGATAACACTTGCATCCCAGCAGATAGCTGCAATACTTTACCTGCATCCTATCTCACACAAGAGGAGTGGTAGCACTGCCTCAGACGTGGATGGAAACAGCAGCTGGAAGGGACAACCCAGGGACAGGGAGAGGCAACAACGCTCCTATTGCCTGCTGGGGCTGGGCACCGCCCAGCAGGCAGCCACACCGCCCTGCCTGTCTTATGCACCCTACGAGCCCCTGCAAGAGCATCCTTCACCCTGGGGTACAAACTGGAACCTAGCAATTGCAGCGGGCTGTGTCTGGGCACCATAGCAATTGCTGGCTGTGGCACTATATCAGTTACCTGGCTGGCTCTATCTTATTTTATTTTTAGCCAAAAGCCAAAATTTTTAGTTTACAAAACCCTTTCCCACACCCTTTTGGGAGGCCCAGTTCCCCAGAGGGTATGGTCCTGGTGTGCTGGTTCCTGGGGCTCTTGCAAGGCTCCTTGCTGGAGGACATAGTTGGGAAACACCCCTTGCTGGCAGACATGGTTGGGAAGGGCAAAGATTGTGTGTGCAGGGATCAGGCTCTTTGGGATCTGGAATAATGCCTCCTTCTTTTATCTCCTCTCCTTTCCTGCCTGCTTCTCGCTGTCCTGCACAGAGATACCCGCTGCTCCCCCCACCACTGCCGCCAGCAGCACAGAGGAACCTGCAGGTACGTTGTCTCTTAAAGCATCTTGATGGTAAATGTCTTTTGAGCAATCATCTGCCTGACATGAAATTGCATTAAATTAATACATAAATTCTGTTGTTTGTACTGGGACAAGTGGTTTCCTTTTATGCCCAAAATGTCTGACTATTTGAAACCAGTGTGCAGCACTAGGAGCACATGGGGGTGTAGGGAAGATGCAGAAAGATTTTCCCAGAGGTGGCTAAATCTATAAACACACAGGGGTTACCGAAAGTGGGACCAATGCTTGATGGAAAAGAAGTAAGGACTCAAGACCACTACTGGTTGATTATTAAAGTTGAATGGTTACCTACTCAAGTAAAAGAGCCCTAAGAGGGTAAGAGCACAGTCCAGATGAGTTTTTCTGGTGGAGGAGGACTAGACAGCCAAAATTCCCCCGAAAGAGAACAAAAAGCCTAAGTGTTGCTTACTGCTGCATATGAGCAGTTCCTTTTTTTTTTTTTTTTTTTTTTTTTTTTTTTTTTTTTTGCCTAGATCCATGTATTTCTCATGCTGAGCAATCTCAGGTGCTGATGTGACCTCTGTACATTAACAGCAATGTGTCTCACATCCGGTTGTGCGGGTCCTTGGGGTGGGACATGGCTGTGGTTAGTGGCATTGTTGGGGATGGTTGCGCTTGGATGTGTCTCAAGGCCAGTGACTAAGAGCGCAGGGAAGTATCTTAGCTTGGAGCAGGAGGTCCTGCAGCAGCAGGTCCTGCAGTGAGAAGTCTTGCAGTAGCAGCTGCAGCCTGGCGACAGTGGCGCAGCCCTGATGGAGTTGGATCACCATATTTACGCAAGCTGCAATACAGAGGATCATCCTGAGAAAGCTTTGGCACATCATGCTGTGTGTATCCTCCCATTTCCCCTCCCCTTGTCCTTGTGCCAAATACAAACCGTGCAACACCAACCCAGGGCTCAACGCACCTCTTCATACACTCCATCTCCACCACCACGACTGCACCAACACCCCCCATCCTCCCCTCCTGATTTACACCCCCAGAGGGACTGATACCTGTCCCCACCATGTCACCGAGGGACTCTCCTGTCCCCAGCTCCCTTGGGGTCAGACAGGTCTGAGCAGGGGATGACGGCAGGAGCCGGAGGGCCCTGGGAAATGGTGACTTATTCTGTCCTGCTGCCTGCAGATTCCCAGGGTATTTGAAGAGCGCCATGGCTGTGAAGGACACGGGCTGTAAAGGCTGTTTACTTTTGTCTCACCAGTGTAGGAGAGCTCATAAATTAAGGATTTTGTACTAAAAGTGATGAGTGTCACCTTGAATTGAACTCTGAGCCAAGGCTCGCCCCATGGCAGGGCTTTTCGCACAGGCTGTGGGTGTTGCTGTATGCTCAGGAGCTCTTCCCAGGATGGGAAACCCAAGGAGCCAAGGGGCAAGGTCTTCAGTCCCCAGTGTCACAGGAAGGTGAAGCCCAGGATTTTCTGTAGGACTAATTTGAAGGACACATTCTGCCACCTGTAAACACAGTAGCAGCAACTCGCTCAGTGTCTTTTCTTACACTGGTATAAGCAAGAAATGTCTTGCAGCCTCGGGTTTGTGCCTATTGTTTTATGTGTGCTTCTTAAAGTGTCTGCACTGACCTGCAAGGCTGAGAGGAGCATGAAGACACACCAAAAACCTGCCCCAGCCCGCATGCTTCCAGCTCAGGTTCTGGTGATCAGCCCTTTTGCTGATTTGCCATGTTAATCAGGTGCCAACATGAGATGTGAGCTTTGGTGAGTCAATCACAATGAAGTATTGAGCTATAAGGAATAGAAACTGTCCTACCTAACCTGAAGCCAAACAGGGGTAGGTCTTCTCTTCCTTACAACACTGTTTCCTGACAACTCCAGGCTCTGTAACCTGCTTCCATCAGGAGAAATCTTCTTCACCAACTCCTCAGGAGCTTATTTACATGCCATAGTGCACCTCACCATCTTCTTTCAGCCACAGAGAACTCCTCCCCAAAGCTCTCATTAAAACTCCCATTTTGTCCTGGCTGCAGGAGGACTCAGTGTGGGGATGTTCCTGCCTTGGCCAAGCCCCTGGGACTGGCAAGCACACCCCAAGTCTTCTCCCAAGCATCATGAGAGCTAGCAGCTCCTGCAGCCTCTGCAACTCTTTCATTTATCCCAACACTGCAGTTCGATGCAATGTTGTAGGTGCATCCTGGCAGTGCCAGCTAAACATGCCAGATGCATGGGGTAGAGCAGGCTTCCCTCTCCCCATCTTGTTTTGTGGGAGGTAAATTTATGTCTGCAACTCCCTGTTTCACCCCTTGTTGAAAAGGAAGCCCAGGGTCTAGCCGAGACTTTTAGGTGCTTAATTGAGGGTGGGATTTTCCCATCCACAGGGACTGTGCGGCTGATATGTGGAAGATTTATAGGCAGATAGAACATATCAGCTAGTAGTTTAAGAATCAGTTGGACTTCCAGAAAAATATGTCCACTGCGCTGCTGAGTGTGCACTGCAGGAGAGACTCAACCCCAAACACTCCCCTCTGCAGCAGAATGTGGATGGTAGCAGAGCAGGATCTGAAGGGTTTACCCGGATCCTGCTGGGGCAAGCTCATCATGTTAAACTGAGCATCTTCACCTGCTCGATTTACTGACCAGTCTTTGGGGATGGGGCCTTTGGCACTTGGCATTACCATTTACGAACTGAACATGTCAAGCCAGGAGTCGAGCGCTACTCGGCCCTTGCAGCCCTGCAGGGCAGTGCTTTCACCCTCCATCAGATGATAATAAACCCATGCATTGCTTAAATATGAAAGCTCAACAGATGAAATACCAGATTTCTCATAGGTTCCTGCTGGTTAGCAGGGACTTGCAGACTAAATGTTCTGTCTCGTGGCCTGGGAACACTGAGATTTTATGCTCCACACCAGGGTCTGTCTGTTCCTCCCCTCATAACCTCCCAAACCCACTCTGTTCCCAGCCTGTGGCAGGGATGGCAGAGCAGACCTCTCGTACCTCAATGCCACTGGGTTTATCACAGGCTCTGCCAATGAATGTGGATGTTTGGCAGCCAAGGAGATGCATAGATGGCTTCTCACAGCCCTTTCTGCAAGGAGCTTGGTTCCTGAGATGAAACCTTGTGTGGAGCCACAGTGCCTCCGTGCTGGGGTCTCCTCACACCATCGGTGCCCCTGGGAGTAGAAGCAGCCCTGGCACTCACACTGGACACCTCCCAGCCAGAACCTCATTCTGTGTGGATGAGTTTGTAGGGTTGGTGTAACAAAGAACGTGGGAGCCTGGGGAGTCCTGTCCTTTCCATCCAGCCCCAGCACCAGACAGGCTGTCTGTCCCTGCCAGGGACTCTTTGCTTGGTGGGAGCCTTCCCACGTGGACATTCATCCCACCTAGCATCTGCCTGCCCTGGCATGCTCTACTGACCCACTGAGGGTCATTAGGGGTGTGGGGGAGATGCTGGCTTTTCAGAGTCACCCTTGGGTGTCTGTGGTCCTTGGTGGAGTCTCCTTTCCTTGGGCTCCTTCCTGCCAGGAGACAGGGCACGTACCACCCAGTGCAGCTGCCCAGCCCTTTTGTAAAGGCAGGACCTGTCTTATGCCATTTCCTCCCCTGCATGAGGCTAGGTTGCAGGGCACTGGGTGCATTTCTGAGTGAATAAATAATTGCTTTGCCCCATTATTGTGGTGGGAAGCATCCCTCAGGTCAGCTTTGCATGCAGTTTGCCCTGCTAAGCCACCTACCAGCCTTGAAGCTGGTGGCAAGATGTGACACTTGAGCAGTGTCCCTCAGTTTGAATTGGCTACAGTGCCTCGCTGTCCCTCAGTGCTATTTTGCTGCTGTTAGGAGTTCATTTATCTGGGCATGTCCCTGTTCGTCAGTCCATAAGAGCCTTTCTGAGGACATTCCCTATTATTCCCAGTCTTTTCCCTGCCAGTCCCCATGTCCTCTCACATCTTCCCAGAGCATGACCACAAGAGGGATTGAATGCAAGCAAGGGCTTGGAGGAAGCAGCGTTTATCCACATCCATCAGGCAACATCCCAGCTGAAAGGAAAGTGCTGCTGAAGCCCCAGCCCTGCCACCCCACGATTCACAGGTGGGGAGTGGTTTGCAGGTGACACATCTCCCACCTGTGTGCTCCACGCAAATACCAACACAACTGGGAAAACAGCTCCTTTCAGTGAACTCCCTGCACTGTCCTGGGCAAATGCCAAGTGGAACAGCTGCATTTGGCCATTCTAAATTCCACGTGCCACCTCAGCTGGCCACAGCCCTCGTCAGCGCCTGCCCGGAATTGGTATGCTGTGGCAGTGTGACCCGCAGCAGGGCCGGGCTGCGAGTCACGGCCGCCAGCTCAGCACCAGGCACTGTGCCGGGTGGGCTAGAGCCGGTGTTGGGCTATTTGCCCCTGTGGCCCCTCAGCTGGCCAGTCAGCAGGACTAGGGTAAATAAGGCAAAACCATAGAGCCTGCAGGGATAGGACCCTTGAGCAGGAAAAGGGGGTGCACATCTTCCTTTACACACCAAATGTGGACACTTTGGTGAAGAGCAGGTCCCTGCGCAGTTGGTGGGGAGAGCCAGGTGCTCGCTGCCACCCGTGCATCTGCCTAGGGGAGCACCTATAGGGATGGCTGTGGGGCTCACAGGCATGTAGGTCAGGACGTGCCCCTCACCTTTGACCAAGGCTTTGGGTAGGTGTCTGAAACACCTTCCAGCCTTGCTACAAAGGGACGATCTCTCCCTGGTGCTGCTGGCAGGGATGCAGCCTCCAGCCCTGAGCCCCTGCAGGTCAAGGCAGTAAATGGCCCCGTCGGGGAAGGAGCAAGTCCCATAACTCTGCATCCTTGTTCTGGAGAGAAAGGTTATTTAGGGATCTGCCCAAGCCCACTGGGTTTGCATAGAATCTGTAACTGAGAACGTCTCAGCAGGGTTAGAGACCTCCCTTCAGCAAAGGGACCCCTCGCTGGAGGCTAGGAGAGGGTTATCGACGGGCTGGGAGTGAGCTGGTTGTCCTGACAGCATGCGAGCCATGAGAAATGACTCGACATCGTCTCTTGGATCCCCACATTGCTGGAGGGCCGGATCTCCCCGCTCCTGCCTGGAAGGGCGACCAGGGACCAATCCATCTCGCCAGGAGCCGCTTGCACCACCTCCCCGTGAAAGCCCAGTGGAGGCTGAGCCAAGCTGAGCAATCTGATGGGTCCAGCATCTGATCATAATTCTTCTAGCAGTGATTTTTATTGGACTTTTTAAGCACCGTTTTGTCCAGGGAGCTTGAACCCCCCGTATTTCGCTCCTTCCCCGCAGCACGGAGCATCAGGCAGTCCCAGGTCTCAGCACCACTCATCTTCCACCAACACCCTGAAGCATCCTGCTGAAATTCATGGTGTTTTCTTGGCAAACCCTTAAATCGGTGTGTCTGCGTGCCAAAGTTCCCATGATATGGGAACAAAAGGGTTATAGAGATAGAAAAAGAAATTAGTGGGAGACTTTGGGTGCAGCCAGTTCTAGGAGAGATGCTGCTTTATTTTCTTTGCTCATAGCTATGCAGGACAGAAAGTGCCTTCGTAGCCAAGAGCCAAGTTAGCATCACCACCGCTCTGAGTTGACGAAGGGTAAATTTCAAAAGAGCATGGGCCAAAGATGGCCTTGATACAAGGGGTGGAACAATGTCAGCTTTGGCGTGGGGGGTCCTGCCTGGCTCTGCTTAGCTTTCAAAGGTCCGAATCAATTTGGGAAAACAGTCCAAAATGGAATTGTTTAGGTTAAATGCATTCATGCTCTCCCATGACAGGAGATTGGAGGATGAGGAGCGGGTGCTTCTCATTATCATGGCCAGGCAAGGAAAGCTTTTGCTACCACCCCATCCTTTTCTGGTCCTCTTCAGAGATGCAGAAGGGGCCACAGTGAAAGAGCAAAAAAAAAAAAAACAACAGTGGTGGGAAAAGGTTTACAAACCTGCCAGTCAGTCGGTGTCTTATCTGAATCTAATCCAGATTGGCTTGGAAATTATTATCTTAGGTGGATGATTTCAGCTAGTGGGCTTAAATAAAAACAGGTGATTGGATTGATGCAGCTTTGCATGGTTTTCCCCTGGAAATCGGCCTCCACAGTTTCAAAACCAGATCTGGACTTTCCAAAAGTCATTTGGGCTCAAGGTGTTGCCTGGGCCCTTTTGTTCCTGGCTTATGAGGAAGAGGCTGGATGTAAGTGCAGAAAAGGGAAAAAAAACCCACTCTTAGCAATCCCTGAGGCTCCCTCAGATGTGCACAGACCCAAAGCAGCTTGGCTGCAGGTTGCAGCTTCCCCGAGCATGCAGGCAACCCAGCACAGAGGTGGATGCATGCCGTGGTATGTGAGGATGATTAATACCTTCCAGAAGCAGCTCAGAGAAGGGAGATGGGCAGTCAGGTCTCTGCTCTGGAACAATCTGGAATAGTCTCAAGGAAAAACAAAAAAACTCAGAAAAAAAACCCCAGTCCAATGGGCTGTCTGACCCTTTAAGACTGTTCCTGCTTCTGTGTCTCACTTGGAAAAAACAAATGCAAAGGTTATGGCTTCAGTCCGGGAAAATAGAAACTTTGTAGGAAATAGTAGAAAACATTTACTTGAAAACATTCGTTCCCCAGGGGGAGAGCTCTCCATCTGTCTTGCAAGCAGTGTCCACACCACCATGCCACACATCGTTGGGAGCACCTGGGACAAGCCACTGCCCCATGCCACCCACTCCTTCCCTGTGCACCACATGTGTACCTGCACACGCATGTCCCATGCAGACCTCCCCCTGCAACCTCCGTGGGCTCCCTGGCCCCTCTGCTACCCTGCATCCCTGTCCCAGCTTCAGGAAACCCCCCAATTTCTTCTCATCCCATCCCGTGGCAGAGCTGGAGGCTGTGTATCCTTCCCAGGCTGCAGCTGGCTTTTCACTACTTACAGGTTTGGTCTTTGGGGTGAAGTTTCCAAATTTTAGCCATAAGCCTCCACCAAGATCCAGGAATGGGGAAAATTGTCCTCTCTGATGAGTTGGTGCTCCTTTCTCAGCATCATTTGCAGGTAGTCCTACCCTAAAAAAGGGTTGTTTTTCTTTTGTCTGAAGGTTGAAAGCTTTAGTTTTTGCCTGCCCATGCCTAGATGGAACAGGGCAATGCAAGGTCACCCTGGGGTAATCACAGGGGGGTGTGCAGCAGGAATGGGACTAGTCTACCCCACAGCAGAAGGGCAAAATGCAGATTTCAGAGGGTGGCCATAGGCTCACAGCCATCCTCGTAGATGGACATGGAAGAAAAGTGGTCCTTCAGATCTGCTGCCACGAGCACTCACATCACCCCAGCAAAACTTCACCAGGTGCTGTTCAAAGATGAGTTAAATCACTTGCTCCCACCATGGGTAGGCGGCTGTGCTTGAATTTCATGGCTGGAGCAGCTGGGAGCCACCTCCTTATTTCCAGCCTCCTGGCCAGCCTGTACCCATGCATCCTTGTGGGAACGTAGTCTTTCTGGCTCCACATCTCCACTCACTCCACATCTCCTGACTGACTGTGGACCACTGTTCCCCCTCCTCATGGTCACATAAACACTGTGTTCATCACTGCAGCAACAGCTTCAAGGGAAGGGTGACATTAGGAAATGATTAAATGTACTGTAGCTCCTTTTAATGAGCTACAGCAGCTGGAAACAAGGAGTCAAAACCATGTGAGCCACCAGCTGCTGCCACAACATCTGTGAGGGGTGCGAGGCTTGCTCGGAAAATGACAGTGTTGGGACGGGCCACTAGCATTGCGCAGCACCTCCGCTCGGGACGGGATGCAGGGCCAAACCGCTGCTCCCTGACCTCTTCCCACATGTTTATCTAAACCACTGGACCAGCTCCATCCCCAGTGGCAAATCTCTCCCCGGTGTTCTACCCACAGGTGCAAATGCAACGGGTGCTGTCAGCTTGGCCAGAGAGGACCTGGGTCATCACTCTGTGCTTGGGCGTGGGCATGTGAACACGGCTCTTGGCTGTGCTCTCAGAGGACTGGAGGAAGCAAGTCCCACACCGTGCTGAAGTTCACATCTTCCCTCCTTCCCAGACCACTGAGCAAGCAGGGAGGGAAGAGGGCAGCTCTGTGCCGGGGTTGCACTATGGTCATTTTGTTTGGGTGGTGGCATTTGCCCATGGTGCCTTGCCAATGTAAACTCGAGGCCGTGTCAGAGGGGCTGGGGACATGTCCCTTGAAACTCCATCTCTCTCTGCCTCCCATGGCCTTGGCCCCCGTGGGGTGATGGTTGGGCTGGAGAGGTGGCCTCAAACCAACCCTGCCAATGTGCATTGAGCATTGCAACCCTCCCAAATCCCAGATGAGCAGCCCCGAGCACAATCACCCCAGCAGGTCCAGGTCTCTGCTCGGCTGGGCTACAAGCCCCAGCTGCTGGGCACAGCACAGCCACCCAACCTCCTCCAGCCTCCTGCCAGCCCGTGGGGTGGCTGGCCCAGCTCTGCACTGCCACAGGCACCCTGCCTGGAGGAGAGAGGGATGCTGTCCACTGAGTGGAGGCTCCTGTGGGAGCCTGGTCCTTGGGCAGATCTCCTTTATCAGAGGCAAACTGAAAAAAATACACCAAAACCCCCAACTTATGTAGCATCTTGCAAATTTAGTTCGAAAGAGACTATTGAAAGACATAAGAAAGAGTTTAGCTTTTGACAGCTGATATGTATTGAAAGGAAAAAGCCTGAGAGGGTCTGATTTCAAACTAGATTTGTCTCAAGACCAACAAAGGAAATCACAAAGTCTTAACTCCGCAGAATTGCAAGCAGAGTACCAGCTAGCCTTAGGGTTTTTTTGGATTTGAAGTAGTGACATGTCTTGGTCCTCACCCGGTGCTGATATTCGATGAGAAGGAGTGTGTGCGTGTGTGCGAGCACTTTTGTTATTGCTTGTACATCTGGAGGGGATCAGCAGCACAGGGCACTGGCCGGAGCCGGGTGCAGGGCTCGGCAGTGTTCACCCCCTGCCCGAAGGGCTCCCGGCTGCCAGCCAGGCTGGGGAGGAGCTGCCAGGCTGCGGGCACAGCCCATGCTTGCTCTGTCTTGGTGAAGATGCTCCCAGAGCCGGCAATGGGGCATAGCCAGGGGGGACTTTGCACTGGTAAAGAGAAAAATCACAGCTCTTCGCTCTGAGGAAGCGCTAACAGTGAGTGCAAGCTCTGCAGAGAGCCCAGAGCATCCAAAAGGCTGGGAAAAAAAAGTCTGCGCAGCTGCCTGTGGTACAATCAGGAGGTGAAATTCTCATTTCAGTCACCCTGGTGTAAATCTGGGCTCAGTCTGGGGGTCTCCAGCTTTGTACCCATCCAAATGAGTAATTAATTCAGCTCTGCATGGGCATTCTCTCACTTGTCTCAGGCTGTAAGCAAAGTGATGGATTGACTGCATGATTGATTGACTGATTGATTGGCCACAGCATCCAGCTCCGTCCTGAAAAGAGGTTTCTTATGGTGATCCGCAGTGAATGGCTGTGAGCACAATAGGGGTGAGGGGCTTCCAGTGAGGAAACTTCTGGTCACTTCAAAATATTTCAGACAGTCTGTGAAAAAAACCCCAACAAAACAACCACAAAACTTCTGCTGAAATGCAGATAGGCTTCATGCACAACTGCATAGCGTTCTTATAATCCCATTGCAGGGCTTCCTGCATCCCCACATCCCTCCACCCCTGCATTCCTCCATCCCCATATCCCTCAATCCCCACATCCCCAGCTCTGGGACGCTGCCACCTCAGGGACTGTCCTTCTGACACCGGGGGGACATGGGTGCCCACAAGCCCTGGGCACCACAGCCAAGCCATGAGCTTCAGAGTAAGGACTTGCAAGCCCAGCACCTCTGTCAAACCCATCTGAAAAAAAATAACAATGATGATTTTGAAGTTAAATGAACTGATTCTCTTCCCTTCCTGGGACATTTCCAGATGCTGATTCCCCTTGGCAAAACAAAGCACTTATCCCCAGCACGGGCTCTCTGTTGCCATGTTTTCCCTGGAGCGGAAAGTCTGATTTGCCCCAGCTCTTGTTACGTCCTGCCCCCGCATCCCGCGCAGCGCCCGCTGGGCTGGGGAGCTGCTGTCAGGCCGGGAATTTATAGGGTGGCCAACGCTTCCGAAGACAGATGGTTTCCTATTAACGTATTTAATCATGTCAACTGCAGCTCTCGGCAGGGCTGTGTCCCCAGGGGTGCTGGGAGCGGCAACCCTGGAGTTCATCAGCGGTCCGAGTCTGGGGACACATTTGCCACAGGGAAGCGCTGGGTGGGGATGAAGTGCTGTCAGGGCTGGCACCCCGTGTCCCCCATGTCTCCTGGGGCTCAGTCGGGGGGTTGGTCCTGCACGGAGGGAGTGGGAAATGTGCTGCCAGCCCCGGCTGCTCCTGGGAGAAGGGCAAGGAGGGTGCAAAGGCAAGGGTGGATGCACCGTAAAGCTCCCATGTAAAGATGCATAAATGCAGTGTTTTCCAGTGCTTTAGTGTCTGGCACAGCTGGGCTCTCCCCACTGTGTCACCAGTGGCAGCAGCCTGCCTGCTGTTCCCTTTATATCTGGGAAAAATTGGGATGCTGATATCACAGTTGCTAAGGACACCCATGCCCCGAAACACTCAAAAATTGCTCAGGCCCATTTCCTCCTATCCCAAAACTGGCAGCAGGCAGCTAAAGAAGCAGGGAGGAAACTCACCCTGACCCGCAGTGGGGCTCAGGTGGTGCCTGGGGGTGGCTTCCCCTCTGAACACAGCATCCGGGGTCCCAGGGCTGGACCAGACCAAATGGGCAGGACTACCTGTGTGCTCCAGTGGCATCCGAACCATGCCCAGACCCAGCTGCTGGGATGTTGCATCAGGCCTCGGCTCGAAACAGGGCAGCCAAGCATGACCGGCCATGGCAAGGGCAGCTCCCCAGAGGTGCTGGGCAGCCCCGGCCACATCCTGCGGGGTGCTGTGGTCCCACCGGAGGGGCCGGCGCCAGGCCCCCCTCCCCAAGCCGTGCTGGATGCCGCAGAGGTGGGAAGGGGGCTGTGGGATCCTCTGAATCGCCCGCCACTGCTTTCCACCAGCTCCAGGGGAGAGGCTTTAATCTAATTACATGCTTTATTTGTGCCAATTTGTTTTTCAATCAATCTTGTTCAGCCACAAGAAAGGAGGCTACTGTGGGCTCATTTGCACCTTCTTGTTCCAAGGGAGAGGTTAATGGCAGTTATCCTCGCTGGAGATGCCTGCAGGGCTGCAGACCTGGCTCCCCCATTGCAGGGGGTGCCCGGCCTGGTGCACGGGTGGGTTTCAGCGATCTCTTCCCCCAGCACCACGCAACAAGTCCCCAGTTCAGGCACAGAGTAGCCTGGCCGCTGCCTGAGGATGTCTTTGTAACACGCTGTCTTGTGAGGATCCTTTGCAGCCAGCGACGTGCAGGTGCCCCAGGACATGGTGTGCAGCACGGGGCGGGCAGGGCTGCAGGCAGGGGTCAGGATGCTCCTGCCAGGTGGTTCCAGGGAGTCCTGGGGCTGTCCTGCAGAAAAGATTTTGTATATCTATTGCCAGGGCTTTCAATAGGGTCCCAGGGAAATGCTAGGGTCTACAGGGCACCAAAAAAAAGAAGAAGTGAAAATAACCACCATACTTTTCCTGCCCAGACAGGGCTGGGGCAGCTCACTGCTGCAGTGTCTGTGCTCGTTATGGGGCAGGGCTGGCCCCAGCACCCCATGCACACGTGTGCTGGTGCAAAGGGCTCCTGAGACTGCTTTGGAGATCAGAAGATGCTCTGGTACCTGAGCAGGTGCCTTTACACATACAGCAGACTGGTCACAGACCCTCTCTGAGGCTGCCCCAGGTGATGAGGCTGGATCTCAGCTGATGGAACAAATCCCTGCCAGCTCCTTTTCTGAGGGCACACTGTGGGGGCTGCTGCTCCGAGGCCGACTGCCCTGAGCCAGCTTAGGAGGTGACCAACGACAGACAAAAAAGTCACACAGCCACATGGTTAAATGCAACCCCATGCCAGAGGCTTGCTTTGCACCAAGGCTTTGCACAGACCTTCTGGGAGCAGACCCAGGCCCTCAGGATCCCCATCCACAGGCTGAGAAGGGGACGTTTCAAGCCTGGGGACCATTCTGCAGATCAGACAATGTGCATGACTTGAGCAGCCCAGTCCTAGCTCATCCCAGGTTGAAGGCTTGCAAATTATGTTCCTCCCTGTACCAGTGTTGGAGATATGGCTGAGGCCACCCATCCAGAGGCACCGACTGTCCTGCAGCTGGCCCCAAAATGAAGAGCACTAATTTGCACATTATATATGCAAAAGGCATGGTGCACATTAGCTGGGTTGTTGCTCGGTGCGGGGAAGAGCCAACTTAGTCATATCAGACTCCCCTGCTCCGTTCAGTGGCTGGACCAAGGAAGGAAGACTGCCGGGGGTGCAGCAGAGCACAGGAGAAGCAATCCCACTGCTGAAGTGAATAACCTGGGAGGGAATCTCTACCTTAAGTTTGCTTTTATATTGAAGAAGGCTGCTCTGAGACAAAGACTCTGACTGGAGTCCAGCCCAAATTAAATTACAGCATTGATCCCTCACAGTCAATGTGTGCTCTGCAAGCTAGAGACATTGCACCTGGCGCAGCCCCTGCTGCTCATCCCACAGGGAGAAGTCCATCCATGTGCAAGGAAAGGGCTACTCCAGAGCATCCCCTCCCTCGGGATGCATGGTCAGCAAAGGCCAGGAGCTAGAAGCTTGGAGCGAGCACGTTTGGCCAGCAGAACTGGCACTCTGCAAAATGACTCTAACAGTCATTCGCCGAGACTGATGAAGTAGATGTTAAAATAATTCTTTGGGACAGAAGGAAGCAAGGGGCAGCTTCCATACTGTGGGAAGTGAAACGGGATTTCATGGTCATCTGGGGAATTGTCTGGAAGTACAAGAGCCAAAGGCATCTCTGCTGTAACTTCTGCAGGGCAACCCTGGCACAGGGTCATCATCTCCTGTCCTGGTGCTGGGCAGTGGTGGATTGCATCTTATCCCCCGTGTCACCTGGGAGCATGGCTTCCAACTGCCTTTGGGATGCTTTGAGACGGCTTACAGAAATGTTTTCATGCCCAGTTTGGGCACACCAAGCACCCAGCTGAGCCCATGTTCAACCACAAAGCAGAGATATGATGTTTCTCCCCCTGCCCTCCTCAAAGGCTGGCTCCCCCCACATGTACCCCCCTTCTGCTCCACATGCTTTTCCTCCATGCTCCCAACTGTGAGCTGAAGACATTGGGTTGCTGCCTGTAAAGGAGTTGGAGATTCATTTCCACAGTCTGAACAGCTTGGAGGAGCGTGCAGTCCCCTGAGGATGGAGCAATGCAAAGCTCTGCAGACCTGCAGAATTGTAGGCTATTGTACACATTGTCCTGTACATCCCACAGGACTACAGGCTGTAGCAGTACTTTGGAGCAGCTGGAATAGTTTTGTGGTTGCTGGATGGGCTCAGGAAATGTCTTGATGCAGACAGCACCCACATTGGGGCTTTGCTTGCGATCACTGTCAGCTCAGCTGTGAGGTCTGGGCACGGATTCCCCGACTCCCAGCAAAGGGAGCCTTCACTTGGGTCCATCTTCAGCATCTCTGTGATGCCAAAGATCACAAAAATCCATCAGTGAGACATTCGTCTTCCTCCCTATGGGCACTTGTGTGGGTTTTACAATGCCGAGCTGACAGTCACATCCCTCAGGTCTGGCAAAGCCCCCATGCAAATTCAGGAGCTGTTAGACAGCCAGAAGCAGCAATGCAAGCACTGACCAGAGGTTTTGGGGTGCCTGAGGAGGAAAGGTTTAGCTGTTCTGCACCGGAGCTGACCTTTCCAAGCACAGATTTGCCCAGAGCTGGTGGGCACCTGGATGCTGCTCTGTTCCCCCACGGTCACCACTGCTCACTCCCACAGCCCCATCGCAAGGAGCATGCACCAGCTCCGCTCAGGGATGCTGCGGCCGATGAGCAGCACCCAATGGAGGATTTCTGTCTGATAATGCTGGGGAGGAAGGGAAAAAGTAAAGGAGATGAAAGCTGCTCATCACCATGGTATCCTTGCATGAGAGCAAATCAAACCAGCCCCGTTGATCTAAACTGGCCAGCTCTGGGGGCATCTGGGACCCCAAGCAGACCCCACTCCCATTTTCTCAGTCCTGCTCTCTCCAGTGATGGGCTCACGGATTTAGGATTTGACATTTGGACCTGTACCCTCATTTTGCAGTTCAGTCTGGTTGCACATCCCACCCAGTGCAAACAGGAGATGGGGACACCTACACCCCCCACCACAGAGCCCCAGCAAGAAGCACAGCCCCTCAGGAGAATGCAGAGAGAGAGAGTGGGCAAGCACCCTTCACCCCCTGAAATGCTGAGGCCAAACTGTCAAGGCTGGGTCTCCCCTTTTAAGCCACGACACCTCCACTTTGGATCTCAGCCCACAAAGGTATTTAGGGCCCTACCTGGGGGAAATCAACAGGAATTTAGTGGCATAAATTGGGATTAGAAATCTGAATCCCCTTGAGGATCTAAGCCTTATATCTGCATTTCAAGTTAGGTACCCAGGCCAAGAAATGTGGCTTTAATCGTTCTATCATGTCAGAATCAAGGGGCCTTTAATTTCCGTTACCGACATGTGGCTTTCGCAGAGGCTTATAGCTCATTTCAGAACTGCAAGCACAGCAAGACGTGGTCTCGTGCAGCATCTTCTTGGGAACACTGCTCAGTGTCCTGAGCTCCAGCTGCTGGCACCTCCATCCCGCCCAACCCCAAAAGCATCAGCACTCCGGCAGGGGTGGGGTGCACTAGCAAAACATGGGGTGACCAGGGCCCCAGCTTCCCACAGCTTTCAGTCTCATGCTACAGCCCCAGTACTGCTCAAACAAACCTCCAAAAATGAAAAAATAAAAAAAAAATCAAAATGTAACTTTTGCAAAAAAAAAAAATTAAGCAAAACAAAGAAGGTGTTTAGCTGTGAAAACTCTTTGCTCAGCCAGAGAATTAGTTATATCAAGGGGATGGGCTGAGCTGCAAAGCTGCTGAATGCTATGCTGACGCATTTTACTAAGCTGCGATGGACACGAAACAGCCGCCCGCCACCTGCTCCCAGCCCTCTGCGAACAAGTAGCACCAACTGCCTCTTCCCAGATCCCCTCTGGCTCTGTTTATCCGGGAAATGCAGAAAGTTTGTGCTTTCTCGCAGGTAAGCAGCCGGACGCTCCCAGCCCTGGGGACCCGGCAAGGAGGTGTAGGATGTCCCCCCTTGTGGGTCACGCCACATTAAGATGCGGTGGTGAAAAAAAAGCACTAGGGTCTGGTTGTGCTTTGGGTATGCACCTCTGAAATGGGGATTTGCACTGAAACACTTGTGCAGCTGAGCAAACTCAGGGAGGAAGGCACCGGGAGCAGGGGGAGGAGGGCGTTCAGAGCTCACCACTTGATTTTTCCTGCACCACGGTGCTGTGGCCAGGGGTGTTTGAGTCCTTCAGAAGGGGGATGGCCAGGCCAAATGCAGGCTAGGAGGGACTGAGAGAGGTTTCAGGGTCTGTTGAGGGCAGGTAAGCCCTGCCCAGGGCCAGACAGGCTGACAGGGCAGGTCTGCCCGGGAGAAGAAGCAGGGCAGGACAGCACTGGGGTGAGGACCAAACCTTGTTCTGTCCCCCGTGTACAGGGGACGTCTGCACACACCACGATTGGGTGGAGAGCTGGGGCTGACCCCAACCACCAGTCCTGTAGAGCAGAGCCAAGTGGTGTCCACCCCATCACACCTGTAGGACCTGAGTGGTCAGGACCTGGATACTTACCACCCCATGCTTCAGGTACCAGGTTATTCCCCATCTCAAAGGGGGCTTCACTTCTTCAGGAAGCCTCCTTTTATTCTCAGCTTGGTCTTTTGGTCAGACTCTGGCACCACCTTCCCCAAGGGCAGGTTACCCCAGGCTGATTCTCTGCAACCTCACGGTGATGGGCAAGAGGGACCCACAGGACAGGGAGCCTCTCACGCAGCCAGGACAAGCACATGTACCTCAGGACTCTGTAGGTTTGTAACAGAAGAATTTGGGGACAAATTCTGCAAGAGTCTCACATCACATGTGTGTCTCCTGTACACACACATGAGTCACTGAAACAGCATTTAGAGCACTCCAGGCTCCAAATCAATCCTCTTCCCCCATATCAGCCTGCTGCCCCTTTCTCCCATCCATTCCCCAGCCTTTGAGCTTGGCTTTGCTATCACCTTCCATCAGGGGACTAGCAGCCCAGCAAACCTTCCCCCAGAACCTAAACTGCTGAAATGCCCCTCGATGGACGAGACCAGGTCTTTTCCAGGTGTTAGACAGCATTGAAATAATATCCTGTAGTATCCCCTCTGTGCATGTTCCCTGAGCAAGCAGTAATCTTGCAGCATCACCCCATATATGTAGCGTTGCTTACCAGCAAACACAAACTCAAGAGTTCACTCTGAGAAATTTCATTTGCCCTCCCAAAGAGGCCCTGAAGGAACCTCCAAGTCACCCAGGAGGCAGGAGAGCTCTCCACGCAGGAGACAAAGGAAATGAACTGGGGCAAATCCCCCACCCATAGAAATCAGCCCTGGCGTCTGGTGATTTACACTGATTTACACCAGCTGGCTCTGGCCACATCAAGTTCGATTTAAACCAGCTGAGGCTCTGGCATAGCCTACGGCTTTGGGAAAAGGAGAAAGGGAAGGCAGGCAGGGGCTGTCTTAGTAAAAGCAGGGTTAGACCTGGCCTGTAGTCGGCTGACTTGAGCCACAAACCTGGTTTCAGGTTTGCACCCAGGGGCCAGGCAGAGGCTGTGGGGATGGGGTGCTGTTCTCCAGGGTCTGGGGGGCAGCTGGGTGGTGCCCCATCATCTCACAGCCTCTCCGGCTGGGAAATGGTGCTGGGATGGGTTTCTGGCAGGTCTGTAATCTCAGGCAGACAGGAAATATCGTGGCAGGAGCATAGGGATTGGGAAGCTCAGATGTGGCTAGGGATGTTTCCGTGGGGAGAGGTTGCTGAAGAGGCTTGAGGTTGTTCTTGTGAGTGGTCTGGACTGAAGTCCAGAGTGATGGTTTCTATGCGATTGCTGTTTCTTGGGGCTGGATCCCAGAAGCAGTACTGTGGGGCTGGAGGAGGATCTGCTCTTGGTGGGCTCTGCCAGCTTGGCTGGTGAAGACCTGCTTGCAGATCCCAGGGCCAAGCCTCGAGGCATGCAGGTGGGGATTTATTTCCACCCCTGCCTGTCACTAGTGCTCAGAGCCAGCTAATCACCAAGATCTGTCTGAATTGGATTTGTCCAGGGGAGGAGAAGTCTGCAGCCAGCGCTCCCAAGTGTTCTCCGTGCTCAGTTCCTTGCTCCCTGCCTGCCCTTGGGTCATCCTCTTCTGCAGATCAGCTGCTGCATAGAGGGGCAACAGCAGTGATAAATATCTACAATGCTCCAGGATTTTCGTGCCAGAGCAGAACCACCATCATGATTGCCATAACTGTGTTAGTGTCTGGCAAACATCAGCAATCTGCAGTTGAGCAGAATTACACTGGCTGCCTGGCAGCGTAACAGGCTGATGGCCTGTCTCTCATCAGTCCCCTGCTCCACTGAGCAGGTGAAAGCCTCCCTGGGCTGTTAGGTTGCTGCATGCATGTTTATTTCCCTTATAGACTGTTCCTTCCATGTTTATGGCTAGCAACATGTTACCAGTGGATTGGATCAGCAATATTTCCGTTCCCTGGGCTCAATGACACCAGGCAGCCACATCCCAGTGCATGGTGGCATCCTGCCATGTAGGCATGGCTGGGGCTTTGCTAGTGAATCTCCATCCTCTGAACTACAGCTTTTATGGAATATCCACTCTTTTCTCAGTGCACTTCAAGTTTTGTGTGATGTTCAGGGTCACGTTAGATAAGAAAAGCCTGCTGGAACCCCTCAGCCATTGGCTCAGCTCCTGGCTTTCTGAGGGCTCTGGGCAGTCAGAGCTGGGCAGAGATCTTGGCCAGCTCTCTTGGAGGAGGAAGGTGTCCCGCTTCATATCATAGCTTTCCCTTTTGGTCCTGGCTAGGTCATATTGAAGCCATGTATTATTGTGGGTGCTCCCCTGAGGAATGGGAGCAGCAGGCAGCAGTGGGGCAGGAGGATAGTGCAAGACGAGGTGACTGTGCCTGGCCATGGTGAGGGGGGCTGGGACACACATGGGTCAGAGGGGTTGGTACTGAGGTGGTACCTGATGATCTCGGGACATGAGGGTGTTCAGCTTTCTGGGTTTCTGTCTCTTGTTGGTTCCCCCACTCAAGCTGAGAAAGAAGCTGCTGCTTGGCTCAGGCTGGGGTTGGCTCTGCTGCCAATGGGGAGGCTTGGATTTGGGGTCCATGAGACCTCCTGGAGTATCTCCTTTCCAACTGAGGAAGCTCCCCATGTTTCTGAACTCACCTCCTGCCCCAGGAACACCTCCTGCACTGAACCTGATGAGCCAAGAGGGTGCAGAGCACCCCGTGCAGTATGTCTGGAGACCTCGGTGCCCTCCTTGCTTGGGCTGGCTTTGAGCATTTACCACTGGAGATCACCTCCTCCAACAGGGTCTGGTCCCAAAGCGGGCTTCATACCACAGCCCCTATGTACAGAGCAGAACTGCAAGCAGAGCTATCACTGGAAAATGCTATAGCTGCTATAGCTGTGCAGCCACCTCCCAGCTCTATGGCTCAGTTTCCCCTCCCGGCCTGCTTAGTGTGAGCTTGTTTAGGAAGGAACTGCTTCTTGCATGTGTTCCTGCAGTACATAAGAAATGGGGCTTCGAGCCCTGCTGAGGCTGTGGCACATGCTACCCCAGTGTGGGACACAGCCATGCTAAGGGGGCTGCTGCACAGCTTCTCCCCCAAGGTTTCAGGTCATAGTCCACTGGAGAGTGTGGACAGGAACTTGGGGTGTTGCATGGGCAAGTGTCGTTCTGGTCTGTTATGGCCAGTGTGGCCTGGGGCAGGATATGGGCACCCTGTGTCCACCGGCCATGGGGTACCAGCAGCACCCCACTGCCCGCCCAGCATCCCGCCCTGCTCACATAGCCAGCTGAAGGCAAAAGGGGCATTTCAGCAGGTTTTCACACCTGGTCTCCAATGGTGGCTGTGGAAGAGGAATGGGCAGTTGGGAGAGGTGGAGATGCCTAAAGACAATCACTGTACCAAGGCCTCCAACTGGGGCTGGATGTGTCCCATCTTCCCTCAAATATGGGGTTTCTGAGGTGCTGGGGGCTTCTCTCTAGCACCCATGGGTGCTGAGGAGACATGGGATGTGTGTGGACAGCATATCCATGAGCCAGTCCTGGTGCTGGCATGGGGTGGTACATCTCCAGCCACTGTGGCATTGCCTGGCCATGGTGCCACTGGGATGTTCCCAGCACCCGCTGGGGGGCACCGACCGCACGACGCCATCCAACTGCACGATGCCGTCCAGCTGCATTCCGCACTACAGCGGTTCCCTGGGAGCAGCAGCTACCAGAGCAGGGCTCCGTATACCCGCAGCCCGGGCCCATGGCTTGGCTCCAGCCCTGCCAGCCCCAGCGGCACTGCCAGGCTGCCGTGCCAGCGCTCCCGCCTGCCCGCCGCACCAGCCGCTGCGCCGCCCGAGCAAAGCCAGCGTGTCTCAGCAGTGGGGGCCCATTAGAAATGAAATGTTCCTACTGGGGTATTTTATTTGCACACTTCAGTAGAGTGGACACCAAAAGGCTTTGCTAATGCTTCATGGGCTGCTAATTTCCTCTCTGACCCCCATTGTCGGAGGGTGACCCCAGCCCGAATCTCTCGGCAATGAATGCCAAAGGCTGACACCGGCCCGGGTTAGGGGTGACAATGGGGCCTCTGTGGGCTCCAGGCAGGCTCCAGTTGGGAGCTGGAGAACAGGGGGAATTTGTGTGGCTCTCAAAAGCTCTGGGTGGTACAATAAGGGAGGCCCCGGGGTCTCCCAGGAAGACAGAGGCAGCCCAGGGGAGGCGGGCGGGAGGATGGTTTCCTTTGTGAAAAGCTTTCTTTAGAAAGGAAGGTTTTTCTGAATTCCCCCTTAGACGACCCAATCGGGGCCTGGCAGATGGATATCACAGGCACGCTGCTTATTCATGGCAGGCTGCAGCTTTGAGCCGTCCCCCGCCTTCCCCCAACCTTTTATTCATTTTAAGGCTAATTTGTTTTGTTAATGTTTTCTTGCCCTCCCCCTCTCTCCTGTGCAGATTGTGACTCATACTGCAAAGCCTCCAAGGGGAAACTGAAGATCAACATGAAGAAGTACTGTAAGAAAGACTATGGTGAGTCGCCCCTCTCGGCCGCAGCTTCCCAGGGACGAGTGGTTCCAAAGGGATGCAGAGCAGGAGCATCTCTCTCCCAGGGCTCCCCAAGCCCACCGAGCCCAGGGGCATGTTGCCGGCTGGGTCTCAGCTGTGCCGGGGCCAGGCAGCCCAGCTCTGCTTCACGGCGACTGCCTGTGCTGGGGTGTGCGCCAGGCAATTTGGGGTATGGCTATTGTTGGGTTTGGAGAGGGAGCCCTGGGGAGTGATGCTCGATGAAGCAGCAATGCTATATGTTGCTTGGAAAATATGAGTCTCCCTGTAGATGCTGAGACAACCCTCAAATCAGGATCCATAGTGTCTTCATCCCAAGGTGTCTTCTGGGTTATGATGGCTCTGTGTCCTGACTCTTCCCACTGTGCTGTTATGTGCAGCGGCTTTTAAAAATTGTGCTTTGCTGTGGGGACAAGCAGCAGGCAGTTCCCCATCATCCAGATCCATCCCCCCTGTAATTCCCAGGCAAGTTCAGAGGGTGGTGTAGCCCCAGGACAAGCCTGGAAGCTGTGGGATCCCCATCCTTGCTGGTACTCAAGGTCCTGAGCATCCTTCCACAGCTCTGGCTCAGAGCAGTGACTTGGAGCAGGCATGTCCCAAGCTCCTGCCCCACCTCTCTGCTGCTGGGATTATTTTTAATGTGGGTGCATTCCCAACATTGTCACCAGCAGGTCCATGGAGGAGGTGGCCAGGGGGATGCTGGGAGGGGATTTTCTTCAGGCCACACAAAGAAACCCCTCAAAGCCCTCCCTGGGGCTCAGCAGTCCCTCTCCAACCCGGCTTGGCCATTGCCTGCCAGCACCACACCGCACCAGCATGGGCAGGTGGGGAGGGATGGCTCTGCTGCGGTGCCGCCTGCCTGGAGGATTGCCCTCCTTCACCAGCCGTGCCAACGCTACTGGGATGAGCCGAGCGTTGGGAATGGGACTGACCTGGGAAGATCAGGTAGAGCTGGTTAAATACAAGCGCTCTGTGCTGGGGGATGTGTAGAAACAGTGCTGAGCATACGTAGGGTCTGGAAATTACCTCACCCCCTCAAAGAACGTAGTGGGGGGGAGCAAAGTGTTTGCAGGCAGGGCCAAATGTGAGCCTTTGGGTTTGACCCGGGCTGTGCATGGGTGAGCCTGGCTTTGAGCTGAGCCTTCAAAATGTGAGCAACCAGGGAATTACAAGGCGCTGCAGGGCAGGGTTTAGCATCCACTGGGGCTGCGATTGCCTTGGTGTCTGCCAGTTCTTCCCCTCCACAGCAGAGGAATACATAATATATATATATATATATGCATGCATATATGTGTGTGTGTGTGTGTGTATTTATATATATATGTGTATATATATATTCACCAAATTGACAAGCAAAAAAAACCCCATCCCATCTGCATTAAAGCATCCAGAGGTGGTGATACCTCCTCCCTCCTTCAAACATCTCACAGCAGTAGCTCAGCGTGTCTGGGAAGTGTTTGCAAGAGCAGAACGAATTCCCATTTAACAGCCCTTCCCTAGACAAGGCGCTTCCTGGCAGTGCCGGCTGAGGGATGCTCCGTGCTGGCTTTGTGCTCTGGCACCTCCCCCTGAGCCTGGGGGAAGGAAGAGGGCTCAGAGGCAAATGTTTTATTTGCATTCCCATTTATTTTTCCATTACCCACATGGCAAAATGGTTGTGGAGAACATCCCTCAGCAAGGACTAGCTGCCAAGGCTGGGGCCATGCTTGTGGTATGCATCCAGCAAGGTTTGGCCATGCTCGTAGGAGCTGCTTGGAGATTCATCAGATGCTGGAAAGGTCCAAAAAATGCCCTTTCCCTTAGAGAAAAGGGTTAAATTGCACATGAGAAAGTCACTGCTAAAACATGAGGTTATTAGAGATAGGAGTGGGGCTGATCACCAGGCTATTAAAGCCATTGGGTTTCTCGCAGGTGGATTCTCTGCTGGCTATAGGCTACCAATGCGTTTCTTGCATGTGGCATGTGCATCCCTTCATTCTCCCACCTGGCTTCTCCAGCATCTCGTAAGGGCTGAGCATACGCTGGAGCATTTGCTCTCTTAAGAAGGGAAAAAGGAGCCAATTTTTGCAGGAAACTTATAAGTGTCAAGACCCAAATTGGCCCCAGGGGTTCGGAGGATGGTAGGGAGGAAAAGAAGGCACGTGCATCCGCCTCGAAGCATATTTCCCAGCCGAGCAGCATTATCTTTCCCTGCAGCCCTTGGGGTGAGGGTTGCGACGTTTTGGTGGCGGCAGCACTTGGGCTTCGCTCGAGAGGTGGCCCCAGAGCAGTTTCGCTCCTTGGCTTGTCCAGTCTCACCAGGGAGATGTTTCTTGGGGATTTGGGTGAAAGCTCGTGCTTGGTTTTGTTTGAGGCTGTAATGTGGGCTTCAACAGAGATGAGGACAGCTCAAGAGCTGTCTTGGACAGGAGAAAACCCTGGAGCACTGAATAGGGGTGCTGGAAAGAGCTTTTCTTGTCTCTTTTATCACAAAGCATCACTTCTGCAAAAGCACAAGTGAGCCAGAGCTGCTTGCCAGGGCTGGTTCGGGGCTAGTGGGCACAGGCTGTCCCAGCATGGGAACTGGGGTGCTCCCACCTAAGCCCTCCTGCCCCCAGGGGGGTCCCCAACCAGCCCCACAGCCCCAACCAACCCCATAGCCATGGCAAATTTGCTTTTTCAAGGGCAAACCAGCCTGGTGAGGCAGCAGGGTAAGCGATGCTGCGGCACAGCCTGGCTGTGCCGGGGCAGTCCATGCTTTCGACAGGGCCAGGGAGGGAAGAAAGGGTTGAAAAGGTGCAGGGAGGGATAATAAAGACTTTGGGACTGACACCCCAGCAGGAAGCCAATTAGGAGGCTCTTTTCCTCACGTTACGCTGACATCTCTGGGCTGAATATCCTAAAAGGCCCTAATTAGCTTGAACAGAGTTACTTCTCCCGGGGGCTCAATCGGGAAGCTATCATCCGCCCCACGCTCCTCAATGGGGCTTTTTAGCTCTCCGTTTCATTCAGCAATTCAAAGGGGATATTTTCCCTTATTTATTTTTCTTATCTGTTTGTTTTTGTTGGGTTTGTGGGGTTTTTTTCTTTTATTTTAAATTGGGCTCTTTCCTGCGAGATGGGTTTTGGTGCAAATATTTGGAGTGAAACAGGGCGTGGGAGGGCAGGCTGGGAGACTTCGGCAGGGGGGACCAGGCAAGAACAGAGGCAGAAAAGCTTTTTCTGGGTTTATTTTGTCTGCCTGATGGAGTGCAGGGGTCGCTCAGCTCCCAGAAAACCGGGGGTAGAGGAGGGGGTTCACTGGGTTTGGGGTAGTTAAAATTAGCCCAGGGAAGTAGGGGGATCCCTGCTGAGGATGGAGATTCCCCCATGGCCCAGAAGAAGAGGGGATTATTTTATTAGAGCAGGTGATGCTGATCCAGATGATGGAGGAGCATCCCTTGATTGCTCGGGTGCCGCCATTTCAGCCCAATCTTTGGGGCTTTCCCCGCTGCCTGTGTGTTGCAGTTAATCCCAGTGGGATGGGCAGCTGCAGTAAAAGAAACCTGGTGCTTTTTAACCCCCATCTTTCACCTGGACCCCGGGGCCCGATCCTGCACAGACAATGCTGGAGCATTTTGCTGGGTACCGGCACTGTGGTCCCAGCTGTTGCCCCCGCGCCCTCCCCATGGCCCTGGTGCAGCACTGGGGAGGGGATGAGCGTGAGGAGCGGAATCCTCATCTGAAAGGTGAGATCATCTGCTCACTTTGTCCTTTCTTGGAAAAAAAAAAAGTAAAAAAAAAAAAAATCCTTCCTTTTGCGGAGACTTCAGTTAGTCACCCCCTTTGTCGAGAGGAGCTTGGCAGGGGCCGGTGGAAAAAAGCAAAATGTGTTTTCAAAAGGCGGCTTGAAAAGAGAGAGAGGGGGAGAAAAAACCCAAATCCACAAAAAAACCCAAGGAGGGGGAGAAGCACTGTCCCCAGCCTGTCCCCGGCTCACAGCCCCTTCCACAGCCCCGGAAGGTGGAGAAACCCCATTCCTGGAACAGGGAATCACTGAACAATCCGTCCCCATAACCGTGTCCTGAGGGAGCGAGCCGGGGCAGCGAGGGGTCCCCCGGCACTGCGGGCAGGGACCACACCGGGCCAGGGCGCATCCAGGCCAGCTGGGATTAGGGGTCATAAATCTCCAATATTAAACCGGTAGGAAATTGGCAACCGGAGGCAGGCAAAGCCACTGCCAAATAAATTAGAAAAAAAAAAGGGGGGGGGGGGGAATATCCCATTTTAACCCTTTGCTCCAGCGAGGAGCCAGCCCTTTCCCTTCCCAAACCTGAATGGTGTTGGGGTCACCTTTTCCTGCTACTTGGAGTAAAATCCACACAGGCTCTGCTCTGCTTGTGCAGCGAGAAGGGACCCGAGCCTTTGGAAAGCCCCAGCTCTGGCTGGGTCACCTGCATCCACAACTGCTGTCCCAAGTACCCATTTCTGTCTCTCCATATTAAAGACCCTCTTGTCTCCCCCAGAAAACCACTCTGCTCCCACTGCCACCCCCAGAGTCCAGCAGGATCTTTCCCCGGGGCCAGTGCAGCGATGCTCCCCATCACTGGAAGCTCCACAAAGCTCCAGCTCCCAGAGTCAGGTAGCACGTAGGATGCGTAAGTTTGTCCATGTAGCCCAGTCCCAGGCCAGCTTTGGCAGGGGAAAGCTTGAAATCAGGAGATTTATCACAAACCCCAAAAGTAAATAAAAAACAAAAAAAAATTAAGTTTTTTCCAGCCTTACTTTTTTCATGGCAATCTCATGATTTTTGAGCCCCTGACTCATGGTCTCTGAATGCTGTGAGGCGCTGCTTTTATTTAAGCCTTTATGTGGCTGCCCTCAAACATGTTGTTTCGAGGGTTTGGGGTTAGTTTTTGTTTTTATTAACATCAAATCATCCACCCCTCCACTTTCATCTGCAACATCAAGCCTTCAGGTCTTTCTTGTGGCTGGAGGCTCCCAGCCAAGTCTCGAGGAGCCGGGCAGCATCACGGGCCCCAGAGCTGAGCTCCGGGGGTGGCACTGGTCAGCACCCTGTGCCGGGGGATGCGGGAGGGGACCAGGGACCCCCCATCCCCTCCAGCAGCCCGGGGACCACTCAGCCACCTTTTTTTTAGAAAGAAGTATAATGTGGGGAGACGCTTGAATGTGTCACCTGGGCTGGTGTGGTTTGTAAGGCACCATCCAGGCAGGATTTGTGCTCCAGCAGCATCGGTGTCAGGTGGGATGCAGTTAAAGGGGCAGTGCTGTGCACCCACCAGGACTGAGCCCCCTCACCCCTCGAGGCCCTGTCCTCCAGCTCTCAGCACCCATCGGGATGATCGGCAGCTCTCTTAGGGCTGACGGGGAGCAGAGCAGGGCACAAAATAGCAAGCCTGGAGAAAAATCCCTGGTGCTTCGGGGGTACCCAGGGGTTGCAGCCAGCCCCAAATTGCCCACAGGGCTTGGCTACCCTCTGTCTGCAAAGCATGGGGAGGAGTGGGCACGAGCTACAGGTAACCCCAAGGCACTGCTGCGCTCGGGACCTGGACCAGAGCCCATCCTCACTGGAAACCAGTGTTACTGGCCCTGGCTGGAGCAGCAGCAGAAAGCTGCGGCTCATTTGATTTTATTCTCCCTCTCCGGGTCACTGTCTGCTCCCAGGGGGCCACAGCCAGCGAAGCATCATCTCTGCCACCCATTTGAATAACCATCATCCCCTATTACATCCTTTCATTTTGTTGTCCCATAGACATTTTCCAGAACATTTTTCTCCGGATGCAGTGACAGGGATGGTCCCCAGTGTGGCTCAGCATTGGTACAGGGGTTCAGTGGGAGCAGTTCACCATGGCACAGGCAAAGCCAAGCTTTGCCCTAGGAAGATCAAGCTCCAAAGCCAGCTTTGGGGTGGTGGCACGCAGCTGAGTCCTCCCCCAAAACCATTAAGGAACTGAAAACTTCTTTTTCATGAGAAACAAGGCCCTAAATCCCTGGGGATTCACCCAGAGGAGCCAGCTTAGGTGCTTCCAAAAATTCCTCCTGGCATCTCTCTGCATCCCCACATGTCTTGTGTCACTTGGGAGATGCTGGAGACCTCATCCCACCACCAAAATGCCCAGGCAAGTCATTGCTAAACTTGGGCTCCAAAACCAGGCTTAGGGGAAACAGTGTGTCCTGGATGCAAAGTTATGGGCAGAAAACTTGCTGTCAGTGAAGGCAGCTGTGGCCGTGCCAGCCAAGCCTTCACCGAAGCTTTCACTCCTTCCACTTCATTAATAAAAGGGGAAAAAAATAAGAGACGGGGGCCTTGACATCAAAAAAATACAGACTGTGTATTTTAGAGCAGAGTTTCCTGTAACCACCTCTCTCCGGTTCCTTTTCATTCATTTTCTCCATTTTGTCAGTGTGGACCCAGGCAGGTCAAAGGTTTAAGCTTTTTTGGAAAGACTTGTTTCAAAAAAATAAAAATTGGCTAATCTTCACATTTTGCTACCTTCACACCAGACTGGGAAATACACAGTCAGAGCTTAGGGTTGGGTTTTTTTTATTTTTTTTATTTTTTTTTTAATGAAAGCATCTGGCGTCCATGACATGCTCCAGAAAAAAACCCCACATATATTTTGCAATGTGTTAAAAAGCCTTGCTGGGCTGCAGAGCCCTGCTTCCTTCCATAGCCTGAAATCAGTTTGCACATTGTGGTTTTAAAGCGAGGGTGATGCTTCTCCACCGCTAATCCTGGGGGGGTCAAATTGGGTTGTTACAAGGCAAATGAGAGAGTTTTCCCTGGGGTTTTTTTGGGTTTTTTTTTTTTTTGGGTTGGTTTTTTGGGGTTTTTTTTTGAGATTTCTTCTTCCTCTGATAATTTATGCAATTGAGGTTGGACCCACCAGGGACTGGCCAGATGGCCTAGATGGGCAGGGGGCTACAGCTCACAGGGCATGGAGGGGAAAGAGGGAAAAAGCTCAAAGCTCAAAGATGTGGTCAAAAATCACTTTTTGGTTGGACTGCGCCAGCCTGCATGGAGCTGCTGGCCCTTGCCTGCTCTCCTGGCCAGGGCCGGCATCACCACCTGGGTTTTTCCTTCTGTCTTTGCTGGTGGGGACTCCTCATCCCACAGTCAGCAAACAAACCCAGGAGGACTGGGTAGTCACCTCACACTGAAGATATTTTCCTGGAAGCTGATTTTTAGTGAGGAGGAATGTGTTCAACCTCCCTGGAGGATGCGATCTCAGCCGACTGCTGCTCCTGTCCTCCTCTGCCATCTCTGTGCCGTGATGGAGCGCTGTTGGGAAGAAGCCCACCGGAGCAGCAGGAGCTGCCTCCAGGCTCTTATCTCATCTTCTTCGCCACACTGTGGGACCAAACGCTCCCTCTCCCATGTGGGTCTCCATCCTTCCCTGTGGTTTGAACCCGAGTCCACGGACCTCACCCAGACAGGGCACAATAGCACCTGCTATGGGGATTGAGGAAGAGGAGGAGGAGGGCTGGCAGAGGTCACCGTAGCCTGCTCAGGGCCACCTGGGCTGCAGCTGGGGGCTGCCCCATAGCACAAAATCACAGTGGCTCCAGGGGCTTCTGAAATCAGCCATGAGCAGAGCCTTACCCTCGAGCATGCTGGAAGCAAAACAGCACCCATCGCCATCCCAGCATCTTTGTGGACAACCCCAGGGAGAGTCCTCTCCCGCCCAGATCATGATGCCAAGTCACCTTTGCACTGGCCCTGCGGGACCATGGGCCACCACTCCTGAATGGGTGCTTGTGGGTGCAGGGATAATGTAACACATGAACTGCGCTTCAGGGAAGAGCAAGGGGTGGAGCGGTGGAGGGCTGAGTCCTCACCAGGTTTTCTCAGGAGGTTTTTCTCAGTCCGTATGGCTACAAATGGGCTACAAAACATCAGCCACAGGCTTGGAAAACACCCTTGCTATTCCTGTGCTTACGGATCCTCCCATCTCAATCTTGCTTTGGGAGCTCATTATCTCCCAGTTACCTGCCAGGACACCTGGCTGGCCAGGCTGCTGCATACTGAGACATTGCCTTGAAGCCCGATGTTGCTATTCAGTATTTACAGAGATGCTCAGGTGCGTCCACCAGACCCAGAAGTCAGGCTGGGTACTGCCACTGACATATCCTTATGATCACTGAGTCCTACCCTCAGTCCTTCACCCGTGGAAGTGTGAATGAGGCAACCTGCTCCCCACCAGCGCTCCGGGTAGCGCTGTGTCATTCCCAGGGCTCCTAGTGCCCATCCGGCGAGGAAGGGAGGGCAATGCAGCTGGAGAAATGGCCCGTGCAGAAACCCATCCTCTGGCTGAAGCATGTGCTTCTCTCTGGACACATGGGTCAAGAAGAAAGCTCTCCCAGGTCCTATGGTACAGCCCAGGGTTTTGGCACTGCCGAGGGGGACAGGAACCTCCCTGTCATGTGCGCAGAACCCCTGTCCCACGCTCCGGCCACCACCTGGGGCTGGAGGCACAAGCTGTCCCTGGGTTTGTTAATCTTCTCTGTGCTTGCTGCTTCAAGGGAAAAGGCAGGATCCAGTTTACACAAATCCACCTGATTTTTAAAGACTTTTTCGATCACTTTAAGCGTTCACAGGTGCTAGGGCAGATGTTGCTGCACCAACAGCCCTGGGGAACTGCTCCGTCTGCACTTGCTTCAGAACCACATCCTGGGAGATGATGGTCCCCCCAGGACATGGATAGGAGAATGAGGCAACCTGCTCCCCACCAGTGCTCCGGGTAGCCCTGTGTCTTTCCTAGGGCTCCTAGTGCACGGACTGCCATGGTTCCTGGAGTACAGCTGTTCCCAGGCCCTGCTCCCCTCCTGGGGGTCCTCCAGCCCCTGTGGTCCTCAGGTAACTGTGCCCATGCTCACTGGGGACCCAGAGGGCTGCCTTTGTGACAGCAGAGCATCTCACGAACCTATGGTGGTCTTAGTATCTTTGCTGAGACCCTCTGCCACCAGCACTGGCTAATCTTGCTTATGGCAGACGGCCTGGGGAGAGAGGTAGTTTCTGTGCAACCACCAGCCTTGGTCGCTTTCCCCCAGCCTGGGCTCAGGAGACAAAACTCCTCACACAGCCTATTAGGTAAGACTTAAAACTCATTTTCTTCTCACCAGCTCAAACTGTAACATCTTTTCCTCTCTTGCCTCGCTTTTTTTTTTTTTCCAGCTGTTCAGATCCACATCCTGAAAGCGGAAAAAAATGCCGACTGGTGGAAGTTCACGGTCAACATCATCTCCGTCTACAAACAAGGCAGCAACCGGATACGGCGCGGAGACCAGACCCTGTGGATCCACTCCAAGGACATAGCGTGCAAGTGCCCCAAAATCAAGCCTATGAAGAAGTATTTGCTGCTGGGCAACAACGAGGACTCTCCTGACCAGAGTGGCATCATTGCGGACAAAACCAGCCTGGTGATACAGTGGCGGGATACATGGGCTCGGCGGCTCAGGAAGTTCCAGCAGCGGGAGAAGAAGGGGAAGTGTAAGAAATCCTAAAGGAGGAGAAGGCAAAGGAGCGCGCGAGAGGGAGAGACTGACTGTGCATGCTGCTTTGTGTAGAGCTGGGGCGGGCAGGGACCGGCGATGGGGACGGCGGGAGGAACGTCGCGCTGCTGGGGCGGGCTGGGAGGGACGGGAGGGATGGTGATCATGGCTGTGGGGCTGCCAGGTTTGTAGCTTGTATTCCAGGAGAAAATGAAACAAAACACAGCAAAAAAAAAAAAAAAAAAAAATTGGACACGTGGCTATAAAACAAGAGGAGGGTGGGTGCAAGTGTGTGGCACCCGGTGCCCCCAGCTTCTTTCTGCCTTGTTGGCTGAAGAAATCAGAGACACCAAACTGCCTTCCAGCTGCTAATATCTGCTGCTTCCAAAGCACAGCACAGGAACATCAAACCTGTAAGGAACTAACTAACGGCGATTCTGGAAATTAATCTCCCCATTCCCAAAAATATGTATTCTCAGCTTAGGTTGAACAAGACAGTTATTGTAGAGGAAACTAAACAGAGACTTGTCACTGAGGACAGATCTGAGGATCGACTAATCTGGGTTATTTGAAGACTCTTTGGTATCTGATTGCTGTAACCATCACCCGCTGTACAGTACCTAGGAGCGGCCGAGGTCTCCAGCCATGGTGATGCGCTGATCCCAGGTTAGGCACAGCAAAAGGGAGACCTCATCAGTGGGCGACTTCCACGTAGGCATAACTTGGGGAGCGACTCCTTGCCCTGGCCCCCACACCCTGCCAAGCACTGCTCCCCACCACATCGAAGAAGCATAAGCCCAAGGGATGCCCTGGACCCCTCCCAGCCACCGATTCACAGTCAAGGAGTTAATAACCACGATCCCCAAGGAAACATCCAGACTTAGCAAAAAAATAAGTTGGCATCCAGTTCCTGTAGGTGCCCTGGAAGATCTCACCCCTTGCAGTCCCTGGGTCTCTACCGTGGCCACCCCTGAGACTTCCTTCATGGCCTTGGTCCTTGCTGCCTCTGTCAGCAGACTGATGAACCCTCACATTATAGAAAACTCCGTGCAGATGGCACCAAGGTCCTGGCTGGCAGTGGTTTCACTCCAAAACTCAGTCAGCTCTCCCGAACCCACACCAGCTCTGCCCTTGCTCCTTCTGGAGCTGGAGGTCCTTGGCATTCCCTGCATAAGGTGGCCAGCCCCCTTGGGAGACACAGGAGGTGGGACAGCGGGTGCCAAGGGACTGTCCCCACAGGCAGTGGGGTCAACACGGAGCTCTGAGGCTTGGCCAAGTTACAGCCAACACAGAGCAGTGACCTGCTCCAAGGGAAGAGGTCTCAGCCAGGGACTGGATGAGCAAGGTGTGACCCACCTGGAGCTCCCAAATTGCTCTCCTCCTTCTGCTGGGGGTGAAAAACAGCAAATCTAAAATTCCCAATCTCTAATCACTAAAGCACTAAGCAAGGTAGCGCTGCCTCACCTCCGCCTCACAGCCCATGCCCCAGCCTGAGGGCTGGAGCATCTTTCCCCAGGGTACTGTACAGGCAGGCCTGGCTGTTGAACTGTTTGTCACCCAAACGTTGCACCTGCCTGGCAGCTGCTCCCCTGCCACACCAGCCCATGAGGAACAGGGATATCTGAGTTCACCTAATCGATGGAGACAGGCAATAGCTGGGGTGGAAAGGAAAGGCAGGGAGGGCAGGATGGGTACCTGGAGGAGAAGCAAACATTAGTCGCTACGAAAAGCAAAACCTCCCTGATATTTTTCCTTTTAGGAAACTTGGAAACATCTATTTTATGACATTTTCCAGTGGTTTTGCCTTGTTTTATAGCAATTGACAATATTTATATAATGACATAAACCACCATAAAGCGAGGCAGCCATGTAAATAGGTGTAAAGTGGAGGGCTCCCAGGGAAGCGCTGGCCAGCACTGGGCTGCTGGAGACACCACCCGGAGGGAGCGAGCCCTGCTGAGCCTCCCCCTGCAACCACAAGGCCCCTCCGGAATTAATTTTGGTATTAGGAGAGAAACCCACCCTGGACATCAAGCAACCCCCCCAAGTCCGTGTTTTTTCCCCTTACCCAGAGCAGACCTGGTTTTCCTTACTTCAGCATTCAAGGGGAACCAACAGTTTTGCAGTCAAGGTAACCCAAGCCACCAAGTTTTGAAGGATAAAATCTGATCTCAGGTGTCTAAATGGAGACTTAAAGCCCCAAAGTGGGGCTTGGATGTTCCCCTGCAGCAAACACCAACTGATGCCAGGGACACCCCGCACCAGCTGGGACAGCTCGTCCTTGGATGGCTGGGATGCCCTTGAACTGCAGGAGACCTTCGAATGGCCTAAAAGCAACCGGATCCAACCCAAAGCCAGAGCATGAAGGCAAGGCCAGGGGATGTGGGGACTTGGGAACTGCCCACCGAACACTCCTGGACACCCAACACTCACTCCCATTTTCCAAGCTTGGCAAGCGCACCCATCCTTGCCAGCACAGCCTTGACACCCCCAAACCCCGCCAGGGACAAGCCCTGGCCCCTTCCCTGTTCCCGCCAGGTCAGGAGGCTGCAGAAGAAATGCCACCCACACCATCTCAGGCCGGACCCCTCCAGGCACTGACACAACCTGGGAAATTGGAAAGAAACAGAGTTTGCACAAGACGTGAAACAACTCAGAGCCCGCTGCAGCCAGAGCAACCCGCAGAAGCAGGGTCCCCATCCCTGTCCTACCAGGACTCTGTCCCTTGATCCCTGTTGGAGTTTTGCACTTTCCAACCAGACTAGAGAAGCCCCTCCACTCCATCCATGGTCCCCCAGTGCCCCCCATGTGCTCCCAGTAATCTCAACCTGCAGGAGCAGCTGGTGTAACTGGTACACAGCCCTCCTCCTCTGGGGAAGGCAGAGAAGCCCCGTTTTTGGGGTGTCAAGGAATCCAACTCTTCCCTGCAGCCTGCCCCCGCTCCAGGACATCTCCTGGGGGACACCTCTGGCCCATCACCCAAAGAGGGACAAGATGTCTCTCCTAAACATCAGCCCCGGTGGCTGGGGGTGCGGCTCTGGTTGGGTACCAGCCACATTACAACCAGCGAGGAGCCCACGCGCCCACCCATCGCCTCGGGGACATGACCAAGGTCCTCGGGGGGCAGGGGGGGTGGCTGGGGAAGGGGCTGCAGTGCCTCCAGCGTGGCTTCAGAGAGCAGCTGAAATGCCAAAACAATCATCACTCGACAGTAGCACCCGACAAAAGTCGTTTCGTCTTGTTTCTGTTCGTTTCGTCGTGTCCGTGCCCTCTCCCCGCACACCCGCCTCCTCTCCCCTCACAAAACCTGTGTTCGTTTTGGGATTTGGTTTTTGTTTTGGTTTTTTTTTTTGATTATTTCTGTTAATATCTTGAACTGTAAATGTTGTTTAGTTATGACCATTGCATACTGCTTTGGGCGATGTTTCTTTACAATGCATACTAATATATTATGGTTATTATATATGAATATATTTAATGACACGTGAAAAAGTTGTGGATTTTCTTGTTGTTTTTCCAAGTTGTTTCTTTTTATTTTTTCTTTTTTTTTTTTTTTCCTCTTCATTTGTTCGTTTCGTTAGATTGGCTGTAATTGAACCCGAAGGAGCTTGTAACTGTTCAGCACCCACTCGGTAGAACTAAAGTCAGAAACCAGTTGAATAAACTCTTGTAAACTGTAAAAATCTCCAAGGGTCTCTGCTTCCTCCTACCCCACGGGCTGGCAAGCCTGAGGGATGGGGACCTGGGCAGGGAGGTGACAGTGTCCCCTCTGCCCCTAGGACTCTGCCAAGGTCCCTGTGGCAGGGTCCGAGGTGGTGCACAGCTATTATTTGTCCGTCAGTCCCAGCCGCGTGTCCCACCAGCACCCTCCCAGCAGCGCTCCCCGCCAGTGGTCACACGCCCTTGGGGACAGCGGGGTCACTGCAGGCTCATGGTGGGTGGGATGGGGGGTCCCCGCCGGCACCTCTGGGCTCTCCAGGATTGCTGTGAGCTCTGGACCAGAGTATGTCCCACTGGGCTCTCCATTCTTCCTCTGCTGCCAGAGGAGACCGTACCCTGCAGTGGGACAGAGCCGGGGCGTGCTGAAACCTGTGGGACGCCGTGCAGAGGGGGTGGACAGGCATGGGGACGGGGGACAGCCAGAGCTGCCAACCCCACTCTGGACCCATTTTCTGCCCCCATCCACAGGCTGCTTGCCAGCGCTGTCGCTTTCTGCCCATCCACTGCAGGGGGTCCGAGCTCCATCACGCATCTCCCACAGGGCATCAGTGGTGCCAGACACTACTGAAGCAGCTGGTACTCGAGACTAGGCAAAGGCTGGTGGTACAGACGAGCTAGAAAGCTGGAGGCAGGGCACGACTGAGGCAGCAAAACACTTCCAGAGAGAAAAATACAGGCAAAAGGTCCTGCAAACTGCCAAGGGGTCAGCGCGCGTGACCCACGCCCTTAGTGTCACTGGTAATTTATGAATTCAAAAACATATTAGAGGTCAGAAATCTCAGATCTTTACTGTGGAGACAAATGGGTCACGAGTGCCACCACCTCTGCCCCAGGGCTGTCGCCTGTGGCTCCGCAGAGAAGCGAATGGGTTTCCCAGATTGCTCTGGCTCCGTGTCCTCCTGGCAGGCGGGTGGTTGTCCGAAGAAGACACCGTGGCTCTGAAAAGAGGGGGAAGAGCCTATTCCCACTAAGGGCTGGACCCAGAGCGATTGCTCTCAGCCTGGTCCCACCAGGCTGTGCGGGAGAGCAGCTGTCCACTGCACCAAGCTCAGCACCAGGCTCTCACCCAAATTCCAGAAATAAGGGCGTGTGAAAATCCCCAGCAGCCTTTCAAGGTCATCTTTATCCTCATGTAGGAGCTAGGGACTTCTTATCAAGGGCACTTGGACATGTAAGCACCTCTAACACATACCAGATCTTCCCTCTGCACTTCTATTTTTGGTGAAATAACAACTGGAAACAGCTAAACTCCCGAGCACATCTTCATTAGAGAGAAATGAAGGACATGCAAGGGAAGGTGAAGCCTGGGATGTCTCTCCGGGTGGGCACCAGGGAAATGGGGGGGAATCTCTGCTTGGAGAAGCCACCGCAGGTATGTGACTCCAGCAGCCCCACCGTGCAGGTTCAATGGGCAGCTTGAGCATCCTTTGCCCCATGCCTGGAAATCAGAGCAGCCAGCAGCACGGTGGAACCGTGCTGGACCCTGGCAAGCGGGGCTCTGTAGCCTTGCTTGCTCAGAGCCAACAACCAGCAGCTCTGGTATTTGAACCTTCCTTTTTCTTTGGTGGGGCAGGGAGACAGAAAAGCGTTCCACACACAGCACAACGCTGCCAAATTCACTTCTTTTTAATAAAACTCCTCACCCACGCAACACATTAAATGTTACCTAAAGGGCAAGTCTGAGAACCCCTTTGTTAGACATTTCAGCAGAGCAAAGCCTCACGTTTCTACCTTTCCCAGGCACTAACAGAAAAAATGTGTTTGAGGACCCAACAGGTCAGAAAACATCTTTTTAAAGCCTCTATCAGAACAAAGTCACCACGACACGTTGATCAGGATGAATTACGCATCCATCCTGCATGTCCTGGGAATTCAAACAAAACCTTAATTCCCTCCGTAAATGACAGCTTTAATTAGAAACCCAAGTCCGTAGTCTCATCTCAATAAACCACATGTAATTCTCCTGCTGTCACCAAACACCCAGGAGGCTGCACCGGAGCCATGAGCGAAATCCTGCCGCAGGGCTGGGGCACAGGCTGCTGCTGAGAAGCAACTCCAGGAGAGTTTCCAGTGTTGGTCCCTCCACACAGGAACTGCAGGAATGCAGAAGTTTTGAACGCGTCTCCCAGGCTGCCCTTTATTTGTTTCCAGCTGGAGCAGCCTTGCTTAAAGCTCCGTTTCTAATCTAAGATCAAGCAATAAACTAATCAAAAACCTGTTGTGTCCTTTTGAAAACCAAGAGAATGTAAAACTATTTTTTTTTTCTCTCTCCTTCTTTGAAGGTAAGATGAAGCATCTCTCCAAGGAAAAGCAAGCAAGCAGGCACAATCTGGACTGGACTTTTAAAAGCTTCAGGAAGGATTTTCTCTAGCAAAGCACACAGAGAGGTGTGGAAGACTCTGCTCCCTCCTGGCCATGGGCATCATTTCGTTTGCTTCACAGGCAGAACATGGTGTCTAGTTACCTACCACTAAGTCCAAGCCTGGATCTCCCACCTTTGACTGCAAACACCAGTCGAAGATGCTGAAGCCAGCAGAGCACTGTCCGCTTTGCCCCAAGATTTCAAATCCCTCCAGAGGAGCTGGAGGGATCCCTCTAGCTCCAACCTTCAGCGCTGAGGATCAGAAGATGTGTTGGGGACCAGCACAGAGCCCCGTCTGAAGGCCAATGCCCTGCACCACGAGGCACAGCTCTATCTATTGGGCTTTTTCTCCACCAAGCTCCTCTGTCCACTAACCCTCTGCCCCTCCCAGGAGCACACAGACAGGGCGACGGTGCTCTTCAGCTCCAGGGAATGGTTCCTATCCGTCAATGAGAGGTAGGTATTCCCTGGGGTACTCAACAGTTCCCTGCCTCTGCTTCCTGCAAAACCCCATTTTCTCTGTCGTTCCCACCTCAGACTCTGGCGCGGCTGGGTCAGAGCCTCAGCTCCAGCCAACACCTGCACGCTGCAAGGAGAAGAGCACTTTTGCACTCCAATCTGCAGATCGCCAAGCACTTAACAAAGGGGCCAGTGCCCAAGTCCCAACTGACAGATGGGGAAACTGAGCCCAGAAGAGCAAATTGGCTTCGTGTCACTCAAGAGGGGATGCAGCACTAGGACACCCTGGTTTTCCATCTCCCAGGGCAGCGCTAGACATGTACCACCCCAGCTGTGCAGGTGGAGAGCAGGGAGAGGGAAACGAGTGCCAAGAGCTCGTTGACAGCTGTGAAAGGAGATACTCCACCATCACAGGTGAGGACCAGCCCAGGGCTGGCAAGTGTTACGGATCCGCCAGGAAATGTATGTCATGATACACATGAAGTCTGACAGGAATTGCTTTTTTCCTTCTCCAAATCAGCTCTCAGGAAATGGAAGCGTTGAAGAATCATTCAAGTGAAACACGAGATGGCAGGAAACAATAAAAACCCAGGCAGATAAGTTGTATATAAATGAATCGGCTTTTATTCAATATTTATTGCTTGCTTGATCAATTCTGAAATCAAACTGGCACGTATAACAAAATAATGATTTTCTTGGCCAGAAGCAAACATTTAGTACTTCTTTTTCATTAGTTTTTAAATAGGTACTCCTTCCCCTTAGGTTTAACAGTGTGTGAAAAGTTATAAAAGAAAGAGGCAGACCTCGATCGCCGAGATTAGTACATTAATGCCAGGGCATCTCCTGTGGCCAGCCTGGCAGAGCACGGCAGAGCACGTGGAGAGCACGCCTTCCTCATGAGCACATGCTGGGCAAGGCTTTCCACTCTTACGCACCTGGTTCAAGACCTGCTGCTGTTTACATTTCTATCTGTGGAGATCGACACCGATAACTCTCCCCCAAGGGCCAAGGACTGACTCACTCGCCAGCATTTCTGCACAGCTCATGGGGGTCCTGCGCCTCCCTGCAGGGCTCCGTGTGCTCTCGCTTCCCATTCTGCGAGAGTCCAGATGCAGTCATTCCCCAAAAACATTTATTCCTTGAAACAAGTAAGAATTTTAATTCCAAAGGAAGGTAGCAGACAGCAGAGGAGCGCCGCTGCTGTACTCCCAAACCACACCTTTATTTTAGTATTTTAAGGCCCTCGGGATGACTGACCGCTCAACAGAAGCGGCGGCGGGCTGGGCAGGCAGCACCCAGACACCAGTGTGCCCTCAGACACAGATGCACTGAGAAGTGCCTCTATTGCACAGCCAGCTGCAGCCTCCCAAATGCCAAATGAAGGTGGAAAGAGAGTCCTTTTCAAGTTCAAACCCTCCAAATCACGCAGTGCTCTTCAGCTGTGCACCGAAGGAAGAACGGATGTCTGTCGGACACAGCTTCATTCTCGTACTGTTGAGTTTATTTAAAACACAGAAGGTCTTTGCACAAAGTCGGTCTCTTCTCCGGAGTGCTCTGCGCTCAGCTGTCGAGCAGCAGCTCCGACGGGCCCCATATCCGCATTACTGTGTTGGCCAGACAGCAACCACAGCAATCGCAATCAGCAGCAACACAATCACCACCAGCATTCCTGGAAAAGATGAAACAACATTAAGGTTGCTGCCTTCATCTTTAACAATTGGTCTTTTGCAATTAAGTTCTTCCTCTGAGTCCTGCTCCTCCTCCCAGCTGAGACTGATTTTCCCCCGTGCTCAGCCCGTGCAAGCCCCTCACCAGATCCCCACATGCCGATGACCTGAACAGCGACACGGACTCAAACCCCACGTTGGTAGAGTTCTTTCTCTTCCTGATCCTTCAAATTAATTTTTTTTAACGGTGCCTGCAGGGTATCTTCCTACTTAAACATCTGCCATGCAAAGATTAAGGGATATGTTTAACTCATGGCAAGGCCAGTTAAGCTTTTCTAGAATCCCTCTGTACCATCCCACTGGGGCAAAGGATTATTCAGAAGGAAGTCCAAATTGCATCAGGAAATTGTTTCCAACACAAACTACTCCCACTTTCAGACAAAACTATTTGCAGAGCAAAAGCAGGGCTTTTGGGTCTGTACCTGACTTGGGAAAATGAAGATCAACCAGCATTAAAGACAGTCTAACAGCACTCTGCCCAACCGCGCAGCACACGGGCTCCGTCCTGCCCCAAAACCGCGCTGGTCGATATGCAGAAGTTAATGACTAACACAACCTCACAAAACTTTACAACTATTTTTTAGTTCGAGCACACCATGGTGTTAAAAGAACTTAAGTTATGGATTGTTTTGAAGACTGATCCAGCAAACCAGCAAAGCAAATTTTCTCTCTCAACTAAATGATAGCAGTAAGGTGACACGGCTGTCAGACGCCTGCTAGAAACAACTAATTCTCCTTAGCTTCCTCTTTCCCTCCTCTTTCTTAGAGGAGAGAAAGAAATGTTTTACTGAAAATGGACTGTATCCCTGTGGTCCACCCCATCGCCTCCCTAAGCAGCCCCAACACTGGCATCACCCACACAGGCGTCCTCTGGGATTAAATGATCTTTTAATCAGGAGGATTTTGTTTTGGTTTAGTATCTGCTCTGCGCTATCCCCCTGTCAGAGCTGTGGGAATATGTTAGGGCTCCAAGAGTGGAAAAAATGTCCCTTCTTTTGGTCCGCTCACAGATGACTGTTACTCAACCACTTACAATATTTACAAGTCCAGCTCATGGCAATTAAAAAAGGATGTATTAAAATAAACCCCTCTTTCCAAGCTGGAAAAGGATATTAGACATTGCTTTTTGTAAATAGTGTCATGTTTTCTGTGCAGAAACTGTTTCTCTGCCAGGGGTCCAGGATTTTTTTCCAGGGAAATAAGAGTTGCCACCAACAGTATTTTTTTTTTTTTCTTTTATGCTCAGTTGAAACTATTTCTTATCTGAAGTGAGCTTGAGCAGCGCTTCACTGCATTGGCTCAAGCAGGTCTTGGATACCGAGACTTTCTTTTCCTTGCAGAAAGAGCTGACTGCTAGCAGAGCTGGCAGCAGCTCCGTACGCTCCACCTGGGACACCCAAGGATTGTGGCAGGACTTGGCGCTGAGGTGGGGCATGGGGACAAGCTCTTTGGCAAGGCAGGGACAAGTGCTTTAGCTAAACGGTGTATACTCACTGCATCCTTTGAGGCAGGGTGATTTTGGCATGGTTTGTTTAGAGCACACTAAGCTTCAGGCTAAACCTGGATGAAGCTGCTTATTAATCACATTAAACAGAATAAACTAGTAAAAATGCATCTGTCTGTTCCTGCCACTCTCCTTGCACCCCTGGCAAGGGCTTGGGTTTGGCTCTGACTCCAGAAGCCGCCGGGTCCATGCTGTGCAACGCTGCCTTTTCAGCTAACGACCGCTGTGCTTGCGCCCAGCCCCGTCGGGCGCGGGGCAGCCAGGGTCTGTGCTGGTGGCACCTGGGAAACGGGTTTTCTCCCATCATCGCTCACCAGCGCCAGCTCCCTGGCAGGTGAAGTCCTTCGGGAAGCATCCCAGAGGATGCTCCCGCCGCTGGGCTCCTGCAGCACCTAGCCTAGCTCCAGATCCTCATCCTGGGTCAGCGTCTGTCAATGCAAGTCCGAGCATATTTGACACAGCGGGATCTTGGACCATACACAGGCTACTTGCTGCGACGTACCGTAACAGGTGAGAGAGGGATATCGTTCAGTTTTCAACCTCAGCCAACCACTCAACGTCACCCAGCAACACAAACTTTGATTAATCCATTGGGAACATGATATATACTTTTACTGTGCCTCTAGTCTGTTGCTTTTTACATCTTAATATACATTTTGTAGTCTTCAACAGAGCCAGAAGCAAATAATTTGCTTAAACTGGGAAGAAATAATATCTGATAATGCTGCTGCATTCAGATTCTCTGTTATGTTTTGCACTGGAGGGAAAAGTTTTAGAGGGTGCAAATCCTTAGCACAGTTTTAGTGTAACAGAGTTTATGGACTTCAGCAATTAAGAGACAAACGAGATCAGTTGCTTGGAAAATACTCTATAGGCGTGAATTAGTAATGATACAAAGTGAAGTTAATGGGGTGTAATTATTCTTTGACAACTCCCAAGAAAAACTGCACATAAACCCAGAATTATTACACAGCAGGAGCAGGGGAAGGTGGGGCACCAATAAAGTATGGCTAATGGGCAATAGCAGGGTGAATAGGAAACTTAAGAGGATGTTCAGGGCAACAAGAGCAGGACAGCAAAACGAAATAAACTTCATTTTGTTCCTGGAAAGAGAGTGGTATTAAAAACCTGGAGCCACTTCTCTCTTTCCAAAAGCAGTGGTCAAGTACTTATTCCCCATGTGAGAGATGGAGAGGCAGAGATGGCACGTGTCGGTGCAGTATAAATCAGCAATCCGCCAGTATTAAAGGCTTATCTGATCCGTGCGATATGCACAAAAAGAATAGGACGATATAAATTGGCAATAGCACACAAATTTCAAAGTACCTCTTGCATGATAGAGACCAGATGTTATGCACATTTCCACCACCCCCCCCCATACTACAGAACAGCAGAGTAGAAGGATCTGAAGCTTTTAAACCTGGGTGTTTCACAGAGTACAACATGCTTTCCTAACAAAAACTGCGGATAGGATCTGACAGTAATTATGCATTCTAGATTCCCTGCTTGCTTTGTCTTTTTTTTGCTCAAGTGCTATGAAATATAAATATTCCCCTTGACAAGAACTCCTCAAAGAGTTCCTCAGGAATCAAAGCCACTAGCAAAGTAAACAGGATCAGAAAGCAAAAGGAACCAGTGACAGGAATGCAGATTTGAAGTGCGTTTCTCAGGGAGAGGTGGGAAGTGCAAGCAGAAGTCTATGAGCAATTACAGAGCAATTAATTAAGGCAGGTTGGAGAAAGTGCAATGCTCTTGAAGCTCCATCTGCTAAAGCGTTTGAGACGGTGCTGCTGTTCCAGCTTGGAGGAGCAGTGCAGAAATATGAAAGGCATGTCCTCAGCTTACGCTGAGTTTCAGGGCACAGCGTACCGGCAGGACATGGGGTCTCCCCACCGTTCCCGGGAACACTGGCACTCATGCTGCTTTCCTGGGTTTTAATCTTACTGCCGAGATCAGCTGCGCCTCTGCTCGTCACCCCGATCCCGACCCCCCGGTCCCTGGGCAGACAGGGCTTCAATACTTCAAACCTAGCAAGGCCTTTTCCAAAGAAAAGTTAAGATCAAATATTCAGCTATAAGATGGAAAGAAAAGGTTACAATATAGGTAATTTTTCTCTAGGTTAAGATTGCTCTTTAGTCTGTCTTAGCTGCTATCTGTCCAGCCGTGAGACCAGAGGATCTGGGGTTTGCGCCATATCCCATCTTCCTGAGGTCATGTGGGGCAGCCCTTCTCCAAGTCCCAAATCTATTCCCTCTCCCCAGGATTTATCAGCTTTGAGGGTCACTGGTTTGGGGTTCATCATGGACACCCCTGCAACCATATGAAATTTAATCCTACACAAACAACTTCTCAGCTGGGTTTCACATGGAAATGCAGATAATTCCTCTGGGTCTGCATCTGCCTGAAGGGGTTTGGGCATCTAGAAGGTGATTTTCCACCCCCAGTTTGCACCTCAGTTTCCGGAGGGTTAATGATCTGTGTAAATACAGGTGATGGCTGAGGACTGTATCCCCTTGTGTCTATCCAGCCAGATAGTAACTACCCCTGCCCAGTCGGGACTGCGTAACTCGAGGGTGTAAGTTCTTGTTAGAAATAAGACCACACTTAAAGCCCATGCTCTCTGGTGCACTGCCAGCTGCCCTCGGCAACGACAAACACCAGCCACATAGAGGACAAGTCCAATAAATCATTTCATTTCCCTTTCTCCATCCCAACCTTTGCTGTTTTCCCGTCGCAGAGACCCCAGACGTGGCTTGGAGCCACACCACGCTGAGCACCATGCAAACCCGGGATGCGGCACATCCCTGCCCTCGAGAGCATCCCTCTCCTCTTGGGCATCCCTCCCCTCTCAGTACGGAGCCCACGCTACAGGCACTGCACGCGTCTTACAGCCTATACCACACTGCCAAAATCCCGGATGGGCTGCAGAGCGGCAAGAGGACAGAGAATAATTAACATTTCTGGTTTGTAACTTCACGCAAGCACAGGGTGCCATGTACTAAATAAGCCTATTTGCCTCAAATAACTCTTATGAATCACAAATAATGCTGATGAATTGGTTTCCTCGGAGAAGAGCGGATACCTACCGTCAGCCAGCAGCCGGCTTTTGTGTTTGTGATTAATCATCGAGGCTTTCCAATTCCTTCTGCTGCCTGTTCAGATGGAGGCTGCTGAGACTCAACGATCTGCATTTTTTATTTCAAGTATTTTTAATTCCTACTGGTAACGACGGCTGGAGCCCAGCAGAAATTTCTGCTCACAAGGACTGCCGCCGATGGAGAGACAAGCCCTCGCAGCACCCATACAAAGCAGCCAATTGTTGCTTGTCAACTGGGTTCTTATGCCAGCTTTCTGACAAGGCAATATTTACTGTGAAATATCCACTTATTGTGCTGAATATAACTCCTGGGAATCTGAGCATGTTTAGGATCTGGCAGGGGTTCAAGTGCCTTTGAACAGGCAGGCAGGAACTTGGTCATAAATACACTGCATTTTGACAAGTCCCTCTTGAATAACTGTCGAAAGATTTCTGGTCTGCTTCTATCAGACTATTGATTTACCATTAAAATCACTGACCATTGAGATTTAATGTGTTATCAATTAAAGCACGCAGGTTTCTACAAGGTGTCTTGCGTTACAACTTCACGCAGGGCAACCGCTGCAGAGGAGACAGTTGCACCTTCCCCCTCGGCATCCACCAGCTCCAGTAATAAGATACTGGTTTCATTTTTATAAATGCACATTAGCAACGTATATGCCAGGGACTGAGGATACCTTTGTTCAATGTGCAAGCAACGTCAGCAACGCTTCAGCTCTTCTCTTTCAGCCCCATGGCAGCCGGGCACTCCTGTGCACAAGGAGCAGGCACTTGACATTGCTTCATACGGCTGCCCAGCATCCCAGCAGCAGGCAGGTCATCACCAATATGCTCCAGCCACAACCCCGAAATGCAAAAGCGATGCCTACACTCACCCCAGCACCCCCATCCAGCTGATGGCAGGGATGGGAAAGGAGCAGGTAGTGGCTGATGCACCCAGGGCTTCGCAGGTCACATTAAAGGTCTCCAGTGGTGATGCTGATCCGTCCTTCTGCCTTGGAGGCATCTTCCAGTTGAACACCAGGTCCAGTCTACTCTTTGTTTAACCCCAAGCCCGTCAGTAATGGAACACAAGATATGCACATCAAGATATCCACCCGCTGCTGTCTCTCTGAGCATCAGCCCAGCTTGGGCTGCCACTGGAAATATCCAGTCACTAGGGAGAATATCCTAAATGCTTTCAAAGCGTATTAGGAGGGTTTATGAAGGCAAGTGCAGAGGGAATTTGCCTGGGATAGCTGAGGTCTGGACTCAACGAGCAAGGAAACCTCTTCCAGTCCCTGCTGCTATAATCAGTGCAGAGAGTATTGGATAGTCCTTGTAAATAGGATAAGTAAATATGAGTATATGCTAAGGGCTGATGTCTCCTTTTCATGGGGGTGCACAGCCACCGTTTCTCTTTCAGGGTTGAAGCAGACTGCTCTGGCAGCAGGGCAGTCCCTCCCAACCAGGGAGCAGCAACAGTCTCCTGGACACGGACTTGACCAATGCAATGCCCATCTGTCATCCCCAAATCCATGTCAGCTGGAAACGTGGAGATTCGGGAAGCAGCTGTCCTTTTGGTGAGCTGTATGGTTTTGTGGGCTCGGTGCTCTTTCTGAATATTGAGCATATTCGGAAAGCAAACACAGCCACGCGTTGGCTGCTTGCTGGTTTCAGGATGGTGGAGTAAATAGTTATTTCAGCCAATTAAAAAAAAAATTCTAAAGCATGCGTGTATGTCCAAATCTTCAGAAGCCGAAATGTTACATCCAAGCCTGTTTCAAGAACTTCTAACTTGCAGCTGGCAAATCCCACCCAAAAAATGAGACGTGCCTATTCATGATCTGCCCCGGCGCTTGCTGTCTGCAGAGAGGAGGCACGGGGAAAGCAGCCCTGCAAAAGCCCTGAGCACCCCTCAGCACCTTGCTGGCAACTATTTCTGGAAATGGGAGTTTTGCTTGGGGTTTTCCTTACCTTTTCTGCTGATGTGGGTGTAGTGTCATTCTCAATAACGCTGAAGGCTCAGCATTGGTGTCTTTTATAGATTATAAAATAATAATAAATAGCATGCTGTGACTTTAAAGAGCCTGGTATAACATTACATTATCTGGAAAAAGTGGCTTGTTTTATGCCAAGAAAGTTATATTCCCACAGAACTGTCTATCCAGAAGTTTATGAATAAGTCTTCTTTTATAAGTGACATGGAGCACTAACTTATAAACACATAATAGTTGTTTTATAGGGTAGGAGAGAAGATGGGAGTTTCAACAAGAGGCTGTAGAGTTGTAGCTGCTTTAAGGACTTCTTTCTAATGTCACAGTTTAAAAAAAAAAAACAAACAACAAAAACCAAACAAACCAAAAAACCCAAACTTTATCTGCTTTTTCAGTAAGCTAATTTTAAGCCAGTGTTGCCAGATATATGGCAGAAACCATGCCCAAATCTGTTAAAAACCTTGATTTTCAAGGCAACTGAGAACCAACTTGGAAGGCTGGCTCTGAATCCAACGCACATAACTAAAGCACTAGTTTAACATGGCAAGCACCTGAAGAAATCCATCTTGCTGTCCTTTATATTTCCTAAAAAAAGCCAAACACTTTCTCCCCCAAAAGCTATTAAAAAAAAAAAACAACTTTCCTTCTAACATTTTCCTCATTTCAAGCGAGACAGGGTATTCAATTTGTATTGCATTAAGAACCACTTTAGCATAAATCCCACGCTATTAAGCTGGCTTGTATGTAAATGCACTCCCCGATTCCTACACCTGCATCATTGAAACCATCTCTCTGGAGGCTTGTTCTTTATTAGTTTTGTGACAGCCAAACTTTTTCTTGGGTGATACGTCTGTGTAAAACACAGCAATCACACATTATCCTGCGCCCCCACCCGCCCAGAGGAACCTGGACGTTATTGCTTTTGACCTTCCTTTTCAACTGGTCTGACTTGAGAAATTTAACACTACAATTGTACCTCTCAACTCTGACATCAAAATCATTGGCAATTCTCAAAGAAATCAAGAACAGGCTCTGCAAACAGTTATTAAAGGCTCCAAACGCCCCTGTGTTTCATTGGGTCTAGAAGAGAAAAAAAAAACAGAGACACTTCTCAAAAAAGCTGAGCTTTTTGGGAACAACAACTATTGCATTATTAATTCCTTATTTGGAAGAAAGAAAAACCTAGGTCATTCCTATGTAAGATGAAAAAACTCTTATTTTATGAGTTATTCCACATTTGGAGCTATTCATGGAACACCAAATTAACCTGAAGAAAGAAGCTATCTGAGTCAAAGGTATAGACTTTGTTTATACACATTAACTCCTCAGTCAACATTATTTCACACATTAAAAAATTGCATTTATGTGCTTTTTTGTCATGTTGGGTTGGAGCTACGCTTCCCTCTCGGGCACACGGACAAGTTTGTTGTCAATACAAGCCTTTCATCAGGGCACAAAGATAACTTACATTAATGACTGCAAGACCTGTTGGCAAACAAAGTGTGGCTAAATAACAGAAAGATAAAAACCACCACTATCGGAAAATAAATGTCAGATTCAGTCCCAGAAGCAGCATGGAGTGAGTTTACATCCAGAACATTTATTGCTTCAGTGATCGAATAATCCTGAGCATTTGGGTCCCAAACCACATGCGCAGCCCTCCGAAAGGAAGTGAGATAAGTGTTTCTCCTAATCCATTATTGTTATATTTCAATTTGCTTCTTTTTTAATCTATTTTTCAAATTATAAATGCACGCCAGATAGTATATTGAACTACTTCCAAGCACAATTGCAAAGAAATCCCATATTCTTTCAAAAAGCGATATACCCTGTACAAACCCAACCTCACATGAACCGCAATAGTCAGAGGAATTGCTCAAATGAGTTTGGTCGCAGCCTTCAACCACTGCCCACGTTTCAACATCTCTGGTGCTTAGCTGCTCTGTGCGAAGGTAATTGCCTACCATTGGCAGTGGTTGGAAGGTTTCGATCCAACAGTTTACGATGCCGCATAAATATACATTTGACTGTTCATCTGTAAGTCTACACAATTCATTAACCTCTTGCATTGACCTGAGAACTAGACTAGAAGAAGGGCAGTTGAAAGACAGGAAGGTTTCCTAAGGAAATTAAGAACTCTAAGTACATTTTACCTTCTGAGCCACCAGAAATGAAGCTCAGAGACAGGCAAGACATTTGTTTGGATTTGAAGACAAGGCAAGAGCACAGCAAGAACTAAACTGTCACAAGCTTTAACTTGCAGATAAGTCTGCGGGAAAAGGAATACTTCGAGCTAAATTTGTACCTCCTTTAAATAGCAGAAGGTAGTTCACAGAGGACAACCTAGAAGAAATGGTTTGATGTACCTCTGAGAGAGAATTACTGAAACAAAGAGCTTTAAAGCAATTTATACACATACCTGAATAACACCTTTCTGCAAAAATGCTCGATAATAAAATCATTTACTGGACTCATTATTGCACAAAGAGCAGATGTAAGAGGCAACAGCTTACCCAAGTTAATTCCTACCCAAAAAGCCCCAACATTAACTGGACCCCTTCTACTCGCTGCTATAGCAAAGAAAAGATCAGATGTATTTAACGAGCAATATTAACTCTGCAGCAATTTCTCTCCAACTTCGTTAAGAATGCTAAAGGCAGGCTAAAAGAAAGCCCCTCTGGACCACAAGCTGTCTTTTGGGGCAAATTCGTGCAGGACCTTGCATCCACGCCCAGCCAAAGCTGACAATTTAAGACCTTAAGTCTCCCCGAGAGTCTCTTTTGGTGTTTTCCCACATACCACCTATTTTACTTTGAGTCAAACCTGGCAACCTCTACTTATCCGTCTTATGCCCTTTCCTGATGGGTGTGCGGGGGCAGCACCAAGCACAGAGGTCCAGAGCTGTGCAGGAGATGACCCGGCTCCTAGCAAGCCAGAAACTGGAAATATTCTCATGTTTTTTCCTTTTGTTCTTGCTAGAGTGACTTCACAGACTTTCCTTGCTTGTCCCCACACTGCTATTATCAAACTATTTCCAACCCCAAAGGTCATCGGCAAACATGGTTACTGGATTTTTTTGCATGTGGCTTGTTTTTCTTCCCCCCTTTTTTTTCTTTTATTAAATAAGCACGCACACTTTCCAATTTTCCCTTCTCCAGACTCTCTAGCATCCTTTCCCTTACATAAGCGACGCCAAGAAACGAGATCAGTCAGGCAATGTGCTGCATTTCTGAACAACTGTGTTACAACTTGGAACGGGACTTGTGAAAGTTTCAAAAACCTCAATGTGCACTAAAGGCTTCCCAGAAGAAAGGAAACAAAACAAGCCCAAACAGGATCACAGACGTTCTACAAATGCCTGTCTTTCAGATGACATCCACCCAAGTAAGCTCAACCAAGCCATAGGTGTCACCTGAACCCTTTTGTTCTGGCATAAGCTCAGCAAAAATCAGGAGTAAAGGGTGAGGAAGCACAGATTTCACTGGGACATCCCCACCTCTAGGCTTACCAGAAGCTATCCTCCCCATGCCATTGAGGGAGATGAGCAATGAAGAACAGAAGCAGCATTTGGCATGGCCTACAGCTTCATGAGCCATGGTGGAGAGAACAGCCGAGAGCTGAACGGTGTGATGGGAGAGCCAGGTGAAGCTTTCCTTGCAAGAAGGCAATGATCTTAGAAAATCCAAAGGTTACCTACCATCAGGTGGTCCTTCAGCAGGACAGGTCACTAAAGAGACTTCTCACTGTGTTAGAAACTTCAGAGATTTCCCAGCCAGACGCAGCACAGGCTGGAAGGAGAGGCACCAGCCTGGGGCTAAGGTGAGTTAAATCCCAGAGAAGGGGCATTCGCTGCCTGCCGCAGTGCCCTGATGGCTGATGTTCCTCCTCACATGCATACATCCATGCACCTTCTCCAGCTCGGCTTCACCCACCAGCCCCTACTCTAGCAAGGGACGCAGGAGCTGCAGCCCAGCTGGCAAACTCAAAATGGTTTTCCTGAAAGAAAGGGTCTGCCAGGCAGCAGCTTACCCCAGAGCCGCTACCTGCAGCAAGCAGGGAAAAGGCAGACGACATGACAGATGATCTCAGCAGGGGACTGTTGTTCCTCCCCTACGTTCTCCAGTAAAAACAAATGGGGAAAAAAAATACAATAAAATGAAAGGATGGCTCTGTTGGCCTGGCACAGAAGGGGACATCTGCCCGCGTCCATCTGCCATCAGCCCAACACCCCGGTCTTTGTTTTTTGTAGGGTCAGTTTTCTACCATTATAGCTCCCTGAACCACCTCACCAGGACACCAGTGCCAGTACAAGGAAAAAGATGGGAACATGGGGAGAGGGAGAAGGTAACCACTAGCCCTGCTTAGATGCATCAGTAAATTGTCCCATTAGGCTCTTAAATCACTTGAGAATGTATTATCTTTTGCCTCTTCCTTTGTTTTTCACTCAAATGCTGGGATTACTCACTCCCTAGTTAGATGGATATATTACAGTGCCAGAATGCTTCTGAAATGTTTAAAGCATCAACAACCAGAGTTACGCATGAAAAAAAAAAGAAATAAAAATAATCACAGCTCAGTCAAATGAGTGGAATAAGCTGCAGTAACAAAACTACAGTTTTACTGGTCTATCTGAACCTGCAAGAGGAACTTCACTAGCAAGACATTGATCATGGAGGAAAAGTTATAGCAGAAAAAAAAAATCATATAGTGTTCATACCAAGTCGTTTAAGGTCAGATTAAGTGTTCTTGAAGTCTGGTCCATGTGTCTTCTATTTAAAAAAGTGCCCTGCTTGCACAGGAATTTTAAGAACTTTTGAAAATAGGATGCTGGCTCCTAAGTCACTTGGATACTTGACCGGGTGGTCAGGAGGGTTGAGATTTACATATGAATTGCAAAGCTTCTAAATGGCTTCCTCAGAGCAAGAAACGGGGGTGGAAATGAGAGAATATTTAATGATTAGTTCCTTATGGCTCTGACATTCTTGAAGCATATTTCTTGCAGTCCCTGGAACACTCCTGCATTCTTGATTGCAAAATGGCAATAAGTGATTTCCTTTAAAAGCCTTGTCTTTTATTGGAATGCTAAAAATACCCCACTAGCCCCACTCCACTCCACTCTCTTTCTTTCCTGGACAGGCACCATCAACCCTGATGTAGTCTATTTTGAAGACGGCAATAAACATTTCAGCATGGGCTGTTCAATCCACTTCATAATAGATCTTGCATTTCCAGTGGAGCCCCTACTAGCACCATAAATCATCTTTACACAGACTTAAGTATGAGAAACTCCAGCTCAAAAGCAGCATGGATTTTTTTTCTTCTTTTTAAAAATTAAAAATGGGTACAAAACACGCAGGAACGACATGACTGGCAACTTTAAATGTGAAACTACTGGGATGACCCTGTAAAACAGGGTTGTGGGCGATGGTTAGAGCCGCACCATGCAGCGCTGCTCCAGTCAACTCACTTGACGTAAACCTATCTGGAAGACAATGCTTGGTGGGGTGAAGTCCAGAAAAAATTGCCTACACATCCATTACGTCTAAACAAACACAAGATTCAAATCTGGGATACTCTGGCTGTTGCTGATTTTAAAAGCCACAGATGAAGATCAATTACACACTACGTCTGAACTGGTTAGAAGCACCTAATACTCCTTTTGTTTTTCCATTCTATATTGACTTAAGAGTCTGAACTGTTCTCCCAACTGCTTCGCTCATTATGTCTCTCCATCTGCTACAGAGCCTGGAGAATAGCTCAAAGAGATAATTTCAGGTACACTGTGAGAAAGCTACCGCATAAACCACAATTTTATCATTAATGTTCTTGGCTGAGTTGAGGAGCTTCTCCAGTAAAAGTGGTTGCGCAATCACATTCAAGAACTAAGACTAGCTAAGTGGCAGGATGCAACCAGCCTTCCTCACCCTTAAACATCAAAGTCTTCATGTAGCCAAGAGCCAGAAGGGGAATAATTCAGACCCCCAACGCAGGTTCCAAACACAGTCCAGGCGTGGATGATGAGAAGGGTTTCCCGAGTGTTGATCTGTCCGTTAGGAGGTTTGGCTGAACAAGGTGACCAAGTGGCTCCTGAGCCAACCCAGCAGTGTCAGCCCCAGCACGATTACTTCTTTCCACATTAAGTGAGTCTGCTGGGAAACCTGACCTCACTGAACAAATCTGCTGGTCACATCATAACTCTGTTACAGCAATTGCCCTCAGGTCACTCCACAAACTACACGTAGCTCAGCAGCCACAGGATGATGCCCCACGTACTGGATGAAATACAAGCAGTAGCTTTCACTTGAACACAAGCCTAATAAAGGTGGGAGATGCTTATTTTTCTACTTTTGAAGTCCCAGAGGGAAGTGTACCTAACTTTGTCTGTTGGCAAACCAGTTTTTGGTCATGCTTGTGGCTGGACAGTCTCATTACCTGTCTACTGCTCTCACACGGGTGGCAAGCTCTCTGCTCCATGGGATACAGTTAGCAACAGGCTTTGCTTAGCATCAGCTTCTCTTTCTTGGATAAATCCATCACACTTCACTCAGCCCTTCCCCACCTGCAGCAGGTTTCAAACAGGAGGCTCTGCATAAGGAAACTGCACTTAGTTTTGGTGGACTCATTCCATGGATTTGATCTAGTACTCCAACAGCAAGATCTGGTGAACGCAGCAAGGATATGCTCTTCTGACTCTGAAGAGAAGACAACTGGAGTAATAAATCATAAAACCATCAGGTGGAAAGGGACCATGGCAGATTCTAGTACAACCTACTGCTCCAAGCAGGGTCAAGTCAGGGAGCTGGACTCAATGATCCTTATGGGTCCCTTCCAACTTGAGATATTCTCTGATTGTACGATTGAAAGACCAGACCCAGACCACATTGCTCTGGGCTTTTGTCAACCTGCATCTTGAAGATCTTTAAGGACACACCACTGTTCAGGGAGCACACACACTGGATTCTCCCCAGCTGAAACCACACCAGAAGATCTGCTCATTTTCACAAATGGGCTGTGCTGCTCTGAGGAAGTTATTCACTAACCCACTAGAACTACTTCAGGAAGAACAGGACAGTATGGACAACCCAAAGAGGTCACGCTCAAGTGGGCAAATGCTTATCATCTCAAATACAATGCCAAGAAAAACGGAAAAAAACCTTGACATCTTTCAGATTGGCTCTTTTAATGTTTAAGAAGATCCTTAGATGGGGCTTCATTGATTTTAAAGTCAGTACCAATTCAGACAAATAAAGAGTTTCACCCTAGTGTCTGCAGAAGTGTATCAGCCTGCACGTAAAATTCTTGACACAGATATAGCTGGTTGTTGAGAATAGTGTTTTCACAATTCAGAGAACAATCCTTCTAGAAACTTGCTCAACCTTTGGCAATCCAACCTAATCAGCATACAAACTGCAGAAACCAGCAACCAAATACTTCTTATTAATACCATTTACAGCTGCTAACAACTCTAAGAACCTTCTAAAAATGCCAAGGGAAACAGGGCGGGTGAAACAATCCCTTCCAAACAACTGAGCCAATAAATACAAAACTGTGATAAGAAATTAGGTTTGACTTGCATAATCACTTTAAAAAGTTTTTGGTAAATGGAGTCTGAAGAGCAGGAGGCTGATAAAATAACATAGTTCAGTAGCAATGCGAAAGTTTCATGCCGATGAAGTAGGGAATTCAATCCTTGCTGAATTCTTGAAATCATTTAGATGTTAACACAAGTTTCTTCTCCAAAAAAAGAAGGCAAGGCATCTCTTAAAGCCCACACACACAGATCTTTGACTCCTATATGCTGGTGTACTACACAAAACTATTTTGGTTTGGAAGACTGCATTGTCTCATCTGTCAGGATGGCTATTTTATTTTATTTTTTAACTTCTGACTCGAGCAGAGCCAAACCTGTGCAATTTATGCAAGAGCAGTACAAGAGGTCCTCTCTCATTTTGTATTTAAAAAAAAAAAAAAAAAGAGGAAAAAAAAGAGAGAAAGGAGGAGGAAAAACCACAATATCATTTCATCTCAGTACCTTCCTAAAACTTGATAAGTTTGTAAGATCTGAACTCCAGTTCTCTTCTTTTGCCTTCCCACATGACAGGTAAAAGCTGCCACAGCAGCTGCACAGCAAACATCTTCAAAGGAAATAAAGAAATAATTGCTCTCAGAACAAAGTGCAGGGGAAAAAACTGGCCTGGGTGACTTGAGCAATGCAGGGCTGAGCAGGCTGCACCCAGGGGAGCAAACCCAGTATGTGTTATAGCTAGAAGCAACCTCTCCACATACTCACTCGCCAGTGGAGGCTTTTGTTTGTAAGGGAGAAAGGCAGCAAAACCAGAAGAGCACTGGGAGAACTTAAGAGAAGGCAGGATGTTTCAGAAACCCATCTTCAGATATTTTGCATCATATTCTCCTGTTGGAGAACGTTTCCCTTTTTCAGCTCCTTATGGTTATTACTAGATACGTGCGGGGGTTGACACAGAGAAAAAGATATATATAAGAAAAAAAAAGGTCTGTGTAAGGAATGTAGCCTGTTATCAAACAATCAACAAGGATAAAAATACTTGGGAGCAAAAAGAAGTTGCCTGATTTACTAAATATTTTTTTTTCTTATAACTAATCCCACAGTTAAATATACAGAGCTTACTCGCCTCACACTTCTAGGGGGATTAAAAACCCATACTGCAAAGAGGCATATAAATCACCCTGGATCATTTGTCTGAATCCTGCTCCTGCCCCGAAAGAGGGACTCTCCATATGCTTTTGCAATAGCTCTGTTTTGATAGTATTACCAGGAGTGTCCCTTATTAATCATGTTGCCACTAAAAGTCTCCCTGGAGTATTTGCTTATTCTATACTTCTCCAAACTGTTTCGGTTTTCTCTTAATTTATTAAAAAGCTCACTGTAGATGACCATAGTTAAAGCCAACCTCTGCTACTACAAAACTGGAAGGGAAAAAAAAAAGGGAGGGGGGAGAAAAATCGCCTTTAACCATGAATTTTCCTCTATTCCCCAGAAGAAACTCTCCCCCAAACATGCTGTTTCAGTCTGTGTTACATTTCTCTGACCAGTTCAAGCTGTGAAGCCTCAGATATTGCTATTCAAGGTAGCATTAACATTCAAGAAACACTTTCCTGGATGTTACTATTTGAGTGGAGATCATTGGAAGAAATTTGGTATTGGCTCAAGCCTTCAGTGCCCTGAAATCAATGAGCTTATTTCAGCCTGTAAAGTGTTCTTAAAGACATGCTTAAGTGCTTTGCTGGATGAAGAACAAAGCACTTGGCACCCCGCAGAACTGAACCCTGCTGAGGTGTGAGGCGTTTCCAAACATTTCTAATTAACTAAAAGAATCCACAATTAAGAAAGTCGCAGTCACTTGGTTGACAGAATAAAGGCAATGTTTTTCAAAGCATCCCGTGTTCCCCATTCCGGCAACATGCACCCCTTCACAATACCAGACACGGGAAAGAGAAACGTGTCCAATAGTAGGTGGGCTTAAAATGCAAACGAGTATCTGGGTGTCCTTTGGCAATTCTGCAGTGGTGCTGGAATCCACATCCACGCCTGGGCTTCACAAGGTCCCTGCTTCAAGGCTGGGAGCACTAAGGAGATGGAGTTTGCTTGAGCTGACCACCAGACCCTGCCCTGCTCCTGTGCATCCTGGCTTTGTTGATGCCATGGATCAGCCAGTCCCGCAGGAAAGTTCTGCTCGCTTCAAGTGCAGGCAGTCCCCATCTTCTTATCTTAGATCTAAAGATGGGCCTAAAGGGAACAAAAAGCGGTCTCTGCAGTGCAGAAGAAAATGTTGGGTATGAAAACTTTGGACCGAGTACATGTGGGCTCCGGCTTTGTATAGATGATCAGGAAGATCCTCATTTATACCCTAGATTTTACATTGTTCTGAGGACTCTGCTGTCTGCAAAACATTAAGTGAAACCAAGTGGTACAGTTCTGCTAAAATTACACTTTTAAGCCAACTACGCCTTTCTGAGTCAGAAAACAAGCAGGCCTTTCAATGCACTTTTATAATTGCTACATGTATTTCATTCTTATTTTCTCCTAGCTTATACAAAGGTTAGATGAATTATTTTTCATGTTTATCTTTCCCCATGAAAAACACAAATTGCCTTGGTGCTATGCTAACAAAAGCTTGACTTATCTAGGCACAGGACATGAGGGAGAGGCCCCTTGCTCTCCAGGCCCTGATCCTGCAAACAGGCAGGCAGCATCTGACCCTGCAGCCCAGGCAGCATCCACCTGTGGTCAGATGGACTCAGCATGGATGCAGTCATTCCCAGTGGGAACTGGAGGCAAAGCCCCGAAGACCTGTGAAATCTGTGTAGAGGATCAGACCACCTTCAGCTGGAGAACTGAAGAGAGACTCTCCACCAGTGGTCCACGGCAGCTTCTAAGGAGCCAGAGGACAGCGGCCAGAAGTGAGGCCACTCCGACCAGGGTCTGAGTTCAACTGCGGGGTCTAAGAATTGTCCAGCACAAGAACAGAAGCAACAAATCAAAAATAGGCTGGAAACCAGAAAAACCAAGCTAGCTCACTGTCAAGAAGAGGTGTCTGAACCTCAAAATCTACACTGACCTTTGTGGCAGCACTGAGTTGGAGACTAGAGTGTGGCTTAAGGAGACAGATGCTGATGTAGAAGTGCTTGCTGCTCTGCAGGCATGTGATGCTCTCTGAGATGATCTCACATCTCAACCAACAAGGGGAAAACCTACACCACGACTCCTACGTGGTGTCACCAAGTAGAACCATGCACAAACAACTGTAATGTTAAGAGAGATTTTTTTTTAAGGTTTCATCAAATCCTGCCTCAATCACTCCCAAAGTTTCAGACTGCACGCACAGCATTATAGCAGAAATAAGGTCATCTGCAAATGGTTAATGTAATGCATATTAGGTGCAAACCACTGGGACTGCAGCAAGATGCTTGGCAGTATTTGATTTCAAGCAAGCCACAGAACATGACAGTAATTTAAACAAAACCCGTACAGTTTATCCAGAGCTTCCCATCCCTTTGCTCCCAACACAGCCTCTCTTTCTGTCCCCTCTGTTCCAGGTGCAAGCTAGCACAAGCGGACCACGTATCATGGAGACTATCTCGAAGCAGGGATTTTATTCACAACGTTTGGTTTTAGGAGGAGGCAAATTAAAACCAGAGATGAAGGGATGCTTATCCTTTTATTTTTAGCACAATGAGGGTTTGGTGTGCGGGGATCCTAACGAAATTTAAAACTTAACACTTCTGATGGAGCATCCTTAGGTTCTTTTAAAATGAAGATGTGGATGCAGTGATTAGTTTTTGCTTGCTAGCAACTTTTTTTTTTTATTTAAACATTGTCCACTGTGGTTTTAATGGCTTCGAGGGGAGATTTTTAGTACGATCCGCTGCCAAGAAACATCTCGCAGTTAGCTGCTTTGGTCATCAGTCAGTAGCCACCATTAGCACAGCAGTTTCTATCTGCAAATCCAATAATCCTAGTATTACCAAACATAATTTTCCCCTAAGATTAGTTTTGGTGGAGAAAAACATCCTCTGGAAGGCAAAACACTTTTTTTTTTTTTAGCATTTTAGCTATCAAAACACATGGTGCAGCCTAGAATAGTACTCCCCATAAAAACCGTTCTCCAGCTCTGCTCCTCACCCAGCCTGCCAGTGAACATGGGAAACGTTAACTCAAGCTGCTACAATTAACTCCCAGCATCTTCTTCAAAGCCTCAGACAATCCCGAGCTACTTGTCATGCAAACAACCTGTGAGATTCATTCTCCTGGCAAGGCAAAAGGAGGGGTAAATTACTGAGTTAAGTAGATTACTGGGGAAGGAGTCACACTCAGCAGCCTTATGAGATGATTAGACCCTGGGAAATTCATACACCAAATCCCCAGGCCCTGATAGCACACATTCATTACCAGTTTCAGGATCAACCACAACCAAGAACCTTCTCTGGCAGCATTAAATATTCTTTTCCCAATGAACTTTCATTTAGCTTTCCCCCAAAAAAGGAAGATTATGTTTAAAATTTCACAGGGGAAAAAGTTGCAGGAGCATTCAGCAACTCAGCAGTTCACCAGTAAGATGACTCTTTTTTTTCAGAGAAGCATCGGCATTTTTGAAGCAATGATGCTACCAGCACTGTTATCAACATAAGCGTTAAAAAACTTGATGCCGTTGCTCTGTGGCTGCATGTGCACAGCACTGCCAACAGCAGCACCCAGGGACTGCAGAGGGGTGTCTGGAAATAAGGCAGAGAGCAGCAGTTATCTGTCATATGCGTTTAATAAATCCAATGTAGCAGAGCCGTTTTTGCAGCCCAAAAGGGGAAAAAAAAATCAGATTTGTGGCAAGAGAGCCAGCTGCTGTAAGAGCAGTGGGAAACGGCTTGTGCCTTCTGCAGGAAGCTGCAGGAGCGAATTAAGACTATGAGTTCCCCAATTAGGGTCTGTTTGCCCTCACAGTAGATGGGCAATGCCTACCTATGTACTTCACCATGACCTGCCAGAGTACATGGACTGAGGTTGGGAAATTAATTGCCTGGAGTACCGGGTAAACAGGCAGCAATCATTATTTTTTCCCCACTAATGACATTTTGTGAGGAGCGTTGCCGGTAGCGGCAGGTTCTGGGAGAGGCTGTTCCACAGAGCCTTCAGACATGGCTTTATAACATTTTCTTTTTAGAAGACTCCTAGTTTAACACAAGTCTATACAGCATTATTCAGCAACCCTCCATTATCTAAAGAATTACAAATTCCCTATTTTCTTGATCTATATAAAGTAAAGGGCGTAACCCCATCATGCTGGAGAAGGTGAGAGTGTGCTGAGAGTTCTCCCTCCTACCTGAGGTATTTTTATCAAAGAGATGTCTTTAAAAATATCTCTCAGAGAAAGTCTCTTATGCAAGAAGTTAGACAGTTGAGGACTACTGAAGTGCAGTCTAGTTTGATCAAAGGAAACTCCACCACAAGAGACTACTTCATGCCCTGGCGTCTCAAAGGAGGTCACGATAAACTGCAGAAAACCAGATGATCAACCAGATGAGAAGGGCTAATCTTCTCAGAGAGCTGTGAGAGGTATGATAGCTATGCAGAAGGAAAGTATGATGATCTAACAGCGGTGATGGGGGCACTTGGGAACCATCTTGAAAAACACTGGGTTTACCAAGTCACCAGGTGAAGTGACTAAGACATATTCCATCACTGAAAAGGGCAGTTCAAGTCATGTCGGCACAGTAACAAGGCAAGGAGCCCACTAGCAGGCGCTACTAAGTAGGGAAGCCCCGATCTCCTGATCATCAGCAATGTACACACATCTGTGGATAAACTTCAACTGTTAATGCATCAGCTTACCAACCCCAAGGTGACGCCTGCCAACCTGCAGCAGCATCAACACCAGGTCCCCAAGGAACGACTTCTCCAGTCATCCTCAGCCCACCTGCCTCACCCATGCTCCCAACCTGCAGGATCCCCTTGTCCGGACCTGCTGCCACTCCACGTGGAGGGCTACAAGCAACAGCCAGAGGGTTTTTTGATCTCAGACTCTGCATGAAACAAGCGCTGCAGAGACAAGGGGCTGTTCTTGCCAGCTGCATTCATGCCTTGACTTCAGGTGGCATTAAGAGAATGTGTTTTCATCTGTGTCAGTGAACCAAGAAGAAGCACCCAAGCAGCCACTTCTGCAGTGGAGTCTGGGAAGGACAGACAGGTTACCTTGCAGGGCACTGTGAAACAATTCACAGCTCATCTGAGCAAAGCATGACAAATTCTGGATTGTGTCCCCAAAATCCGACGGCTTAACTCCAATTCCTCTAGCACCTCAAAGTCAGAGCTGCACTGAGATGGTCCAAGAGCAGGCTGACAGTGACGATGCTCCAGGCAGGCACGGAGGACCTGGACGCAGCCAAGCCACGGGCACTCAGATGGGGACAACAGCACTGCCCTGTTCCACAAAGGACAATATATACGGTAAGGAGCTACTAAGACAGGTCAACCACCGCAGGATGGAGCCAGCGCTGGCCTGGCAGCAAAGGAGAGCAACTCCTCACAGCTCCACTGTTACTCCCAGTTCCTCCCTTCATCCCTTATGGCCATGAGTTCTTTTTTAGCACTCACCTTCCAAGAACCTTGGCAGAAGAGCACAAACCCTACAGGGGAGGTAGAACCAGCCACACCAGTCCACAAAGATGGGAAGCCTGCCTAGAAATAACACATTTCCTGCCTTCCTGATGCCCCATTTCTTTCTTGTCTAATGCTGAATGAAGCCTTTAAAAGGAGACAGGGGTCCTCCCCACTATCTCAGAGTTATGGAGCCAACTTGGTGTCTTAGGTGAGCTAGACCACCACTAAAACCAGCCACTGAGCAGAGTGGAGCCAAAACTACCTCTTACCTCACACTCGGCTCTCCTGCGAACCTTGCCAAATTAAGCAAGGAAGCAGACGACTGGAGCTTGTACGTTGTAAAACTTGTTCAGTCATAACCCATAAAAATACCTGAATGCCCACCTACGGACACATCACGCCTCCCTTTTGGGCGCTGCCGCGTCAGTCAGGGTACAACGAGCTCAGCTTATTACGCCATTTAACATCTAAATACTCCCCAATTCCAAGCCCTTTGATGACTTAACTATCTACTTATTGCCGTAATTAGCAGGACAAAAAAAAGCCATCAGCACCCCTTGACCTTCTCATTTACACAGCAGCAAACGAAAAGCAGTTCTACTCTTCCTTCCTTGGAAGATGATCTCTAGTATTTGTTTCCTCTGGCAGCCAAACTAAAGCATGCATCTTTGCAACCGGAGCAAGCCACCCGGACATCCCAAGAGAAAATTCAGTATTTCAAGCAATTTCCAAGTACTAGAATTCAACCTTCTTTATCTCAACAGGGCTTATACAGCATGCAACAGGGCAAGCCTCCAAATTCACCAACTCTTTATTTCAAGCAGAATTTAAAGACCTAAAGCATGACTCTCCTCCTGCATGGACTACACCACAGCCTTCAGAGCAGCTCCACCTTACAGCAGCTCAGCGGATACCGTCCGGGCTGGAGCAAATCCAGTCACAGAGAAGTCTCAGCGGAAGATCCCAGCACAGGAACAGCTTTTCATCAGTGGGCAAGGCTGACTGATCTAAACTCAAGATACTCCCTTTCAAGAAATTTTCTCTCATAGACCATTAACCGCTAATTTGCATGCACAAATATGATATGAATGCTTAAATGCAGACAGCTAAGTACACAGGAGAAACAGAACTTATTCTGCATTCATCTACATAATTGCATTCAGCTACCAAAGCAATGAGCATCTTTGAAATACCAAAGATGATGGTAAACAAGCATAAAACACTTAATTATGTAGGAAGTAGTACAGAGGACATGGCAAAGTAGCCACGTGTCCAACGGAAATATTAATAATGTTGTTATTACCAAAGTAACCAGTAAAGCAGAAGGAGCAACACTGGCAAAGACGTGCAGAAATTAAAGAGTTTTAATTTCAGCAAAGGGCTGAGGTGCAACGTGAAGCCTGAAAAGCCAATTCTCCACCCCATCTCCCATACAAACTTGAAGTTCTAACAAAAACTGAAGATCAGCTTTAAACAAACATTTACTCAGCTCCCAAGCTACTTGAGTATCTGTCAAAACACACCCCCCAAATAAGTGTTTCTGAATCAGAAAGCACAGAATGCAAAACTCACAAGCAGAAATCAAATCCTCTCATCTCAAGAAACTGGAAATGTTACTGTTTATAATGCTGCGTTCCCCCTGAAAGCATGCTGTAAAATACACAGTATGAATCATTTGGCAGTACTAGTGTTTTTGTAGAAGGCCTGAACATTGGGATTTTTCCCCTCACTTTTGAGTCTTTAATTCAATATCAAGGTGGGAAATTAGTATTTTTGCATTTTATTTAAATGCCAGAAAAACATTTGCTGCTTCTCTAGCAGGAATGAGTCATTTTGGCTCTAATAAGGTGCTTTTCTGAAACTTTTTAGCAGTACTGTCGCCTTGCTAATGCTCTAGAGCTAAATACAAAACATTGTCTGCTGGAATCTCCAAAGACATTATAAACACCGCAGTAGTAAAAAACCGCGCAACCCTGCAGGAGCTGGAAATCTTACAGTGCTAAATAAAATCACCAAGCGCAGGGAGAAGCAATGAAGCCGGGAATCTCTTTGGTTCTGGAGAGTTTATACTTTCCAAATTCCTTAAACTTGGTAGATTTGGGAGAGTTGTGCAAATATGCCTATTATGTTAAAAATCTAACCCTCATAATATGGCATTGTGTTGCATAAAATACTCGTCTTTCCTCATGGGCAACCAGAAGCCAGCGACAAAGCAAAGTGGCGAAGGTACAAATACCACTATAAACTACAAATTCACTCTGCTCCTGCCTACGCTGGTGTACAGGGGAGGGGGGGCAAGAGAAGGCAGTTATCACCTACACGTAGGGAACTACTTCACAGGCCATATATCACATCTGAATTACAGCCACAATACTGAAATTCCTCAGCTGAAGAATTAAAACAAGCTTACAGAAATTACTGATAGGTGAATGCTATCCCCATTCTACTCTGCCTCATACACCACCCCAAATCAGAGCCGGCAAGTCACCGTCCCCAGCTACCGCTGCCAAGTCCTGACAGCCTACGCTGGGTGCTCTCCAGCTTGCGTAAAAAGTTCCTCAGTCTCAACATCCATCACAAACTACTGTCTGGGCTCTGTATCTCCAGGCAGCCCCACCATCTCCCTCTCCCATCCAAAAGAGGTACCAAGGTTTCTCCTTGGATTAATTTGGAGTATTCCAAAAAAGTCACTAAGCAACATGATGAAGACCAAGTGTTTCAGTTTGGATCCAGAGACACGGGGCTTCTCCAGACATACGCCAAAGGCCCACCTTCAGCCACTGCAAGAGTACTTGGCCACTGGGCTGGGACCAAAGGCCATGGTCAAAAGTGTTTGGGAGTTGATGGCTGTAGAGCCTGCAGCCCCAATTAACCACGAGGCTTGGAGACACACCTCGAACAGGAGTGGAAGAAACACTTCACTAGACACTTGTTAAGCTCCACAAAAGTGCAAAGACTATAAAAAACTTAATTTTAGTAGTCCTGCGTTTTCTGCCTAAGGTGAGCATATTCTGCTCCTCATTTTTGAACCTTAGCAGCTGACTGTTGGTGTGGAGAGCCTGACCTGACTCTAGCCTGCTCATTCCTCTGCTCTTCTCTCTGGCTGTCAGCTAAAAGGAAATCAAATCAGCGTTGACCATCACGATCAAGAAATCTGAAGATGATGAATATTACAAAGGACTGTGGCATTTATTTGCAACCGCTCTAGGCAAACAGGGTGCTGATGGCAATGACAGGCAGGTTTGCCATACCACAAACTTGAGAACAAGCCCGTTACTTCGGGTAGGTTCCATCCTTTTAGGTGATTTCCAAGGCCATTAGCATCAACCACTGCTCAAGCCATCCCTCCGACCGCTAATTGTCCGGCCAATCCATGAAATTTCAAAGCTAATATTCCTCCCCATGTAAATGCACACACAGGCATCAGCTGCTTAAGAAATAGCGTTTGCCCTTTTTTGCTGTAACCTCTGACCCTCCATTAGGACTGATGAAGGATGCTGCGGGACACGTACAAAACCCTTCCTTACCCCCCACGAACTATTTTTGTTTCCCCATACAGGCGGCGCAGGAAGGTCGGTTGGCTCTGGGTCTCTAAGAAAGGCTTTCTGCAGTGGGAGGCGGGTTCAGTGCCGCACACAAGGGACGACCTCTGGCAATGCCCGGCTCACACTTGCTACTGTCTTCAGTTTGGCAACACGGCACAAAAGCGACGTGCATGTGTGTACCTCCTCCCGCCCCGGCTCCTCTTCACGGGGGGCCGGAGCTTCACACGTTAACTGGCCCCCTTGAGACAAAGCCTGCAAGTTTCTTAATTAAGCCAAAGTGAAAGACGGCCTAAAAGCATCCCACTTACATCCTCGGAGTACCTTCAGTCTGGACATCAAACGCAGGCAGTGCACTGCCTGTGAAACCGCGGCCTTAATAGTCGGTTGACGATTTTTCTCTTGTAAATGGGGAATGCCGTGCCTTCAGCCCGGCCTCTTCAACCTCCTCTCATCTTCCCTCCAGTTTTAGACATGTCTCTGGGTTATACAGGAGGAAACAAAGGGACTGCTTGTGTGTCAGAAGCCCTCCAGAGGGTCTGCGTTTCAGTCCACCCTTCTCCAAAGCAGGGCAGTATCTGGAGAGCTCTTTAGCAGTTTTCGTCTCATTAACATTTCCATGAGGGATCAAAGAATATATTAAAAAAAAAATCTAAGTACAATTCCTGCTACGGAATGAGAATATATAAAAAAAATCTGTTCAGATGCCTTTCCCTGATCCATTGCATTATTATTATACAGTTGTCTCTTCGTGAAACCATCTTTTATTCCCACTGAACCCCGCAAAAGTCTCCACAGATCCATCCCACCAAGCCCCCGCTCCCCCGTACTTCTTCCATCGTCGGGGCTGGGTTGCCCTACGTTCCTCCCAAACAGAACCCAATTATTTCCTGGCAGTAAGTCACTGAGAGCAGGAATTGCTTTAATTTTGTCCCTTTGAGCAGCTGCTCGGGGTGGGCTGGGAGATGGCTGTGGCCACGGAGCTGGGATGAATACTAAAGAAGCACTGAGGCATTGCGTCCTGCGGGGGGGGGGGTGACGGGGTTGGATTTTCTTCTTGGAGGAAGCAAATCAGTGAGCTTTACGTGTCCAAAATGAGCCTTTTTATTCTCCCTCCTTGGATATTTGCATGACCAAGCCCTGCTGCCATGAGAGCTGCAACGCACCTGAGCACCTTTTAACAGCTTCACCGTCGGGTGCTGGAAGTGGGGAACCATCCACCGCTCGGGCCCCCATCGCTGCAATTCTTCCCCTTCTCATTAGAAATGCCCAGCAACATCCTGCAGACAAAGCCACTGCAAACAAAGTGCGGGGGGAAGGGGAGCGAAGAGGATTTTTTTTTCTTCCTTTTTTTTTTTTTTTTTTTTTTTAAAGAAAGGAGTACGGAGGAATTCTTCATTCACTGATCTGTAGAATACATTAATATCCCGAAGTGTTGGCACAGCCTCCAATGCTCGGGGGACCAACAATACAAGCAATGACTCTGAGTCTGGGATCTTCAAATAAACCACCCCTGCTGTCATGGCCACCGGGAAAGAGAATAACAGCAATATTAGCTGACCTTCATTTTGTTGTTTCTCCAGACCTGACTGCTAGACCTCTGTTTGCCTGTTACTAGGATTTCTTGGCTGAAAAATGTGAGCATTTCCTAGACGATACAAGAGGCAGTTTATTAGGTAAATAAACCAGGCCCTAAGCAGTTGCTTCTGCCTGATAATGAGGAGGGAAGGAAAGAAACAGACCTCCCCGCACCACCTAAAATAACCCCAATCAAGGCTCTATAACTACCACCGCACGCATATTTTTCAACAGTTAATGAACAAGAGAAGGTCATTTTAGCCTAGCCAACTTGTGAGCAAAACCATTTGCTCAGAAAACCATAGGCCATAAAAATCACAGCAGGCACTGTCTGTATCGTATAAAACTGTCCATCTATGGAAGTAGAAAGAAGTTTAAAATCAGCATATTCTTTCAGGCTTCTGGCAAAAGAAAGCATCAAGGGGAAAATGTTTATAGATGAGTCTTGCAAGGAGGGCTGGGAAGGAGAGCGCATGGGACACCTCGCACCACTCCCTTCTTAGCTGATCTCCGGGAGCCACAGTGATAAACATAATTTAATTATCAGGCAGACAACAATTAAGGACGATTTGCAAGCCTACAGCACCTCCTGCAAAAGGCTACTGAAGCAAATTAGAGGCAAGTTTTACAATATTTCCCAACGCATCTTACAGATAAATGTAATAACCAGATGGTTTTAGAAAGTGTGGCTTGGAAAATGAAGTTTCCACTGAAACAGAGCTAGTGGCACTGTTTTCCTTGCCAAAAAGGCAATGTTCTGGCACATTTTTTTTTATGTATAGAAAATCAGTATTACACAGTAGCTACTGGGTGTTACAATCCAAGTGGGGATGTGGTACAAGACAACCACAATGCATCAAAAGCCACACAAGGCACAACCTCACACCTGCAACTCATCTGCAAATCCCAGTACTTACTAGAATTTTGCAGCAAAGTCACTAGCACAAGCTGATCATCCTGCAGGAGAAACAAACCCCTTCCCTCCTTCCACCCCAAAGCGAAAATTTATTTCTGCAGCAGACAGGTCATCTATTGAAACAGTGAATCCCACTTTGCTGCTGCAGATCTGTGCGCAGGAAAGTGTTCCTGCCACCAATGCCCAACTTGGTCTGCAGACAAGCGTGCTGCTCTAGTGACACATCTCTGCTTTCATTGCAAAGGTTCAGACGTCATTGCAAACCCTAGATCCAACACTGGTACTACAGTGTCAACGTGAGCCCTGTGTGTATCATGCCGGTGTGACATCCGGCAGCGTGATGCTGAGCAAAGGATGCAAAACCTACCTGAAGCCTTGGGCAGCAGCCAGCTAGCCCATGCTAAAGCTACCTTAAAGACTACGTTCACCAGGGCTGCACTCACACCTTCAAGCTGCATCAGAGTGATGCTGAAGTCATGGACTGCAAAAACTACATTTAAATACAGTGTTAAAACTGAGGCTGGTTTATTAAACTCATGACTTAAAACCCCACTTCACATGGATGTGAGTTTGGAGAAGCAAATTAGGCTGTGACTGCACATTCCACCAAAAGGAAGGTGGTGAAGCACCTTCCAGAGGCAGCATGCACTCTTGGACCAGCTCGTGGCAGCAAGTCCAACCCAACTCATTGTTCAGACATGACACTGCCCTTTCTGTAGATGTACAATCTTTTATGAGCTTAAGTCAGTTAAGAAGCTTTTCCCTTGGAATCCTAGCAGGAGGTTGGGTGGCTATGGGTGCTCCTCGGACTGCACCTCGCCCTCTGCTAGGAGCTAGGCACCAAAGCAGATGGTCCCGTTTAAGCTACTACCCTCCCCTGCGCTTGGTCTGGCTATCCTGCAGCAGTAGCACAAGTTGCTCTTGCAGATTGATCCAGTGGAAATCCCCATCTGCTCTGCAGCTCGCCCTGGGGACATGAGTGTGAGGTCCCACGGGGGGCAGGCAGCAGGACAGTGCCCGCCGGCAACCGCAGCGGCACCCCACTGGGCGAAACAGCACCTTTCAGCACCCGCACACCAGCCCAAACCTGGTTCCTCGCTGGTGCTTCTGAAACTCTCTGTGGGGCTTTTGCCATCCAAGCCCCACAGCCCAAACAGAAGGCTGAGCTGCTTTCAGCAGCACCAAACACGGCACTGGAGCACGAACACTCTCCGGTTACGACTGCTCTCTCAGACGCAGCTTGTTGGCATGACCGAACGCATGGCTCCCTTATGCTTTCCCAATACAAAACCACCAATCCCAGATGTGCAACACGGTTTAATTAACACTCCTGCTGGAAGTGTAACTCTTGCCATTTAAATGCTTCAAGACGAACGCTGCATGAACATATTTGATTTTCAGCTTAAGTAAATACTTTTTTTAAAGTAACACCAAAGACTTTGGCCATCCCCCATCAGACCTCACAAGCCAGGCCGTCAAGGGCAGGGGTTTCTTATTGCTCTTCCCATTTGCCTGAGGACAGTTTTCCTCCAGCCAGAGTTAGCACGATTGCAGGAATCCTACTGTATTTTTGCAAAACAACAAAGGTCTGAGATCACAGCCCCTGTTGATTTATAACCCCAATTTCTGGTGGGATCAACATCCTCTATGCATCCCAGAAAGCCCTGAAGAGACAGCATAACCACTTGGTCCCTAGCAAACTCATTTCTCCATTGACCACATCCTCCATGTATTGTTGTGTCCCTTGAGCGCCCGGGGCCTGTGAAGCAGGATTCCAGATGCTGGACCCTCTCTCTGCCTGGGCACTGCATTTGCAGCAGCGTTGTGCTCAGGACAGCATCTTTCACTGGGGTGGATTTAGAGTAACAAGATCAAGATAGGCTAGAGATGGCTTGCTTGGGTATTTGGGAGCCAAAGATAAAGGCAGAATTTCAAGGTCATAAAAATTAATACAAACAGTTAACCCAGATAACTTCTCCCCAAATTTAGTTTTAACGTGGCACGAAATCCCCAAGCCAGAACACCGTTGTATTTCAACTCCAGACCGGGTAGAGCAATTATTTTGTCATTGAGCATGTTAGGAAAGAAAAGGCAGAAGGAGGCGAGTTTGAGCCTTTTTGGTAATGTACAAATTAACACATTTCAGCACATTTTCAGAAATATAAATTAATGATTTAATTCTGCAACATGTATCCTTGGAAACCAAGCTGTAAGCAGTCGCCCTTGGATATTTCACACAATTCCAATTTTTTTCAATATTCAAATACAACTAATTGCTTGCCCTTTTGGAGTGATGGACAGCTTGGGTGAGCAGGTTGCCCAGGGGCTTATTTTACCACCAGATTTGAACAATCCCACTCCATGGGTTGACAACAGCTGCTCTAAATCTCCTGATAGGTATGAACAAGCATTGATGAAGTTCAGTCTGTTTGAACAGCTGCATATGCAAATGTAATTAAGATGATGTCTACTGCCTTTTGCTCTCCTATCCATGCCCCCTCGCTTCTCCCTCTCCCCTTACTCTGTTTCCTAACAGGGAGGGATGCCATTTCATTGCTTCAGACTTGAACCCATGCCTGATTTACGCCTCACAACCAAGTCCCAGAAATGCCACTCTCCAGCCCCTTTGACCATCATTTGGGGTGTCCTTAATTTAGGGTTCAGCTGCTGAACAGCCGATTATTTTGCAACCTCGATGCCCACGCACCGACACTGCCACTTGAAAAGCAAACCTCTTGCCAGTATATCACAGGAGAGTAATTTTTCCCCACCTCACTTTTTGCTGATCAGTGCATGCCTGCCCTTCATCCCTTATTTATACTATACCTGCTGTGCAGCCTTAAGTGAACCACTTCACTTGTGTCTCTATCTGCAAAAGTTAGCCAGGGAGATACTCAGGGGGGTCACCGCAGCCAGAAAAAGGCACGTGGGAAGAGGTGGCACAGGTGCAGAAGACCCAGATGAGTGATCCCTGGTTGAATCCACCAACCCAGGGCTTGGCGGAAGGATGGAGAAGGCTGCAGTGGTTCTGGAGGGTCTCAGTGCCACAGGGCAAACTGTCATTAAACGAAGCGAGCTGGTTAATGAAGTTGGGAGGACTGATGCACACAGAGCTCCAGGTCTTTTCCTTCAAACTGAACATTATCTGGGATACGTATCCCAAAACTAGGTGGACTGAGCTGCGGCCGCCTGTCCAGCACCAGAGAGAAACCGCAGCATCCGCACAACCGCACCGCAGAAGGGAAAAAGTGGTGTGAGCAACCACAAGCCTTTCCAATTAACCTCAGCAGGATGGAGGCTCCAAAGCAAATTGAAGAAAGACTAATTACAACACGAAACTAAACGGTAAACAAGGTAGAAAACAGTGGGACTGTACTGAAGGGAAATCGGATCAAACAGAGCTAATCAGGTTTGCCCAATAAGATAATGAATTTTCTAGACAAAGGAAACGTGATAGATCCCATCCACGCAGACTTCAGCAAAGCATGTGATACAGTGCCATGTGGGAAATCATTAAATGAAAAAGATGGGGATTAGCAGAACCGTAAGGCCAGGAAACTGGTGAAAGGCGAAGCAGCGTTGAAAGAAGGATCAGAATGGATGGAGGTCACCGGCAGAGCTCCTCGAGGAATGGTCAGGAGGCTGATCTTATTAAATATTTTTATTAATGACCTTGGCACAAAAAGTAAGTATGCTAATGAAATTTGCTGATGACACAAAGTTGGAAAGCAGCATCAGCACAGAGGAAAGCTGGGACAGCGTATAGGAAAAAAATGAGTAACTTCGAAGACGAATGGAGGAAACTTGAAATTCAGTGGGATGAAAGAGGAAGGCATGCACTTGGGACAAACAATAGCTTTTGCTACGAGCTGGAAAGAAAATGAACTCAGGTGAAAACTGTTCAAGAGTGAGAAAGGCCCAAGCAAACACCTCAAAACAAAACTGAGGCACCAACATGCTATAATTGAAATATTTCCAGCAGCCAGAGAAGTGCTAGAGCCAGTGGGCAAGCCATCAAGGGAAGGCTCCGAGGATGCTGTGGTCGGTTCTCATGGTTAAAAAAGAAAAAAAAAGTTTAAGTAGGAAGAAGTATAAAAAAGGGCTTATCAGAAAACAGATCAATTTAGGAGATTGAAATGTAAAGACGTTTATTCAGCCCTACAAAACAAAAGCTGGGAGGGAAACTGGGTGATCTCTTAGACACACACATTTGCGGGGGTTAAAATAAAAAAAGGGAACTATTCAAGACACCAGAACAAGGGTTGCACGTGGGCACCATGAAGTATCCCTGACAAGTCTAGGCTGGAAATAAGTTTATGACCATTGCAGCCTTCCAATAGGAGTAATGGGGGGGAAAAAACAAGCTTGTTCTCAGAAATTTATCTTGAAGGGATCCTATGACCCAGAAGGCTCTTCCTGTCCTTTCCTGCTAAGCACACACAGAACCACTGCCACCAGTAAATGCCACGCTCCTCACCTGGAAAGAAATTCATAAAGCAGCTCCAAAACACCTTTTTTTTTAAAAAAGAAAAAACAACCCAAACCTGTTTATAACGGCTTAGGTCCATCCTATTTCATCAGTTGAATCCATTTCAACATCTCAGTACAAGCAATTTTAAGCCAAATACTTAGGTTGTGAATATAGCATGTGTGAGGAGGAGGAGGCAGCACGGAGAGGCCACGAGCTGGCCGGAGGGTACAAAGGCACCAGGGGAACAAGGACCAGGCAGCTGGGCACATGCTACCAGCAAAGGCATCATCTGAGCACCAGGAGTGGCCTTTTTTTTTTTTCAGTGTATTTGCTGAATCAGAAAGCACGCTTTGGGATGTTTTATTCATACTGTTAGTCATCCCGTGAGCTCCTCACCTGCTCCTCGGGGGCTCAGAGCTAGCGAAGCAGAGAAGTGTTTCATATTACAGGGAATCAAGATGCTAGGACACAAATGAACTGGAAGTCTTAGATTAGCAAAGTGCCGAAATTACTGGACCTGTCATTTAAAAATTGTTATATTAATATAATTAATGAAGGCACATCTCCCACTTTGTCCCTAAGTTAATCTGCTTTGAGGCTTCTCTGATGTCTAATGAAACCTGAGCTTACCCTGCCTTTCCCCCTCAACAGGGCCCTTAATTGGGTCTCTCTAATGAGGATAGATGCCCAAGTAAGCTTGTAGTAACTTCTTATCTTTGCGACCTCTATCTCCAACTAATTTCAGCTTCAAATAGCCAAGGGGTTCAGAAGTCAGTGGGGCAAGGTGGGAGGAAGAGCACGGCCGTGCATGCACAATGGGGCTGTGAACCTATCGGTTCCTCCCGAAACCAGGCTCACCTCTGGCAGACCTCTGCTTCCACCAGGTGCGGCTAACCTGTGCTCTCACATTGAAGGAAAATGAGCTGTATGAGAGGAAGAAAATGCTTCAGGGAGCTCAGACAAGAACTACAGCACAAGGGAGGATGATGCACAAGGTAGCAAGACTAGTAGAAAGCTAAAATCTGCAGCGAGATCTGTTGGGACTGCTGGTATTTCCTGGCAGGCTGGCTGGCAGCAAGCAAGGGCTGTAGGAGAAGGGAACGAGGAGTCAGAAAAGCCCAGGTGAAACTCCATCTTCTGCTCCATCACTGACAGCTGCCCCTTGGCCACCTCGCTGGGCTGCTCTGGTCCTGGGAGGATGGAAGTGCCGATGCATTTAAGACACCAGCGATCAATGAAGATGGCAGTGATGAGCCCGGTTTAACCAACAGATTCATCATTCATCCGCTAAAGTTTCTGTTCAAAGCGTCTCGCAGGGGTAACAGCTCAGAACAAACTTCAACATGTAATTGCTTAAAATGGAAGAAACTGAGGGAGGGAAAAAAACAATTTAAAAAATCAGGAAAACATATAACTTGCCAGGCCAAGGAAACTCATCCCGTAGAAGCACGGACAGGTGACTTGGAGCCAGGGCAGTTGTCAGAGCAGCACTGGGGAGGAATATTGGTGTAACTTCTCCGAGAATCAGATTGCAGGAAAGGTTGATTTAATGGCACACTACACCAGCTTCTCCACTCCACTGAGAAAAAAATAAATGGATGGGACTTGCTCATCTAAACACACAGCGTACGTCAGAGGAACAAACTTGACTAACTGCCATCCATAATTTATAAAACAAATTAAATCCATGGCAAAAATAACCATAACTTAGAGCAGAGTGATTGTAGAATCTGGCAGAAAAAGGCCCCAGCCTGCATGAATCATTATTTTCTAGAGGAAACCTTATATAATCCAAGCCACTCTGTTTTAAAACAAATTAAACCTTCCGAAAACTCAGATTAATAGGTTTGGCAAAGCTCTGTCTTTAATTCAGGTATTTTGGCAATTTGCTAAGATAAAAAACCTACCTGGTACCAGCTAACTTTACGGCAGTCTACACCGTGCTTTCGGCATCTCCAAACACCTCCATCAGAAGGCAAAGGGGAGATGGGAGCATCTACCTGGGGCCAGAGGAAGGCGATTAGATTGCAATGCCATCTTGTGGAATAGGAGAAAACGGAAGACGGAAGAACTGCTCAGCCTGCACTTTGCAATTGTATGTTATTTTACAGGACATAGATATTGGCCTGGCAGGGTATATTTGGTGGTTGCTTCTCATTTTCCTTGTTTATCTGAAAGGTTAGAGGGAGGCACGCAGTGATAACTGCAGAGACATGGTCTGCTTCCCTCATGCTGCTTGGAAGGGGATGGACACGCTTCTCAGACGTAAGAGTTTGCTCTTTTTTGCTTGTTTTTAGCCTTTACTATGACAAAGTCACAATCTTCTGTGGTGCATCCCAGGAAACCAGCCTTTCTCCTCGGCTATAGGAGAGCCACCAAAAGGAGTAACTTGGGTAGGATCAGGAGTAGGACCACACTGATCCCCCAGATCCACCCCCGCAATCCATGGTATAGTTTAGCAAGACCTGAAGAACATTTCTGACTTCATGCATCACACAGCTTGCCTGCAATTGCCTCCGCATACATCGCATCTGCTACCTACGCTCCCAGCTGTGTCCTGTGTTACTAAAATCCCTGTATATCGTTCTTATCACAAACAAAGCCTGGTTTAACCATCCCCTCTGCAAGGAGCTGCCTACTTATAAGTCTTTAGGTGTTAAGAAAGAAAAAAAAAAAAGTTAAGGATGGGGGAAAGTTACCAAAAAGCACCATCCAGGTAAGCCAGGATGCAGCGGTGAATGACAACAGATTTTCTCCTCTCCATGATGAGGCCAACTGCAACCCACGGCCAGAGAGAAAGAGCCACAGACTCTTTGCAGACTCCTGACTAGTACTAAATGCGTGAGCCTGATGATGAACAGAAATAAAACCAACCCACACAGGTGCATATTGCACTGAGTGGCTGTGGTTTGGGACCGCCACAAAACCTGCACCCGCTTACTTGAAACGTGCTGTACCGCCAGCCCTCGGGGAGCTGATGCAGTGGGACAGCCTGTGCCCGAGCTGCAGGAGCCGGGGGACTGCAAGCAAAGCGGAAGGTTTGGTGCTGGCAGGCTCTTCTCAGGACGGGTGCAAGGACACCAAGGGATGAGCTGATGCTGGAGCCCGCTCAGGTCAAGAGAGGATTAAAAACCACACAGGACCTGCATAGCGAACCCTAACAACAGAACTGCTGAGAGTCTGACAGCAATGCAGCAGCACTCTTTTCAGGGTGCATATTTTCCTTTAATTTTTTTTTTATTTTTTTTTTTCAAAATTGGAAATTTTGAAAATGTTTGGAAAATGTGGAAATTTTTTCCAGTTGGAATTGGAATGGATGGGATCACAGTTAGGCTATCTCTACCTAGGAAACCCAAAAATACTGAAGGAATCAGTCATTACGGTATTGTGGCATTTGACATATCATCAGGTTGTTCCAGCTCAAGGGTTTGTTTGAGGCAAATTTGTTTCCCCACCCCCAGCATCTCAATCTTAATTATACTTTCATGTCTTTGCTTATTTTGAAATGCAGTTCTTAAGAGGACATTCTTAAGGTTAAAATTTCTATTGAAAAGGTTAGTGAGAAATGGTTACTGAGTGTTGTTCTGCACAAAAAAAAAACACCTAAAGGTATGGAAACTGGGAGAGAGTGGGAACAAAAAACCCAAGAGAACCAGTGATAAAACTGAAAAGTCAGGATTGTGCCCGCAGGCATTCCTGTAGCAAATTTGGTAAAGGCAGCCTAACATTTGATTAATGATTTGCATGTACATTTTGGTGAAAGCTCAATGCGAATTTCTGAAATCCAAGAAATACATATGTCCTAACATCCCTCCTAAATGCCCTGCACAAGCTGAAAAGAAATAAAACCATGCCAAGCAGCGTGCAAACATTTGCCTGCAGATGACTGATGATTTTCAACAATAATTTCATAAATGCAGCAGACTGAAGTATATCCCATGGTTATTCTTCCGCTGGGAGTTCCCACTGACACCAGCGTGGGGCTGCCCGGGGCCACCAAGGGAGATGGGCTCCAACTGGGGCAGCCTTTGCTGGGCAGAAGCAAGGGCTGGGATTGTCAACAGCTCTTGAGTCAGCAAGAGAAACGGCATTGCAAATAAGCTGCAAATGAAACAACCCACCCAAAACAACCTGAAGGTTTCTGCCAGGATTGAGTATGGCCAGAGGTGCAGACGCTGCTCTCTGCAACGATTCTGCACCCAGCAGTGCTGGCGCCGAGCAGGTAGCAGAGCCGAGGGATGGTCGGCCGCGGCATAAATCACGCTGGTCGCTGGAAACAACCAGCAAAGCTTGAAACGATGTTTGCATGAGAGCAAGACGTTGAAATATTGATTAAAGTTGGATTTCATCAGCAATACTTTGATTTTATTATTATACTGGCTGCTAACAAAGACACACCCATTAATGCGTTACATTCTTGCTCGTAAAAGGGTGATTATTCCACTATTCACGCCAGGCTGCTCTGCTTGTATCCGCAGCCAGTGGCTCCAGTACAGGCACTCATCAGAAAAATAAAAAGACATTATGATTTCAAAAATGAGGCAAAAACAAGGAAACAGGCACACACTGGAATATTGCAGAGACTGGGTCCAAGCAAACGTCTCCGTCCCAGGGAAGGAAGGGGTGGGCAAGGGAGAAGACTGAGCGTTTCACCCCAATTTAAATCCAAAGTAACAGCGCAGAAACCAAAGAGTTACTAAAGATTTTATCAATTTAAATGAAATGTTGGAGGGGAGAAAAAAAGCACTTTGAAAAAAGTACCTAGCTGGTGCCAGTTTTCCCGCTGCTTGGCTTTGTTCAAGGAATAATTGTACGTACGCAGAGGGTTTTTCTGATCTTAATATGCTAGTTAATTTTCAGCGCCAGGGATAAGGGTGGAAAAGGGATGGGAAGAATGCCATTAAAGCCTCTGTCTTCCAGCATTATTGTTCTAAAACTCATGCTTAGGCAGAGCAGAACAGCTATCTGAGACAATATCGTGTTTACATATGCCCAAATTGTTATGCAAACACGGGAAGAACTATTGGAGCAGAGGGAACAGGCACCGAGAGGCAGCACTTCTCACCACCCCTTGCAGAAAAATGTTTTTCAATGTGGAAAGGGTGATAGAGGTCACCCCCAAGGAATCCAGCCCTGGATCCTCCCAGCCTTCGCCTCTCCCATCCTCCTCCTCCTCCTCTCGAATTCCCCAGGACAGCCAGCGTGGGCTTCCAAGTTAAAGAGACAGGATCGTTATCCAGCAACATTGTCTGGGGGCTGCATGTGCACCAGGAACCTAAAAAGGGGGAGAAATACCTAAGGAGGGAGAAGCTGTCCCGTATGGAATGGGATTCACTGCCTGCCCTGTGCAGGCATTTCGCGTCATACTTCCCTGTGCTCGTGCAGAAAATTAAACCACAGAAATTAAGGGGAGACTCCAAAGGCACACCTGGGGTACTTCGCATCATTCAAGTGCAATTATTTTTACATTAAATCCATCTTGCATCAACATTAAAGATCTAAAATAAAAAAGTCAGCCATGAACTCTGCAGTCACGCCTTTAATTCTATCTGTAGTTGGTACGAAGGAAACTGGAGGCAAACACCTCTGACAAGTCAACTTTAACCTCCAGAAGAGGCCACAGTTTTTCATCAACCTATATCAACCAAGCTTTCAAAAAGTTATCACTGATGAAGAACCAAATAAACCCCTGAAATATATTGTCAGTGCCTGAAAAATGTCTCACTGCCAGTCTGAGCTCGGTCGCTTTTGCTGCTAGATCATCGCTCTACAGAATACAAGCTCCCCACCAGCCAGAAACCCTTTCTCCACCCAGATGTGTGACCAAGTCAGCTCTCAACTTTCTCTGTACGAAACTACATAAGCCAAATTTCATTAACTTCTGGCTATGAGTCAAATTTCTGCAGAGCAGAAATTATTCCTGTTAGCATTTTGAGTCCTCTGGAGTGCCAAAACCGAACCACAGACACCAGAAGTGGAGATGATGTTTCCAGAAGCATCTCACTACCACCACCTCCCCATGGACATCCTCCCCCAGTCACTCCTCAGTGTCACTCATCCCCCAGGATGAAGACATCTTCTGCCATCACCCACAGCATCCTCCCACAGTCATTGCTACCAAACCCCCAGCTCTTCATCCTATAGAGGAAACCTGCATTCACTGCCTCGAGATATATAACCTCGCTTTGGCTATATGGAAAGAGAGTTGAATTTAGCTTTACCAGCTTGCACGTAGCTTGAAGAGTCACCAGCAAGGATTTCATGTCTGGCAGGCTCTGAATGCCACTTGGCTGAGAACACATTCCTGCAGGATACCACCAGAAATGGCCCTGCGGCGTCACTCCCCACTATGACCGGTTTGCGAGAGCTGGTAGCTAGCAAGTTTTTTAAACCTAATTAACATGTACCACACTCATTTCATACAGTTCAACAGTTTCCAATCCGAGTATTGTGCAATGCTGGAGTCAAATGGCTTAAGGAAATTAACTGTATCAACACACAGCACGCGCAGTGAGTCAAACCTGCAACAGCAGCTAAGGTCACGTTTGAGTTTGGAGAGCTGGGGTTTTTTAACTTTTAAAAAAAAGCTGTCCTCGGGGGAGCATATTGCACGCAGCCTCTGAGTGCTAGAGTGGCTTCTATTCATTTAATAACAGGGCAGGATTTGTGCTCAAGCCATTTCCTACCACAGGACGTTGATTTCTTATCCACCATCTTCACATGCCGCGTCTGGTTGCGAAGCTTGTCGTCTGTGTTTTCAACCAGGTTAGTGAGGTCGTCGATGATCTCTGGGGAAAGAAAAACATGAGCATTAATCTCCGAGCCCCGCAGCATCACTGCTCAACAAGCACGCTCCTGCTGGAAGCTTCCAAATGGAAACCAGCTGCATCCTCCTGCCTTCCAGTATGACAGACCAGTTCTCCACATGCACGGAAAGGTCCAAATCCTGGGAAACACTACACAAGAGACTTTGACTTGAGATTTAGTCCACTGCAAGAGTGGAGGAAAAAAATACAGCCTGAAACAGCAGGATCAGTCTAGGTAGCCACAGAGTATAAGATAACGGCAGCCACAAAACACTAGCCAAACTAAGAGAATTAGTGCATATGCTATAGGAAATCTGAAATTTCAGTCCCTGGAACAGAGCATCTCAACACTTGGCCATTACACAGCCATTAAAACACATTCAGAATCACTATCTTCATAAACGCTTTTGAGAGCATTCGGCACAGTCCCAACCAAGTGACCACGGAGGATACAGTCTAAGTCCTGCCGTGGTTCAGTTACTGAGAGGTACAGATCGCAGCTCTGCTTGCAGCTCAAATGATCCTCTGGGAAAAGGGAAGTGAGCAAAATTTCTTCTACATGTATTCTTAATAGAGGGAAAAGGAAAATTTCAAGCCAACCCACCCTCAACATCATGCTACCGATGACTTAAATTTCATCAGGGAAATCGGACCAGGTACAAGGCTTACACCCAGAGTGGTTGTTGGGTTGGGGTTTTTTAACACTGAAAATTGAAAGTCACATTCAGGTACCAAATTTCCTTCTTGCTGACTGTTATGCCCTAATTTTCTTAAAATACACAGGCAGTGCTTCTTGCTGGGTGTACGAATACACTGCGTTTGAGTTGCTTTCTATTCTGCAGGTAGGAATGGCTTTTTCTGTGCATGATAAAGCAGGAGGAGGACAGTAGCCAAAACATGAATGCTACTGCAAAGCATCCTGCTCTGGTTACACTTGTAGTACTTTCTCCACTATTGATCACCGTCTTAAATCTAGTCTGCCTTCTGCGCTCAGGTCAGGGCCAGCAGCCATGCCAGCTGGTGGGTGCTGCACTCTCAAGTCGTTGGTACCCAGGCAGACCCTAGCACTGCATCTCTCTGCTGCAGCACTACTGACATGTCCAGGTTTAACGGACCGTAAGCAAAAGAAAAAGTTAGAGCGCATAGTGTTCAGTTAGCAAGATATACTACTATTCTGTTCAGTTTTATGCATCATAACCCTGTATGCATGCTGGCTGAGGGTTTAGGCTAACGAGTCCCATCAACAGGACAGGGCCCTTATTAATTAGTCTTTATTGTTTTGACTGTATTCCTTCAAACAAGAGATTTCCCAAATACCTCTACCAGGAAAAGGGATGACATTAAAGAGGGCATTCCTTGTACTTCCAAAACTTCCCTGTGACACTAGAATAAAACCTTGTGCTTGCAAGGGTAGTGCAGCTTCTCAAGAACACCTGTACACCTCCGCTGGCCATCACTTTTATACCAGCGCTTGAAACGGAATGGTTGCCTCCGCAATTCACCTTCCTGCAGCAAAAGATGTTAGCTATGCAGGGTGCTTATGTCCTCAAATCTTACCAAGTAGCAGGCATCGCTCTAGATACAGGGATAAAACCACTTTGATCGTACATATGGATAACAGAAAACATATAAAATAATCAAAGTTCTGAAGACACAAAGGAAGTTTTCAAAGGCATATGTAGCACGGAGGTTTTACTCTCCTGGAGAGCTGGGAGATTTAAGCATCATCCTTCTAATGCATGCTTTTTAAGTCTGCCCCACAAGCACTCCACCATCTCCAGCGAATCCCTATGTAAAATGATATCAGCATCTAAAAAATCCTTGTACTTTGAAAATACATATGTTTCTTAAAGCATGAGCTCCTGATTCATGTCCCTCAGCCTAAACCATCCAAGTATTCACATGAAGGGAGGGCAGAAGGCAAGCATCAGCTGCTTCTGTGTGTGCAACCTCAGCTTTATCCCATAGATCTAAACCATTCACCACTCCTGTGGTTAAGCAACATCACCCCACTGATACTGCTTTCTTCCAGACACAAACTCTCCATATTTGTGAAGTTGTTTATAATATTCAAGATTTTATTGTTCATCCTACACCAAAACACATTTTTCCCAAGTGATGGCAGGTAGTTTATTTGAACTGCAAGATTTGTTCAGTTCATAGTTCAGATATTAATTCTCCTCCCCCTCACACCCAACTTTCCCAGGTCCAACATCTGCAAAGCCAACAACATTTTGTGGAAACTTTATCTGTCTTGCGTGATTCAGCACACAGGAAAACCAGTACAATGCTGCCTGCAAAGGCAGGCTTTCTCATGTTTGCCTCTCAATGAAAAAAAAGTGCCGAAAGTTCCCATCGTTGTCAAGGACAAAGTGATAAGCATGCTTGGGAAATAAGAGACTTTCCTTTGCCAACACTGACCAGACCCTCCTTGAAAAACATCCTGGTGAACAAGCTGTAGCTAAATGAGAACAAATGCGAGCAGGAAAATTTTCTGTCATCGTTTCAAAGCCCAAGGCATTGCAATTGGGATTATATCTAGAGCTTCTCCTTTCCCATTCCCCTGCCCAAGCCATTCCCCTGTCAGACCAACCAGCAGGAGCCATTTCTGAACCAGAGAACTGGACTGTACAGCTCAGGAGAAGCGTTTCTCCATATCTACATGTCTCTTGATATGGTCAGGTTTCAGGGGAGCAGGCCAAGCACGTAGCCCAAAGCTCAACAAGCAACTAGTCCTTTGATGTAACGTGCAGTTAAGACCAGGAGAAGTGTTGGGGCATGCATGGCACAACCACAAGGTCTGAGTAGGGTCTTCCCCTCCACCGCTGTGCTGGGGCTGCCATGGGGAGAAAGCACAGGGAGGTTCTTACCCCATCACCAGTTGAATCCGAAGCCTGGATCAGCAGGTTCCCCAGGCCAGGGTGCCCTTTGCAACCACCAACAGCCTGCAGAGGAACATTCGCCCCTCCAACCCCACCAACACCTTGCACAGAAACATCCATCCACCCTTCTACAACCACCACCACCATCAACACCCTGCACAGAAACACCCACCCCTCTACCCTCACCAACACGCCGTTGTGGCGACGCACAGGTTCAGAGCAGCTCTCCACTTTCATGTAAATTAAAGAATGTCTCCCCACTCTAAAGCAAAGGAAACACAGTAGAAATACATGCCGTATAAGGCAGAGTTGAAAACTAGTAATGAATTTCTAAGGTAGGCAGAGCTGCTGCCAGAGAAAACTAACTCCACGGCTAAGGAAGTCTTTAGAGCACTGACAACCCTACGTTAGCTCTCAGGAGGCTCCTGAGACCTCTTCTGACAGATGACCCACCTGCAACCCCTTTTGCCCTCAAGCTGGCAATTACATTTGGGATCAAAAATTTTCTATCACCTCCCATTTATCTGACTAGGCAAGGAGCAAGTTTAAAAAAAAAAAATGAGAGAAACCTGAAAAAGGGGAACGAGCGAGGTTCCCCGGTTGCGAGGGAGCAGACGGGAAAAGCAGGCTGACTGCTGAAGGGCTGCCAGTGACCTGATAAAGGATGCTTCTGTAACACTGCACTGCAAACCATGTTTAAACCAATAACGCAAATTTAGCCAAGGTCTTTCAGTGAAGCAGGATCCTGAAGCAGAAGAGAAAACCTACTGCACAACCCTAGCATTAAAATCAGAGTAATTTAAGTCCAGCTGATGTGAGAGAAGTTTGAAGGTTGCTCATCTGTTGGAGATAGCTCACACATGACCTCCTAGATCATCAGGGACTTCTGCTTGAAAACCGGTGGCACAACCTTGCTCATCCCTGCGCGAGGGTCACAGCCATCAGCCAGGCAGGTACACTGGCTTTTGAGCTCACCAGCAGACAAGGCAGCCAAACACACCAAGCACGAAAGTGGCAGGTTTCTGTCAGAAGGCAGAAGTAGGTGCGTGGGCATTACCAGTTCTCCTTGCTTCACTCCTGTGAGGCTGCAGCAGTGAAACACAAACCCGTCTCTACAAATCTGGATGCTTTTCCTGGTGATCAAAGCTATAAAATTTGGGCTGAAGCCCTCAAAAGGGCAGGATTTCTTCAGAAGCCTGGTATATATCACACGGCAAAAGCAGCAGTGGGCTTTACAGATTTGAGATCAATAGGTGCATACCTTAAACCAGGACAAAAGTTATGGGAGGTCTCCATTTTGTGGACACAAGCCCATGTGCAGTCCTGCTCTTGCTCCTCCGGCTATGGGACCTGCGATGGAGAGGGCATGGGCAGCCCTTTGGGGAATCAGGACAAATTCCACGCAGGGGATTTACAAGCAAAGAAAAGGTGCAATGAGGAAACAGAAAAGCAAGCAGATGACAGAAAAATGCAGGTTGATATATTCTGAAATATTTGATTATTTTTTTTTCCAGAGGAAAAAAAACCCACAGCAGCGGTTTTTGATCTTGCGCAACATGTGTTTTGGAGCAATGCAGAGCAGCCAGGCTGAACGCGGGTCCAGGTCAGAAAAGGCGGGAGAAGCATCTCTGTTGAAGAGGTGGGAGAGGCTGGAAACAGCAGCCGTATGGTCAGTCAGCCCTCTCCAGTTCCAACATTAACTCTGCCTCCTGCTCCCGGGGAGGAGAGGGATGTTTACTTGTGAAAGCATGAGCAAAGTGAGGAAAAGGTCCTTCTATTTATTTTTTGTTAAAAAACAAACACCAAATAAATTTTGGTTTTGTTTAATGTTTTGCATTAAACTTAAAATGTATTTTTGCCCATAAAAACAAATGCAAAAATCATTTAATCAGATCCAAACTTGTTGCTGCATCAGCTATCACAGCCAGAAAATTAAAGCCTCTAAGCTGCAGCTGAACACGAAGCATTTAAAAAAAATTGCTCATTTAATTGCTTCACTGGTCACAGCAAGCTGAAGCACTATCAATGCCTAGAAGTCAAGTTTTAAAGAACCAAGAATCCATTGATTGACCCAGATCAGCACAAGACTACTCAGAGATACAAGTACGTAAGTGTTAAATATTTCTTTTTAAAGTTTTATTGAAATGGAAAATGAAAAGTGAAGCAACTGGTCTGAACCTTGGATCGTAAGCACTTTCCATTCTGCTCTATCACGCTTGGCTTCACAATCTCAAATGATATAGTAAAGGCTGAGAAAGATGATCCTTATAATATCTCTGAATTAAATAGTTGCATTAGAAGTCACACTAGCATCACATTTTGCTGCTACCGATTTCTGGAGTCCACCCACGTGCACGTGTGTGAGTTCAGAAGGACTGTGCTAAAAGTGACTACCAGAAGGTAAAAACCTTTCCTGAAACTACAGTGGAACAACCACCTGGTAGCAGCGGTAAGGGTGTATTTACACACAACTTTATAATCACACCTGCTAATAGCTAGAAAAATAAAGATTTATGCAAAGACCACCAACAGAAGACAGATGATAAAAAACTGAGCAGAAGAAATTATATGTAATCCTAGGAATTTCTCAGAAAAAAAGCTCATTCTTCATATCCTTTTTCCTTCAAAGACTTTGCCACTGCAATGAAAATCAGAAACGTTCTGTTTTAATTCCTAAAAGCACCGAAGCCTTCCCTAAAAAGCTGGTTCTGCTTCTCTCCAGCCACGGCATGGATAATTTCAGAGCCTCCTGTGAGACAGGAATCCCACCCGGTAGAGCCGTAAGTCATCTCTCCGGGAAACAGCCATACATCATGCTCCAGCTGGTCTCTTGTGCTAGGGGCTCGCACAGGATGGGAAAGCAAACCCTGAGCTGAACCCAAGACAGGTGCTGGAGCAGTCTGCTGTGTCCAAACAGATCCTTTTGCTTTTGTCCTCTATTCCGCCTCAAAAAGGCTGCAAGCTTCAGGCACTGGATTTGCCTGCAGCCCTGTTGAGCTGCGGGCAGAGACCAAAGGTCCTCCTCACGCCCACCATCTGCCTTTCCCATATTCCCAACTTCTCTGTTGACATTTCTAACAACGTTTCCTATGGGTTTGAGATTGGACTTCTCTGGCAGCCCCATCTTGTGTGTCAACTCAGCCATCAAGTCTTTCTACAGCTGGTCAGAAGTTTTCCAAGGGAACAGTTTCCACTGCAAAACCATTTGACAGATGATAAAAACAGTACATCCCAGAGCACTCTGTACACCTGGACCTTCAGCGTTTCACCTCCTTGATGATGCCCTTCATGCTGAAACACATCCCTGATCAGCCTGAAGCGAATAACCAGCTTTCAGCTTGCAAATGAGATTCTCAGTTTTGACAACAAAACAAGAAGCCCAAATGTTTCCAGAGAGCAAAAGCCCCCTTTCCAGCCCATTCAGCTGCTCCATCTTTCCTCCCTTTCTGACCCCAGTGCCACTGACCGGCCAGCCCTGCTCTGCTCCAGCAATGGTGAAGGCAGAGGAGCAAGTCAAGTGCTAGGTCATGACACAAAAGACACAAAATTAGTATTGCATCCTTCTCTGCAGGGACTAAACAGCAGCAAGGTATGCCAGAGTTACGGCGCATGCATCAGTGCTGTACGTTTTAATCATAAAAGGCATAACTTAGGAGATTAAATGTCACAACATGAAGTGCAGCACACGGAGACAGAGGACATGATCCTATCCAATAGCTACGGATGCTGTCATGCTCTCATCACCAGGGCACCATGAACCAAGCCACTGAACCCCAGAGCCCTCCTTGCTGTTTCTCCCATTAAGGAGCTCATGACAGAGAAAGGCAACTCATTATGGAGAAACGTGAAGCAGTCCATTAAGGGAGTGAAAGCCAAGCAGTGGCGGAGCTGGAGAGCTGGGCCATTTTGAGGATCTCTATGTTTTATTTTGCAGGAAACCAGGATGACACCAAGCTGAGCAGTGCAGTTGACGTGCCAGAAGGATGGAATGTCATCCAAAGAGACCTCGACAAGCTGGAGAGGTGGGCCTGTGAGAACCTCACAAGGTTCAACAAGGCCAAGTGCAAGGTCCTGCACCTGGGTCGGGGCAACCCCCAATATCAACACAGGCTGGGAGATGAAGGGATTGAGAGCAGCCCTGCGGAGAAGGACTTGGGGGTACTGGGGGATGAAAAGCTGGACATGAGCCGACAGTGTGCTCTTGCAGCCCAGAAAGCCAACCATATCCTGGGCTACACCACCAGCAGCGTGGGCAGCAGGTCGAGGGAGGTGATTCTGCCCCTCTGCTCCGCTCTGGTGGGACCCCCTTGCAGTGCTGTGTCCAGCTCTGGGGTCCTCAGCACAGGACAGACATGGACCTGTTGGAGCGGGTCCAGAGGAGGCCACAGAAATGATCCGAGGGCTGGAGCAACTCTGCTATGACAGGCTGAGAGAGTTGGGTTGTTCAGCCTAGAGAAGAGAAGGCTGCGGGGAGACCTTATTGCAGCCTTTCAGTACTTTAAGGGGGGACTATAGGAAGGATGGGGACAATCCCTTTAGCAAGGCCTGTTGTGACAGGACAAGGGGTAATGGTTTTATACTAAAGGAGGGTAGATTTAGACTGGATATAAGGAAGAAATCTGTTATGAGGGTGGTGAAGCGCTGGAACAGGTTGCCCAGAGAGGTTGCGGAGGCCCCATCCCTAGAAACATTCAAGATCAGGCTGGACGGGGCTCTGAGCAACCTGGTCTAGTTGGGGATGTCCCTGCTCACTGCAGTGGGGGTTGGACTAGACGACCTCTAAAGGTCCCTTCCAACCCTAACCATTCTATGATTCTGTGAGGGTTTTTCCCTACTCTTTCTCCACTCATGAGCAGAGAAGTGATCTGGTTGCCTGTCCATGGTACTGTATCTCCCTGTTCCTACCCATGCCCCACAAAGCTGAACCAACTTTCTGAAGGCATGGGATTTTTTTTTTTTTAATAATTCCCCTTAACCGTACATGGAGTCACTAGGAAAGATGAACATCTAGATTAGGCTCTTGTGCAGCCAGAGTTCTGCTTTCATACATGACTTTACACTAATTGATTTTCTGTTTTATTTAAAACACATAAAGTGCCTCATTTGGTTTTGGCAACTCCACCTTTGAGTCACCCTCATTCTGTCTGTGGAGTAAGAAACCCAAAAGCCAAGTGAAAACGGCCACATGAAATACAGCACAAGCAAGCAGAGAGAAAGAAATCCGGGACTGAGTCGCAGTTTAGCAGAACGGCATTGCTGACCAAACATTTCCTTGGAATTGTTTGGATTTTCCAAGTTTACAGATCACTCTATAGTATTTATCGATGAGTAATGCATCTCCACAGTATACCCCACTGTGAGTCACGGAAGACTGCAGTCAGCCTTAAGAAAAACATGTAGAGAACTAAAATCCATAATGTTTCATGCTACGCAAAAAAATTCACAATAAGGCTGGAATTTAGTGGAGAAGCCAAGCAGGCTTTCCCTCCCTCCTTCAGGTCTCTGATGCCTCAGGAGAAGAGCTAGATACCAAAGAAATGAATCATATATTGAATGCCAACCTCTATACATCCAAACCCCATAATTACATGTTAATAAGAAAAGCAAGCATTGTTCAAAATGCCAGAGGTGTGAAATGAAGATTGCAACTAATGTAAGTACATCAGAAACCTAAAGAACCTTAGCACAATGTGCCAGTTGTAATGTCAAGGCAGAGTGAAAAGACAAAAACACAGTAAAAAGTACAAAGCCGAGAATCTTAATTTCTCTCCTTCGCTGCTAGCCGTGCCTGGTTTTTGCAGCCTCTCTGATGTGCACAGCTCTCCAGGCCACAAGCAGTGCATTAGTGCAGTCATGGCCTTTTCCTTGCTGTTCAACTCCAAGGTAATACTCAAAATCCCACTGGTGTTCATGCTGATCCAAGCTGTGTGCTGCTCAGGACGCCACGATACCGACACCTTCTGCTGTGATGAGTTTTGCATTTCAAGTAAAGACCAAGAGTCCTCCTCCCACCTTCCCAAATTTAACTGATGACATTTAATCTCTTCTTTGGCAGAACTTCATATAAGTATTAAAAAACCCAAAAATACTAACTTCTCCAAGGGAGCAAACCAACTTGTTCCTCTGTGTTTCAGCTGTCTCACTCTTTAGCTCTTCTATCTTACAGGGGCTTGATGGCCCTTGGAGACAGCCAGGTTCAGAAGACCTCTTCTGGCTTCCTGTTAGGAACGTTTTTTACCGTGTGCCACGTGTACGTAGCAGTCCCGGTGCTACAGGGAGGCAAGAGGGGATCTCACCTCCTGCTGCTTCCCCTGCAGTTCTGCTGGGGTCCAGGTGGCACGAAGACATTGCTTGCCCTTCCCTGTGTCGGCACTGCTGGGCGATGGCTCTGCTGACACAGCGGAGGGCAGCTGGTCTGCAGGATCTCCAGGCAGAGTAGGGCAGGAGCTGGCAGACTTGTTTTGTATCTAGGAGACCAGGCAGGGAAGGACAGCTCTTCTCCTCCATGAAGCTGGTCAGCAGCCCCAGCCTGCCCTCCAAGCTCAGGTTATTAGCCTGAGGCACTCGAAGATGCATCAGCTATCACAGCAGAAGGTCCTCCTTCTCCCAGCATGGAAACTCCCTGTGGACTCCAGGCCATGCCAGCTCTCTGTGCTGACGAATCCTTGCAGAGCAACAACTCCTGGAGGCCCAGGATTGCTTCTGGTTCCCCGAGTTCCTATTAACAGTGAAAAATGCACAGACTGGAAGGAACAAACTGGACCAGAGTCCTACGACCTCCGCCTGGCATTTAAGAAGTGAAGAGCTGCCTGAGCACCCAGCTCAGAAGGCCAAGGACCAGCACATGCCTCCAGCATAACCCTTTCCCACTGGTTCACCAAACCTTCAGCATCTTTAAGGATAAGACTTGCTGAAACAAGAGGAAGGTGTTTGTTCTGCTGCAGAAAACCTTGCCATCTGCTCCAAAAAACCTTGCCATCTGCTCCAAGGACTAAGAGGACATGCCCAGGACCACTCTTTCCACCACACACCACCCTTCACACCACAGCCAAGCAGCCTCACTCATCCATCCCAAAATATATAAGATTTTATCCGGGTCAAACTTGGACACCCCTGAGCAACACAGAACACTTCGTCCTCTCGAAAGCAGGTCCGGAGGCAGCAGATGGTGGTTTGAAGATACATGATAGTGACAAAGAACCATCCCAGGCCATCAGCTGTGGCAGCCCTCATCGGATAACTCACAGCCAAAGAGCAACACTGAGAAAACAAACAGCGGTATCGATTCGCGCAAACACAGTTATTAGTTAGAGTTGTTATTTTAAAAGCACACACTGAGAAGTTTGCCCTTTTCCAGCTGCTTATTTTGTTTTATTCGAACAAAAACCATGGACATTAATTTTAGCTGTACTTAATTGAATAATTTCTCTGGGGAATAGTTCAGGGAGAGTTTTAAAGCAGCCTGTTTCCAAGAGCCATTACTAATTGGCATATACCACAGTGTCAGTGTGCCAACCAAAATAGTACGCTTTAATGTTACTGGAACTACTCTCAGTCCAGATGTGTTGAGAACTCGCAGTGATATAAGGCAGGCAATAACTATATTCACATGATATAGTATTTTGAGTATCCTTCCCCAGTTATCTGGAAGGAGATAATAGCCTCCTTCACTTGAAGTATTCAAGTGTAAAGCCAGGTCATTTGTTCCTCCCCTTTACTCCCAACGAGTGACCTTTCCTTTTATTTACCATGTTTAAAGCAGACCGGCACAGTTACCTAGTTATCAAATGGATATTAATATATAAAAAAAAAAAACCACCAAACCAACAAACCCTCTTGTAAGAATTATAGAAGGTTGCCTCCAATTTACAGCATTCACTGCAGTCAACACTGCCGTACATTCAGTGCTCTCTGTTCAGCACGGTGGCACGCCAAGCCCACAACATGCGCTGGCTCCTTGTACTGGTAATCATCACTTATTTTTATTCAAATCCAAAATCTGAGTGCTCTAGCAACACAAACGTAGAGATTTTTAGGCCAGACTATCAAAACTTCCAGCAAGATCTTCAAGTTATAGGGACAACGTCATTAAACTATTTTTCTGCAGACTTAACTTGGGAGTCAAAGCAAGGAAACCCTGTTAATAGATAAAATAATCATAAATTCTGCATCTCTAGGAAAGCCCGGAGCATTAGGAGACTGGAAGTCTACTTACATTTGTATAACAATCAAAACACTTTTCCTATGATATGCTTATTTTCTGCAAACTCCCAGCAGAAAATGAAAGGATGGAAGCTATTTTAAACGTTTGTTTTCCCTTTACCCAAAATCTAAGCAGGATTCTTAAAATACTGCCTTCAGAAATTCTTCATAATATTCACCCCTGCTTTCTTTTGGTAACTCTAATTTTTCCCAAGTTTGTACACCATTGCAATACTTTTCCATAGATATCAGTAGCTTTAATTACAAATACACATCAGTTGCCATAATTACACTGGAGTAGAAGGTATAGCAATTCCCCATAAAACACCACTTGGCTACTAAACACTGCAAGTTTAGGTTTCCAGTCCATTTCTCATTAAAAAAAAAAAAAAAAAAATCACTTAAGTTATACTCCATGCAGCTGTTGTCACTTTAAGATCTACTTGACAAGTACTACTCCTACACTTTTTAAACTGTGGATGCATCACAGTAATGTAACATACTAAAGAACGGGTACCAAAGAACCAGGCCTTAGTCCCACTGAAAAAAAAATAAAATAAAATAAAATAGTGAGACAGCTTCTCATCTACTTGGGGCACAGCCACCTCGACCCAGATGTACACCTTTCTTCCATGAGACAAAAATCAATTCTCATCCATTTTCACAACCTTGAAAGTAACCGTAGTTAATGCATCTATGGGAGGACTCTCTTAAAAGCCAGCACATTGCCTACTAAGGGTTTACCCACAAGAGGTGCTCCCCATAAATCCACCCTCGGCTTGCATGCCATCCGTCAGCCCAACAATACATCACGACTGCCCGACCCCGGGCTGGCCAGCGAGACGGGGCTGTGAACGTCTCTTTGATGAACTGGGGCTGTGAAGGATGCCGCAGCACGCTGATGGATAACCCTCCGAGGCCGGCTCCTTCCTCCTGGACAAAGGCCCCGTCACTTGGGAGTCCCAGCAGAAGTTTCCCAAGCACCTTCGAAAGAAAAAAACCTCATTTCTCAAAACCTGCCTACAAGACAGCCCCAGCTCCAAGGCAATTTAAAGCGATGATTATAAATGGCTAATGTCATTTTGTCCCCAGGAGAAAAATCACCGAATTGTTCGGCTTTGCTGGGAGCGAGGCTGAGCAGAATCGCCCCGCTCCAACGCAAGCGCCTTCAAAGAAATACTGAAATTCCTGAGATGTCTAGCAGGCTGTGCAGGATGTATAAACTCATTCCTACTCAAATTAAAGAAAACTCAATCCAAAAAAGCAGGACCGAACTATCCCCAAAGTGTTAACTGTAACACTATTTCCAACCCATGAGAATGTCCCACATTTTTCACATTAAAAAGCTTAAAAGTTAGTGAAACACTTCATCGCTGCCATGGTCCCTACAATTGAGAATTATTCAACAACTGGAGATTAAGTGCTCTCGGTTTCGAAGCAGATTAAGGAAGATTGGAAAAAATGACCAGCAGTGTTCTTGCATAGCTGGAGACCAAAAATATATTACATGCACTGCAGTTTGAGGACCAAAAAGGGAATATAGCTCAACGTGCTGATGTGATGCTGACTTTAGTGATTCAAGCTTAAGTGGTGCATTCCTCACCTTCCAGTTTCTTTCATTTTATGAAGGGGCAGTGCTACTCAGGTGGCACAGACACACCAACCAGCGAGCTGGCACACTCCAGAGGGTTTCTCAGGGTGACCGACACGGTATAGAGCTCATCCTCAGCCACTAACCCTCACCCTTCAAATGAAGATGGGTTTTGTTGTTTCTTTTTTGAAATGAAAATGCACTTTAAAAGTTTGATGAGCACCCTTCCCCCGGACAGGCCGACCTAACCCTACCTTCAGTCTCTGAATGAGCGGCTCAAACGCTGTGAGCTCCTCCCCATCAATAACATCTGCAGAACCCCAACCTCATACAGAAGCAGATGCAAAATTTAGTTTAAAAAAATTCCACTGGTCAAGTCCTGGCCCCTGAACATGTGAAGGCTTCCATTAGCCTCAGATGGGGCTAGGAGCTCACACAATCTTTTGAATAAACTTAATGTACAGCCATAAGGAAGATACTCTTCAGCATGCCCAAACCCAAGTGATGAAGGTCAGTGGCAGCATGCTGGGAACACACCAGAAGGAGTCATGAGGCCAGGTGGAAAGACTTTCTTCACCAGCCTGTCCCTTACGCGCCTAGGAGCTGACAAGAACTTCAGGTAAGTTCACCAAAACCACACTCAAAACAACCAACCACCTCTGCCAACTGCTAAAACCTTATTTCTACCAGCCAACAGGTACTGCCAGGCTTCTCTGCTCTATACATCTGCAGTTAAACCTCTTCTAAAATAACTCAGTCTCACCTGAGCATTAAGAGACTTGTTCCATTCTGCTCGAGGTGTTTAGAGAAGATGAAAATGCAGAACCATGTTTTAGTGAGTTGTCAAGCCTGCAAAACACAACTGCCATTTTAATAAACATTCAGGTTGGTAATAAGCCAACAGAGCATCACAGTATTCACCACAAGAGCACCATGCTGTGGACAGCTGCATGGCATTATCCTCTTGGATCACAAACAAGGAAGAAAGCCACTTTAGAATTGGTCTATCAATCACGGGAGGAACCAGAAAACTTGCAAGTGCTTCATGGTTACAGTATTGAAAGCAGCTGATAAAGCTAAGGTCAACCCAGGCACCTGGGACTAATCTCCAGCTGACATACTTCATCAAGCTCTACTGGAATCAATGGTAAATTGACTGAATTAGCAAGAGGAATACATCATCTAACAACACGTTCAGTGCTGAGCAAACACCAGGAATAAGATGGTGCAGTGATAACCACAGTGAAGGCACTTCTGATATTGCTGGAATTACTTGCGCCCTACCTGCCCAGACGTTTGAAACAGACCAAGAGCAGAGAAAAATGTCTCCTGAGTTGATGGCTCAGGAATACTCCATTCCAAGTCTGCAGTCATGGAAAAAGTTGAGACTACTTAGAGAAGTGGTTAAAACAACAGAAGGGGTGGAAGAAGAACTTCCACAGATAAGACGACCTCAAGTCTATGAATCCCAGTTAGCCTTAGCTAATGATTTTCTTTCTTCCCACTTCCTTCCACCAAAAGTTGTGCCAACTTTCCACATGCCCTCCCATGGATTTTCTGCAGATGTGGCTGAACACTTACTGTTTAGCGTGGCTCTCTGCCCGTGGATTTTTGCAGAGCAAGGAAAGGCTGTTATACAGAGGGAGCCCTTATGCAGCTGCTCCGCTCCTCTATGATTTTCTCCTTTCTACAGTTCATTTGTTGGAAGGACCAAAAGTGATTAGTTGGCAAAAGCTGCATAAAGCTGAGGGTTTAGTGCCACTAAGCAACATGTCTGTAAGACACTTCAGAAGACTGTGGCTAAATACTGGTTTGATCTCGACGCACGAGTTCTGAATTCCAGTGTGACGAACCCCAGTGCAGGAAGGAAACCTTAAGCCTCCACTTTATCAAGCTACACAAATACACGGTTTATCAAACCGAAGAGATTACTCGTGCTTATTGTGCTTCTGCTGCAACTGTTTGCAGAAGCTGACTGTTTGATCACTCTCAAATGTATGGGAACAAGTCAGCACGCTACCTTACTGCAGCAGCGGCAACAGTTCATACATCAAACTACTCTGTTTCCAAAAAAAAGGGAAAGAATGTCAATCCATACAGGGCAAAAAATTAACTCCTAGCTCTGTATGTGTATTCTCAAAGTCACTATTTCTAATTACTCAACTTGCAACCTCCCACTTTTTAAGAAAATGCACTGACATTACAAAAGGCACTGTTAGCCTAGGGTTTTAATTTTTTTCTTAATTTTTAACTAGGAAAAATGTAAGCCATTTTTTATCATTTGTTAAGCCCTTTTCTTAGCATGCTTGTACTGATTTGTTGTTCCACAACATAGTAAAAAGGCAGAGATCTTTCTGACAGGAACAAATATCAACTGAATATACGAAACGTGCCTCTTCTACTTCCAAAATCACTGGTCTGCAGGGACTTCCTAACTCTGATCAGAAGAGAACACCAATTGGATTATTAGTTCCAAATAAAAAGCCACAAGCTTTTTACTTTACAACCCCAGTTTTAATAAATTACAATGCAAAGCTCTGCCATCTCTACCTCATTATATTTCTCAAGGCAACTTGAGAAAGACCTGCCCTATAAGATCTGCCCTTTTTAACTTGTGAGGCTAGGAGTTCAATTTTAAGACATCTGGTAGTACAGGCTCCTAATGTCTGCTCTTTCCATATGGGCTGGGAGAAAGTTATAGATGTTTTCATCTTTTCTTTAAAAGGACAAAGAACTCTTGCTGCATCGTTTCCAACCCAAATAATTCTTGAAACCCAAACGGATATTAATTGATAGATGCATTGTACGAATCTTCATGAGCACAAAGGATCAGATTCAATGGCTTGGCTGAAGCCATTATGTTTCTCTCTAAAAAAAAAAAGTGTTTTGGACATTAAACACCACTATTATACCCTTTTCCAATTCAGTCATGCTTTAGAGAATCCCCGTACTCTGGTCAGACCCTTCACCCTGCAATGGGGACGATAGTGAACAGCCGCTGCAGCAGACCTGCACCACCTGGGCCTTCCTCCACGCACCCTGAAAACAAGGATAATCCTTTTTATAGGCCCCCTCATGAAACTGGGGGGTCAGTTTGGCAAATCAGAAAGCACGAGCTACTGTCTTTACCCATTAATATCGGGGAAACACTGTCATTTCCAAGTGAGCACCTGCAGTCGTCCCCCCATCACTACACATTTTAGCGGAAGCAATATCCCAGACATTCTTTAACATGGACTAATTGCATGAAAATGCATAATTCAATTATTTGACATTCTGTAAAAATCTTAACGAAGCATTTGACGCGAGCAGTAACAGGTGCACCGAAAGCCAAACGGTACCTGCAGCCTGGCCAAAGATGACACACTTTCAAGCCTCCGGATTTTGAAGTTTCACATCACCAGCTAACAGCAGTATTTCAAGACTTCAGATGTTAGGTTCTGGGCCTCAATCTTAAATTATTTTTTCAAACCCTCTTAAAACACATTTAATCCTTTGTTTTCTTTCTGAGGAGAAAGGTTTCACATCTGGACTGTCAACCTGCATTCCAAAGCATTAGTCTGGCAAACTAAAGCAGCTGAGCTGTAAATCTCCAAGAAGAGGACTTGTCATGGAAATCGCAACTCAGCATTAACTACGAGTCCAGTTCAGCAAGAAAGCCAACATAAAAAGCCCAAACAATGCAGGCAGCCCCAAGATAACTTTGAAAATGAATCCTGCTGTCTGATAGCAAGTGAGCTAACCTAACCAACTCAGACTTGTAGCAGCATCTCTGTACCGGGCTTTAATCTGAAACAGTTGCATAAAAGCTCACTGTGAGCAACCACCAGTTATGTAGCTGAAATTTGCAGACTGTTTTCTACAACCAGCACCCCCATTTGATGAGAAGGCTACAGTTTTCATATATGCTTTGTGAGAGCTGAATGCTCAGTCCCCAGAACTCCAAGAGAGCCGAGGTCCTCGTTCCCTTGGGCTGCCACCTCTAATGGCTCTCTTCTGGCTATGGATTACACAAACAATACGACAGAAAGCAACAATATAAGCTCCAAAGAATTAAATTCTTCTAGCCAGACTTCAATGAAGAGCCAAAAGCCAGCAACAGAGATGCAAAGTGGAACCAGCGGCAAAAGGGTGTAGAACGGTAAAACCGATAAAAATAGAAAAATCATAATCTCTCCAGCACCTCAGGATAACGGCATGTTACTGAAGTGTCTCAGCTAATGTAATAAAAACGTGTTAATGTAACATTTTTTGATCATTGCACCATTTATTTATTCAGATTTCTAGATTTATAAGTTAGCTGCTAAAAAGAATTCCATTTTTGCTATTAATTTTTTTTTTTCTTTTTTTCCATTAGCAGGAAAGCAGTTTTGGAGAAAAACAACTTCAGGCTTAATTTGGCTCTAGAGCAGCTTGGAAGAAAAGACTGGCTGATCCATGGAAGACATCTAAGCAACAATGGTCTGGTTAGTTAACTCTTCTGTCAGCACTCACTTCACAAAACACTCTACACTCTAACTCAATTATTTCTTATACTCTAGTAGAAAGTACTTTATTAAATCTCTCTTCCTACCAAACATACGATGCAGAGCTTTGTGTGTCAGGCTCTTATGACTATTTAGTTCTTTCAGCTCTAGTTCCCTGACTGTCTCTACCAATCTAAGCCACACCAAGTACGAGTTCATCTTGTCGCCTTCACTGCTGAACACCACGGCCCACAGCCAAGCCCTCTTACTTTTTCAAAAAACTGGACAAACACTTCTCATGATCAAGTCAAACCTGTTCTGTTGAATTAACAGCGTTACCGCAACATTCTGCTGCCACATGAAGTCTGCCAAAAAATACCCTTATCCTATAACAACTGTAACTGTAACGCAGCCAGCTTGCTAACACATACAGTTACTAGAACCACACTGAGTCTTTCCTGCCTGGTTCCTAAATGAAGAAAAAACACAGAGAGGTTTTTACTCTAAACTAAGACAAATACTATGATACCTGCACCTTGATACCCGAAGGAAAAACACCATGTAGGAGCACGTTATTATCTACCCACATTACTGCTATCAGCATCCTGGGCCACCAGAATGGCCTCCTCTGCTATTTTTGTGATATTACCTACCAACTTTTCCCCATCTCATACTCTCCACCTCCTGTGCACTGACTCCGTAAGCTCCAGGATAAACCTACATGCGTATCCATGTCCGATTGCTCCTGAGGGCATTGGGAGCGGGAGGTCAGGGGGAAGAGACAACACACGCTGCACCTGACTCTCGCCTTCCCCGGAGGTGATCCTGCCGTGACAGCGCTGGGTGCATCCCCTCTCTGGGAGGTGCCAGAGGATTACCCACTGTCTTCTATCTGCAGACCTTTCAACAAAAGACACTATTATAAGATTAAAACCTAGTTGAAGTAATTGTGTATGGAAATTCCTCTTTTTAGGGCTGTGGATCGAGTCTTATCAGGTTTCACGGCTCAGAGAGCAGGCTCTGGCAGCCAGGCATGTTTGTTAATAGCTATTCCAGCTGCGGCCGACTATTTCTGCTCACCTGTTTTTTGTCACACTGAAACAAGACATATCACCATGTTCTGTGACAGATATTTTTGTTAGAGTAACACGTTTCTCCTTCATCACTTAATATCAAATGCTCAGCATAATTAAACTGGTTAAACGCAACACCTCTGCCATCCAGCACGCAGATACCCCATTCACTACTCACGACACTGGAGAGCTGTGGCTTATTCCTGGCACAGGTCTCAAAATGGAAAAAAAAGCCGGATAAGCCACTAGAAGAGTGTCCACTCCAGTCTATGGTCCAGAAGCAGCTATCCAAAAGTTCAACTCAATGCTTGAAACAGGGCAAAAAGTGTTACAATAGGCAAAGGACTGTTGTAACCCCCACATCACCGTGGGGTTATGTTCCTATACCCGCTATACAGCACTGCACCACTGCAACCAAGAGTCAGAGCGCCTTCAAGGAAGGCTTCCAGGCCAGGAGCTTCAGGCAGGCTAGGACATTTACACCAGCAATAACCACTTTTGTGGTGGTATTCAGTGCCCAGCTCAAAAACTTGTCATTGTCAAGGTTTAACACTTACTGTACTGTATAGGTGAGCCACCAGGTACCATCTGTAGGTATATATACCATGCCACAAGGCAGAGAGCAAAGAGATAGGAAACAGTGTTAGAAACATGGGGAAAAATAGAGAAGAGGGGTTGAGGAGAGTGGATATGTTGGCAGAAAGAAAAGGGATGGCCTGGCAAACTGGCATGTTCCCGGAGCTCAAACCTGACCACCCAGATTGGTTCAGACATTTTGATTTTCTACCTCAAGGTGCGATCACTAGGCATCAGTTCCTTCTCCAGGAAGCTTAAACACAGCATTGAAAACCCACTTGTGAAAGCCTGACATCCTTCTCCTACCAGCATCTGAACACACAACCAGCGTGAAACACATTCCTCCTCGGTAATAGCCAATATATTTTAAAATCTCAGCTGAATAAAGCCTTCAGCTCACCAGCTTCCCTTTCCTCTCCTACTATCACCCATTTTCCAAACTCTGAGTGTCCTGGAGATGTTACTTACAAGAGAAGACACACAGAAACCATGCTGCCTGCAGAACTGCTCTGCTGTCAGTGTTATGATGTGCAAAAATCTACGGGAGCACAGCCCAAGCCAGACAGAAGATACTGCTTTTCTCAGGGTGCTGAGCAGCCTCCAAGAGAAGACTTCACTGAGAATAACTTCACAGAAGGACATTAATTTGTTATTTCTTTTCTTGTCCTCAGCACACCTATAAAAAGTCCAATCTGGCTTCTTAGATGCCTTTGTCACCATCATGTGTGGGGTTCAGCTACTTTAAATGCCTTTTAAAGTTGGCTGTTCTCACTTCCAGCAAGTTCCTAACCCTCTTTTGCAGCTGATATTTTAAGACACTGGGAAGAACAGCACATATAACCTCATATAACCCAGTGGGATTTAGTGCTTAACATCCTTGCAGAAGAGGAAGACAACACAAGGCCATGTAACAATCCTAGAGCTCATCCCACAGAAGCTCCTACAGCCAAACCAAACCCGCCTGGTCCCAGGTTAGTACTACGGCAGGATAATAGTCGCAGTACCAACTCAAATCACCCTCAGCATCGCAACAGGAAGGTCGCAATCGCTGACATAAGCTGTGCACCACCACCCAGAGATCAGGCCCTGGCGCATCACACACGCACCCGCACGGAGCCGCATCCAGCCCAAGCAGCGCTGATCGTAGAATCATAGAATCATTAAGGTTGGAAAAGACTTCTAAGATCATCAAGTCCAACCATCAACCCAACACTACCATGTCTCCTAAACCGTGTCCCAAAGTGCCATGTCTACACTTTTTTTGAACGCCCCCAGGGATGGTGACTCCACCACCTCTCTGGGCAGCCTGTTCCAATGCCTGACCACTCTTTCAGTAAAGACAGTTTTCCTAATATCCAATCTAAACCTCCCCTGGCGCAGCTTGAGGCCATTTTCTCTCGTCCTATCACTAGTGACTTGGGAGAAGAGACCAACCCCCACCTCACTACACCCTCCTTTCAGGTAGTTGTGGAGAGCAATAAGGCCTCCCCTCAGCCTCCTCTTCTCTAGACTAAACACCCCCAGCTCCCTCAGCTGCTCCTCATAAGACCTGCTCTCCAGACCCTTCACCAGCTTTGTTCCCATGATGAAACTGGATGCACCACGTTTCTCTGTTTCAAGCTCACTAACACAAGCTAGGGGACCGCCACTCCATCCAGCCCCAAATAACCAGATATATGCCCTCAGAGGTCTTTGAAACTTTATTCTTATGGATTTAGGGCTGCAGGTGTTTAAACAATTAGCAAAATACCATACATGCTCTAAGCATCTTCCTTGCTTCAAGTTTTCTTCATTCTCTTGGCCAAAGCAGAATGATGCATGCACCTGTGGATGCAGAGAGCAGAGCAAAGCCCCGAATCAGCACCCGAGCTAGCTCAGCACACAAGCCATCTCCCAGGCATCTCCTCCTGTATGGACCAAGAGTGCTACTCGTACCGGCCTGTCATAATTCTGGAGTAAATGAAAACTAAACACCAAAACAAGCGCTCATTTTCTGATGTTTATTGGCTGAGGTAATGGCTCTGAGCAAAAAACGTCGCTTTCACAGGGCAGAACACACTGTTTATAATGTGAGCTTTTGAAGTCCAGCAAGAAAAAAAATAAAGAGGGTTTTGTTGTTTTGTGTGTGGGGTTTCCCCCCCGCCTTCTTTTTTTGAACGATGTGATACAAACCAGCTTGATACACAAATTAGAGGTGATCTCATCAGTCCATTAGCCCAACTAAAGCAAGACCATCACTTGCAAGGGGATGTGCTGGCTAGATACTACTGATTGGCCTGTGCATAGCATTAATATGGGGGTACAAATGCAGCCTTCATTACACAGGCAAGGCATGGCTCCCAGCTTTCAATCTGCTGCAAACAGTTTCGCTGTATTGAAAAGTGGGATTTTAGAGTAGCGTCTCACACTTACGGCTCTAGTATTTAGGCAGAGACTATGGCTAGTCTTGCCACCTCTCTTGATAGAAGGAAATGACCTACAGACATCGTATGCATCGCTGATTCACACAAAACAGATGCCTTGTACAGAGTGTCAGCCCCTGAAAGGAGGGGAGGAAAAACACTTGAAAATTCAGTCCGAACAGTAAAGTGTGGTTTAGAAGCTTTCGCCTTTCATTTCTCATAAACTAGAACTGCATCACATCTTTCCACCAAGTTTCTTTTGATTTCTTTGTTGTAGAACGAACAATGCTTGAAAGCTAAGACAGTCTCACTTCTAAGATGTTTCTGTTTTCAATCGAGCAGCAGAACTATTTATTTTCCTAGTCCGTGATGGAATTAAACAATTTGTCTTTGAAAACTCTATAAGCCTTCACCCTGACAACCCCCGCATCTGCTTTTCAGATCAAGGTACTTTGATTTTTACCAGCTAAAGGTTTATGAACTGCTGTATAAACCCAATTACTCTCATAGTAAATTATTTAAAGCTTACATGTTATTTTTTAAATTTTCCCCATGGAGTACTCTGGAGATTCAGAAAAGGAAAAGCTCACTAGGGCATTTTGAATTAAAAATGCATAACAGGGAAAGCCATGGAGCTTCCAGAAACTCGGAATAAAAAAATTCAACATAGTTAAGGGAGGATGAGACACACCCCATGAGAAACTTTTCAGAGTAGGACTGTTAAAAAAAGAAAAAAAAGCTCCATTTCAGTGGGAGGGAGTTCTTCAAAAACAGATTAAGTTTCATCTGAGGTAGTATTTATTCTTTAGCTGGTCTCTGCCTCACTTCCTGATTGAAAACAGGGAAAGGAGAGATCTTCGTGTACTCGCTTTGGATGTCATCAGCAGAAAACACACAGTGGACAGTGTTTCATTAAAAGGAAAGCTGTCCTTCCTGCTTGCCGTCTGTTTTAGCTGTGTCCACAAAGGGCCAGAGCATCCCAGGAGCAGACAGGGCAGGCTGCAGACCTGGGTGAGATAAGGAGGGAGGCCACGTGGAGCATGGGACAAGAACTGAGCCCACTACTGCTTCTCCAAACCAGGACTGATCTAGGAAAAAAAAAAAAACATGAGTCCCTGACAATAATCACAATACAATGCTAGCAGGAGTTAATTCATTTTCTGGTCACCAGTTCTGGGACAATTCTCGTTGTCCAGAGAGAGAAGGGGCCGGGCAGGCAGCATTGCTGCCCCAGCAGCAGCTCTCCTTACAGATCAACTCCTGACCCTCAGCCCAAATCCTCTGTTCTCTGGAGAAACTCTTCTCCGCTGGGGCACCTAAATAAGCACAAAATCTCTCAGTTGCAGTCACGGTGCTTTAGCAAGACTACTGCAGGGATGATATTTGCTTGGCTATGGTATGATACAGTATTATTTGAAGACCACTAGCAACGCACCTTTATCTTCTGCCTATACATCAAAAGCTACCAAAACATCCCCAAATTCCATTACCAGATTCTTACTTTTAGGACAATGAGTAATAAATCAGTAGTGGTCACATAAATCAGTATTTGTCACATGCAAACTGTTAAAGAATGTTCTAGCCTTAAGCAAGCTACAAGAGTGACCAGCAGCTTACAAGAAGTGTCCTTTCAAGACATACCCAAACCAGGGCACAAAAAGGGAAGGCAGGGGAACACCCCACTTTTATAGAGCTGGCATTCACAGCAATTTGTTCTGCGCAGTTCTCTTCCTGGTACGTTTTGTCATTTATGCACTCAAGCACAAAAAAAGTGTGTTAAAACAGCATCACGGCAACACTGAGTGATTCACTTGAAATGTCTGGTTTGCATGTGCCTGTAGTGCAAAACACTGACTTACGTGACCAGAAGGACTGATTTCCAGCATCCCAGCCTACCAGTTACTCTCCTTTCTGCCACCAGTACAGCATGGATAAGCAGCAGCCAGGTGAAATGATTTAGTTATTTAGATTCATTAATTAGTGAACAGCACTAACTCCCGCAAGCGTGATACGGCTAAATCAAACTGATGCTTTCCTTCAGAGCTGGTGACTTCTCTGAAGCTTAGCAGGGCTGACTCTAGAGGTCCAGCGTCGTGTCCCACACGGCGTTAGAGGAATGCCAGGGAAAGCACGCAGCTTGGACAGCACAAGGACTAGACCTCCAGCCGCAGAATGATAAATAGGTTCTCAAGAGCTCCTTGCTGCGAGACTGGCCCCTGCTGTCAGACCAGCACTAACAGATTTCAGTTGGGGGTGGTTACCCGCCAACTGGCCCCGGGACAAGGAAGACCAAGGTGCTGAGTTCAACAGCTGCAGCTTGTTCAGGTAATGGCAGCACTGCCTGCCAGGGCAGTCAGTCCGTGCCGCCTGGCCAAGCTCTGCTGAGCTGTCTCTGGGGGGATGAGGACCACTGCCTCCAAAGACACATCCCTGGTACCCATCTGCAAGGCAAAACAAGAAGGAATTTTCAAAGCTGTCAGTTTTCTAACGTCAAGCGGTGGTATCCAGGTACGAAAGAGCAGGTAGAGGGGAGTTACAGCTAAGAGGAAGGTCTGAACAGCGGCTGAAAGACAGCAAGGAGCTCAAGCCACAGAGATGCTCTCCTTCGCATTGAGATGGCGTGAAAGGCAGGCAGCTTCCACCCCGCTACAGCTCCCTGGGAGGAACAGAGCAGAGCTACCTTTGCATTTTCTCTTTATGATAACTACCTACCAAAAACAAGACATGCTGCACAGCACCTTGCTTTTCCAGGGTGGTGACTAGAGAACGATAAAAAAAATAGGACTGTTTAAAAGACCTTGAAACAACAAGAAACCCAAGAGATCACGAGAGCGTGCTGCGCTTTGGCTGCACTGCGCCCTCCCACCAGGCACAGCTTCTCCCCCATGTCAGTCCCTCTCCTGCTGCCTCCAGATGCACCAAACCTCAGCTCAGCTGCTGCGAGGACACAGCCCCAGCCACTTTTACCACCTAAATTCTGGGGTTCATCCAAGTGAAACTGAGCCCATCACTCCAAACTGATAAATCTTTTTTCCTCTCTTCACAAGCCTTTTTTTTTATTTTTTGAAAAATGGAGTATTTTGGTATATTTGGTATGCTTTCCCCTTCTATTCACCTATACCTACTATATATCCCTTTGGCTCAGATCTCCCATCGCTAGTGACGACAGGAATGTAGGATACTAACAGAATTCAGCACTTGTGCAGACCAGGAAAGGAGTTGATGGCACTATATCCTCCTACCCCAGCATAGATCCACTCAAGAATAGATCGGTTTTGTTGCCTGGACTACCTTCCAACTCCTAGTCTTATTGAGGCCAAGGACATTGATGCTAGTCTGTAATACTGGGTCACGTACTTCTAGGACTTAGGCATCCATGTCGGCTTTCAAAATTTCTGCAGAACACTGTGCATGCTTATCACACTTTCAATAAAAACCATGATGTAATATGTTTCCCAGAGCAGTTGCAGACCTCCTGCCAGAGCCCTGCAGAGAACCAGTGCTCTGCCTATGCTTGTGACATTTAAGTTCAATTAATCTTGTATTTTCAACAATACTGAATTCACAAGAGATCATATCATCAGGTTCTTCCCCACCTATGATTATCACTGAAGTCCTTGAAACTCTGAACAAAAAGAAGCCCAACTCTTGGCCTGGTTCATTAGTATTTCTTCTATTAAAATGCTGACAGCCTACATACTATAAGGGTTTTGTTTGTTTTTAATTGAAGACTGAAATGGCCTTTGGTTAGACTTCTATCAGCCACCCAGGAGTCAAGGGATTTATCAGCCTCTCCAGAACTCTCTGCAAAACAGGGCGATGTGCCAGAGCTGCTCTGCAGGTCTGCATCAAGCCCTGCAGCTCCCCAGGCTGCGCAGAGCTGTCGCTTGCCCTCTTGCATGCCACCAGCACCAAATATTGCTCTACCTTCAACCACTTCAGAGGTTGCTTTTCACTTCAGGATCTACTGCTAAAGCTCCCATCTTTTTTAAGGCTCCTCCTTACAGTCTTGGCATTTTCTCCTCTCTTCCAGTAAGATGCCTCAGTCTTCCATGATAGTTCACTACACAAAAAAAGTACACCAAGTATACAAAAGTATATTTTGCAATAGAAAATTTATATCATACAAGCGTCTCTATTATGCAAGCATCATGATCTTGATGCCAAATATGTCTCTCTAATTTCTAGCATCTGCAATGACCAAGTTTGGCCCCTCTTTGTCAACTGAACCTCCTCTCAAATCCCCAATTAGTTACGGGAGGTCCTGCCCAGGCCTCCCTTTTGTCTGCTCTGCTCACAGGAGCGTTTTAGGAAGTTTGAACAAATCACTGCCATGGCAGCGTCAAGCTGTCAACATAACCACAAGCCTACTGTGTTTATGAAAGGGATATGCTGTGAAATAGCCTCTGCAACAAGGCGTTACACTGCAGAGCACGGCGCTCTGTACAGCCCAGGGCACGGCACTTCTCAGGAGCTTATTAGGTGGACTGAAAATAGCAATTCTTGATTATAAAGCCAAGCTCATCTATCAGCAGTAGGTATCCAAAAAACTAACTGATACAGACTATAAGGAAGAAAAAACACTCTGAAGTGTTCTGAAAAAGGCACTAAAAAGTTTTTGAGCTCATAACTTAGGAAAGATTTGAGACTTGGAATATCTGCAACAACTTGGTTTAGCCAATAATCTTAACAAAGCCTTTTAAATAAGCTCTGTTTTAGCTAGGAAGGGTATGACCACCACTGGGAACATTTAGCTATTGTGGGCTAAAGGTGCCTTACAAAAAAGCCAGCTCTTCCATGATGCTGCTCAGACGCTACCGGAGCGGTCGCAGCACCTCCACACCTTCCTGCCCACAGGCGAGACAGCTGCAGGCACCGGCGTGGAGAGGGACCACACATACGAGGGCCAAGTAGATGCTCTGCTCCAGGCACAACACAAACCCACTAGAAGAGACATGCTTGAAAAAATTAAAATATTAAGAATATTAAGAATAAAGGAAGAGGAAACACATAATAAAAGTATTGGAGAGATGGCAAATTGAGAGGAGTCTCCCTCTTTTTTTTTTTCCCTAAGTTTTTTTTCCTCTTTGGAAAAGAGCAGGAAAGTCATTCTCTTATGCAAGATGTTTCAATTCACATTATCATTCTGACATCTCATTCACAGGCCCACCAAAACAACCCAGGGAAAAGGTCAGACACTGTGTAATAGCTATACATTAAGCAGCAATGAAAAACAAAAAACATCCCACACTGAGGACACACTAATGGCTCTTTCAAGTCAACACATACCTAATTCACTTTTTAAGACTTTAAGTTGCAAGTTTTTATTCAGCTTTCACAGCACAAATAGCCACAAGAAAGCTACCCAAAACCCCAATTTGCCAAGTCAGGATTATTTGATACAAAGGCCACTTCCTCCAGCCTCAGGCAAACTGCTTTAAACCCTTTAACAGAGAAGTAAAAAGTACAAGAAATACTTTTATCAATTTTAGGATACAAAACACAGGTCAAAGACTGAGTGCACAAAAATAATTCACGCTTCTAGAGGAACATAAAAACACTAAATACTCAGAAATGCCCTGCGCTGGCATCAGTGGGTTGCAACAGTTAATTTATTAAGGCAGATTAATGCACCCACAAAACCTACAGCATTAAGGCGATTTTGACCTCCCTAGATTGGCTGCCAATATGATATAGGTCCAAAAGAAATTACCCTTTTCTGCTGCGACAGAACAATAAATTGGCTTCCTCGAATACAGTGGTTAAAGAATCCAAGTTCCTGACCTTGAGTGTTTTACTAGTACTATGCTGTGCTGTAGGGAACAATCAGGATGACATTTGCTGAAATGTGTGGGATTTATGATATAATAGGTTGCACATATGTGCCAAAAGAGAAAAAAAACCCTCTTAAATCCAAGCAAATCAAGATTAATTAGCTATTAAAATAGCTAAGAGAACACAGTGCAGTACAGGTGGTACAACAAACGTTCTTACTTTCTGGACACAGTGACTAAAGTTATTTTTGAGGTCACATTGTACATGTATCTTCGATCACACTCTCACTGGGAAAAGCAGAAATTGCTGCTCCTTTGTAAACTCCTGCTCTCTGTAATTCTGTAGGTTTGCACTTTCATAAACAAACGTTACGCAGTCCTTTTATAGGAAGTCCCACTAAGCCCACAGGAAAATCCCGTATTGTCTGGCTTTGATCATCAAGACAGACTGAAAATTAACTCTGGTATTTTTACAATGATCCTCGTATTATGGGAGAGGACATGCCGTCCACGCTGCCCTATCACTTAGATTGACTCTAACTTTTTCCCCTCTTTCATCCAGCCCAGTGACTTTTTGTTTTATTGCTGCTAATTGCAATTACAGGTGTTCAGAAATCAACAGCTTGTCAGATGCCTCATACCTTAAATGCCATCCCCGCAGCCCAGCACTTTGCTGTGGACCATGTCTCTCCAGCAGCACCGAGCAGGCTTCAGGATCACAAAGCAAACATTCTTCTGAAATCATAGCAGCCTGACTTCTTTTTTTTTCCTTCCTACTGCCCCAGGAATGCGAACAAGTTGTTAATACCCTGCAATCTGCTCGGTTTCGCTCTTAATCCTCATTTTAACCAAGCCTCTCCTTGCAGGAGATCATATCAATATGTCCCTAGCTGTCAAACAATGCGGAAAAGAGCCAATGTTATTGTGAGCCTGAGGTGGAACGACTCAATTCCCAGCAGGAGATCAATTTGTAGAAGGAACCAGTGAGTTCTTCTCTAGCAGGGGTAACCACTTCAAATGAGCTAGGCTCCCTGTGACAACAAATATCCTCGCTGGGATATGGTCAGCTAGCAAAAGCTCACATGCAAAGGCTGCCGGTCCCTTTCCGCAGGTCAGGACAGCAAGGCACGCACATCTCCCCTCCTCCTGCGCAGGTCTTCAACCAAGACACCTTTATACAGCTTTTCACGTCCCGCAGGCACCTCTTGACTCTCATCAGGGACCACGCCACGGGACAAGAGTCTTGCAGCTGTGGTCTTTGTCCACATTAACCCGCAGCCTGGAAATCTGAACCTCATCCCTCCTTCCAGGTACCTTCGCTCCAAGTTCATTATTCTACACCATGACAAACTACCCACTGAGTTCGTTTTCACACAATTTTCAGCCGCTCTCAGTTCCCCACCGACTGCACAGTTAAATTCAAAGATGCTTCCAGCGCTGACAGCAACACCTCCCCAGGGCTGCACGCCCTTTGGTTTGTTGTACTTGGCCCAGCTGCAGCATCCAAGAAAACCAACAGAGACCAACTCACCGCTGCCCCTGTCACACACCTACATTTGCCTTAGTACCCTTTTGCTATGTTACCCCATCCCGGGAAAACTGAATTTATTGACAGATAGAATAATTAACATGACAATAGTCACAGAGCAGATTGACTCGTTGGAGAGGAAAGGAGGACCAGCTGGTGCAGGACCCCTTGGGTACCAAATCAGTAAAATCCGAGCAACAGAAAGTCCCTCCTCCCCAGGCTTTTGGAAATCTCCTTTAATACTTACTTAAGTCTTTTCATTCATCTCTTTACAGGACATTTGAGCTAGTTGTTAAAGACTCAACATCGTCCATCACTTAGCCCGAGAGTGGAAGACTGTATCCACTCTTGTAAGTACCGAAGTACCACCCTGAGCAAACTAGGACTTGATTTACACAGGAAAATAGCCGCTCAGCAAAAGCCTCCCACGTGAACACACAGATCTCGGGTAATAATACTGACAGATGAAATTAGCACAGAAAAGCTTTAAATCCTCAAAAAAACTGATTTCAGTAAAGGCTTCCCTGTTTAGGGAAATGTGAAAGGGATGCAGTCAAATCAAACCCCACTCCTTCACTTGAATATTTTCAAAACACACTCTCATTGCTCTTCATTTTCCAAAAATACAACCAAAAACGTGATGGAGAATTCCTTGCTACTCAGTGCGACTGTTGAAGAGACTGATGGAGAACAGCAATACGGCAGTACCTATACACTGGGATTACGACGTTGTTACTCTCAGAATTGATGGACATATTAATTGGAGACAGCTGCAAGGAAAAATATCCTAACGACATGATTCATTAGTTTTCATAGATAATTACATCTGCCCATGGCCTCACAGTGAATCATTCATTTAGGGAATTTTTTTTAAATGCAGTAATCAGATTTGTTAATCTCTGGGACAAGGCAAACCAAACACAATTTTATTCGGGGAATTGTTTATACTTTCAACATTGACATTAATTCAGCAGCAGGAAAAAATTAGCAGCATAATGCATGCTCATGTAGGTTAAAAATTAATAATGGTAATCTCCTTCACTCCCCCCAGCGCTTGTAATGAGACTGCACAGATTTCTTCAAGGCTGTCTGGATGGCAAGTTTTTTCCTGCATGCATCTTTATGCATTACACAATCCAGTGGCCTTTTAAAAATATATTTTTGATAGAATAAAAGAATTAAAATAATTGATACTTGGTTTTGCCACTGTATAGACTTAAAACACAGCTGGTTTTTTTCATTATTATTGTATTATACACTTAAAAATAAATTTAAATAATGATTTAGGTTTTTTGGTTACTTTGAAGTAGCAGCACATGTTCTCAGATAGAAACCCCAGAAACACTTGCAGATCCAGGCCAGTTCCCTTCCTATCAAGCCACATAAACTCTTTAGTAAACTGAACTCCACCTTAAAAACAGACAAGATTTTGCCCATTTCTTCTCCTGGAACCTACTCTGGAATTTCCTATCTCCCCATTAAAAAAAAAAAATAAGGTAGTAACTTTCTTGTCTGTACTATTTATGATCAATTTATTCCCATTTTTTCCTGAACCAATATTCCTCTTCAGCTTCAACAGTTGTTCTCCCTCCCCAATATTTTACTGCCAAAACACGAACAGAGAGCAAACCATATCTCCTATCCACACAACTGAAACACCAGAGCCTCTCTGTGCTGTTCCATTGCCCTCCACAGCCTTCACTTCTCCTCGGGGCCTATTTCTCCTCAAATTCATTCTTCTGGAACAAGAACATGAAAATGAAGAGAAATTTTTTCAAAAACCTATATCCAGGTGCAGTGATGCCAACCCCAAGCACACTTGTCTCCTGCTCCATGTTATGCTGATTCTCTCCCCATCAAACCAGCAAATATTTGGTCGGATTTGGGACAAGCTCAGGACACGGTCAGTCAATCGCTGCAGCTCACTGGATCAAAGCTAAACTTTCATCCTCACAACCATGTTTTAGGAATCCACAATCATCAGACGATGGTCTGAACCATGATGAAGAAAATATGAGGGATCAGGCAAGAGGAACGTCATGGCATATCAAAGAATCCCACAGACTTTTAGCAAACTAGCTTTCAGAGAAGGGCAGCTAAGGTTCACAAGTACCATAACAGGAGAAATACCTTTTTTGGGGGTCAAGAAACAAAGAGGAAGGCAGAGCACCTTGCCCAAAGGCAGACTGCGAGTCCTTGGGCAAGCCAAGAATGAAAGTCCCAAGTTCCAACCACCAGACCACAACTACTCAATAGCAGCCACAAAAGGAGTTGTTCCTAGGTGTATGGGAGACAGCACCTTTGATAACACAGCTTGGATTTCTCTAAATCCACATGCTACTGCTGAGAATCACAAATGAATGTGCAACTTGATATCTCCTGCTTTGGTGAAGCTGCACCTACGCAGTCATATTTTTCCCTGTGGAAGTTTGGGGGACAGGGGGTTGCTCCATGGAAGCTGGAACAAATTAATATTTCCCTGAGAATTATTATTTTAAGAGAAAGAACCAGCAGAAGTTAAAAGGTAAGCCAACATCTTCTATTTTCTTTTAGTTAAGCGTCTGACAACACACAGTATATTTTATTCAGGATCCAGGCCCAAACACTACACGGCGATAAGCTCCTCGTTAGGCACACACTGTTACTGGAAAGCATCCCAGGCTCCGCAATAACGTCCCAATTTTTGCAATACCTATAAGCTTAACACCCGTGTCACAGCTGTGACTTGGAGAAAGACCTTTCTCAAAGAACAGTATTTGAGGTCTCCGCTCACCTCTACCAAAAACATGCTGTTCAGCTTCAGCTAGTGCAGCACCACTTGTTTGTGTAACTGGAGAAGTGTCAAGCCCTCTCTTCTAGTGATTTAAACTCCTCCAGTGTTAGAAGGAAAACAAAGAACAAAGATGCTGAAATATCCATCATCTCGCACAGCGCCCACAGGGAGTAGCTGGAGGAATGCAGCGCGCCATGATCTGCTGGCCTCGCTTCCAGGTTACCGCCTGCTCGGTGCATGCAGACTCCCTTTCCTGTGCATACGGAGAGGACTCGGGAAAGAATTCACCTCGACGGCTCTTCCAGGAGCTGCCTGACCCGAAGGCATCACGGACCGCTTGATGTTGCTACCACACTTGGTGCCGTATGACCACAGCAGGTTCCTGGACCCTCAGCTCGCACACTGCGCAGCCAACTCATGCTTCTGCAGAGAAGGCAGAGGCATGCCTGTATTATTCTTGTAACGAATTCAACAGCTTGAAAACAGCAAACCCAAGCGCCAGAGCTGTTTGCTAAGAAGGGCTTTGGTTACTAAATGCAGAAACCCACACAGAACATTTTTCTCTGAATTTGGAGATCATATACACATATTTTATGAATACCACCAACTACCCAAATGCCAAGAAGGGAACTAATTTCCAGCAAAAATTAAGATACCGACTTTTCCCTCTCACTTACTGAGAAAAGGAAGTACAGGCAGGGAGGTAACTAAAATAAACTAGATAAATTCAAGAGAAACAGGGTAGTAGCACACTGAGCAGAGCAAAACAGGGGTCAAACACTGTCCTTGGTAACCTCAGCACAAAAGGGCCGTGCTAAGCACAGAAACAGCTTTTGGATGGCTACTTAAAGAAAATGCAGGCACAACCACCTGGTGCTCAGTGTCCCTGCCTGAAGGGGCAGGAAAGGACTATGCAGCTCTTGGTCAATGATTCTTCCCCATCGGCAGAGCCACACTTTGCTGAGAGCAGTTTAAATGAGATGACATGGATGCAGAACATTAGTCCTTCCCTTATTTACTTTATTGCATTTTCTCAGAATTCATCAGCAACAGTTGTAAGTCAATTTATGGAAAAAAATAGAATGCTCAGGGCCATTTTGAAGAGCAAGAGAATCAAATGAGCAGAGTCACACTTCTGGAGGAGCTGAGCCACAGCGGTAGAGAGACACAAGCATTACAGCAATGCCAGAACTTTGGCTCAGCGCCTTGCAAAACACACCCGAGGTGCATTATGTGCATCTCATCGCTGGGATGGAGAAGGAGAGCCAGGAGGCAGGTACCCTGCTCCCAGGATAAGACCGGAGGGGAGGGACTCTTCACTACTGAGTAGCTGGATGTGCTTGACCTGCTGAGGCTTCTCTGCTGTGCAACATTGTCGTTGGGAAGGAAAACTTTTATCTCCTCCTCCCCTCCAGATGGCACATTTTTTTAAAAAAAAAACAGTTGGGCAACTGTTTTAAGGAGAAGTCTATGAGGGGAAAAACACATTCCTCCAAAACAGCATCACTGCCAGGCACAGGACTGCAGGATCATCAAACCTGTAGACACTTGCTGACCCCATGCTTAAAAAGTACCTCAGAAATAACATATACACATTATTTCAGGCAACATTAAAAGCAAGAAGAAAAGCGGTGCCTTTTTTTTTACAAGGGATAAAATATACCTTTTGGTTTCTAACTCTCCTCTTTAAACAGTTTGTTCTGTGCTTCTCTCCCACATGGAAAGGATGAAGAATTATTGGGGAGGGTAGTGGTTCAGGACAGTTTAAGTGTGCATGAAACGGCTGTTCACTCTCAGCACACCACTTGTGCTCTAGCGAGATTGCCACAAACCCATGACACCGCTCATTTGTTCAACAAAATTTCATGAATTCCAGCTGGAGACTCCTTTTTTCTTCCCCCAGGGCAGAGGGAAACTTACTGATATTTTTCATGTTTAGGATGTGGGGAAAGGCACACAGGAACATGGAAACGTATTAAATTGTTGGATTTCTCTTCCCCCACTCCTCCCCCTTTTTTCCAGAAGAAGGGAGTCTTCCAATCCCCAAAACAGATCAAAAAAGCAGACTGCACATGAACAGCATCAGCGAGCACTGAATTCCTTTACCCCTCTGAACCCCCATTCACCGTACAGAAGTTACCATACGCTCACAACTCCCAACTCCTTCAGCTGGCATTAAAAAAAGATTTTAGTTTGGGAGTACAAGAACAAGAGCATCCACCCCTCCAAGGGAAGAAACACAAAAGCAGACTGATACACAAGTGAGTATTACAGCACTCCTGACAGCTTTAGGCCGTCTGTATTAGCAGCTAATTGGTTTTCAGCTTCGGGCAGAAACAAGAGAAGCAGCGTCTGACAGCCACTGCCAGCAATGATACATCTTCCTAATTTACCTAAGATGATCTGAGCAAAGCTAAAATTGGAAATTTCAGTGGTTACCACCACCGCTTTGATTCAAAAACACCAAAACACCAGAGGATCCGATGGGAACTTCAGCGGAGCAGCGATCAACAGCCCGAGTTATCGAGGACGGCTGGGCAGGACTACAACTGTGCGGTGCCTGCAGCTTATTTTCATACAATAACTGTTAGCAAGAACTATTGGAAAGCTTCCCCCCCTTTCAAAAAACAAACCTCTTGCTAAATTCAATAGCGCCAGTCAGTTTATGAAACGTTTTTATCCCACAACTGAAGAATGGCTTTTCTGCTGTGTTTGTGTTTTGGTGACATCAGTACATTCAGATGACTTTAGGCAGACAATATCTGCTACTTTTAATGCCCAGTTGCTCTATTTAATCCCTGTTAAGACTGTTTTTCCCCTTCAAATTTCTTTAAGCATTGTATTGGGAGACTTGTTTAAAACATATTCCCTATAAAGGCTCCTGGCACCTCTGAAATGAGAGTGTTTCTCTTAATCTTCCTACTAACTTCAGCTGTCACAATTTAACAGAGTGCACAATGTTAATGAGCTGGACAAGAAGCCAGGCCACAAAACTCCCAAGGTCCCACACCACTTCCCTCCGTCTTTATTCAAACAAGGTCTCCTGACATGCTCCGATAAATCAAGTGTCTCCACGTCCTGCACAATGGCTGAGCATCTTCAGTCCAACAGCCAGCCAGCAAACATTTACTAATTTGTATCTGCTAATTAAGGTCCTCTTAAGCAAGTAGATGATGTTAGCAAGTGTCCACCGGGACTTGTAGAGTAGAACAGAAAACAGTTCCTGGGCATTTTGTGCATGAAACTATTTACCTTCCTACAAAGATGATTCCTGCAGCTGGCTGACAGGGTCAGGTTCACACCTGCATTTTGCCTTTGTACATAACAATGTTGATCATTCTTCACTTCAGTTTCACATCAAATACATAAAGATTTTTGTGATAAACATAACTACCTTTAAAAAAATATCAAACAGGCAAAACTCCACACACATCTTAAATGATCTAATTCAGCTTGTTATCAAGCTGAAAACAGTGTGAAGTAGAGCAAGCCTGGCACATGGTCTCTTTAAAAGCCATGTCTGTCCCCCTCGCCATATTAATGTTTTTTCTCCATTATTCACAAAAACCCAAAGCCTTGTCTTTCAGCAGGGATGGAGGAACAAATATTACCTTCAAAATAAAACCACAGAGACATACAGATATTCAAAATAGCTGTCAGGTGTCCCTGATCTGTAGCCTGTGTACCACTAAGAGCAACAGAAGACAGGGGAAGTTGAGAAACCCTCAACCGCGGCTGGGCGACGACATATGTCCTACTGCAAACAGTGGATTAGCACAGCTGTTTTGAGAAAGGACAATTTGAGTTCCTAATGGGCTGGCACATCACTTTTCCTACAAGGGCAGCCTATTATAAGGAGATCCCTCAGCCTTGAAAATTTTGCTTGAAATGCCATCACAGTTGCACTGTGACTACTCAACAGAAAGTAGAGTGAGAAATTTGTCTTATGCTCATCTTAAGGCAATAGGATTTCTTTGAAATCAGCTTTGATTATTATGTTTCTGATTTATGTTTGCTTCTGAGGGGTGCAACTTTCCACCACTTAACAACACCTCTCTTGTCATTCTCTTCCAACATGAATTCCAGTTTGATATACAGCCAGTCAGGAAGCATACAGCAGATTTGAGGTTTATTTCCATTTCAAAGAGTTCCCTTATGCTAGGAAGAGAAACAGAAACATGCCTCTTCAACACCTAACTGAAATGTGGGCAAACAGATCACAGGGTATTCCTTCCTGAACGCTGACACGGGTCAGTGCAAAAGTCGACTAAATACACTGGTTTCCTTTCTCCAGCACCTTGCCTGAAAGATAAAAATCTGTTTCAATTGTTAAGGGAAGGTGGAATTGGTCCCCGACTCAGATGTCCGTCTGGGCCTTCTGTGCCCCATCGAATGAGTGGCTCCATGGCAAGGAAAACAAGCGTATCTTCCATCAGTAGCACCGCAGAGGCACAGCAAGCCCCACAGGCTGTCAAGTGCTGTACTAGGAGAAGTCCCAGCAAGCTTCTCCTTGCCACAGGCCAAGATTCAACAGACAGCACCAGACCACTTTTCCTAACAGACGTGACCATGCGCCCTACAGCTGCCCACCCCACCTTAGTCCTGCCACATATACACAGCAGCAGACTTGGATTTCAACAAATGGATGCTGAGTAAAGACCCTACAATCACCTGGCCTGCCCTGGAGGGAAGCAATACAGAGCTCAGGATGGAAAACCAATGATCAGGTTAAATCTGTTGTCTCTAGTTCTGTTCCAGCAGAAGAAAACTTTGAAAACAAGTTTCAGAAAGTAGAGAACAGAACTGGAGGGGAGGGATTAGACAAGTCTCCGGAATGACAATGAACTCAGGAAGAACAGGAGGTTACTAAGAGTCATTTACTAAGAGTCATTTTCAGTCAACACAACACCCAAATGTGAAGAACCTCACCTATCAGTGCTTTTCTACCTCATTCATGCTCAACAGCACTGAACGTTCAACCTTCCTGCTTTAAGAGTAAGCACAAACCATTGCGGATGAAGGTGCAGCCCAGTTAACAAAAAGGAGGAATAAATTGATTTTACATACAAAGCTTCAGACCTTCCCTTACAAAAGTCCTGTGGTCTCCAACTATGAAAGCAATTTTCCCTTCATTGAAAACACACCATCCACATTACCCATAAGCAAAGCTATTACACTTCCTATTGTAACAAAGCATCAAATGGAGTTTTTCCGTAAGAAGTAAAGTCACAACAGCTTAACTAGTGGGAAGTACTACACTTAAGCTAAATAGGCTCTATTCAAGTTTAGGCACCACTACAATTACCTGTGATTAGCAAAGTACCATAAAACAGTGGGGAAAACCCAAGCGGTCAACACAGACCCCAGCTGCCACACAGATGCACCAGTACCACCAAATGTAAAAAATCCAGCCAAATTGTCACAAAAAATCCAGCCCAAATTCTCACAAAGCTCTTTGATCATTAGCACATGAATGTGTACTGTGCTACAATCTTCTCTCTCTATCCACAGGCTGGTGCTCTGAGACAGCTTGGTCCCAATAATAATTTCCAAGTGAAAATACTTATTTATAATGGGAACTGTTACATAAAAAGTAGTCTATGTCCTAAGCTCGACCAGAAGGAAGCTTTCCTCCCAGCTTATCTGATCTTCTATTCATTTAAAATATCATGTTTCGGAAGGCCACCTTAGAGTTCAATTCACACTGCTAATTTTCTTTGGCAAAAACCCACGTTATCTACAAACATTAGTTGAAAACCCAGCTACAGTAATGCAATACCCACACCCTGCTGCATAGCAACTGGACAACACAGGGATACAGAAAATGTTGATATTCCAAAATAACAGCAGGTAATAGAGCTACTTCCTAACTGCAAGCAGAGCGACATCAGTAAGATGCCCAGGTGGCACGCAGGAGCGCAAGAGGCAAGGAACAGCAAAATTACAAGATGCCACCCCAGTCCCTCAGTTTGCCTGGGGCACTGTCCTGGACACACCCAGCCTGGAATGATCCCTCCTCCCCGAGACTCTGTCCCAGCTCGCAGCTCATTCCTGCCGCACGCTGCAGTGCCGACAGGCATCTCCTGCTTTCCCTCCACCTGGTGAGCCCTACCCTGGCCTCTGAACCCTGGAATGGGGTGAAGTTCCACTTACCCCGGCAAGCCCAAGGCAGAGCTTGCCCAGGGAAACGTTACCTGGAGAAAACTAAGCGGACAAACGAATAGATCTCTATCAGACGATCTTCAAGAAGACTTCAGAGGTCCAGGTCAGCCAAGTTGTGACAGATTTTTCTTCAAGCTAAGGACCATCTCAGACGCTAGCATCAGTCTCCTCCAGCACTACATATCTGTGCTTCAGCAGAGATACTAGACCTCTGCAACATAAAAGCAGTTAGAAGAGTTTCAACACAGTAAATCATTCACAAGTTTCTTCATGAAGTCACCGTTTTTTCCACTAAAATTCTCTCGCATAAAAAAAAAAAAAGGCTCATGACAAACAAACAGTAAGAAACAAAAATCTTCTCTCCACCCGCAAAAGCAAGACTTGGCTCTGCAGTCTTTGCAAAGGGAGGAATGGGACACTGATCACCTCTCCCCAGCGCTTTTGCAGGGCACCGCAATCATGTGCATTTGCAATCCGGCGCTAACACAACGATTTGGCTGGCTTTGTCAATGGTAGTGGGTTGTCTCGTGTTGCCGTTCTCTCGAGTTTCAACATGGCACTATAAACACAAAGGTCAGTTATATATATATTAAAAAAAAACCCAAAAAACAAAACAAAAAAAAACCCAACAAAACAACAACAAAAAAACCAACCCCAAAACATTTTGGGAGTTGATGCCAAATGTTATCTTATTTTTACGTGGGGTCTGCCCAAAACAGACCTAAACCAACCTTATCAAATCTATCACAGTACTTGAAATCAATAGTCCTTTCAGCATTTCTGCTAACTACAAAGGGACACTGATGCAGCAGGTTTAGCCAAGCGGCTGCAGGGAACCCTGGAGTCTGCAGTCCCCAGGTCAATCCATTGGGCATCCTGCTTCAGAACTGGGAACCCTGTGGCCTCGCTATCCCAGGGCCAAATTCATCACTTTATCACAGACAAAGGTATCCCTTGAATTCCTACCCTGAGCTTGGAAAAAAGCCGTCAGGCCCAGATGTTTCAGACTAAAGACTCTGGACTCAAACCAGCATTTTTCAGCAAAACTTGGTTCTATGAGAAAATTTCCAACAAAATTTTGAGATCAAACACTACTGGAGTTATTTCAGAACAATGCGATCTATGTAGCCAAAAGACATATTTGATAGTGCCCCTGCACTTTGATGCCAGCCGGTTCGTATTATGGTATCTTTTTTCAAGTATGTGATTTACTCCCTTCATGCTAATGTGTTTCTTACAAAACTCTGTCAGGAGAGAGTAAAGAGGAATCTTGTCTGCTTCCATGTCGAAGATCTGTATTACTGCTGTACTGGAGGATCACTCTAGTTCCTGATGTCTAACAACAAAAACAGTTTACTGGGGGCAACAAGAACCTCACATCCACACTCAGAGGTCAATGGGCATTAGAGAAGGACTATAGTTGGGCAGCAAGGCAGAATATTTTTCACAATACATGGCACAAATGGGATAATACCTATACCGTATTTGTTTTGGGATGCATAGGGATAAAACACATTTTAATACATCAGCAAGTAAAAAAAAGTTTACGCTTGTAAGACTTATTCCACCCAAGCGTGCAAGGAAGTTACTTTATTATTTTATTTATTTATAGCAATAATAATTACAGTACAATTATTCTATGTGTTTTTAAGTGATCTCGGGATGCTTTAAGATATTGACTTCATTTTAAAAGCATCCCATATTAAGTCACATTAATTATGTTTATGACTGAAACGCAGCTTTGAGCAAACAATTGCTCCCAACGCTCTTCTTTCTGCTTCCATCCCATTGCGATGCACTGTGCACATGCATCCTACATACAGGTAGCCGTGGGGCCAACTGCAATGTCTGAGCGTAGCCAAGTATTACCTGCCATTTCCAGGCTGTATCTAACAGCAGATTTTACAAATATCTAAGCAGTATTTAAACAAGCAAGAAAGCCACGTTTCCCATTCAAATCCTGCACAACAAAGATAGATCCATCTGCACGCAAGCACTTAGAGCAACCAGCTTTATCCTGCTTTCTGTTCTTGCTATGGTCAGAGCGTTGCAAGATGTTGCATTTCATTTTCTGGTTCTGAGAGGTGCTGATTACCAAAGCGATTCCATATGTTACATTTATTTATTGCGAAACAGATCAGCAAAGAACTGAAACTGCCTGGTGACTGATAAACATGCTAGGGTCTATAATTTTCAATACGGATGCCACAAGTAGATCTGTGTTTCAGGACTGCTCAGTAAGAGCGCGGGGCTAGAGCAGCCTCAGCACCGGTCTGGAGGGGATTTTCCTCAGCACCGCTGGGAGGAGATGGTATCAGCCTCCTCACTGCATCCATCCACGCTCTGGCCTGCTGTACACACCCTTTGAATGTCTCACTATACATAAAGTGCAGCCCCTCCAGGCTACAGGAAGGGTTGCCCTGATCTCAACCCACCTCCAAGCTCAACCTGAGCTCTCATAATTAACAGTATATCCTGCTCTACCACCTCACCTCAACTCCGTACCACTGCATCCAAACTGCTTTTCCCACTACATCTCCCCGGCATTAAAGAAGGTCTAACACAGAAGAGGCTAAAATCCCTCAGTAAAAACCCTACAGGCAGAACTCTGGCACGTAAACTTTCTTAAAAACTCAACATCCAACACTTAAAAAATTCAAGGCAAATCTGCCCACGGTGCCACACCTATGAACTGTGCCCAGCTTCTTTGGGAGCAACAAAGACCGCTAGATATTTTGAGTTGTGTTGGACACCAGTCTAACATTGACCAAGTCAGCACCAGTGATTTCGGGCACAATAAACTATAATTACCAAAGAACTCTACGACATAAGCATCCGAGAAGCAACATATTTTACTCAACATCTAGGAGAAGAGGAGAGAAACAGCAAGGATAGTATCTTCATGCAAAGGCAGGAGGAGACACGAGCTGGAAGCATACTCGGAGGTAATGGGAAAACCAGGAGAATCTGCTAGAGAGCGCTCACCAACCCGCTCGGTGGTGCGTAAATCCAGTTCAAAGCACTCTTCAGATTCCAGCAATACCTCACGATAATAACGTGCCCGGAAACATGGGTTTCTTATTCTCTCTTGTGTTGTAACCGTTCAGGTTTCGACCCTACAAGTTTTCTGGGAAATCTATTAAAAGCCTATTAAGCATCCAACAGCCCACTCACTGAAATCACCATGACGCAAGAGCATATGGTTCCTACCAAGCATGACTTTCTTTTAAGCCTGAGTGTCACTTTCTTTCCAACAATGCCTAGGCAAGCAAGTTATCAAGTGATGCGGGACGGAGCAGTCACCTACTTTTCCCCCCTATAAATCCTCAAAAAATCCTCTGAAAAGGGGAAGGGACAGAGGAAACACTGAAGTTAATCTCTTTTAAAGTATAAACTGAAGTATAAACCCTCAAGCTGCATTTCATTGCCACAAATAGCAATTATTTAAAAATAAAACATTATTTTTAGCCTAAGTGGTGCTTAACGATTCGAGAATAAAATATTGCCCAGAGACAGTGATACGTCATCATTGGAAAACGCTGGAGCAGACGCATCCTGTTCACACTGAACACCAGCTTACGGGCAGCAAGAGCCAAAAACCAGAGGGACAGTACTCAAGGAGAATGAGCCAGATAAAATACCTTGGTATTATCTATGAGGGCAAAATAAATAAAATTATACAGAAACTCCTGTAACATTTTCCTAGGTCTTCTAGTGAAGGCTGTTCTGCAAGGGACAATTTATTTCCTGCCTTTCTTTTCTGCAAGCAGCAACTGTAAGGTCAGGATATATAATTTCAGCTGCTCACAGACAGGTATGTGATTTACCAAAAAGGGGCTGTAAAGGAGAACAGACTGGGTTTGTGCCTCTCTGCTTCTTTACGATGCATGACAGACAGCCACCCCAAGAAAGTAGGAAAGCAGGCTAGGAAAATAAATCCTCTCTCTATGGTCTCAATTTGAGATTTTTTTGAACAGGGGGAAAAGCTAAATTAACACGGAAAAAAATCATCAGAGTGTTGAAATATCTACAATTACAGCTAGGTTTTGTTTTCTTTTTAAACAGTTTAAATCAAATGGCTGAAGAAGCAGATGGGAAAAAGAACTCTTTTTTGCTAAAAGTTTAAGCTTATATCCCTATTAGAGCTTTCCAAAAGCCCTGCTAGAAAACTAAAGATGGGACTTAACAAACAAGATGTTTAAGATCATAATTTGTATCAAGAAATCCTGAAAGGCTTAAAAAAAGTTAGAAACTCATTTTTCCTCAGCAGTAATTCCTCCAGCATTTCTGATCACCGTGAAGACAGATGAAGGAAGACAGCTTCCCCCCTCCCCACCGCGGTGTGGGTGAGGTAGGGATTGACTAACTGTGGAAAAATCCACATAATTGAGAAGACAAATGTTGAACAGTTATTTTACGGCTTGAACTATTCAAGGAAAAACGCTAACTGTGCCAAGAGGCCAGACAGACTCATTGTGTATGTGTGTGAGTATGTAGGAGCCCAGTCAGATTTCAGAAGAGCAACGCTTTTATCCTCATCCAGGTTGTGCCTTGCTGGTTTATCTGTTTCTGTAAGCGCTGCGTCAAGCTGTAAAAAAATACTGAAAGAAAAAGTATCATCTCCCAGTATTATGTGTACACAGAGCGTAACAAAAATATACACACAGGCTCAGTAGCATGACCTGCTATTAAGGCCATTTGTTGCTTCCCATGAGAAGGCCCTATTTTCAGTTGCTTAAAATGATGAAAAACTTTAACGACTCAGGCTCAAGATTCCCAACTTGGATGTCTGCTTCCAGATGAATTTTAAAAAAAAAAAATAAATTAAAGTTTCAGCCAAAATTTCTCAGCCATTTCAGAACAATGCTGTTTTTTTCCATGTTAAGCCTCTCCAGTGGCCTCAGGAGCTACAGTACCCCAATGCTTTCACATTAAGACACACAGAAGTTAGAGGGAGATGGAAAAGGACCCAGAAGGGGAACTAGTTGAGCAAGAACACTGGAATACTGACGGGCAGTTTCAAAAGTGAGGATTAGACATTCAGAAGAGGAGATTAAAGATCAACTCAATAAAAGCAGCAGAATGAAAAGTGTGAAGGAAGCCAAGTTGTAGAAGAGAGAGGAAACAAAAAGAGCTAGAGAAGGTCACAACAGAAAATAAGTTGTCTAGTCCATCTCCTGTTCTAACTGAGCTCAAGCTGTCAGGAACAATACACGTTCTTAAAGACGTCCCATGACGGGGACTTCCCAACCTCCTGACACAGGCCACTGCACTGCTGTTGGAATTATTTTCCTGCTCCTTTTGACCTCAACTCAATCCCATTACCAAAAGCCTTCTCCCTCCCCTCTCGACCCAGCTTGTTTCATTCAAGAACCTCGTGTTCCCATCTCAGCCTTCTCTTCTTTAAACTCAGCTACCCCAGCAGTTCATCTTTCCTGGTGGGTCATGCCTCAGTGCTTTAAAGCATGCTTTTGCCTACCCTCTGGGCCTGCTCCCCGGGTCCACGTTACCTTGAAGAGTTCTGGCCCAACCTGCATGCTGTCCCCTCCTCGGTGCCAAGCGTAATGAAGGATCGCGTATTCTCCAAACAACACTAGCTCGTCCAGAGCCTCTTCCACAATATTGTACTATCTGGTCATGTATAAGAGTTGACCCTATACACTACAGGGTCACAGAATAGTCTGGGTTGGAAGGGACCTTTAGAGGTCGTCTAGTCCAACCCCCCTGCAGTGAGCAGGGACATCTTCAACTAGACCAGGTTGCTCAGAGCCCCGTCCAACCTGACCTTGAATGTTTCCAGGGATGGGGCATCTACCACCTCTCTGGGCAACCTGTGCCAGTGTTTCACCACCCTCATCCTAACAAATTTCTTCCTTATACCTAGTCTGAATCCATCCCCTTTTAGTTTAAAAGCATTACCCCATGGCCTATCACAACAGGCCCTGCTAAAAAGTCTGTCCCCATCTTTCTTGTAAGTCCCCTTTAAGTACTGAAAGGCTGCAATAAGGTCTCCCCACAGCCTTCTCTTCTCCAGGCTGAACAACCCCAACTCTCTCAGCCTGTCCTCCTAGGAGAGGTGTTCCACCCCTCAGATAATTTCTGTGGCCTCCTCTGGACCCGCTCCAACAGGTCCATGTCTGTCCTGTGTCAGGTGCTCCAGAGCTGGATGCAGTGCTCATCTTTAATTTAACCCTTACAGAAGAGCCACCCCTTGCAGGTAGCCTGACTGAACTTCCCCCAGGTTTGTCAAGATCATTTGGAGGAGTTCTAGTATTACTCCCAATCCAGCTGCAGTCTCTCCCATTTTTGTATTACATGGGAGTTGCATAAGTACACTGTACTTCATCATCCATGTCCTTAACAAAAATGCTGAACAGAACCATACAGACCTACACAGCCCAACTCAGTACATCCTTCTCTTCCAATTATGAACCACCAATTCCAAATTTCTGAGTAGAATTATCCAATCAACATCACATCTATTGAAAATTATTCATTTGAACCCATGCTTCCACAGACTACTTACAAGTAAGCCCCAGGAAACGGCATCAAAGCCACTCTCAAGTCAAAATGATACTGAATTTTTTTTTCCCCTACTCATAAGGCTCTTCTGCAGAGGAAGTGCAAACTCATTTGACAGAACCAATTCTTAACAAGGACTTAACGTGAGAGCCGCTACGGACTTGTCATCTCAACACTTACAAATAGTTTGTTTTGTTGTACCAGAGCTCTCCCAGCAGAGTTTGACTGTTAGAAACCCATCCCACCAGAGCCTGAAAGGGAGCACAAAGATGCTTACTCCTTATTCTTACCTCTCCTGTCATCAACCGTCCGTGAAGCCCACAGGCAAGATATCTCACCTCTCTCATGCTGCTCCACATCATCCAACACCGGTAAAATTACCCTGTCAGCCTCCCTTGCAGAGGTCCCTGTGTAGGTGTTATCTGGCTGCTGACCCAGGCTTGGAGACAGATCCATACTGCAGTGGCTTCCCTGGTTTCTTCAGTTTTCTTTTTAAGAATACCAGGAAATTTTACAGATAAATAAACACCGGAAACACTGAAGCAGCAAAGTCATGTACTTAAAAGGTTAGGAAATGCTACAAATAATACTATTTTGTGTAGATATATTTTTTCAATCCAATGCAAACTCAGTGGAACCTTGGTTTTCATTACACAGCTCCTTCAGGAGGCAGCACAGGCAGGGCTTATTTCCTTGACAGATACCAAATATTTTGTTTTACTCTCATCATCCAGCACAAGCCTGCATTCCTTATGGACTGCATACAACTGCAACTCCACGCTGAAGAGTTAAAAGCTTCCTCCCAGACCTTCCAATGATGGCCCTCCTGACAGTAAGTACGAGTGTATTTTGATTTTGACAGCTTCCTTGGGAGATGAAACACTATCATCCCCAAGTCAGAAGGAAAAATAAGAAAATTAATAGTTAAGGTTTATTTTGGATGTTCAGTAACAGAGGGTTTGAACCTCTTTTTGAAAAGCCATATATAAACCAAACCTTATCTATGCTTCCAGAGAGTACTTCATATTCCCCAGTACTTCATGGGGGATGGACAAGATGATCTTTAAAGGTCCCTTCCAACCCAAACCATCCCATGATTCATTACACCCAGAGCGGAGACTGCACCAATTTTTGTTAAGTGCCAACGCTCAAAACCTCTGCAAACCAGACCCTACTACGATGCCAAGTCACACACACATAAGGGAATCACTTCTGAAAAAGCTTGGTCGAGATGGGTTAACCACCATCACATGGAGCTCCTGGGCAAGAGCAGAAATAATTCTGTGCTCTAAGGCAACATTTGTCTGCTGCTGCCACCACAAAAACCTCTTACAACCCTTGTCTTACTCACTAAAGATTTTCCCACACCTGGAAGAAATGAGGCAGAGACCTTACAAATAGTTTTTGTCACCACGTATACTCAATTCAACCCCAGAAGAGATCAAGTCCTATGCACAAAATGAGGCAGGACCTGCAGAAAACAGCGTGCAATTGTTTTAAGCCTAGAAATACACACAAGAAGTGCCACCCAACCTCAGTTTTGGCATTCCCCAACTTCTGAGTGTTCCTGTTGAGACCAAGTATTCCACTATTTGGATCGCTCATGACAAAAACCAATGCTTTAACACAGGTGTTAATTCTTCCTCTAAGAAGGGTCAACTCCAACTAAACAGCACGCAACAGACAGAACGTTTCCCCAATAAAACTGAAGTCTTTTCTACTCCATACAATAAGCTCGGCAAGCAAAATAGAAATCTATCTGCGTAGTATGAGGTCAGTCAGGCTATGGATGGTTATTTTACATCTGAATATCAAAAACATATGCTTCTCTCGAGAGGATTTTAGAAAACTTGAACCTGCTGATGCTCTGCATTTCTCAGGGAACGCTGAACACCTTCAAATCCCAGCAACCAGAGGACCTGAGCCATCCCGAAAGGGGGTCCAAGCATGTGGGACTGTAACTCTATATGATGAAAACCCGTATTGTTTAGACAAGATGATGAACATTTTTTAAAATCTAAAATTTAATCTTTAATCATTTTTTATTTACAAACTAATCCTAACAATGAGGTAATATATCCACAGCCCCATTGGTTTTAGTCTCATAACTCAGACGTATTCCATGCACAATGCTAATTAGTTTGTATTATAGCAAAAATGTTCTTAATAAACAGAAATGTGAAACGACTTCAGGGTTCCTTTTTGATTATGCAATAGCCACGTAAAACAATCTTTAGGAGAAGCACTTTACCACACATATACCTACTGGGCTGTCTGCACCAGGAGAGATGGGCTTGCAGTTGAACACTGCCCTAGGAGAGATGAATCACATCCCTGCTGCACTATAATTTCTGATGTTATTTTCAACAAGCCTCTGCATCATCAAGAATACTTTCACTCACTTTCTCTGATTTTACAAGAATACTTCTCTATGTGTGTACAGAGCAACAGCCAGAACAGGGCTCCAGTCTCAGATGGAGTCTCTAAATTGCAGTTTGACAGGAGTGTGTCAGGTTAACAAAAATCCTATACCAGGCAAGTCCCAGGCTTTGACCATTGAACTGGCACCAAATGAAAGGCTGAGCTGCGTTCACCTTGGAGGCTTGTGTGCCACCCGCTATGACCAGAGGTGACAGCAACCTTTATTTGCAAAGTTATTAAAATAAAATACACAATCCTTCGATTTTTGGTTGGTTTTAGAAATTTGATTTTGACAAGAAATTTAAAATGTTACATAACCATGTAATTAAAGCATCATTATGACAGATTGTTTACTTAAAATGAGCCACTTCAGTTAAGAACATCCTGGATATTCACTCTGTATACAGCATTCTCTTGACCAGTAAAAGGACGTCACAGTGGTCTGCTATTGCAGATTATCTATTTATGAACATATTTATGCTCTGACATAAATTCTAAAGGAGTTGGAAACAAAAGACTCCATCCTCAATGGTGTATACCAAATGGAGAGCAACATGGTAAAAATGCCAAACACTACAAATTTTGCAAGCTACCAATATTTACCATCCATCACAGAGTACTATATTCTCATGCAAGCATGCCACAATGAGAAAACAACATCTCTATAAGGGTAAAACAAACAGCATTCAGAATTTCTGAAAGCATTCTTCCAAAATTATTGCACTAGATTAGATTGCCTCATCAACAGGGCCAGAGGCCATTTACACTATTTTCTTTCTTTATTTTTTTTTTTATGTAACAGATGAAAGGATTACAGAAAGTTTTCTGGGGCCAAATTTGGAATTAATGATGGGAAAATTCTTTTGCTAATCCCCCATCTCTCCCACTGCTAGCAGACTCCTGAGGCTGGAAAAAACCAACGTCTCCTGGTACCCCGCTTCTACTTTGCCCACCAGTGCAAAATACTATGCTCAGGAGGTTTGAAAAGGACCGTCGGCTTTGAGCAGAACCATAAAATCTCAAGGACAGAGCTATCTGAGTAAAAGGACTCAAAATCTGAGTAAAGAATGACATGAGACTCCAATTAAAACTTGGACACATCACAACCAAATCAAAGGATAGGATTCATCTGCTCAGGGCAGCCTGAGCAGCCTGCCAAGCAGCCACCTCCATCCGAGCCCCAGGCTCGCTTTGCGATTAGCAGGGAAGAATGGGCTTTTCCAGGACCCTGTACCGTGCCCTGCCCAGAGGTGGATGTGTCAGGCAGGCTGGAGGGATCACATCTGAGCAATCCCTGCCAGTGTCTGCTGACTACGGAGGAAGCTGGGAGAGATCAGCCGAGAGACAGGCGCTGCAGGGATGCACAGCTAAGCGAGGCTGGCATCGCCCAGCCTGCCTGAGGAGAAGGACCAACTCTTCTGGAGAGCACAGCAACCACCGCAGCGGGGCCCGTCTGCAGGATGCCCTCTTACAAACCTCGAACATTACTCCTCGGCACTGCCTGTCAGCCCACCAGTGAAGCAAAAATAGATACTGCCAAGTAACTACCCTTCTAAAAGCAAAGTTTAATCATTTTTCAGTCATTTCACAAACACAAAAGAATTTACACATACCAACTCTACTAAAGAAGTAAACTTTGCATAATTAATTGGGATGCCTACAATACTTGTGCATCTGCAAATGCACAGCTACACCAACTGGCACTCAAGGGAAAATGCCTCGGGCCACCTCGAAGAGCTGGGAAGTGCAAATATCGCAACTGAACAGAGAGCCTGAGCTTCTAGGGAAGGAAAAAAGCAGGCCTGAATAACAAGCTATCCGGAAAATAAGCAGTTACCCAGCTCCCTGAAGTCTGTTTCATTAACTATCAGACATTATCAGCTATTTCTGAATTAAGCCATGTTTTATCATAACACCAGAACAAGATACAGGCACCTAATTAGTTGTAGAAGGTGGGAACGTCCAAAGCACGTCAGGGAAGTGGAAGTCAAGCTTCCTGCAGAAACAGGCAATGTGATGGAAAATTTGACTTGACTGAAAAGAAATATTGATGCAGCACTTAATGAAGATGAACTTCCCCTGCCTCCCCACAATACAGACGATGCCATTATCACTCAGCACTAGGAAGGAAAGAGATTCCAAGACAGGGGAAATTACAGGGCAGTTATCCTCATCAACCTGACTGTGTAATAGTGACATGAGATTGGCAGAGCGCCTGAGAAGTCTGTAGATAGTTAAGCACAGGGCATAAAATAAGATGCATAAAGGGAGAGTAGCCCCTGGAAAATATTGCTTAGGATATCAGCTTTTCCAGTGTGCCGGTGGCAACGAAATGCCCGACCATATCCCTCCGTATCCACAAAAAAAAAGGGGATTGCATGAAGTCAGAGAAAACATGGGAGTTCCACTTGCTCAGTAGCAATGGAGCCAAGTGCTGAGTGATCTGCCCCCCCCCCCCCCCCCCCTTCCCTGTAAGAGACAGACTATTTCCCACCTTTTTCAGACTGCTTAAATATCTACAAACGACACACTCTACGTGGCTGGCAGGTTTTATTCTCCTGATTCTAGGACAAGAAGAAGCAGAGGCAACTCGGCGTTTTCTCTTCTCCCAGGATCCGGCCTGCAGTCAGCAAGAGGCAATCCTCACCACTTTTTACTCTGAGCACTTGGGAAAGTTTCCACCTTTTCAGAAAGAGTTGCCTGTAGCTCAAAAAAGAGCTCACATGAAAACATTAAGATTTTTGCTCTAGGCTTTGCAACTATCTGTAAGACAAACAAAACTGGCATTATTTGCACAAAGAAGGATTAAATGCATTCCCAATTTCACAGATGTTTCAAGGCTTCATTGCTAGAAAAAGTCTGGCATGGTCACACAGAAATGCGATGGTACAATACACATTACCTTCAGGGTCCCAAAAACATAAGGATTTGGGGAACTTTCCCCTACCCCCAGCAGTGGGAAATGGGACACAGATCATATATTTTCCTGATGAGAAACCAAGGTTTCACAGAGAATTAGTAAACACGCTCGTGCTTCCCACCTGTTTTCTATTTAGAGCAAAAAAAAGCAATTAATATGACTTTTTAAACAACGCTTAACAGAAGAAACTTAGGAAACTGAGTTTCTAATTGAAAATGTCTTTACTCACATGAGGCAGAGGATCAAAATATGACAAGACCACTAAGCATAGTTTCTCCCAGCTGCACAAACCATTTCTTAACAATCTTAAGATTAATAAACAAAGACATATTCTAGACATTTCATACCCTTCCTAGATATAGCCACGTATGCAAGGCAAACATGAGAAAGCCCTCCTCTTACTTTGCTCTCAGTTGGAACAGAGCTCCCAAGTAGTACTTCATGTTACAAGATTGTTAATACGGGAACTCCCTCACCCTGAGCAGACATGCAGAGAAATACAAGGGAAAAAAAATATAGGTCCAGGAAGAAGCTGATTTAAGCGTATCATTTATTAGCAAGTAAAAGGACATTTACCTTCTCAGTGGTTAAGTACAACACAACCCAAGGATAAACCATATGGCTCAAGTCTTTGTGTAAGGGAGAAAGCTGGCAGGGTTCCACAGCTCTAATTGAACTATTACCATATTGTAAGAAATGAAAAAGTCAGAAAGACTGGAGGATCTGCTCTCCTAGGGACAGTTTATGTCATGCGAACAATTAAGTGAGTAACAAAGCATATTTAACAGGAAAGCAATTCCACCAGTTGGATGCCGGCTCATTTTAAAGAAAATAGGTACTCTTCTAGTTCAATATTGCAGTTAATTTGATCCTACGTTCAATGCCATGAAACCTTCAAAATCCAAATCATTTGTAGCAAACAATACAACCCTTCTCCTTTAATCGCTGGCTCAAGATTCTTCCATTTAGTTAACAAGGAAGGACACAGAATAAGAATGCTCAAGTGAAACCCAGCAATACATAAAAGCTTACCATAAAAACTGTCATAAAATTGAAAATGCAAAAGATCGAGTACGAAATTGATTCTGCACCATGTACAAATAATCACCAATCTTTTCTTTCAAAAGGCAGGCTTGATAAAAACATACCAAGGGTTATGCATTGTACACACACAACAGGGTATGTAGTGAAACACAATAAAACAACCGGTCATGAACAGATAGAATCTGTAGTGGTTATTCGTATCTAAACCTTTGCAGTATTGTCTTGTTACTTTGTGGGCAAAAAGCAGTGCTTTTTGTATAAGTTGTATGAGGAGTGGAAAAAAAAAATGAATCAAAATCTTACATAAAAATGAGGCAAAATGAATCTCGTTCTTACCATTCTGTTCATCCAGCTCATTCCCAATTTCCTGCCCCATTTGCTTTTGCCGGGATATGATTGAAGAAAGAGCATCGAGTCCAGCATCTTGCTCTGCACCAGAAAAATATATAAAATTACAGGGAAAAAAATGGTGATATGCCAGGCTGTGTACCATAAAAGATGTAGAAGTGAAGAAAAAATATATACTCTGTGCTTAAAGAGTTAAAATGTATTAAGAAAAATACATCAACACAACATGAAAATGAATCCTTATGGCAAAAGCACTCTTAAAATAATGTGAATGATGGGTAATTAATTTGTCTGCTCTGGCTGGGACATTTAGCTGAGGGTCCCAAAAAAAAAATAATTCAGGAATTCAACATTCAGCTGTTACTCAATCATAAATGCAGGAGATTTTCTGGCACACACAGAGATCCCTGATTAGCCTTTTAAAATTTTCCAAGAAGCTTTTAACATGAATAAAAGACAAACAGGTGATGCAAACACCAAAGAATTCAAATAGATTTTTAAAGCTGCAAGAGGATACAGAGTGCATAGAAGAGAGCCTGAGGCAGAGGGGACATGGTACGGGCAGCTGAAGTTTGACACGTTCTCATCAGCTCTGCAGACACTCCTTTATTAAGATCATATCACCTCCACTATTCCAGTTTGTGGGCACCGTGCAGTCCTTAGTAAGCACCTTAACCAAAACGTGCAGCTCTCCTTGCCCAAAGTCGTCAAGTAGAAGAACAAGAAGAGATGCTGGAGGCTGGACTGTCAGTGGTCTGACAAACTGCAAGCAGTGACGCTGCACAGAGCAAGACTGCCAGCCAGCTGCACTCCAGGAACCAAAAATTGTACAGGATGGCCAGAAACCCCTTCCCTTCAACGGGGTGAAGGTCCAGCCCCAATACCTCTTTCAGCCTCCCCAAGGGATACCTGTGGTGTCATCAAAAACCAGAGCTTGAACTACAGATGGTCCAGGAGAAACCTCATGCCATTCTCCTGAACTGCAGCTACAAATGCTGTTTCACATGCAGATTGAAGCAGGCCTTATCTGGAGACTGATTCATTTGACCACTTCCAATATTTCAATGGCATAAAAATTACCTCATTAACCACCTGATGTCCTCAGGCTGAGGTTCTCCAACACTTCCAAAGTTAGAGATTCCTTACGGATGCTGAGGGCCAAAATCTAAAGACCTCTTTTTAGATTAGTTAATTCTTACCTTGTTCTAATTCAACAATACCTCTAATGCACCCCAGCCTGAAAGCACAGCAGTAACGCCACTACACTCAGTGCAATTAATGAGATCTCCACTGCAAACAAAAACCACGAATATGGTCAAAATCAGGGATGCCCTGTAAAGACTTTGAAAGTTTGATTTAAGAAGATGCTTCCAGTTCAGAATATTGCAAGCACAATACTGCTCCTGCAAATACATAAAACAACCACCTGGAACTATTACGTTTGACATCTCCAGGTAATAAAACTTCAGCACAGGTTATTGTATTGACTTTCTAATAAGGGCTCCTCTCAGAGTCCTAGCGATGCTCACAGAAAGCAGAGAGACACTTGTACCTTCTATGATCCTTCGCTGCTGCTGCCTGAGATCATCAAAGCCAAGCCCTCTCGTTTCCTCAGATTCTTCCAAGAGCCACGGGTTGGTTACACCTCGTTTGACCCCTCCCGTCATTAGGCTAGACCTGAAAATAACTTCAGTAAATAATTTTCAACACAAAACCCACTCATCATATAATTTCTGCTTGCAAGGCTGGCTGACAGAAGCACTATTTGTTGCACTCCATGTGATTCTCTGCAATCAAAGAGGAAATTAGCCGAAAAGAATCCGATGATCTCCGATAACAAATACATCTCACAGGCTCCATAACACTGCCTAGAAGCAGTAAAGCAGGGAGAGAATTAATTTTGCAGTGAACAATTAAGCTACATGGTGAAGTGTATACCATACATTATATAATATATCCACATTAAATATTGTTTGCATGCAGAACACACAGCATTCAAAACTGCTACAGAAAGAACAGGGTTACTGGGAATACACATATTATTCATGTATTTGCTGTGCAATCAGAACCCAAATTTATTAAAACACCAAGGTACAGTCTGAAAGCTTCCAACGGAAGAAGGATCAACACATTAATACAGATGCAAATCAGATGAGATTACTAATTTTCTGCAATCCTGACCAAACCTAAAAGGGAACATTTCTGCGTTTCAGAAACTGTAGATGGAAGTTCCACAGTCTCCTGCATTTCCTAGTCTGGCATCAACATAAACAAGAAGCCAGGCACACACACTTTTAAATGAAAGAGTAATCGAGTTATGGGTTTTCTTTTAAAAGAGTTATGACTTGAGGGTGTTTGCGTTATAGACATTTCCTTGGTTACAATGGAAAACAAGTTTTTCATGTGCAGGGCACATAAATTCTAGTAGTAAAATGAAATGCCACTTAAATATTTCTCTTGATACCAGATTTCTAGTTTCTGCCTTTCAGCTTTTCATCGGTTTCTCCTACAACAAAAACATTATATGACAGACCGTGAGCTACCTGAACCCAAAACTGCAACTCAGATTTGGGGTAAGAGTCATCGTAAGATCACTTCCTCAAGAGCAGCACGGAAGTAAGAGTTTTTGCTTTCTGCTTTGATTTTTTTAAACTCCATATTTCATTCTCATTTTACCCCCAAAAGCACTTCCACAAACAAAACAAGATCAGAGAGCATTTTTAGGATCTCTCAAATTCTCAAAATTTGAATTACATTAAGACCTAAATTTTTTAATTTTTTTTTTTTTTTTTTTTTTTTTAATTGGGTCCACGTCCTTCTTTGGGAGATATCCTGCAACGCTGTAGCGTATGCATACATGCTCAAAATCATTTTGTGGTCAAAACCCTCTATCGGAAGAAGTTAAGTTTGCACAAGTATCAGTCAGCAGAACTAGAAGGAGTTAAAGCACCCTGCCAATACAGGGTCCAGCTCCGTGGAGGGGTGACCTAAGTCTTACAGCAAGGGTATTCGAGCAAAATCCAGAACTGGTGCCTAGGAGTCCCTTGAAGAATTATGGTGAACTAGAGACATCTCCTGGCTGGGACATGAACCAACACTGCTGAAAAATAATTCACCTCCACCACAGGAGTTTTGGGCCATCCATAAACTACAGGCACATACGCCCTCGTCTGTGCGCAGAGCACTATGCACTTCATATCGCATTCCCAGACAGTTAAATTCAAGAACACTTAACTTCTTCTCACTGAAAATTTTAACATACTCATTCAACTTCATCTCAGGGTAACGGATTTGTCAGAATCAGAGGAAAAAAAAAAAAAAAACAACTTTTTTGCTACAGGACTAAAAAGCACTTATTGTAAATCACATCATCTCACATAACCACCTGATGATGCTGGAACACCACTCCAGAGCGGAACCTGGCCTGCCCGGCTGTGCCAACGACCAGCTGGCCATCATGAAAGAGAGTAGCTGGGATTCTTCTGCATTCCAGTCCTCTGCACCTCCATTAACACTTACGTGTATTTATCAAGGTAGGGAATCAGGCTTGATTAGACAAAGATACACACACCTGAAATACAGTTTTACACATTACCTAGCTTTCTTCATTGCTTTGGGGGTTTAAACACACTCTTATTTTTTCCAACCTCACAGTGACTGCTACCAGTTTCACAAACCTAAATGCAATGCAAGCATTACACTTCTGAAGATGCAAAGATCGTTACAGTTCACCCAGTTCAGCAGCTCAATTAGCAAGCATGCAAAATCCAGGGTTAACCACATCTGACAAAATTACTTAAATAAAGCAAATGGAACATAAAGCCCTCTGCTTGCTAGAAAGAGCACAACTGTTTCTGCCTGTTAAAAAAAAAAAAAGCCAAGGCAAGCAAATTTGAAATAATTTGCACCACTCACTCTCTCCCTCCCCCTAATAATCTGCCCTATTCTTGTAGGCTGGGTCATGACAACTGGTCTGCTCGTTACAATAATCTTTTTGACATGTTTGGTAACTACCTTCCCACACAACACAGCATAACTTCCTACTTCCTCTGATCTTACCATGTTTCGCTTTGGTGGTGTGAAGATTAAAGCTTATCCAATTAGCCACCCACTGCCTCCGCCAAGTTAATCACGTAAATCTTTGAAACCGTCACAGAGCAGTGGAGTGTGTGGATAGCTTTTGATTATAGGAGCAGATTTAACTAATTACGAGGCTTAGCAACGCACCCAAGTATAAAAGGTGACGGGGTTTAAAATCAGGGAGCTATGTCACTGCTTAACAAGGGAGGGCTTATCTTCCCAAAGGCATTGTTTCACTGATAATTCTTATAAAACTCCCCAAGTAACTTAGATTAGTCAACCAGCACTTACTTTAGACCAAGGCCACACATCAAGGCTTACGGCTTTAGAAGACTGATCAGCAAGACTGAATTTTAAACAAAACCTGGGTCATCTGACAATTGGTTGGATGATCACTTGAACATTCCCTTAACGATACAGTTGTACAGTGGGTCTCTTTGAAGCGCCCGGAGCACCTCAGCTTGGCTCCACAGGTCAATCTCCAAGGCAATGGCGAAGAGGCAGGGGTATTCTCTCACTTACAATTTAATTGCTCACACTGGCAGGCTGTGTATTTTCGGAAGCTCCAAGCTAGTAAATAAAACCAGTGTAATTTTAACATACAAAACAAAAGCTCTCCCCTCCAAAAAATCCAGGAGAAGCCACCTGAGCACAGGCACTTACAAATCCGCTCCAGATACCTTCCCAGGCAGAGACTTCCCCACGAGAACCACTCCCGACGGGAAGCCTACAGAAGGGGCAGCATTCCCTGCAGCTGGCGAGGATTTCCCCGGCTCCACCAGCACAAGAACCAAGAGCAGCATATCTCATGCTACAGGAATTGCCATGTTGCTCTTGACGCCACTTACCTTGCAGTTCGGTTAACTGGTCCCACTGGCTTCAGTGACTGGAAGCTGGACAAGCCAGCTGCCACACGGGATGCCTGACAGCCGATTTGCAGAACACAGCTACTTTGCAGCACCTCCAGGATCACTAATTCCTGCCCACAATGTAGACATGGCAGCTTCGCACCACACAACAAGCAGCTCCCAAACAAGTCGTGCTCGTACGGGACAGCAGGTGCTCGCGGAGGAGCAGCACAAAGCAAGCCACAGGCTGGAAGTGTGTTTGCACAGTGGTACAGGCATGCTTATCTTAGTGCGACATGTCCACTCGAAATGCTGAGTGTCTGGGTGGTGGAGTTGTGGCAAGAAACCATTTAGAGGCCATACCCCTACACCAGGGTAAGCATCCCCAGGAAGGTTACCTTTATAACAACAATTACACTCAAGTTTTATTTCACAGCAGTCTCACTCGTCTACACAAACCCTCAAAATATACACCACAATAAACATTTCCATCAGAGATTAATCTTGGTATGCAATATTACCATCTTCTTTCTATACCATACCCTACTTTCTATGCAAGACTGGACATAGCACAATACTAAATTTATAATAAAACAGTTTACTTATTCCTCATTGAAACAGTCTCACCTCTACAGCTCACGTGCACTCCTTGGGAATGAGAGAATTCTAAGAAAGGAGAATTCTTTTTAGAAAGAAGCTGCATCTTGTATAATTATGTCCAGAGGAAAGGTGAAGGGACAAATCTACTCCCGTGAGACTATCTGTCCTGTTCACAAAATGATCAACAACTCCATCATCTGCAACTCGCATCTTCGCACCCGAGGCAATGGGCTCCGCCCTCAGTGCCGTTCAGAGGGCTACTTTCGGGATAAGATGCAGCACTAAGTTCATGCCTGAACCTTTGCTCTCCGCACGGTGGCTGAAGCCTGCCTGACCACAAGCAAGAGCACCAGGAGCCTCCAAGCAGGTCTCAGCTCAGCATTTGTTCTCACGACAGACCCAGCACGCCCACATCAGAGTAACAGTGACACTGATGGTACAGAAACAGCCTTGGGCAGGAAACTTCTGGTAGTCTTGAGCAAACTTTGGAGGCAAAATATAAAGCACGGAGCTCAGCCTTGAAAGCTGCCCTCCTGCCGATGTTTTTTCCTGAGGCTAACGAGCAATAAGCTTTAATAACAGGCACAACCTGAAGCACAATGCTTAAAATTATGTGGTTTGACTTATTTTTTTCTCTGTTGTGTTTAAATATCCGTTCTCTGCTATTCCGTACAAATGCAATTATATTCAGTTTCCCATAACCACAGTCCTGAATTCAGCGAGGTCCTTAAGGAACCTCTGGTATGCTCTGAAGGAAGAGAGATGCAAACTGTCCCTTGAACACAGACCAAACGGAGGAGACTTCACTATCTTACTGGAATCTTCCTTAAATTTGGGGTGGGCACAACAACTCTTGGGTTTTAACAGGCGCTGTACCTGCTGCTTGCCTGAGGACACACTCACATCTGCACACGCTATAACCTACAGAGTGCTTCCAGGTGACAAGTGGTACAACGGGAGATGACCCGAGTACAGAGACACAGTTTAGTGGATGAGGAGGCTGTTATCTCAATTACCACCATGTTGGCTCGTGACTACATGGCCAAAGACACATTAATCCTGGAAGATCTGCCCCCGCTCCTAGATTCGATCTTATGACTCAAGCCTCAGATGATCTCGAGCGTGGGTTTCTGGATGGACAATTCACCTCTTCTTATACCCTTTCCATCAATCTCCTCAATCCAAGGCTAATTGCATCTGATGTCAGAACACCGTAGATGCAGCCAAGAGGGCTTCCAACAGTAACTGGCAGGGAGGAAGGAAAGCAGGAAGGAGTTTTAAAGGCACCTGAACAACTATTTTTAATCTTATTTTCCCAAGAGCATTTGCTCCTCCATAAACAACAGCCAGATTCACAAAAGCATTTAAGCACCTAATGGCTTATTGATTAAAGTTGGGTACTCGATGCTATTTGGCATTAGGCAAAATGCCTGTTTGGAATAAGACCAAAATGCCATACATCTGACAGAAAAGTATTTAAGCAGAAAAAATGGTAACCCACATTAAAAAAATAAAAAACAATATGGACTCTTGAAAGTTATCTAGGGTAGCTATTACTTAAGGTGTTTTGTGTCCCACAGCTATCAAAAGTTTTCTATATTTTTGAGAAATTCAAAGACAAACCAAGACAGGCATATTAAAGTACAGACAATTTATTTATTCACTGGTGATCAATATATACGTCTACACACCGACTACCTAGTCAGGCAGGAGGAGGAATATTCTTGATTCCTTTGCCTCCACAAACGTTTAAAGACACACAGAATTTTGATATTGTGATTTGAGGAAGTCAACATTTCTAGTTGCTTTTTTCATTTCTTGCTTTCAAATAGTGTGAAACCATGGCCATTTCTACTCCACTAAAGTCTCTGTTAGAATAACCTGCACAGGTCTCTTTCCAAGGAGAAAAGAGGGGGAGAAGATACTGAAATCGCCTACTGAAAACCAATTAAAGAAAATTTAACTGACCCTGCACAAGTGGAGTCACGTAAACAGCACAACCTTTCCCCTGGAAAATTCCAGTTGCATCTTAATTAAGGCCGACAACGCCGGAAGGTAAACTAACACTATACCAAAGTAATGTAGCGTCCCACCCTGTGTTCTGGCCCAAGTTGTCAGTTAGGATAAATACTAAGAGCATTAAGGCCACTGTACTTCACAATCAGAAATAGCTTTACAGCAGTTTCAAAGGATGTAAAACTCACTGAATGGTGACCAAATATAAACGAAGATTAATTCTAGTAAAACCTTCACAGTTATAGGCCGTGGGGACAATAAATATGTGATCAGTGGTGCAAGAAGGTTAATGAAAGGAGTGACTGCTGGAAAGAAAAAGGCTTCTGAAAATGTGTGCTGTCACATCGGAGATGGATTAGATTCGGAAAACCAATACAAAACCAGAGAAAGTGTCACTGCTGGAACATAATCAAACAACATGCACTGATTTTTCTAATGCAGTGGGAAAAGCTGACTTTCAGACTTCAGACACACTGAGGAGTGGCCTTTGCCACCTACTGAAATCCAAAGCAGGCTGTTCCAGAAGTCTGCAACAATTTTAGAGAAACACAGTGCTGTAAATAGCAGCTTAACCCTACCAGAAACTGCTGTCTTCTGTCCCTCCAAGCAGTATGGCAGGCAGGGGAGACAAGCCCCTTCCCTACCGACCACCGGGCGGGCCAGGCTCAGGCAAGAGAAAAAGGTTTGACTCATTGGCACGAAGATTCAGGCCCTGGCTACATCTCTGCCCGCACCTCTGAAAACAGGACCTACAAGGGAGAATATGGAAGGGGTGTGAATTCACCAGGCAGAGAATAGTTGGCATAGTTTTATCGATTTTTAATTAAAGAGGTTAAGAGAACTATAAAACTTCAAGCCTTGCAACACCAGCAAATAAATACCCTCTCTGATGTTATCTTGCGCTGGAAAATACTGGTTTCCCTGATGATTTCTAACAGAGCTTGAAATTATCATGGGATTTTGATATTTTCCTCCCGTCTGCCTCGACACCTTCACACCAGGGCAGCTCTAGGTTGAACCCTCACCCTCGGGCTGCTCCACAGCAGAAACCCACCAATGCTGCCCTGCCGCAGCAGGGACAGCCACGCTGCAGAAGGTCAGATCAGTTTATGGGCGGCTCAGAGCGGGCGACACCCAAGAGCTTTCTCACATCATCAGTCCCCATAGATGTTTTGCCTTTTGCTATTTTACGTGCTTGAGTTGACTCTGCGATAGATGTAAAAGCCAGCACCGATGCATCAACTGGATTTGTACTGTGCTCTGGAGAATGCCAAACCTAGAACAGTTTAATGGATTCAATCAAAGTCTAAAGTTTTACCACCTGCAGCAGGTGTTGCATTGACAACACCTGGTTACACAAAGACCACAAACCACAAAGCAAAACATGTGCTTTGGCCGTACCAAACACTGCACCGGAGAACAAAAGCCAGCAGAAACCAACCTCTGCACCATGTTCCTGAACAGACACTCACAAAACTTGAATACACACGTGAATACACAAAGCTATCAGTTAAACTTTGAGTATCTCTTATATCTGCTTCAAGTGACACACAAAGTAAACAAGCTAGATAGAGAAAAAAATACCTTATTTTCAGCAGTTACAGTAAGACACAACACTCACATTGGTACCCAATTTTTTACTGTACAATAGCTTCAAAACTGTCTCTGCTTTTTTCAAGAGCACAGCGCTGAAAAGGGAATGGTTTTCAAAGAACATCAGCAAAAAGGCTCACTTCTTCAAAAGTGTGAGGAGTTAAAAGTATATGGAGTTTTGTTCTGTTCTAAGGCTGAGGGCTGACATATTGCACAAAGGTGAGAAACTTTCTCAGGAGGGCTCTAACGCTCCCCCTCCCACAAGTAACCTTATCTGTGCATGTATAAAATACAACACTGCATATTTGCTACAGAAAAGGTCCAGTGAATATAGAGCATTAGAAAATGCCTGCCACTTAGAAGCACAAGCTAAAAATTTTTTAAAAATATATATTTCTATCACACGTCCATACTGGAGAAGCACAGTTGCACTCTGCAGAGGCAGATCTCGGTACACCACGGGTCAGCAGAAGTGAGGAAGCTCTGCTCAGCCACGTCGTACGACCCAGATCACACACGCAGCATTGTGCAGGGCTTACAGGGCAGAGCACAGCCCCTTGCATGACCCACAGCCAGCCTAAGAAGTCTGCGCCTGCTGCCTTAAAGCTTCCCACTCATCAACAAAATAGGTGCCTGGGCCCAACGGCCGTGATTCATATAAAACTTCCGAGAACGTACGTTCACTTTTTTTAAAAATACAAGGCTTTAAAACAAAGTTTTAACAATTACAGTCTATGCTGAAGAGTAATTTCATTGACCATGGAAATATAGCAAGCTCTGCAAACTCAGGGACTGCAGCTCCGCTTCTCTTCTGCACCATTTTGCAGGACAGAAGATTACCTGAATCTGCAAAGGAAAAATTAGGAAGAACAAAGGCAATTACCTGCGCTGGAACTTAGCCAAAACGTTAACTCTCACAGGCAGCAGTACTTAGTGACCTGCATGGGGTCAGGAGACAGGCAAGTCATACTCTTGCACGAATGTTGGCTCAGGGCTAATAGAGATCAAAGCATGTCACCCAGTGAATCATGAGGATGCTTCTGAAGTTGTCCCTCAACACATCCCACTTCAATTCTGGCACACCACGGCCCTAATCCTGTGCTAAGGTGGCAGATCTACTACCCACTTGCCTGCAGAGGAAGGAAGAAATGGCAGCTTCATTTTTTTGTCTGTAGCCTGGCTACCAGCTTAGGAACAAGGCTTATTTATTGCTACCCTTTTTCTCCCCTGTCTCCTCCAGCAATTCATTCAGTGGACAGTTTAAATACATTGAAAGAAAAAGGAGCCTCAAAGAAAAATCAACTTTGACAACTCAGATGAAGAGGCAGAAGAGACAGAGCCTCATTAGCAGAGCCTTTAGACCATCTGCAGCACATGCAGAGCTCCAGGCCAATCCCAGGCTACTCTCTCTTGACCAGTAGGGATGTCACTGAAAACACAGGGGGAAAGAGGAGGAACAAGGAGAAAAGGGAGGGTGGGTTATGCTGTTTGAATTCGGAAATGAAAGAGAAGCGTAACAAATTCACAGGAATCTCTCAATTCTGCTGCTCAGCAAGCATTAACTTGGTATTTTAGCGAGACATAAAAGCACCTGGATGTAAAGTAGCTGCAAGGAGCTCCTCAGCAAGACACACGCATGCTTATGCAGAAACTGAAGCTACCAAAAACTCTGAAGTACAGCCAAGGGGAGCAAATACTCGCGAGTGGAATTCCACAGGCAAAAGCTGGTGCTGACCTAACTGGAAACAGATAAAAGTGAAAAGGCCATTAACAAAGCCCTAGAAACAACCTATCCTTCATTATTCTCTGCACATGGAGTTTGCAGGACTGCAACATCTGCAGTAAAAGATGTTTTTCTATATAATTATATAGCAAGCCTACGCTGAACATGTTTTGTATGTTATGGACACAGCACCTGTGTGACTCCTACCTAACCCAACTTATGCACTGCTAATAATTTATTTACTCAGGCAAGAGGCCTGAATTTCACACGTCAGGAAAAGGCTCTGCCTTTCTCCCTAATCAGACAGAGACCACCAGGGATGGATTCTTTCTAAGAACCTGTTAGAGATGACAAATACATCTCCTTTCACTAGAAAGGGGCTGTGTAAGGACTGCATAAGGGGAGCACAACTTGCAGGCTATTAACCATCATTTTTCCCAGCTGTGAAGGACATACCAGAATGGAAATTAAAATTTGAAGGCGCCCACTGACTGCTGCACAATACGATCACTGGGGACCATCTGAAGCTTAAGCCTCATCCTGACAGTTTTCTTTCCAACAATTTGTGTAGACCTTGTACGGTGGCATCCATCAGTCCAACTCAGTGACTGGCTCTGCTAGATCACTTCGTCAGTACTACCTCTTCCAAGCAACCCTCCAGTCCCTCATCCTCCCCAGCTTTGTAGACATATATGATACCATCACTAAAAACCCCACGATTTCTAAGCAAATGAAACCGCAGCTTGCTACACGTAGAGGTGAATGAGTTCAATGGATGCATTTAACATTATGTTCAGACAGTCATGCACAAATCACATGTTCATTTGAGGTGACAATGCCATACCTTATCACATCTGGTTCTGTGCCTTCATTCTTATAAGATGCCTGAAGTTGCTTCTGTCGCGTGAGAAGGTCATCCACCAAATTCTGCCTCCTGTCTCCCTCCAGCTGTGTGCTGATGATACTTGGTTAAGGGCCAAACTTAAAAACACTGAAAATCTTTAATTTTATTATATAAAATAACACCTGTTATACATTTAGAAAATAAACCAGACCTCCTGATCATCAAAATTAACTAGAGTAACTATTTTAAGTCAAGAAAAGGCTGTAACATCTAAGAGGAGGATAGGTCATGTTTCTGAAGGGAATCTGCTGTTACTCTAAATGTGTTCGTTCAGTTTAGATATCTCAAAGAAAAAGCTTCATACAGTGAACAGAGAGTGATCTTCAGGTCATCATCTCACATAAGAGAACTGGAAGGCTATTTACTGCCAAATTAGCGTAAGTGTTAAGAATAGCATTTCCCCCTCCAAAATCCAACATAATTCTTCTTTCATTACCACTAACAAGTCCTATGCAGTTGATCGCGTCTATAACATTGACAACGTATAACAGTACTGCACGGGTTAAGCTCAGGGAAGGACAAGTCTTCTTGAAAGCGCTCCAACTTAAACTGTTACGATATAAACGGGGCAGGCCCAAACAGAATAGAGCTTTTAAAATCAGCAGGGTACTTCACATCTTATTTCACGAGAGGCTCATAACAGAGCAGGTGAGTAGCTCCCAGCCAAGCGATCAGCGAGCAACCAAAAATTTAATTTGAGCATCTGTATCCATTTGCAATTCATCAGCAGAACGACCCAACGGCCACTGATGCAGCAGAAAAACAATTCATGCAGTATCTCCGAAAGACAAGATGCCCTGAAGTGCTGCAGCTTCGACAGGGGACACGTTTGCTTTTTTTTAATTAATCTTAGTGACATTTTGAAGGACTACTAACTCTCTTCCAAGTACTGTTCAGCAGATTATGCAATAGCTGAACTGTTTTCTGCAGGTTTTCTGCCACAGCAGTAGCATTCATCTGCTCTCAAGCACTCACTGGACAGGAAGTTTTACCCCTGGCCATCAGCACAGCACTCGGGGGGCCCTACTTAGAAGGGATTTCTGCTATAGTAAGCTTGAAATTAAACATTTGTTCATTCATTAAATCAGATTGCTGTGGGATATCTTCAGGGAGATGGACGCACTTCTTTGACTCCTTAAGCCTGACTATCCCAGCATATGGAAAGATCAGCAAATCCAAGCCAGGCCACAGGGTAATGCTCCCAGAAGAAAACCTGTGATTTCTTTCTAAGGCATATTTTAAAGCACTTTGACATCATTCTGAAGATGCAGTTCCGTTGCTCCTTAAGTCAGTCCAAGTCGGGGCTGCCACATCCCTGCCCACAGTCTGAACAAGGCTTCATCCTTCCTTTTTGCAAGCACCGGCACTCCTGCAGCCAGCGACCAAGCCAAGAGAAGATAACAGATTAGTTCTCTGCCAGACGAGTGACCTTAGCTCACAGACCAGCCACTCCATCAGCAGCATGGTGCAGTGCACGGGCAGGTCAATGGCAGCCCTGAGATTATTCAGACCATCCCGTTAAGCTTCCCTCCGATACAAATGCAAGCAAGGCCAGCCTCCTGCCCACCATACCATGCCCAGGCTCCCAACTCTTCCTGCACTACAGCAGAAATGAAAATATTAAACAGCAGCATGGACAAAGTTCTAGTGACAAAGCCTTCTAAAAGTGGAATGAGGGAAAAACCCTAACTGCATGGCAGGGCAATTACAGCATATTTTTCCATTCTCCCCCACTATACAGAAAGGTCAGTGAGTTGATGTTTACACAGATACATCTGGCGTGTTGATACAGCCCGAAGCAGTAAGTCCTTCAGCTGATCGATCTTCTCTCTGAGATTCTGCAACGACGATCTGATAATCACATTGAGCTGAAGGGGAAGAAAGATTTTTTTATTTTCCGTCTGAGTTATATTTGCATAAAATGTAGTAGTACTACATCCAGGTGACAATACATTTAACTTCAAATACACTGGTGTGAAGGACTCCGTTCAAAACCAGGAAAGCCTGCCTCAGAGCCACGAAGGGAATGACACAGTTAACTGGTTTGGACTGCTTACAAAATAATGAGATAAACAGTACTAGTTTCGCAAACACAATTCTAATGTATTAATCCTGTTTAATATGGAGAGATTTCTTTCAAGCCTTTATAAACACACTCCTTTATATGGGCAAAACATTTCAGCACATTTTAATATTTTCCAGTTAGTTCTCCAGTTCTTTCCTCTGATCTTTAATACAAACACAGGCACCAGCTTCTTCTGCCACCAGCTTTCTTTCCCAGTTCCCCGATTAGAGGGAAGGTTGCTACAGGTTCAGCCGTTCCTTCCACTGAACTCCAGACTTTAAACATCCCAAAGAAATTCAGATTTCCTCCATTTCCTTTCTTAGCAGCATCTACGACCCCCAACCCTTTCTCACAAGTGACCTGCCCAAGATTCAGATGCGCCTGTTCTTACTAAAAACGTAGTCAAGTCGGTCACATTCTTCCCTGCTGCAAGCAAGCCCGAGGTCTGCAGGAATCCTCCTCCTTTCTCCCCACCCTGTCCCCAGTTAGACTGACATTATCCTCTGGGTTTTTCCTCCTTAAATGCTATTTCTTTTCATTCCAGTTATGTAGAACATACTGGGAAAAAACACTGTAACTGTAATTAACTATGCAAGCCATCCTAATTAAGACTTTATGTGCTTCTTGTTTACAAGCCCCGCTGTGGGTTATAATGCTTAGCAACCTCAGATGCTCTGCGGGATGAACTAGTAACAGAGAAGAAATATTTCCTTTGACTCTCATTCCTGTGTTCTTGAAGACACAGAGGCAGCAGTCAGACACCAACGTCTCACCGAAGGGTCGCAGCGTTGCCTAGATCCAAACTGCACTTGGTATCTGCAGAGGGATGGGGTGGGAGTTCCCAAAAAAAAACCCCACCTGACAGCATCAGAAGTTTAAATCTCTCTGACTCAGCGAGACTTGTTCTCAAACTCTACCAAAGGCAATGACGGAAAGCAGACACAACCACGCTGAGGCAGTCTTGAGAGCACACAGCCAGCAAAGAGCTGCAAAATCCACCTCCAGGCCCAAAGCTGCCGAACACTGAGGCAACAACACTATGGCAACACTTCCACAGCCAGGATGGGGTAAAAATGCTTTTAGGAAAGTTCAAGCCGCTGCATACCCTCTAGCTCGGCAATTAGGTGATAAAAGGTCTTTTCCTTTCACACACACATCTCCTGCACTCATGTCCAGGAGGAGAATACTGCATTTAATCGGCCCAGAACAGCAAAGTAAGGTAAAGGTATGCACATGCAAGAAAGTCTCCCAACATACAGTCTCTAACCCAGAAATTGCAGTGCCATAACAAAAGATTTCACTTCCATTAAAGAAAAAAAGAAAAAAAAGAAACCAGTGGAAGTTTTAAGGTCAGCTCAATAGAGCAGAGTTCACAGATGGCAAGTGCTGGCTTGAAATCTTTCCCTATGGGGTTGGGGTTTGGGTTTTTTTGGGGTTTTTTTCTTCATTTTAAATTTTACGCTCCGTCTTTTGATCAGCAGTAAGCAATAAGTTTTTTTTAGCCATGCTAATGGCAAAATACTATAAAAATAAAACCTTGTTTACATTCTCCCTACCAGGTAAATATTGTACAAAGACTTTTTCCCCGTTAAAACATTCAGGAGTCATGGAATATATGACTGCTCAGCCGTGGATTTCTCAACATGCATTTCTGTTATGAAAACAATCCTCTCATTGTTGGCAACTTGTTTATAGTAGAATCAAACACCACCAAATATTCATCTTTAACTGCTAATGGATTAAAGGGAAACTGCACTTGGAAAACACAGGCATGGAACAAACGATTTTATGAAGAAAGAAGCCAACCGTGTAATGTTTCCATAAAACACGACCTAGGAGAGTTACGGTACAAGAAGGGCTTCAAACAACACTAATACAACGTTTTCTTGGGGGTTTTTGGAACGCATCACAGATCGCAACGATGCAAACACAGAACTTTGTCCTCTATAAATACAGATGGATTAACAGCAATCTTTTTATCAGTCTTCTGCTGCTTGACTACGCATCCGTACAATTTCTAATACTTCATTGTGTTGAAAGCCGGGAGTTCAATCACCACCCCTAAACACTCCTCTCAATTCTACAGCTAGCGGAAATATTTCTCTCAAATCCCATTTATTTGGGCCTTCCGAAACCTCTCTTCAATTCATGCCAAATTTGAGACACTCACTAAAAAGCACTATTGCACAAAGCCTACACAGTTTTCTTCAACATTTCTTCAAAGGAAACATTTCAAAAATGACATTTTATTTTAAAAGCTATCAACAAAGAGACTGACAAAGAATATTCAGTGATTGCACATCACGTTACAACCCCGCTATAGAGAAGGGCAGAGTCTACAAAATAAATCAGTGGGGTTTTAATTATGCAAGTTATTATAAAAGACTGACTCAATGCATACTTTTTCACCTTAATGCAGTGAAGGGAGAAGTTAACGGCACGATCTCTAGGGTGTGCGATCCAGCAGGCGCCTACGCTTCTCAAAGGAAAGGACAAGGCTTTCAGTCCTAAAGCAAGCAGCCTCTTGAGAGTCTTTTTATTTTATTTTATTTTTTAAACAGGAAGTGTGAAAAGGTGGAGAACATAATACTCCTGGGTAAGCTCTAACTTCTGCTTCTCATTCATATTTAACTCTGGTCTTTTTTTTTTTTTGTTAGAATTGTAGCTAAAAGAGGCCGCAAAATTCATATTTTGTCTGATCCACAGCCACTAGAGAAAGGAAGCAAGCCAGCCTTGTGAGGAAAAAAATCTCTGTTCAATATTTACACAGAAAGGAGTACACAGAAGCTGAGGTGCATCCCAACACCTCTTAGATTCAGGATTTCTGAAAACAGTTCTCTTCCTGGCAGCAGCAGCCCCGAGCAGCCAGGAGCATGTGCCCAACGCTCCCACAGCTTCTCCTTTTTTCTTTTTGCAAAACCAGCATTATCGCATGCGTAAAAGATTCATTACTGCTAAATCCAGGATTATTTTTGTGACACTGAAAAGCTACCATTAATTTAGAAATCATATTCTTGTTTTCCTTACGGCAATCTTAAAGAACACCATTAATATTCGGTTCCTGCCATTAAATGTAAGTTTTAATCTGCAGATTCCGAGCTGGCAGCAACGATGCCCTGACACAGCCGGGTCCCTGGGCTACTGCAGGCGGTGGGGTGTCACCCCTTCCCCGCAGCGCTCCCGGCCACGTCACTTGGCCCACGCACCCTCCCAGGCAGCGGCCACTTCCCTCTGCAGCCGGCGAGGCAGCAAATTCAGCACTTACAGCTTCCCAGACACGTCTCCTGCAAATTTAATGCTCAACCGGTATTTAAAACGGTTAAAAGCAAAATCTAACTAAAAACATCCGAGCTGTTGGCAAAGGAGTACCTTGGCTGAACTCTCCCCGTTCCTTTGGTACCGGTTACGCTCCTGGATTTTCTCAGCGATGTCCTGGGCGATCTGGCAAGTGGCATCGTACAGCGAGAGCCTGGAAGGGAGGCGGCAGTGAGCCCCCGGTCCCTGCCCGAGGCTCCCCCCGCCGCCCCTCATCGCCGCGGCCGGGCCTCCCCGGCAGGGAAACGCCGTGTGCCCGGTCCCGGCAGAGGCACAGCCGGCAGCACGCGGAAAGGTGCTTTTAGGTTTACCTAAAAGGAGCTTTTTTGGAGGAAAAAGCATTCTGTGCGGGAAGGGTACCCTCCCACCCCGCCAGACGGACGGAGGGCGGCCTGGTGCTGCGCAGCCCGAGGCTCCGCGCCCGCAGGCAGCCCTCACCCGCCGCCCGCCGAGGGGGTCCCAGGGCCGCCGAGGAGCGCCACCCCCCGGCACTGCGGCACCGGCCCGGGGCTGGCGGCTGGGCACAGGGCACCGGCCCGGGGAGGCGCCGCCATGGCTCACGGTGCCCGAGCGCTGCCGGGGAGGGGCGGCGGCACCGGGGCGCGGGGTGGCGGGGGGCGGCAGGGGGGTGACAGGCGGCGACAGGGGCCCAGCCCGGGGGCTCCCCGCCACAGCCGGCCCGGCCCAGCGCTCACCAGGGGTCCGGAGCCATCATCGTCGCCGCCGCCGCCCGGAAGAGCCCCGCGCTTCCGGCCCGGGTCAGCTGACGACGGCGCCCGCCGAGGCCCAAAGCCCGCCGAGCGCAGGCGCCGCGCGGGGCGCAGAGGCGCGGGGGTGCCGGTCGTGCGGTACGAGGTGCCGAAGTGCGGGATGCAGCGGCGCTAGGTGCGCGGTACGAGGTGCGGGGTGCGCAGCGCTGAGGCGCAGGGTGCCTGCTGTAGCACGGCAGAGGTGCCCAGCGCACAGCCGTGGCTGTCCCCAGCCCTGCTCTGGCCCTCCCGCTGCGGGGACCTCGCCCTAGCAGGGCCTGGGCACTGGCGTGGCCCCGCTGGGCTTTATCAGCGCTGCCAGACGTGGGAGCAGCGATGGGGCTGCTGCCACCCCCAGCCGCCCAGTGCAGGCCAGGCAGGAGGGGTAGAGCTCTCCCAGCACGGGGCAACAGAACCCCCTCGCCCCCTGCCACCCCCTCCACTGGCTGTATCTCCACAGCATCGCATTTCCTCTGCAGCCAGGGCCCCCTTGGAAACCTCTGTAATCTCTTGGGGCACTACCGGGGCCCTCAGAGTATTTGATGCTTTTCCTAAAGCCCAGGAGGACTTTGGAATTTTTGTGGCGTGCACTCAGTGATGCTGCTGCATGGGGAGGGACGAAGGCTTCTGCATCAGGCCGGGCCTGGGGTGCTGCATCCTCCCACCTTTGCTGCTGAGGAAGAAGGAAATCCTTTATACTTCCAATTCTGCATGTCAACAGCGAGCTTTGAACTCAGCGGCAGCTCCTCGGGGCATCAACGGTCTCTTGCATGCAGCTTGCACCCAACTCAGGTGACTTGAAGCCATCAGGGCACCTGCATATTGCTATTGCAGTTCTGTTCAATATATTCATCAATGCCCTGGACGAAGGGACAGAGCATCCCCTCAGCAAGTTTGCTGATGATACAAAACTGGGAGGAGTGGCTGGTACACCAGAAGGCTGTGCTGCCATTCAGCGAGACCCAGACAGGCTGGAGAGCTGGGCCGAGGGGAACCTCATGAAATTCAACAAGAGCAAGTGTAGAGTCCTGCCCCTGGGGAGGAACAACCCCACGCACCAGTACAGGTTGGGGGCTGACCTGCTGGAAAGCAGCTCTGCTGAGAAGGCCCTGGGAGTGCTGGTGGACAGCAAGGTGACCATGAGCCAGCAACGTGCCCTCGTGGCCAAGAAGGCCAACGGTGTCCTGGGGTGCATTAAAAGGAGTGTGGCCAGTGGGTCGAGGGAGGTTATCCTCCCCCTCTACTCTGCCCTAGTGAGGCCACATATGGAGTGCTGTGTCCAGTTCTGGGCCCCCCAGTTCAAGAAAGACAGGGAACTGCTGGAGAGAGTCCAGCGGAGAGCAACAAGGATGATCAGGGGACTGGAGCATCTCTTCTGAGGAAAGGCTGAGAGGCCTGGGTTTGTTCAGCCTGGAGAAGAGAAGACTGAGGGGGGATCCTGTCAATGCTTATAAATATCTGAAGGGTGGGTGTCAAGAGGATGGGGCCGGACTCTTTTCAGCGGTGCCCAATGACAGGACAAGGGGCAATGGGCACAAGTTGGAACACAGGAAGTTCCACCTAAACATGAGAAAAAACTTCTTTACTGTGAGGGTGACAGAGCGGTGGAACAGGCTGCCCAGAGAGGTTGTGGAGTCTCCTTCTCTGGAGACATTCAAAACCCGCCTGGACGCGGTCCTGTGCCCCCTGCTCTGGGTGTGCCTGCTCAAGCAGGGGGGTTGGAGGAGATGATCTCCAGAGGTCCCTTCCAACCCCTATCATTCTGTGATTCTGTGATTGTGGTAATAATATTATGGTCTGGATTAAAATGTACAGCTGTAAGCACCCTTGATAGACGGCAGCCAAAACTGTGCCAGGGGAACTCTGGTACAGCGGGTTGGAGAAGAACCGGGAGAGAGAAAACCAGGAGGCAGAGGAAGTGTGGGGACACAGCCGGTGACCCCCAGGCTAGGTATTGCTGTGCCCTCAGGGACTGGGAGATGGTAGAAAGATGCCTGGGTCAGGAGCAAAACCAGCCTGTTGCATCTTCCTGATTTTCCAGGAGCCCTTTTTCATCTTCCAGAGAAGCACAAAATGCACTGGAAGATGCAAAGATCCAGCCCAACGAAAGGACCGGCTGCTCAGTGCTTAGGCAATTTCCCTGGCCTCTGCAGTTCTGTGAAATAACAGCTCTGAGTGTCAGAGCAGTTTATTTCCGAGCGGTGAAGTCTGGAGGAACCGGACAAGTGCTGGGAAGCAGGAATTGATACTCTGCATCTCAACAGCGTTATCCCCATTTTATTGCATGCCAGGATCCACTACAGTGATTCACATGTTAGGAAAGGAGTGGAGTCTTTTATGGAAAAAGTTGCTTTTTTGTTTTTTCAGGGGTTTTGCACCAATGTTAAATACCAGCGTAACAGAAGGGGACGAGGAGCCTTGGCGCCTGGCACCCCACCGGGGTCACTCCCGGGGCCGAGCCCTGAGACACACCATCCAGCACCGTGTGGGACGTGTCCCGGCGCTGCATCTTCCCAGAGGGCTGCCTGCCCTGGTTAGCGCCTCTCTGCAGCACCCGCGCCCTCCTTCTGCCCTCCTCCCTCCCTTCCTCCTCCCTTCTTCCTTCTTTCCTTTCTCCCTCCCTCCGCCCTTCCTCTCTCATCCTTCCTTTCTTCTTCCTCCCTCCATCCCTCCTGCTTCCTCTGCCCTTCCCTCCCTCTTTCCCTCCCTCCTCCCTCCCCTCCCTGCTGCCACACGAACCCAAGGCTGACCAGCAGCTCACCTTCTCCCTTTCCCACCCTGGGCTGCAGGTCCCCATGTTCAAGGCTCACTTCCAAATGCTCCCCATGGTGCTGCCTGCAGCACCCCGACCCCCTGTATGCCTGCCACCGGCTGTCCCCCTTGGGCAGGGCTGCTACAGCCCCACAGGCTCCCCACGCCCCTTTCTCCCTTGCTCTGACTTTCCCTTCCTTAAGGCAGCTGCTGTTTTCTTCTCCAAATCCTCAGCCCCATCCCCAGTCCCTGCTCATTCCCAATGACAGTCACTGCCTCCCCTGCCCATGCCGACATCCCTGTCCCCCTCATCCCTGTCCCCCTCATCTCTGTCCCCGCATCCCCGTCCCCCTGCCAGCAGCAGCAGGCAGGGCCGGGCTGCCAGGAAGCCGATGTGACGCTGGTCAGAGTGGATGCTGTCAGTATTTTGGCTCTAAAGGGGTCTGCAGTAACCGGGCAGCACGCGCAGGCCCTCGCTTTTGCAGCAGCCTCTGTCCAAGCCCATAGAGCCTCTCCCACACCTGATCCACCAGGATTTGGCCTCTCGTCTTTCTTTTGGGTGCAATTGATGATGCAAATCAATGCAGATACGAACATCAGTACAGGTGCCCGAGAAGCAGCAGCAAGGCGCTTGATAACGAGGTTTTATTGCCCTCGTAACATGGGCGTCCTACCGCGCTGCTGCAGCATGCCACAATAACAAGCGCATCCTTGTCAGTGTATTTGCAGGCGGCCGCAGCGCCCACTGTGCTCCCTGTGGGCACTCAGGCCCGGCAGCGAAGCCCATTTGGCTGGGGCTGGGGCAGCTTTTGAGCGTGGAGCAAGAGGAGCCACACGTGTGATGGAGAGCAAGCGCCGCCAGAGCGATGCCGCCCCCAAGGCTGGTTCAGGAGGTGTGGAGCACCCCCAGGCACCCCCTCGTTTCACATTTGCTCCCTGTGGCGGCTGGGCAGGGCTAGGGTATGTGCTGGGGTGGGGTGGAGAGGGACACAGACTCCTCTTGCCACAGGACGGGGCCGCCACAGACGAGCTGAGACCGATGCTCTTGAGATGGGCACTCAGGACCGTGAAGCCACGGCTGAGGAGGACCCACGTGCCAGACATGTCCCGGGCATGAAGCAAAGCGGCGTGGGGCAATGCGGGGAGTCCCCCAGTGTGGGCTCCGTCCCCAGGGTGATGGCTTTTCTTACCAGCCCTCTTCACACATCCGAATCGGGCCGGCTCCTCTCGCAGGCGGTTAGCATGAAACATTTATGGCCTTCAGCTGTGCTGCTCGTCCGGAGCCAGCACGACCTCTACTTATTAAATTTTTTTTGCCATTAAAAGTGTATGAAGCAATGATCCATTTCTTGTCATCCCTAATTCACTTCCGTCTCCTCTCTTGGCATGGAGTGGAGCGCCTGCTGGGGAGCAGGCAGGCAGATGGGGGGGGGGCTGTGAGAGGATTCAGAGCTGCTTCGGTCTGGCAGGGAGAGGCATCCACTGCCCTAGAGAAAGCAAACGAGGAGAAGGCAGCCAGCAAGGTCTGGGGAAGGGCAGCAGGACCTGCTGCTGTAAGAGCCTGGGCAAAAGGGTTTGAGTGGGAGAGAGAATAAATGGCACTGGGACCCGGAGCGGGGCGCAGCATGGGGTCCCCTGGGAGCCCCAGAGCAGAGCTGGGGGTCATCACCTGCCCCTTCGGATGCGGCGTGTGGTGCTGAGCTGCCCACCGAGCACACAGGCTCTGGGGGCAGAGTAGGAGCTGCGGAACAGCCCCTTGCTGCCCACCCTCCCAGCACAGCACCCTGGGGTCCCTTCGCTGACACAGCCCCTCACCCCCCCTTCCTCCAGCTCCCAGCTTGTGCGGAGCAAAGGGAGGAGAGGGATGAGAGGACAGCCGTGCCACTCCCGTCAGATTTTGGCACATCACAGAGGAGGTGTTTCATCCAGAGAGGAGATGGTTTGCAGAGGGACCACTCTTGCTCGGGGGCAGATGCCCGAGACGGCTGGTGCCTGCAGATGCTCAGGGATGTGCTGCAGATGCAGGCAGACCCTGCAGGCAGGGAGGCAAGGGAGAAATGACCCACGATTGCTGTTATCAGAGGAGAAAAAATCAGATTTACTAAGGAAAAAAAAATCTAAAAAAATTTTAAGATGCCTGTAAAAATGCCCACTTTTAAGTGCACCCTGAACTGTGAGTACTCCAGGTGGCAATGTTGGATCGGTGCAATGTTGCTGGGAGCGTCTCCCAGCTGTTGGAGGCTACTTTTCCTCCAACTCAGCTCTTTTGCCTGTAAGTACAACATACGGTTTGTAATTCTGCAAAGCATTTTGAGGTAAAAGTCAATCAATAACAACCGTTTCAAAGGGGAGACAGACTGGAAACGCTAAAGCACCAGAACTGGGCTGCAGCTGTGCTCCCGCTGAGGAACTGCGTACGCAGGAGGCATGGGGTGCTGCAGGGTGCTCCTCTGCATCGCCCTGAATTTCCCCCAGCGGCTTTGCTGGCTGGTGCCAAAGAAGTGCAGCAAACACAGCTGGCACAGCCCCAGCACACCCATCCCCAAAAAGTGTCCCTAAGGGCGCACGGGGCGGTTGCAGAAGGGTGTCACTTAGTCCCCGTGGCCCCAGTCTCTCTCTCGTCACCTGGTTCCTGGCACTTGCTGCTCATGTGTTTCTTTTTCCGACTCCCCTGGGACCATCCAGTGGGAAGCGGTTGCAAACCCACTCACTGTGTTGATGTTTCCTTCGTTCAAGGACAGGCAATTGCCGCAACAGGCATTTCGGCAACTCCGGCCCTCCCTCACCCCCGCGGCACCCTCCCTGCCCCGTGACGCTGGTGAAGGGTGCGAACCCCAGAGTGGGAAAATGAAGGTTATCCTTGGGAAAAATAAATGATTAAGTTAAATGGTCATGTTGCTGGTTTGATGGCTATCTCATCCCACGGGGTGTTTACGTCCCCCTCCCCGGCCTCGGCGCAGAATTGGGGCGGGAAGGGGCGACACGGGTGCGGGAGCTGCTCCACCCCTTGCCCTATTTACACCAAATAAACCTCCTGTACCGGCAGGCTGGCGCTCACCTTAAAAGTCAGGGCAGGTGACGGGGACAGAGGGGACCTGGCAGCAGGGCGCACCGGAGCCTGGGCACATGCTGCGGGTGGGGCTCAGCCTGCCCCACTCCACCGGGGGGGCAGCCGGCAGCTTCCCCGTGGCCGAGCCGGCCAAGGGCGATAACACGGGCACCGGGCAAGGTGAGTGAGCTGCAGCCGGGGTCAGCTGCACATCTCGCGCTGGGGGAGATGCAGGAGGCTCTTGCTGGCCCCGCTTGTGCCAGGGCCACAGCCAGCGGAGGAGAGGGGCTGGGGCAGACCACATTTCCTTCCCCAGTACGGCCGGCATGTCCCAGGGCGGGCAGAGCTGGAGCCACCAGCCAGCTGGGGGCACCGGCAGCTGAGTGGGCTCAGGTTGATGCTCCTCAGTACTTGGGGCAGGGCAGCACCTTCATCATGTCGCCGGCTGTGAGGACAAGGTGAATTTGAGGACCACGGTGGTGCAAACAGCCCCGCTTCAACCCCAGTGTTCATTTTAGCCTGATTTCTATGGCTAGAATCCTGCGTGACTGTACTGTCTTCAAAGCAGGGAGTCAGGCTGTGCAGCAGCTGGTTAAAACTGCTGCCCTTTCCCTGAACCAGAACTGAACCTGATCTGCTGGTTTTGCTGAATTTGAGCAGGGGCCAAACTGAACCAGAGAGCAGAAGCCAGAGCCGGACTCAGCCGGGGAGCAGCCCAGGTGCCCGGACCCCCTCAACGTGCCACCACGTGCTGCCACACACGCAGCACACGGGGCCAGGACTGTGCTGTCCCTCCCATCCCCTTGGAGCCAGAGCAGAGAGGTTTGGCTTGGTGCAAACCCATCCTAGACTCCCCAACCCAGCTGAGCACACCCAAGATAAATACATCAGAGAATTAATGTGTGCGCTAATCAACTTTGTCCTTGCCAATTAATCGCTGCCCAGCAGAATTCACCCATGCAGAGACAACTCCCGTCTCCTTGTACAGGGTTTGGAGCTGAGCTCTCACAACCCCAGGGAAAATGCTGCTCACTTCTCTCTAGGAGGAGCTCAAACTCTGCTCTTCCCAGAACAGGCTGGTGGCTGCCACAGTCCTGCCACGGTTCCATGTGTGGGAGCCCCCCCCGAAGGTCCCCCGGGGACCTTCCATCTCCAGGGGGCTTCCCAGCTGCTCGCCAGCCCCCGCATGCGGTCCCCTGGATGGGGTCTCTCCAGGTGCATGGGGGCATGTGGGAAACTGGGACCCCTTGGCACCCCGCAGACCATCCCCACACGCTTGGCGAGCCCCTCTCGCTGCAGCACCTTCTCCTTGCGCCTTCTCTCAGGCATCCAAGCGGCTGGAGGGGTCAGGAGACCTATTCAGGAGACTTTGGCAGGAGGCAGTAAAAGGGAGGGCAAACACCTGAGGCCGGCTTTGCCCGCTCTGTCTGGCCTCGTAGCAGCCTGGTCCTGGGCTGTCAGACCCAGACAGGACATTGCCTCCTGCCCGGCTCTGTCCTTGGGAGGGGACACAATGCAAATGGTCCTTCTCGGCCTCAGCGTTGCTTGGGCCCCTGCTGCCTGTGAGGTCCCTCCTCACCTCTGCAAAGCTGGGCTGGGACCAAGCTGCTCCTTACCCTTGGTGGTGTAACACTGCTGTCCTGTGGTCATCTCCAGGGGATGGGGACTGTGTCCCTGCTCTCTCCACCTCCCTTTCAGCAGGTCACAGGCTGGGAAGTCAGGAGTTCTTTCAGGGGTGCAAAGCCCCTCATGGTGTGAAGAGGCAGTCCTGACACACAGCTGGTACCTGGCCCCACGCTTCCCTGAGCCCCTGGATAGTGGTTTCACCAGAGGCCTGAGCCAATGTGAGCAGGTGAGGGCAAAGCGAGCAGCTCCAGCAGGCAAAGCCTTCTGAAAACCTTCCTTTTGCAAGGGGGAGAATAACTATTGAAATACAAGATGTTGCTTAAGACTTCAAAGTACGTGCCAGCCAGGGTGAAATGCTGTCAGCTGGGGCGGTGAAGCATGTTGAATAAAAAGTCTTTGTCCTACAGAGATGTTTGGCTCATCTCCAGTCACTGTCGTGATCACATCTGAGGCTGACACCTGGGACATCGATGCTTCCTCTTGTCTGGGCTGTGGACAGTTCGTGGATTGGGACAGGATGCCAGACCCAGAGCAGCAGGCACATATCCCGCAAGACATCCTCAGCAAGCCCCCGAAGGAGCTGAAGAAGCTGGCAAGAGAAGGCTACTGGGCAGCGAGCCGTGCTCTGAGAGCTCAGGTCTACCACCAGCTCATCCAGCAGGTTGCCTGCCGGCTCGTCACCCCAGATGCTCTTGTCTACAGGGATGTGGCGGGTCGGCTCTTTGGGAAGCTGAGTGTGAGCTCCCACCCTTTGCCCGAGTTCCTGGAAGGGTGCGCAATGCCCACATACTGCCTCAACCTGGAAGGGGTCACCGCCTTGAAGAAGATCCTCATCTGTGTTGGCAACCTTTTCCCCGACATAACCTACAGCCCCATCCTCCCCTCTCTGGTGGCTCTGCTGCTGCACTACAGCGAAGATGAAGCTCAGTGCTTTGAGAACATCTCTCGCCTCATCGCCAGCAATGCTCCCCACACCAGCTACATTGACCAGTCCTTCCTGGCCCACCAGGCCTCCTGCATGACTTTTGGGGATCTGGCCAACAAGCACTGCCCGGCAGCTCACAAACTCATAGCCAGCACCTCTGAGAATGTCTTTGAGGTCTACTCCGAATGGTTATCATGGCTCTTTCACGACCTCCCCTTCAATTACGCCATCCGCGTCTTTGACGTCTACCTGCTGGAGGGGCAGAAGGTTCTCTACCGCATTGCTCTGGCCTTGCTGAAGCAGTACAGGCTCTCGGTGACCTCTGAGCTGGAGGGGACCGGCATCAAGGCAGACCTGCAGGCTTTCGTGCAGAACATTGCTGAGCACGTGACTGTCGACAAACTCCTAGAGAGAGCCTTTGGCATCCGGCTGTTCTCCCGCAAAGAAATCTGGCTTCTCCAGATGGCCAACAGAAAGGCGTTAATGGAGAGGGGCATAACCATGGTGCAGAGCCGGTAAGGAGACCTCTCTGTTTGCCAGCTCTTGGGGCTAAGCAGACAAAATATGAGTTACACTGGAGGTACAATACAGGGGGAATTTCAGGTATCTCCCACAGCTTTGGTTACACTGGGTGCCTCACAGCCCCTCGTGGGGGACCCTGTTAGGAGGCACAGTACAGTTAGAGCTAGTGATGTCAACAGAAAGCTCATGATACAAAAAGCATGACAAAACTTGATGCACAGGGGCTGCACCCCTAAAAGCAGATGGGCACCCCAGCTTCTCAGTAATGGATGTCCTCCCTCGTGCAGGCAGTCCTTCCACCTGGCCGTGGACATGCAGAACTTCAGCTCCAGCACTGTAACAGCTCAGGAGATGCGCATCGTCTGGTCCTGGATCCCTGAGCGCTTCTCCCTCTTCCCCCCGTTGCTGCTCTTCTCCACCTCAGAAGATGGGTGCAGCCTGCAGAGGTAAAGCGTCATCTGCCCATTGGGTCATGTTGCGTTGGATGGGCCAGGCGTAAAACTGGATAGAGGTTGGTGGTGTAGAAAGGAGCAACATGTAGTGTCCGTGGGGTACACCTGAGGTCTCCTGGGGACTCTCTTGGCCTCGATTCAAGATCTTCAGGGTGGTCTGGGCTAGTGCTGGCTGTAGGGGAGAGGGCTGAGGCTTGGTCAGATGGCAATCAGCAACTGAGCCCTGCGGATGTGCTGTGCAGCGGGATGTCCCCATGTGCCATGCCGTGCTGGGCATGCTACGATCGGCCAGGTCCAGCCAGCACGCCATCCCCAGGGCTCCAGCTCCCTCTCAGCGGCATGGAGCACAGGGCAACTGCTGGATGCTGCAGTCAGTGCTGCGGCTCAAAACTGAGCTGGAAAACGAGTTTGCCATTGACTTCCCAAGCCATGAAGCAGCAAAAGCCTTCCAGTGCGCTGAGGCTGCCTTTGCATGAATGTTTTCAGGCAGGAAACCCAAACCTGCTCCTCTGTAGGAGCACATTAAGCTGAGAGGTTGCACTTGCAGAGGAGGCAGAGCTCAGGGCAGGGGCAGACAGCATGTGGGTACGTCCTGCGATGGTGAAGACATCAAACCCTCTAAACACAAATTAAGAGAGCCCAAGTGTCATGGCCAATGCCCAAAACTGCAACAGAAAGGCCAGTGTCAGCGCTGGAGACAACCCAAGGCCCAGTGACACCCAGTGCCACGGCCATGGAGTGAAGGGTGCCGTGGGAACCTGGGACATCCCCGCAACGCTTGGTGCCAGGGTGTTTCTCCACTGAGATGCAGCTTGGTGCCAACCGGGAAGGGACGCGGGGCTGCCCAGGGACTGGATGCTGCCCATGGCACCCTGGTTGTCAGGGTGGTGTTTAAAGGCAGGGCTGCGGTGGTAGTGCCTCCCTTAGCACCACGAACATGCTCCCCCAGCCCGGGAGGGGCGAGCAGGCACCCCGCGGCACAGTGGAGCAGCCCCATCCTGGGCAGCACAGTCCTGCGCCCTTCCAAGGCAGCAACAGGGTGCAGAGCCCAGATTATGAAACACATCCAGATTAATAGCAAGCTCATTTGGTAAACTCCCCCCATGAAGCATCTCCCCAGCCTGGTGCCTGAGGGTAGGGTGGGAGGATTTCATGTTTGGATTTATCTGAGCTATTACCTGCTTCACCAAGCAAAAATGATGACTTGAGAAGTCCCATAAGCCAACTCCCTCTGTTCCTGCACAAATACTGAAGCTGCTTGAGCTACGTGATTATGAGTTTCTGCTGCTCTCCTTCCACAAGCTCCCTCAGGCCAGCTGCCAGCACAGCAACAGGCTGAGAAGAGCTGCCACCACTCCCCATTGTCCTTCACAGCCTCGTGCTCGCCACATGCCCCGGCTCCCCACGTAGCATGCTGCTCCCGGGTCTCAGCCCCCCACCAACCCGGCCTCCTTGTTCATCTCTGCAGGTTTTACGCATGCTGTGAAGGCTACGAACCGACGGTGCTGCTCGTAAAAACAACAGAGGGGGAGGTAAGTATTTCCCAAGCAGGGAAGTGGGCTGCGCTGGTGCTGATGTGGGGAAAGGGATAGGGTGGTTGACCCCACTGGCACATCTTGGAGCAGCCACAGGGCTCCGCAGTCCCTCTCCTGCCCTGCCCTGGGGTCGCTCCCAGCTCCCAGGGGAGAACAAATCACACCCCCCAGCACCAAGAGCCATCTTAGGCACGGGCTGGTCTAAAGGGTGCTGCTGGGGGGAAACAAAGGAGGAGTCAGTGAGATAGAGAGAGGCTATGAGTGGTACTCTTTTATTGCAAATACAGACTAAATCATGAAGTCCTTGCTAAGCAGACTTCCCTGAAATCAGCAGATGCTTTGCCTGAGCCAGGACTTGCTTTCAATGCATTAAATGCAAGGATCTCTCTCTGATCACAAGAGCAGCCACATAAGGGAAATGGAGGAGAAATAAGGACAGCTTCTGCAATATTTGAAAGTTGTGAAGTAACTGCCAAAAACCCCTGAGCCCGACGACTCATAGAGTGGCTCATAAACCCGTATTTTATCTCTCCACTCTTCACCAACCAGCAAAGGCAAGTTCTATAAATTGTTCAGGCACCCCAAAGATTTATTGACCTACCAGTCCTGATTTCCCAAGCCTGACACTTCAGCGTGTGTGGAGATAAACACCCTGCCACCCCCTCGGGCCTTGTGCAGACAAGGGAAGGTGACTTATAAAACATTGTTTCCTGCATGTTTTAGCTCATTTTATTCCTTAGCTAGTACCAAGGACAGGCACAAGTTCCCACTTCTTGGTAGGTCCCCTCCAGCCGTGGTCAAGTCAAGGACATCCACACCAGGGTCAGCCTGACCATGGGTGGAAGAACCCCTGGGGCTGCTTAAAAGCCTTGTAGGTAAAAAACAATGTGTTACCTGAGTCTTTGCCATTTTAAAACACATTTTCTCTAAAGACTTATAAAATGGGCGACTACCTCACCACCATCCAGGGCAAGGACTCCTAGACCCCTGTCCACAGCACGTTGCAATACTGTTCGTATAACACTCTGAGCCACATGGTTATCCCTTTCCATTGCCGGGAGCTGGGCTGGGCTCTGGGGCGGGAGGCACAGCTCCTGCTCCCAAGCCCAGGCCAGGGAACACACCAGCACAGCCAAACCAGCCCTGCTCAATCAAGCAGCATGCAGCTCACTGCAATCACCTCTGCTGCACAAGAGCAACCTCCCAAATCTCCCAGGGTCCCCCTTAGGCACTGAAGCTGAGCAGACTCATGTCCAGAGCACCAGTGACTTGTCAGGGCAGGATTGAGGTGGCAGAGCAGAATTTGGCTCTCCGATTCCTCCAGGGGATCTTGCAGAGCCTTCCCCTCCTGAATGCACATGCGATGGCTGGTGTTTCTGGGGCTTGCTCTGGTCCCAGCCGTCTCCCCTGCTGACTCCCTGCAGCACTGACAGCGCCCTGTGCTCTCTCCCGAAGGTGTGCGGGGCATTTCTCTCCTCTGACTGGAGTGAAAGGAAAAAGAATGGGGCAACATCAGGCTTTTTTGGGACAGGGGAGTGCTTTGTCTTCACTGTAAGTCACATTTCATTTCTGGGTTTACACTTACGCATTTGTCTGTTAATTACTTTTTCCTTTACCCCTCTGACAACTCAGGGCATGGTGGCACCGAGCTGCTTCCTTACCATGGTCCCACCACTGCCCCTTAGCTCTGGCAGGAGGCAGCAGCACAGAAATTGCTGTGCTGGACCAGAGCAAATGGAGACTGAACTCCTGCCTTGGGCGAGCCAGCTTGCCCCGAGCCCCCGAGGCAACGTGCAATAACCCCAGGTGGGTCTCGGAGCATCCTCCTGGGATGACAGCAGGGCAACACGTGCAGCAGGGCGGGTTTCTGCCCTGTTTGCTCAAGGCAGCTCCTGGACGGAGCATTCCCAAATCAGCCCTGGCGTCCCTCCAGAGGGAGCAGGCTGAGTTGGTCCAAGAGATCCTGGGGACAAAGTCCAGCATCCAAGCGGTATCCCAGCAGCGTCCATTCAGCATCCACCCGGCTATGTGGGCAGCAGGTTTGCCCATCTCTGGCAGCAACTGGCAAAGACAAAACCAACTGCTCAGCCACAGCCACCTCCAGAGCAGCCCTGGCACTGCCAGGGCACCTTGTCCCTTCCCTGCCCCCGGTCTGGAGCTGGCATGCACCATTTGGCTTCCCCCAGCAATGGAGCGATGCCCCAAAGGACAGGGCTCACCACATTTCTCCTGCTTTTCAGGTGCGCCCCGAGACAGAGAGGTACGAGTGGGTATTTATCAAGAAGCCAGAGCTGGCCAAAGCCGTGCCACGCTCACGCCAACGGTCGCCTTCCCCCTTTCCTGCGTCCCTCCTTGGCTCCTCCCCGGACAGCCGCAGCACCAGCTCGAACCGCCTCACCGTGCCCATGCCGCAGAGGAAAGGCCGTCTCTCCCCATTTCTGGCCATCAGGCATTTCCTTCTGCCTTCCAAAACAGCCTCCATGTTCATGTCTGGGTCACGGGAAGGGATCATTATTGGTAATTACTGAACGGTGGGCACCCACCCACTGACACACCGCTGCTTTGGCCAAAAGGGGCTTTACTCCAGATTAAAATCTGAGCTGCCTGTAGCGGCAAAGACCTCCAGGTTTAGGATACGAACTTAAAGTCAGGGGAGATGAAGTCATGCCCTTCTTCCCCAAATTATCAGGAGAGTGCAAAGCTGCACAAGGGCAAGGCTTCTCCTTCTGAGAGCCCCAGAGGGGCTGTGTCAGCCAAGGGGGAGCACCACAGCCCAAACCTCCTGGCGAGGTTTGCATTTTTGGGGCTGACATCTCCTTTCCCAGCCCTTCCCTCCGCTTTGGGCGGGATGGAGAGGAGCTGCAGGTGGGGATCAGCCCGAGGAAGGGCCGGGCATGGTCACCCAGAGCAGACAGGCCAGCTGCCTGCCCATGCTGCTGTCTGCCGGGTGGGGCCTGGGCATGGGGTTTGAGTCTTTGTGCCCCGCTGCCACGAGGGTGGGTTCGCAGAGGACTGCAGCAAGTCCTGCAGCCCTGATGGCTGCCTCTGCCTCCCTTCCAGCCCTCAGGAGCAGGATCAGGGCAAGCCTGCCTGCAGGGACACAAGGAGCTTTCCTTGTTCTCCAGCTCTCCAAGCAGTTTAATAATTCAGCTTGTGCTCGCACAACCTCTGGCATTGGGTGCTGTGTGCCAGCTGCCCTGCAGACAGCTCTCCGGGAGCTCTGCCCCCATGCTGACATCCCAATCAGCAGAGAAGGCAGCTCAGGGCACCCCCAGCCCAGCTCTGCGCTGTGGCCAAAGGACAGAAAGCCAGGAGATTGGCACAGCTGTGAGAGACCTTGGTGGCTGGGCCAGCGTCCCTGCTTGAGCAGCCATGCGGGGAGAGCAGATCCCGACCACCTTGCTTGCTTTTGCAGGTGGAGGGGGAGGCCAAGCTCTGTCCCTCGACGCCAACCTGCTCTGGGGGCGCACGGAGCACTGCGAGACCTTCGACAACCCTCCGCTCTGCCAGGAGAACTTCAAGGTGCAGCTCTTGGAAGTGTGGGGCTTTCAAAACGCCTAGGTCCCGTGGGGACGGCCCCTCACTGCGCCGCCCTCGGAGATGGGGACCCCTCACCGTGCTGGCCGCCGCCCTGGCCTGCCTGCTGTGGTCTCTGCCAGCAGCGCCGCGGACACCTCCACTCGCCATCCTCCCCTTCATGGTCAGCTGCCATGGTGGTGTGGAGAAAGGGCAATGCAGTGCCAGCAACGGGACGGTGGACGCTGCCTTTGGGGACTTTTGAGGTCCCCTCCTGCAGTTTAGACCCAGCCTGCTCCACCCAGTCTGTCCCAGTTTAGGATGCTGGAGGTCCAGTGTTTCTCACACCTCCCTGGCCTGTTTGTGGCTTGGGGGTCAACAGCAGTACCCCAGCACAGGCAGACTTTGTTGGAATTTTGAGCCTAGGAAAAACCCAACACTGAGGTACAAAGCTCACCAGAAACACTCTCAGACCCCACGTTCCTGTGGCCCCAAGCCCAGCGCCACCCTTCAGGCCACACGCAGAATTCTGCAGCCTTTGTGGGTTACCAGGCCTCCCCTGGCATCACGCACTGATCACAATCCAACACAGTGCAAGAGACTCTTTTTGTCCGTCGCTGAAACTGCTGATCAGCGATTAGCAAAGTCCTACCCGGTGTTTATACACCGGCAGCCAATGAGAACCCCCAGCTGTGTACCTGCCTTGTCATTTTTGTATTAAACCGAAGATCTATATTCACCACAAAGGGCTGATGTAAGACTGCAAGCAGTGAATACATACGAGCCTTAACCAATGTGCCCCGACTGCCTGGGGTCAGGACAACGGGAGATGTGCCATTTTAAGACATGAAATGAGAATGTGTACACGTAGCTCGGTCAGACGAGGCAACCCCTGCGGGAGGGTTGTAGACCACAGAGATATCATTCTGGCTGCAGGATGAGAACATCTCCCACGTCCAAATATATCTTCCTCTTGTGGTTTTATCTTTCATATATTCCACTTCTCAAGCTATTCAGAGCAGGAGCTATCACTGCCTCGGTGTCTGCTTCAAGCGATGGCAGGAGGTTGTGGGCAGGAGCAGGCGATGGTGCCAAGCTCACACTGCACCAGCCATGCGGCAGACCTAGGGATCGCTCGTAGCCTTCAAAGGGTAGCAGGGTAAGGCGAGGAGGTGAGGCACAGCCCTCTGTGCCCCTGTGCCTGGCCTTCGCCCACAGAGCTCCAATGAAAGACCACCACAGAATTACTCTTTCCCTTCAATTAAAAAGCTCTGCTAGAGTGCCCTCAGTATTTCTTTCTTTCCATCATCACATACTGGACTCCCTGTCCAGCTGAAAGTTTCCCCTGGGAGTCCCTCTCCCCTCCAAAGAGGCTGTTTCTCTCCACCCAGAGATGTACAGGATGCAGGAGATGCCTGGAAGTGCAAAGCCTTTCACTAGCAACCCGGCCTGACCTCCTCTCAGCAGCCTTCAGAGTATTTCCTTGTAAGGGGCAAGCAGGCCCTGTCTAATGTACTGAAATACCAGATGCTGGGGCTGTATCGTGCAGGCCGTGGATGGTTCCGATGCAGCAGCAGAGCCTGCGAGTCTCTTTAGGCTGTGCATGCTGTGTACCTACGCTGCCCGCCGATCAGAGCCGTAAATCCCAACGGATGTCAGTCCACTTAGTGCATTCACTGCCTGCCATCTGATGAGCGCCTTTGCCATTTCTGAAAGGGACACTGCAGTCCTTTCTTCTGATGCTTTATTCCATTACTGAATAAAGTTCAAAACTCTTGGAGAATTAAAAAAAAACCTGAAACCGTGCAGGGGAAGCAGAGGGGCTGGAAAGCCAAGAGGACATTGTAAGGGGATATAAAGAGATCTTTCACCTGTGCAGTGTGTGAGCACAGTAGGGTCAGCAGGGACCAAACCCCGGCGGCTCTGGGTGAGCCGGGGCTGGGAGAGGGGCGAAGGGCAGCACTGGCCATGTCTACCCCTCACTGGCAGCCTCGGCAGGCAGTGGCCGGGCCCCTTGCCACTTCAGCCCTGCGGCTCCTCGCCCAGACGGTGCAGCGCACCGTGGCTGCTGCTCACACCACAGGCCGGGCCATCACGCCTCAGCTGCAGCAGGCGCTGGGTCCCATGCCCCTAAGGGCAGGCCGCACGGCCACACTTGGTTCGTTAGAATCGTGGAATCACAGAATGTCCTGAGTTGGAAGGAACTCACAAGGATCATCGAGTCCAGCTCCTGTCCTTGCACAGGACAACCCCAAATTCACACCGTGTCTCTGAGGGCATTGGCCAAGTGCTTCCTGAGTATCGTCAGCCTTGGAGCCATGACTGCCTCCCTGGGGAGCCTGTTCCAGTGCTCCACCACCCTCTGGGTGAAGAACCTTCTCCTAATATCCAACCTAAACCTCCCCTGGCACATCTTCCTGCCGTTCCCTCGGGTCCCATCACTGGTCACCAGAGAGAAGAGATCAGCGCCTGCCCCTCCTCCTCCCCTTGAGAGGAAGCTGCAGACAGCAATGAGGTCTGCCCTCAGCCTCCTCTTCTCCAGGCTGAACAAACCAAGTGACTTTAGCCACTCCTCATACGGTTTCTCCTCTAAACCCTTCACCAACCTCGTGGCCCTCCTCTGGACACTCTCTAGTAGCTTTATATCCCTGATGCACTGTGGCGCCCAAAACTGCACACAGCCCTCGAGGTGAGGCTGCACCAGTGCAGAGCAGAGCGGGACGATCACCTCCCTTGACCGGCTGCGATGCAGTGCTTGATGCACCCCAGGGCACGGTTGGCCCTCTTGGCTGCCAGGGCACACTGTTGGCTCATGTTCAACTTGCCGTCGACCAGAACCCCCAGGTCCCTCTCTGCAGAGCTGCTCTCCAGCCTCTCGTTCCCCAGTCTGTATGTACATCCAGGGTTGCCGTGCCCCAGGTGCAAAATCCGGCACTTGCCCTTGTTAAACTTCATACAGTTGGTGATTGCCCAGCTCTCCAGTCTGTCCAGATCTCTCTGCAGGGCCTCTCTGCCCTTGAGAGTGTCATAGAATCATTAAGGTTGGAAAAGACTTCTAAGATCATCAAGTCCAACCATCAACCCAACACTACCATGTCTCCTAAACCATGTCCCCACGTGTCGCGTCTACACGTTTTCTGAACACCCCCAGGGATGGTGACTCCACCACCTCTCTGGGTAGCCTGTTCCAATGCCTGACCACTCTTTCAATAAATACAGTTTTCCTAACATCTAATCTAAACCTCCCCTGATGCAACTTGAGGCCATTTCCTCTCGTCCTATCACTAGTGACTTGGGAGAAGAGACCAACACCCACCTCACCACAACCTCCTTTCAGGTAGCTGTAGAGAGCGATAAGGTCTCCCCTCAGCCTCCTCTTCTCCAGACTAAACACCCCCAGCTCCCTCAGCTGCTCCTCATCACACTTGTGCTCCAAACCCTTCACCAGCTTCGTTGGCCTTCTCTGGACACGCTCCAGCACCTCAATGTCTTTCTGAGGGGCCCAAAACTGAACACAATATTCAAGGTGCGGCCTCATCAGTGCCGAGTACAGGGGCACGATCACTGCCCTGCTCCTGCTGGCCACCTTATTCCTGATACAAGCCAGGATGCTGTTGGCCTCCTTGGCCACCTGGGCACACTGCTGGCTCATGTTCAGCCGGCTGTCAGCCAGCACCCCCGGGTCCTTCCCTGCTGGGGAGCTTTCCAGCCACTCTTCCCCAAGCCTGCAGCGTTGCATGGGGTTGTTGTGACCTAAGTGCAGGACCCAGCACTTGGCCTTGTTAAACCTCACACAGTTGGCCTCAGCCCATCGATCCAGCCTGTCCAGATCCCCCTGCAGAGCCTTCCTACACTGGAGCAGATCAACACTCCCACCCAATTTGATGTCAACAGCTCCTCCCAATTTTGTGTCATCAGCAAACTTAATCAGCATTCCTTCCAGTCCCACATCCAAGTAATTTACGAAGACATTAAAGAGTAACAGCCCCAAGATGGATCCCTGCGGAACCCCGCTAGTGACTGGCCGCCAGCCCAATGTAACCCCATTTACTATAACCCTTTCTGCCCGACCCGTCAGCCCATTGCTCACCCATTGCATTAGGCATTTATCCAGCTGTGTGCTGGGCGTTTTGTCCAGGAGGAGACTGTGAGAGACCGTATCGAAAGCTAATCCGTGAGCTAATCGATTCGCCAAGGCTCCTCAGCGGGGGCGGACACGCGGGGGGGGCGGCGGCCCGCCGAGCCGCCTCAGGGCGGGGGGGGCAGACGGCCGCCCGCCGCCCGACACCGCCCCCTGCCGGCCGGGCGGGGGATGGGGCGCGGCCTGTCCCGGCGCGCAGGCGCGGTTGCCATGGCGGCGCGTCCTGCGCGAGGGGCGGCGATGGCGGCCGTGGGGCGGGTGGGCGAGCTCTCGCTGAGGGCGGCCATCGGCTTCAACGGTACTGCGGGGGCAGCCGGGGACCGTGGGGGCTCCCGGGGGGGAGCGGGCTGTGGGGGCACCGGGGGGCAGCGGTGGGGCAGGGGTTGCCAGCGGGCAGGGTGAGGGGAGGGGTGACCCCACGGGGGGCAGCCGTGGGTCTTGGCTGGGGCTGCAGTGCTGTGGGGTGAGGCGGGAGCAGCGGGGTCCCCCCTGCTCCCCTCGCCGCCTCCTCCTGCTCCCCTCGCCCAGCGCCTGAGACGCACGCAAAGTTAAGTACAGGAAAAGTTTGACTGAACTGCGGGATTATTATGAATTTTTTTCTAATTACCCAGCTTACTAGAACAAGAAGAGTTTCATTTCAGAATAAAACCAACTCAGCTTGTGCAAAATACTGTCATGAACACCCCTGTGACCCAGGGATGGGGGCTAGGTGCCAGGGCTTCTCCCGCCAGCCGCCTTCTCGGGAAATTCGAGGCTTTGCAGCTATTTTGAGGCAGGTCACGGCAAGGTGGGCCGGTGATGTGGCCTCCATCAACCAGCAGGTGCACCTGGAGAACCCTCTGTGCTGAAGGGCTCAGACCTCTGGGCCAGTTAAATCTCCTGGCAGCTGTAGGAAGCACAGTGCCGTCCGAAATGTGTCAAGGTGACCCTACAGTTTTACACGGGGTTGTTCTGCTGAACAGCTTTGGGGGGAGCTAGAAAGCTCTCGGTTTTGCCCTCCTTGTGAGATAAACCTTGGAGAACAAGCGATTTCCCCTTAGGGAGTGCGATAAGCAAGGCCACCAGCGCGGAGGTGTTGGGGAGAGGTCAGCCTGTGCTTGGGACTTTGGGCAGGGGAGGAGAATTTGCCTGCAGCCCCCAGAACCGTTAACAGCCAGCAGATCTATCACTCCTTTCTCTTGCAGGGCACGTACCCTGTGGCCTCATCTGCCACCCTGATAAGGAGCATGTTCTCTATCCCCTGGGATGTACCGTAGTTATTCAAGACCTGGACAGTAAGAAACAGGCTTTTTTGCATGGCCACACCAATAATGTCTCCTGTGTCGTCGTATCCAGGAATGGGATGTACGTTGCTTCCGGACAAGTCACTTTCATCGGCTTCAAGGTGGATAATGCTCTAATTTTAATTGCGCAATATTGACCAAAGAAATTGGAGTTGGCTTGCCAGTGGAACCCTGGGGAAGGGAACACCTTTCATTTATTTTTTCTTTTGTTGGAAAACAAATGCCTAGAGTGGGAGGATGTTGCAGAGAATGGGAAATTGTGGTTAATCCATTGCTGGATGTGCCTTTATGTTTTTGTAAAGTATTAAGCAGTCTCCCTAGGATTGAGTTAACTAGATTGAGGGATTTCTTAGTTCCGGTCCTTTTTATCCAAAGTGTTGTGGGCATGTGGCAGCCTAAATCTCATTAGACATTCATTAATAGATGGTGTTATATTTAAAGTGAGACCTGAGTTCCAGAGCTGCTTAGGACTTTCAAAAGCCCTTGACAGGTACCTACCTGCATTTTTAGACCTCTAAAGTTCTTTATGGTTTAATTTTTGCCTATTTGAAAAGACCCTGAGATGCATGGAAGGAATCAAGTATTAGCATTTTCAGTATTTTAAAATCTAAGTCAAATACTCAGTGTCTCAGGGTAAATTTTGATTCTGAAATGAAGTAGAGCTACTCAACCAGTAAGCTGGAATAATGTTTCTTGCAGCACCTAATCTGAAGCATATTCATGTCAGCAGAGCCCTGGGCTGGATAGAAGCTAACCTTAAGCTGGGCTGCTTCTAACAACTTTCCTGCCAGAGCAAGCTGTTAATTCTAATCCTGCATGTTATATCTAATGCTCTGGTTTTGACCCCTTCCGCTTTGCACCTCAGGCAGACATCATTCTGTGGGATTTCCAGAAGAAGGAGTTACTTGCTCGGCTGTCGCTGCATAAGGGTAAAGTTGAAGGACTAGCGTTTTCTCCAAACAGTCTTTATCTCATGTCGCTGGGAGGCCAGGACGACGGCAGGTAACGATCTCTGCTTCTTGCCACAAGATTTCTGATGAGTTGTAGGGCGTCAAAGAATGCTCTTAGGGAGTACTGGCTCCTCCCTCTTCTGGCAGTCTGACTCTTTCCCCTGTTGATGTCTCTCCTCAGTGATCCAGCTCTGTCTGATGGGAAGCTGGGTGGGTACTGTGGGCAGAGCGCAGGGTATGGGGAAGCAGCTGAAGGAGAAGACGAGGGGAGCAGCTCGTTCTTAAGCTGTGTCATTGCCCAGAAACCTTATGGAGCCTGCATGGCTAGCTGGCTTAATGCACTGCCCTGAAGAAATATACATTTCACTGAGGGCTTGCTTTGACACACAGACAAGTAAGAGTGGAATGAAAAGTGATTTTAAATCAGATTCTATGAGTAGCCTAAGATATGGTTTGAGTCGTGCTCAGCAGAAGGAATCCGACAAATACACATACCCTGGCTTCAGGAGCAGGGGATGTAAACTGCAGTTCCACACATTTGTGATAAGGTTTTTCTTGGGTAAAACCTCTACAAAGTTATTGTGTATCCTGGTGGGAACAGACTGCAGGAAAATACGTTTTGTCTTGCTTTTGTTTTTTAATAATTTGTTTGTAAGTAATGTCAAAAAGCAAAGCAATTTAAAGCCCCTCCTTCTGCAGCGTGGTCGTGTGGCATGTTGGTAAGAGAGAGGCCATCTGCGGGAGCCCTGCCTCGGCATGCAGCGCAGGGAACGCAACTGTCGTGGTGTGCTTCAACTGCAGAGATGAGATGTTTGTTACTGCTGGAAAGTAAGGTTTTATTTAGATGAAAGAAATGAGGGAAAGAACCCGTGGACTTATTTCCTTTTACAAAGAGTCTTTACTTAAATACAAGGAAACTTAAGCAACTGTGTGCTCATGTTTTTTCTTTTTGCTCTGAATGGACCCACAAATATCCATCAGCTTGTCCCTTTAAGGCATTTCTGCTTGTTCTACAACAATATGTTTTCAAAGCAGCACACAGGGACCCGCATGCAGCACTTCTGGTCCTGATAGCAGGATTTTGTACTCAGCATTCCCCATGCAGTGTTTAAAATATTTAGTTGCCAGTGTTTACACAAGAAAAGCAGTCAATAAGTGGCTCTGAACAAGGGTTAATTAATGTAGAAACAATGATATCTTGCAGGTCATTGGATCATCTCCTACCCTCACCAGATGTGATGTACCATTGGTCACTGGCTTGTAACAAAATTTTGTACAAAAAGGCACATTCTGTATGGATTTGAGACAGCCCCCATATATGTAGCCTGACATTTAAACGTGTTGAGGACCTGCACCTCCCTTTAAATCAGGGAAGGCTTTGGATGCTCTTGGCTGCATTTGCGCTTATAAGTGCTGGTCTTTGCAATTTTAACACTTTGTTAAATGTTAGGGTGACTGTAAAGATTTAATATTGGCTCCTATGTTGTCAATTAAATTGTGGTAGAAAACAGCTGCAAATGTCCCGTACCATTCATTTTCTGTTCTAGGATCTCAGATTTCCACAGTGCATGTCTCTTTGGGAAATTAATTGTCAAGGTTGTTACATACTCCTCCGTAATCCTCGTATATGTTTTTGCTGAACCTTTAAGATTTTTTCATTTACTTGGAAAAAGTTACTGTAAGAGACAGCAGAAAATATAGAGACTTACTTCTGGCCTCTCTGATATTGTTCTTTTCCTCCTTATTAAAATTTCAGAGTAATGTAGCCTTGTAAAGGCTTTTTAATTCTTCTAGTTGTGAAAAAACTTGGGTGTTTCTGCATATATGGATTCGATCCCACTGTATTCTATCTTACAGTGGGACCATTCGAGTATGGGAACTGGATCTAGCAAATAGGAAAATCCGGCCGACTGAATGCCAGACAGGGCAACTGAGGAGAGTGATCATGTGTGTTAAGGTAAGTTTCAGCCAAATGATTTGGCTAAACTACGAAAGTCTCTACAGACTAGAGAAAACCCATAAGCTTTTCCAGTAATGCTAGAAATGCCAATTACAACTGCATGATGGCAGTGAAGTTAGCAAGTGTTGGCTCATGGCAGATGGTCTCCCACAGTTACTGTATCCTGGGAGTGTTTTGAATGCTTCTGAAGAGAAGCAGCATGTATTTTAGTCACAGGCTCTAGCACCCAGAGAATCCCACTTTTGCTTGAAAATATTATCTAGATTTGGTTAGAAAATGTCTTGCATTCAGTGGTGTTATGGATCTTTCAGTGTGACGGGATGAAAACATTGGCTGTATCCCCTCAGGTTGAATCTTGACAATGCACTGAAATAAAGCTATTTATCCAGCCCAGTGCTAGGCTTGGGACAAGTGTCTCGGTATCCAGACCATGATCTCTTTTTTTATGCTTTCCTATAGATGGCAGATGATGATAATTATTCTTATATTGGCACATCAAGTGGTGATGTCCTGAAAGTGAATACAAACAACAACCTGATGACTGACTATGGGCCCCAGAAGGAGAAGTTTAGCTCAGTGAGTAGCAGCTCTGTGACTTGAATTTTTTCCTTATCCTCCTTTTTGTCAGTAACTGAAAGTAGGACAACCTCCAGGAGAACCATTGCAAGGTTGATTCACAGACCAACCCTTTTTCTGTGCTATTAGTTCTTTGTGTCTCAGTCTTGATCCTGAAGGCTGAGACCATTAGCCCAGCTTTGTTCACTTTCATTTGGCTCAGAATTTGGGTTTTACCTGAATCTCATGTGTCATCCCACAAACTCTCTTTTATGATAAATCTGGTAAAAGTCATAAGAAGTGAAAAACAATCATAAAAATGGAGTAGTTCCTGAATTCTCTTTTTTTTTTTAGGAAGATACTAGCTGGAGAGAGACAGAGGATATTCCTGGGAAGACTGGTAGAAGTGCTTATTTGAGAGGCTTTCCCGCATTTATGGCTATAAGGTCCTATATTCAGATCTTACAGATTTGTTAAATTGTCTGGGCTGACATTTTCCAAGGCAGCTGTTTACCACAGGAAGAGTACTCTGGAAATGCTTCAAAACACTGCAACTGCTCTTAAAAAAACACCAACCCCCTAGATTTTTGTGTTTGTTCCCCATACCATTCCTCCCCCTTCCCTTTGGGAAGTTGTCTTTTTGAAATTCTGATTCTGCCAGCAATGAGGCAGAGGTCTTACTGAAAAAGGTAGTGCAGATAATATAATTAAAGAGTTTATTACAATGCATATGCACAACTGGGACAAAACAAGGTTGCCCAGGGTACGTTGATTCTATTGCTTTATAACTTCTGAGTGCTTGACTTCATAACCCCAAAGTTCTTTTAACTTAGCTTTTTTTTGTCTATAATTGGGACTCATGGGTCTCGGTATGAGTATGCTCAGATGGGAGTATCTCCTGAATAAGGGGCTTTTGGCCTTTCATTGTACAAGAATTCTGCATGCAGGGAGCTGTAGTGATAAACAATCAGCACCAGCTAGTACGCTTGCTCTTGATTTCTCTTTATTTGTTGCTATAAAAGACTTCTTGTAGTTTCTCAGTTTGTACCCAGTGGAGGGAGTGATACCTAAGGAATTCAAACACTTCCGTGAAAAACTTTCTTGCATAAGGTTGAATGTATTTTGCGATGCTATTAGCAACCATGAAAATCAGTCAGCAGCAGGGGAAGCAATGCAGTTGGAAGTACTGAATGTACTTGTTAGGGATGCCATGGGGAAGCTGTCCTACAAAGAAGCTGATCTTGTTTGAGGGCAAACACAGGACTAGCAAGAACTGTAAGAAAAATTCAGCAGTCAGCCCCAAAGAAAGAGCTACTCTGGACTGCTTTCTCTAAACCTCCTGAACTTCGCTTGTACCAACACATGTACACACAAACCATATGCGTGCCCGTTCAAAATGTAGTGTCTCTTGAGTTACAAATGCATGCCCATATCTCTGGGATAACTTGGAGCCACTGAATTCTTTGAAATATATTTCAATGTTTATCTATTCCAGAATAGAAGGTTGGAGAAGTTATTACTCGTTTTTCCCACTTGCATTCGTAGAATCATAGAATGTCCTGAGTTGGAAGAGATCCACTAGGATCATCAAGTCCAGCTCCTGTCCTTGCACAGGACAACCCCAAATTCACACCGTGTCTCTGAGGGCATTGGCCAAGTGCTTCCTGAGTATCGTCAGCCTTGGAGCCATGACTGCCTCCCTGGGGAGCCTGTTCCAGTGCTCCACCACCCTCTGGGTGAAGAACCTTCTCCTAATATCCAACCTAAACCTCCCCTGGCACATCTTCCTGCCGTTCCCTCGGGTCCCATCACTGGTCACCAGAGAGAAGAGATCAGCGCCTGCCCCTCCTCCTCCCCTTGAGAGGAAGCTGCAGACAGCAATGAGGTCTCCCCTCAGCCTCCTTTTCTCCAGGCTGAACAAACCAAGTGACTTTAGCCACTCCTCATACGGTTTCTCCTCTAAACCCTTCACCAACAGCGTGGCCCTCCTCTGGACACTCTCTAGTAGCTTTATATCCCTGATGCACTGTGGCGCCCAAAACTGCACACAGCCCTCGAGGTGAGGCTGCACCAGCGCAGAGCAGAGCGGGACAATCCCCTCCCTCGACCAGCTGCAATGCAGTGCTTGATGCACCCCAGGGCACGGTTGGCCCTCTTGGCTGCCAGGGCACACTGTTGGCTCATGTTCAACTTGCCGTCGACCAGAACCCCCAGGTCCCTCTCTGCAGAGCTGCTCTCCAGCCTCTCGTTCCCCAGTCTGTATGTACATCCGGGGTTGCCGTGCCCCAGGTGCAAAATCCGGCACTTGCCCTTGTTAAACTTCATACAGTTGGTGATTGCCCAGCTCTCCAGTCTGTCCAGATCTCTCTGCAGGGCCTCTCCGCTCTCCAGAGTGTCAACAGCTCCTCCCAATTTTGTATCATCAGCAAACTTAATTATCATTCCTTCAAGTCCTGCATCCAAGTCATTTACTAAGACATTAAAGAGTACTGGCCCCCAAATGGATCCCTGCGGAACCCCACTAGTGACTGGCCGCCAGCCCGATGTAGCCCCATTTACTATAACTCTTTGAGCCCAACCCGTCAGCCAATTGCTCACCCAATTGTAGGGTGCATTGTAGGGTGCATTGTAGGGTGCATTGCATTGTAGGAATCTAAGTCATTTAATTCTGTGTACATATTAAGTGACAGGAATGTATATATTTTTTTTCCTGATGGAAATCATAAGTTTGCTGAAGGTGCATACTCTTGTAGGCATACCTGTACTGGACGCTGTTCAGCTAGACTTCCAGCAGTCATCCTGCAGGGTTTTGCATCCACATGTGACCTATGTCCTGGCTGATCTCTGCTGTCTCTTATGCCAAGGTCTTGATGATTGAATATCATCTCCCCTTCTAAATGCTTGCATGCTCTGAGTCCTTCTACACCTAGTGGTATGTGTACCTTGCCTAGAGTACCTGGCTGAAGCCACACAAGGTCCTGAACTCCCTCACCTTCAGGGGTGAGGGAAGGGTGCCAAATGCATTGGAAACAAAACTTCACAAAAATAAATTTCTGAGACCATCGCTAAAGAAGTGATCAAATAGGGTCATTAGGAGCACGCTGTGCAATTTGGGGGTTGAAAGAGGGCCTAGGGCCTCCTAGAGAAAAGTAGAGGCTCAGAGCCAGACCACAGTCCAACCCATACTGTGAGAGGTTTTGTCATAAGGCAAATCCATAGGAACTGTAGTTTGTGGCAGAGACCTCTGGAGCATTGTGAGCTTCAGCTGACATTGCTTCTGAGAGTGGAAAGCTGAATTAAAAACAGGACCTTTGACCATGCAAGAGACTGACAAGATGCTAGAGAGAAGAGATCTGGAAGTGGATCTTGTCACAGCTGCCTGCCAGCCTTGTGGATGAGACCTGAGCTGGTAGGCATTAATCTGACTTAAAATTTGTTTTATTAGTGTTATGTAATGGCAGCTACCTAAGGCATACCACTGGTCGTTTGGGGAGAAGGGAGAGAAAAGGAGACACTCACATTGGATGGAAATAACAAGTAGTCCTTCCAGTCTCCTCCTTTGCCCTGTTGCTTAAAACAGGCATTTCTGTTTGAAGACAGGCTTTTCAGTCAGACACATGCTCAACCCTATCACCCCTTCTCCTCTTGCTTTCTTCCTCTCTGCCCTCACTCTTACCAACGCAGTTTCCATATGCCCGAAATGGGAAATTCATCAGGGCAAACCTGTATTGTTGCAGACAGTGAGAAGGTGCTGGTACATTTTTATCTCCAGCTACTGTCAGGTCCATATTCATACTTTCCTGTTCTCCCTTCCTAGCTCCGTACTGTGATTCCCTTTCCACCCACCCATTGCACATCTCTGCATACAAATAATACCTTGTCACTAGACTGTCAACAAGCCCTCGCTGAACACATGTAGCATTTAATGTTTTATGGCAGAAATTCCCTATTGTAGCATAGCCTTCAATGCCAAAAGAGGTATTTTGCAGATGTTTTTTTCAAGTCAAAAACACAGCATTTATCAAAACAGAAGTATTTGCATCCTTGTTTCTACACAATTTAGTACATCATATTGCTAACCCGAGGAGAAGTGTTGATTTTTATTTTTTCCCCTCCTGCAGAGCTGTGTGTATTTTACGAGACATCTTTTGTATCTTTCTTGAAACTGTACCATGTGTTAGTACTTGTAACAAAAATTCTCACTTCTCTGGCCATGCAAAGCAAAGCTGCCGTATAGCTTGTTTCTGAAGTGAGCTGTGCAGTTTCAGGGTAGGCACGACTGCTCCAAAGCGTGGCTTTTGGGACATGCACTGCCTTTCCTAACCGGGCATTTCCCGGCTCCCTGGCAGGGAGGTTGGCCATACAGCCTCCAGTGGTGGAACTGTCCCAGCCTCCCTCCCCATGGAACTGTTTTCATCACTTCATTGCAATTCTACTTGAAAAGATGTGTATTTGTGAACAAATGTTATCCTGTATCTCTGAAAACCTTGTTCACCCATCACAGTGGGGAATTATGAGCCAATGGCATATCGTGAAACTCTAAACCTGGAATCCACAGCCACCCCATGACGAACATATCTTTAAAGAAAGAGTTTAGATACTGCTTGGGCGAGGAGAAGATGTTTATTGAAAATAAGTTTGGTCAACCTTAAAGGAACCTTGCCTTTAGATATGTAAGAATGTGTTTATTATATAGACATGATCTGAAGATGTCTTTGTTTCTGTTTTGAAGAGAGGAGTGGCAGAATAGTTCACTGGTATGATGAAACAACTTGTTTTCCATCTATATGGAATTAAGTTTAAGTGCATTTCTGTAACATCTGTAAATACTGGAATAAACAGCAAAATTAATTTTTATCCCCATTGCAGGCTTGTGGTGCTATAAGGCACCCGTTCAGCTGCTAAGCAGGATGTACGATTGCAAATGCATTTTCAGAAATAGTTGGAGTGATTTGCATTGTAAAAAAAAACATATTTAAAGGTGCACTGGAAGAGTTCATAAGGCTCTCAAGAACTTTGCAAGAGATCAGAATGGGACAAAGAGCAAGTATCCCTGCAGGGAAGGGACTGGGCAGGCTGGATTTTTGCTGGTATTTTTATTTATAATCATACTTCAAAGCAGTGGTTTCTTTCTGTAAGAAGTAAATAATGAATGGTGATATTTTTAACCTCCTACATTAGACTCTGCATTTCATCTACAAGAGGACTGGCAGTATATAAAGTAGAGTATTCATCGCATCATTAACATGAACTGCTTGACTCCATGAATAACGAGTGCAACTTGTAAAGCTATCTGTTTGCTCGTGGTGATTCAAAGAACAGATTGGACAAGAAAGAAGCACAGTTGTCAAGTTAAGGTTGAAATCAAACTCTGATGATTTTTAGAGCCTGGCAATGAATCCTGGCCACTGTATGGGGTTTTTTTCTGTCTTAATAATACCTGCTTCCCCTCTCAAATTGAAGAACTGAAGAGAATACCTTGGAAAAATCAAAGCAGTCTTGGCAGTGCTGCAAAAACCTTTATTTATTAGCAAGTAACAGGGAGCTGTAATCAGATAAACTACGTAGTCATAGGTTTGATTTCTAATGCCACTACCTGCCATAATGCTAAACCCAAAGGGCATTTGAGGTGGAAGCCTTTTACAGGAAACACCACAAAACAGTAGATCAAAAGAGAGTTGATGGGCCTGTGATAACAGGGGACTCGCAAAATGCTGCCAACACCTCATAGGAAATTTTTAAAAACATTGTTCAGAAACAGTTCTGCTTGTGGATCATATTTCTGATTAAAAAGAATCCCTTTGTTCTCGAGGTTTTGCTAAGAATATTTGCATGAAAGCTGGCCTCCTGCCTGGTAGTGTTGTGATAGCATGGCATAAAATCCTCTCTGGAGGTTGTGTTTTTCACAGTGATCAGTCCTGATATTACAGGAGACTGTGGATGTGCTACTGGTGGAGACAGACTAATGAAGAAATCCAGTGCGAATAAATTACAACTCGGGGAAAATTTTTCTCAATTTTTTTTTTCTGCAATCCATATTTATTTGATCCTGAAGTTAAATAGTCCTTAAGCTGATGTGTAGGTAGGTGCAAGGCTGCCTGGAATGCCAGCACTGGAATGCACAGTTACGTATGTGGTGGGTTGTTTTTTTTTTCCTTCAAAAAGTGGAAGCAAGACTTTAAAAACAACCAATTGCTTCTATTTGCTTGGATAATTGAACCAAAGTAATTTTTCCAAATCCATCAGACCTTGTCTCTGGCTTTTGCAGCATCCTTTCTGGGTCAAAATAGCTCAAATGGCCATTTTGTTTTCTCTTCTTTCTTCACTCTCTCTCTCCTGTAGAGTGTCAGTCCTTTCGACACAGAAAATCAACACTTCCTGGCTTTCATTCTTTTAAACACTTTGAAAGTGTTTAATCCTGAAAATTTACTGGGGTTAGGTCAGATTAATGCTTGAAAAGAACAGGAATGCTGGGTGGTGCTGCTTAGATGTCAAACTTTATCATAAAATGCTGACACCTGTATTTTTTCAAAAATCACAGGGCAAACGTATGACAGGAATTTCTTCCAAAAGAATAGATGCAGAATTATTTTGATTTGCATCTTGCTTACTCTTTGAGAACTCACTTCATGCTTTCACAACACTACATGCTAGAGGTGGGGCTTTTTTTTCCAGAAAACACTCCACCAAACAGAAATTGTTTTCACATAGTGGCTTTATTAGCTCAGGCTTAGAGGAAAAAAATGTTAATATTGTGAAAATGCTGGTACTATCACAACAGTTGGCAATACTGCTTGTTAGCCTAGGTAGTGGCAAATGTTGCTGGAGTCTATAGAACAACTTAAAATGTCAAGCTCAACAGACTTCTTACAAGTCACGGGGAGCCTGGAGCTGCTCCCAGCTGGCCTCTCTGATTTGGAACAACCAACGGCAAAGACTTTCTGCCCTCTTGGTGGGAGTGGAAGTGCCCCTTGTATTCACTTGCTTCGTGACAGAGCTTAGCTTTCAGTCCAAATTTTGATGGCATAAAGCTCCTTTATTTCCTTTTTTATTTCCTTTCCATTTCATTCATGCATATGTTCCCCCAAGCTAGTAGGGATATTTTTCTGAGTAAGATTTCACCCCTCTTGCAGCCTATCTTGGAGTCTCTCAGAGATTTTAAAGAATTATTCTGTTGTCTTGTACACGGAAGAGTAATATTACTTCACAGGTAGCAGAACTGAAGCAGAGACTGACTTTGCTTATACTTGAAATTTTGTGGCAATTTTGAGGACTGTTTTCATTTATTTGTTTGTTTGTTCATTTTGTTGTGGTTGGTTTTTTACTGTAGCCTGGTACTTTATCCACTGAAAAGCATTTCCTCTTTTTCTAATGGCTGACCTCTTGCTGATCTACTCATCTTAGTAAATAGCAGAGACCCATGTTGATGGCGGGCTGTCTAATTTCCAAAGCTTTTCTGTGACAAATGTGTTTTGTTACTAATAGGTGGGAGATGATATTGCATCTTTCAGACAGGGAGAGAGGCCTGGGACACAGAGGATCTGTCCTAAAAGGAGCTGTAGGAAAGGATGCTTAGGCTGAGCTTTACCCTCTGTTGTTGTCATGTCTGATAGATGAGGAACCAGTGGAAGGAAAAGTGGAGGCACTAATACAAAACGTGTGTATTGCTTGCTGGAACGAGGTAAGGATATGTAGGCTCATATGTGGTCCCAGCTGCCCTGAAGGATCCATGATGGTGCTGTGTGCTTGCTCCTCATACTGTATTAGTTCATATATACCTGCAATTAATAACTCTTTTCTCCCTTCTCCCTCTAGAGAGTCACTCTTTAGCCTAGGTCAGTCAAGGAATACTGAAAAAGCTGTATTTGAGTGACATAAGGACCGCCATCAGGAGCGAGATAGAGACTCCGTTGTGCTATTCAGCATGGCTGCAGCAATAAACAGACTCTGCTTCCATCCAATTGTGTTTTAATCCTGTTTTCTCCTAGGGAGTCACAGCTTTGCTTTTGCTGAAGACAGGAGATTTAATAGTCGGCACCGGAGGAGGGATTGTAGCTCTCTGTAAAGGCTCAAACTACAAAGTAATGAAGTGAGTTTGTAGATGGGAGAATCAGGAGGGTGGAGGTGACAATTCCCCCAAAGGGTCACAGGATAAGAACCAATCATTTCTACATAAAGGCATAATCCAAATAAAGCTCAGTTTTTCAATCCTGCAGACCAAACAGACAGTATGGTTCCAGCTTAATGAAGTTGAAGCAGACTGAAAATTACTGCATGTGTTTGCACAGCAGTGAATTGCCCTACTCATTGTTCATTTTAAATAACCATTGTTTCCTTTTAGGCATTAGGAGTCAGATCCTAAACTGATGCAAAGTGAGGCAGGTTTGTTGAAGTCAGTAAAACTATGCTTCTTTACGCCAGCTGAGAGAGTAGTATTCGACGTCTAAAAAACGGTTTGTTCAAGGACATGGGATTGTAAAGGAGGGCTCTGCTAATTTTATAGGCATGTGTCTGGAAGTGCTGGAGTACATGCAAGGCTTTTTGCTGCATACAAAATAGAAAGCTGCAGGCGTCATTTCCCCATATGTGATTTGAAAATTGGGCTCACAGCTATTAATTTTGCATTGTTTGAATAGCCAACTTAAATGTACAGTTCTGCAAGCTTAGCTTTGCACAACTGAAACTATTCCCAGAAGATCTAAACTGCCTGGAAATATTCTTGAATATGGGATATTTAAGTGCACTTGAGCAAGAATATCAACAAAGGTGCTGTTACCTTAGGCCCTGGTCCAGAAAACAAAGTCTCCAAAACACTGCCTTTGCAAGCCCTGGCAGAGTAGCAGGTGGGACAGGCAAGATCATATGAAGTATTAACATGTGACTGGGAATGAAATGTTAGTCCTGACCACGTTCTTGCATATTGATATCACAGCCTAGTATGGAGCTTTATGGGGAAGCAGGGAAAGTTAAGACTCTATAAAGTCAGGGGAAAAAGGAAGCTGGAAAATAAGTACCTTGAGGTCAATGTCAGGCCAAACCTCTGCTTTCTCTTAACAGGAAAATTCAAGTTCAAGGTGCTGTCACTTCCCTGACAAGTAGAGGTCAGGGTCACCAGTTCTTTGTAGGGACAAATGAGTGCCAGATTTATCGAATTAACTACACTGCGTTTAAAGAGGAACTGATTGCTGCCTGTCATAACGAAGCTGTCCACGACATCATTTTTCCTTTGTGAGTATAACCAGCTGGGATACTTCTGGTTGGCAAAGAAGTTTGAGTAAGCTGCCAGTAAGGTCAGGATACCTACATAAACACCTTGTGCCAACAGGAACCCAAAGCCTACCAACATCCTTACAGGATGGTTTATACAGGCACTGCTGTCACCTACCAGTGAAATGCAAGGGAGCGGCTGCTTGAAAGCAGAAGGCAGCAATTCGGTTTGAGAATTGGAAAAATCATCAATCTACAAAAAGAATTCCAAATAAAAAGACTGGGATTGTTTATGTTTGGGTAATGGCATCGATGGCAACCTCCCCCTTTTCTCCTAGGGTTGGTGCTTTGAGACTCGGGCCTCTTAGTCTGCCAGCAGTGAGAATCCTGAAACTCTGCTTTTGTGTACCCTGTTGCAGCTAGAGCTTGTAGAGGTGTCTGCTTTTCTACCCACCTCTAACATCAGCTGAAACCTGACTAACAGAGCTGTTCAAAGAGGCTTTTTGGGTCTCTCAGCCTCACTTATGATTTCATGTTTGACAATATGGCACGTTATATTAAATTCTAGGCTTGTAACAAGAGATGCTGGGTATACTGGTGTGTATTCTGTCTGCTTTTGTCTTGTGAGCAGACAGCAAGTGGTCCCTCTTCCTGTATAGTAGGATTGCAACACTTCATTTAAAAAAGAAAACAACACAATGGGTTAGTTGTTTCCTTTCCAAATAGATGATAGGCATTTGATCCCAATGAGGTTTTATTTTTAGCATGTTGTTATTGCATCACTTCTTGACACGGCCAAAGGATCAAATCTTATCAAGCTACAGCGAAGTGCACAATGCAAGATGCATTCTTCCCTGCTTGTCACCAGCCTGAAAAATCTGCATCCTTTTAGTTTAATGAGTAAATCATTTTGAGCTTTAGGGTAATCAGATGCTAATATACCTGACTGGTGCATCTGTGTCACAGAAGTATCTGGATAAGCTGGATTTAGTGATGACTGTAAGGACTACAGGACTACATCCTTGCATATATGTTTAAACTTATCTGTTAAGTATTCTTGAACAGAGCATATCACTGGTTGGGAAATACAGGCTTAATTTCCCTGTTCTGGCTTATTTCAGAATACTTCAATTGCTGATGTTACCCTGCTTTATAAAGCACCTGCGCAAGCTGGGCTTGAAAGGGGCCATACTTTTGTTGTGCCAGTTTTCTCTGTCCTGGTTCATCTTTCCGGGGGTTGATGGTGATGTTGAACAAAAGCTCGTGGTACCTTTCTAGATTTCACTTTCTGTCATATCCCTAGGATGTATGGTTTAGAGCTTATTTCAAACCGTTCAGTCCCATGGCTTTTGAAATGCTGCAGGTCTTTTTTTATTCAAACATGTATAACAAGTATATTACGAACAGGCTTTTGCCAATGTTTCTATTGCCTTCAGCAATGTTGAATAGGAATCATCCAGTAAGCAAGATAAAAAATGACATCTTTACAATATGAGGCTGCTGTTTGTCCCTGATGTTAAATCTGGGCAGTGAGCACCTCTATACCCACTTTTGTGGCTATTATATACAACATGTGAAGTTGTTCAGAGATTGAATATGGGAAATAAATGTCACAACTTCACCTAAAGTAGAAACAATTCTTTTAGTTTCACTTTAATGTAACTGTTTCTTAAAATGAATCTTTGAATAGGAAACAAACCAGGGGAATTTTATGTGAGAAAGGTGATCCAATGAAAAAGGCCTTTGTCTTAACCATGGTGATCCCTATTGGGAAGATTACAGTTGCATATTAGAAACAGCTAAGCTTTGAAGGATGATTTAAGATCTGACAAAGAAAGAGACTTCTTCCGTATGCCCCCCCTCATTATCTCTCCTCTCTGAATTCTCCAGGGGAACTTCCGACTTGTTTGCTACTTGCTCCAAAAATGATATTCGGGTCTGGCACACCCCAGAAAACAGGGAGCTTTTACGAATCGTCATCCCCAACATGACCTGCCATGCCATAGAGTTTATGAAGGATGGCAAGAGCATCATTTCAGGTGATGATCAGTCCAGACCCATGGTTGAGTCCAGTCTTTAAGTGTTGCCAAACTTAATAAACATCAGTACGTTAGACTGAAGAGAGGTTTAAATTGGGAACGGGTTTAAATTCAGTTCATTGCTCGACCCAAAGGCATCTTGCTTGCAGCGGGTCCAATGAACTTTGCTTATGGCCCCCAGTATCCTGCTGCTATAGATACAGTGTCTGTGGAAGGCAGGGTTTGGAGACCTTGCTTTGGGTGTGAATTCCAGTAATTTAGAACTCAGTTCAGTCTTATGCAAAAGACCTAATTCTAAAATATTAACCTTATTGTATGCAACAGATTAACCTGTGATGTATGTAGACCACCTTTTGCATAAACCCTGCGACCCATTGCCCCATGCAAATTGCTTGCATAGGAACTACTGCAGTCCTAGAGCAGCGATGCGTTCCCCACATTGTCACCAAACCAATTTGCCCATAGCCAGAACCAAAAAGGAATTAAATTTCAATAATTCATTTGGGGCTACAGCTCTGCGGGCTTATCTACAGTACAGTGGTTTTCACATGTATACTGGTGATCTGACAGGAAGGTGAGCCTTATAAAGGTACTTAATGAAAAAATGGGTTCATTTGGAAAGGAAAGGGAGACAATAATATGAGGAAAGGCTGTGTGCCTGGGTAATCTGTTTCTTTTTATTCATCAGCTTGGAATGATGGGAAAATCCGCGCCTTCATGCCGGAGACTGGACGGCTAATGTATGTGATTAACCATGCCCATAGCTTGGGAGTGACAGCAATCGCTGCTACAAGTGACTGTAAACGGATCATTAGTGGAGGAGGTGAAGGGCAGGTAATTTTTGCTTAAAAAGCTGGAGCAGCTCTATGCTCTCATCACAGGGCCTGCGAATTGTCTGTAACTGCTTAGTCAGAAAGTGAGCTATTCTTAGCTTTCACTTGAGCAAAGGACCGAGCTTGAAAATGTTAGCCTTCGATATATGCAAATCTCTTGCTCTCAGAGGGCATAATGTAAAACAATGCCCCGATTTCTTTTCGCATGGTTGTCTTGGAAATCCTTCTAATGCAGAATATGCTCTTAATCCTTTTTGTTCATTTGTCTGTCCCCTATATTTGGCTTATCTGCATTAGTCATTGTTTGCAAGGCTAAATCTAACTGTGCTCTAGCAGTGATTTTCTTTCTGTCATTGCTTCGGAAGTCTTAGTCCTGTCCAAATTGACCTGTATGAATTCACCTAACATCACTTAACAGCACAAAGTTCACTTTATATCGCTATAGTGACTATGAGGTAATTTTCTGGGATAGTACTATCTGGTTTAGGTGATGTTGTTAATAAAAGACTCTAATAATGACTCAGTTCCTAATACAATTATGGAAACATTCCAATACAAATAACAACAAAAAACAAAAAATATGTTGTAGGCATCATACCTGTGCAGTTCAACAGTTTTTTTCTGGCCAACAAAACAAACACCGTGTACTTTGGCTACTCCATATACTTCATATAGTTGTGGCCCTTTTCAATCTGTAAAAGTGACACTCCTATTGTTTACATAATTTAAATACAGGGGTTGTGTTTATATTAAAGCTAAATAATCACACTTGGAAGGCTCATGTTCAGTTTCTTGCCTTGCTTTGGACTTCCTCTCTGCAGGCTGGCAAGCGCTCAGAACCAGACATTTAATTGTGTGTGGATTCCTGACTGTGATTTAGCTGCTCTGTGCTTTGTTTGTGTACCCTGATCTCAAGTGTTCTGTGTGCCCTGCTGGAGGTGGCACGGGAAATCTTGATTAGTGAGGAATTGCACTTAGGTCTTCCAAATCTCAGGCTAATGTCCTAATCACTGAACCATCTTTCTGAATCATCCTGCACCTCAGCTCTCCTGTAGAGCAGTAAAGGCGGCACTGCCTTGTCTCATTGCATAAAGATATTAGAGATGAGCTGCTTCAACCCTTCACTGATAAAAGAACAGTTAAGTATCTTGGATGATTAGCATTAGAGGATGCAGAAGATGAAGGACCTAGATTCTGTATCAACACACACAGAATGGCTCTGGTTAGTTGATCTCTGAATTGAAAAAGACAGCGGAGAGAGAATTAAAGCTAAAGGTTGGTTAAGTGGAAATGAGAACTGCAGGGGAGCACTTGAAGTATTCATTGGAACACAAAAAAAGGTGTTCGAAATGCTAATGGTTCTGTCAAAATCAATCTGAAAGCTGTGACTTTCAGGGTTGCTTAAGGGATCTGGATGCTCTGATCATTTAGCAAGTGGGAACTGGACATCCAGATCCCACAGGTAACTCAGCATCAGACTTGAAAACGTGGGAGGTCAACTCTCCCTGCTTTTGATGTCAGTGGCTAAATTTCTAAATTTTCACTAGGATTTGACCTTAGCGGAATGTAAAAGCAGATGGATATCATGAAGTCTGGCACTAGTGGGACAGTAAATGCAAGGTGTGAAGGATCAAGTCCTCAAAGCAGAAAGATTTTTGCTGTTACTACCCCTGGGAAAAGAGGTGCTTTCAGGCACATATTTCACATCAAAGATTTAAAGAGCTGTTTTGTATTTACTTACTGGCATTATATATAGCAAAAATAGCAAGTAGCTTTTTTATATTCCATTTCAGAAGCTTTGCTCTTTGATCTTTAAAGCACCGCTAGAAATATGTCATGGACTAGATGCTTTTTCCTGATTGAGAGATGAGTAAACTGAAGCATGAAAGAGTGGGAACTTGGCAAAAACAAGGTCTGGGGTTAATGGTCAGGAATTCTTGAACCAAGTGGATTACATTCTCAAGAACTCAGTTCAGTTTTGTGAATCAGCTGCATGAGTAACCCACAGGAAAATGGAGACGGTCCATTGAAATTGAGTTGTTGTATATGTTATAAGAAAAAAGAGGAGTTCAGGAAAGCCTTAGGCATCCTCCTGAGCTCAGTCAGGACCAGGTGGTACAAGAGCAGATGTTTGTTGCTGATTTCCAGGTGAGGATCTGGGAGATTGGTGAGAGGACTCACAAACTGGGGGAAGTTCTGAAGGAGCACGTATCTGCTGTGTCCTGCATTAAGATTAAGAAGAATGACGGAGAGTGTGTCACAGCCAGCCTTGATGGAACGTGCATCATCTGGGATATTGTGTAAGGAGACAGATAAGTATTGCAGGGCACTTAAAGTGCTGGTAATGCCTCTCTTGGGTCACTGTGCCCTATTTGGGACACCACATAGTGAGGAGGAGGGGAAAAAGAGCAGTAAGAAATAAAAATTACTGGAAAGAACAATCAAGTCAGAGAATGTAGAACCTGCAATGCTAGAAACTTTTCAGAAAAGTTTAGACAAACATTTGTCTCAAGCTGTTTACTTGTACTGGATCCTGCTTGGCCAAGGGGGTAGAGCAGGTGATTTCCTAAGTTTCCCACTAGCTCCGTTTTCCAGCGCTGTGTGACTCTTGTCAAGCTATTGCAGATCTGCAGATTTTCTGCATTGTGGTAAGGATAAGGAAATTTTTGTATAGTGATTAGCACCCAGAAAGCATTCTGGATTAAAAAATTTAACTTCACATGACAGCAGATCGAAAGTCTTACAGGGCAGCTGTGATGGGGAACAGAACTGATGACCCTAACAGGCTTCATGAAACCCTGAACTCAGACCAATACCTGAAAATATCCAAGTAGAAAGAGAGATCTGATATATAGCACAGGCAGAGGTCATTCAGGCAGTCAAAGTTCATTTTTTGACCCTATTGCTCTATCCTGGTTTGGGGTGTTTTGCAGGCGTTTTATAAGAAAACAAATGATTCTAGCCAACACGTTGTTCAAATGTGTGTGTTACCATCCTGAAGAGTACCAGATAATCACCAGTGGAACAGACAGAAGGGTAAGCAAAACTGCAGGGATTCTGTTTGCAGTAATTCCAAAATACAAAGTCTGGCACTTGTTACATGATGAAACTCCTGTACCTCCACAGAAGGTTGTGTTAGAGGGCAGTGTTGAAATCTGTGTGCTGTTCATGCACAACTGAGCCCTCCTCTCTGGTCTGCTCTCTAGATTGGATACTGGGAAGTGTTTGATGGCTCTGCAATCAGAGAAGTGGAGGGGTCTGTATCGGGTTCCATCAATGGGATGGACATCACATCAGATGGGGCATACTTTGTCACAGGTGAGTGGGTGGATGAAACTAGGAAAGAAGAGGTCATATTAAGAGCAGGAAAAGGAAGGCAATGAACCAAGGTTCTCAGTAAAGAAAGAAAAAACTAAAAGGAGGGGTCAGCTAAAGGGGAAAATAAAATGAATCACTGAAGAAAATTCCTTAGAAAAAGGCTGTGGTTCAGACTTGGAAGATACCACAGGTCAGTCTTGCAAGACATAATGTAAGGTGAAGACAAGGTTCAGATGTCTCCAAGGGAAGAATACAGGGTTTCACCTTGCCCTGCTCCTCATTTAGTTCAGCAGTGTTTGCCGTGCACTTGAATGATTTGTTCAAGGGCCCTGCTCCAGCAGCCTGGCAGTCTCTGTTGGCTTGCAAGTGGGAATGACTCCAGGCTCCATCCAGCCTCAGGCTCACATGTTCCCCACCATTGTGACATCTCTTCTGGGAGCCTAGCACTAGCATAGATGAGCCATGGTATCGTGTATAACAACTATAAGTTAAAACCCACAGATTTGATGTCAGCACCAGTGCTTTCAGATTAACCTCTTAAACAAATGTTGGTTAAGAGCCTTTCGAAGGCCCTCCATACTATTGGTACCAGTTGCTGGCCGTAGCTCACTGTTGACTGCTGGTGCAAGTCCTGAGCACTCTACTGGACACTGACTCTCTACTTCAGTTGAAAAGAAGTACTTTTTGCTGTAATGCCCAAGACAATGTATCCCACTCTTCCTAAATCAAATGAATGCCCAAGTATTCCCCTGCCTGTGATCTGGGAACAAAAAGCAGCAGAACTCTGTGTAATCATTTGTTCTTCCTTTGTGCCCAATGCAGGTGGTGATGACCATCTGGTGAAACTGTGGGACTACAACGAGGGTGCAGTGACTCATGTTGGAGTGGGCCACAGTGGCAATATCACCCGTCTCAAGATCTGCCCTGGGAAAAAGTATATTGTGAGTGTGAGCGCAGATGGTGCCATCCTGCTCTGGAAATACCCAGACTTGCACTAACAGCTGGCACCGGAGGTGCTAGGCTGCTACTTCCTCGGCCAGCCCTAGCAATCCTTTTCTCTTCCCACTGAAGCTGTTTTAAAGCATTTGTGCTATTAGAGGAGATACTATTTTTATATACTTGCTGGCATGCATTTACTGGCTCCTTCAGATATCCTTTCTAGCAGTGAATAAATAGGTCCGATTTTTTTCAGGGGAGCTAAGAATTTGCTGTTCCTTTTAGATTGGCTTGAAGGGATTCATCACTTCTGAAAATCATCTTGGCTGTTGTTATAACACTTGCATGTTGTTACTGCCACCTTTCCTGGTAGACTCCTAGCGTAGTCTTGTACGTCTGCTCATTTGTGGGCTCTCTCTTGCTTTCACGTGGTCTCTCTCTTCCCTACCCCCTTCTGTCCCTTCCTTTAATGAATAACTTGTTGTGTAAATTCAGTCTTCTGTGTTCATTTTAATTTGTCTGGTCCTGATTAAGGAAAAAGCCCTCAGCTCCAACTCAGGCATTTAACTGGGAAGCTCTTTTGAGTCAAGCTTTTAAATCACTGTTCTCAAAGGAATACAAGGATGTTGGGGCTTCTTCATTTGCAGTGTCCAATTTAAAACTCTCTTCAGGGGCCTGGTTTTCAAGAGTGAGAGTGCAGTCATTTCTAAAAATGCCTGGATGTTTCCAGCTAGACACACTCAAATTCCTGATCATCAGCCTAGTTTTTCAAACAGGCTCCAAATTTGCATGAAATATGTATTTTATCTGAGAATGAGTACCTGGTATCATATCTAGTATTAAAACCAACAGCTTTCAAGATACTGTTTGTTTAAAGATCAGTGTAGGCAGCCAGCCTGTGAAGTGATGCAAATGAAGGAAATATTTCTTTTGCAGGCATTGAAGGCCTGTGAGAATTCTGTCATAAATTAAAATGGTAGCAAAATCTTGCATTCCTTAATGTTAAGGCTTACAGATGTTTTAGTTAACTAAGATGATGATTTAAAGGCAGTGTCAGCTAGATACTGTCATACCTGTATTGATAGTATTAGTTGTTCTGGTATGCAATGGGGAATAGGAATTTAAAGGTATGGTTGCTTATTATTCTTTATATGCCACTAAAAATGTTTACTACTCGTAGCACAATAAGGGTGCATCCTTTTGGACTGGCTTGGAGGGTATCTGTGCACACACATTGTCCATCAAACACTATGCAATTCTTCTGGTTGAAATATCTCTGCTCTTATTAATGGAGTCTTTAGCAAAGGAATTAAGTCATTCCTTTCTCTTTTTCTTTGGAGTCAAGACGATGCTATGCAGCGATAAACACTCCAGCAGGTTTTACAAGCTCTGCTCACTGTGGTTTGGAAGGCAGGATCAAACCTCTGGAATGTGGGACACAAAGGCAAAACATTTGTGCTTGTGCTAGGAGAATGAAAACAGCAGTGGAGCCTTTGAGAGCTAACCAGGCAGTCCCGAAGACCCATGTCACTGCCAGCTCCCCATGCTCTCTGAGCTGTGGGGTTTTGAGATGCAGAGAACTGTCTGGCAGAGTCCCACGTCAGCAAAGCAATTCTGTTCCCGTCGGATCACACCAAACCTGTCATTACAGCTGGGAGGAGAATCCAAGTACCCATTGGGGAGCCAAAGTCCTGTTTTGGTGTGGCTGTTCCTGGGGTGTAAAGACCAAAGCCCTGCACACTCCTCCTGCACTAGCTGGTTCTTCACGGCTCGGAGGCAGCAAAGTGAGACAGGCTTTCCTGACTCACCTGGCTACCATCACCCACTGACTCTGGGGAAGACAGGAGCTGGCACTCTTAAGAATAAAGGCTGGTAAACCACACTTTCTGTTTGTTACAGCCAGCCAGGAGGCTTGGGCCCTGTGTCTGTCACCTTACAGATTTGAAAACTGAGAGCGCAGATTCTTTGGAGAAGTCCTGTCCTGCCCATCTTTCTTTTCAGTGTGAAGCAGCATCACTTTATTGAAACCAGCCCAAATTTTAAGCACAGACGTGGGCTGAATTCACTTGCTCCAGCGTAGCCAGCCACTGTAGGTCACTGCCCAGGGTGGTGGTTGGTACGCTCTAGCAGCAGCACTGCATTTCTGCTGTCCTATGGCACAGCACGCGCAGGGTGCTCCGTTAGACCCCCCCACCCTAGCGTCCATGCACAAAGCTGTGCCATCATATCCTCATTGCTGTAGGGGTAGATGATCTGGGGCACTGCCCCACATACCGTAGAGGAAATAGAGGTGATAACCACAGAGGCTGTGACTGCAAGTAGCTGCGTGACCCTTCAATCTGTTAGCGCATTTGGAAAAGCTGGGCCCCCATGGCTGAGCCAGGCTCTGGCAAGCTTGCCTACTTTCCAAGCCATGCTCAACTACGCGGCAGCTTGGCAGTGCTCATTCCCCCAGCACAATCTTGCCCCTCCTGGTACATCTCGCACAAGCACTAAGAGCTGTACACGCTCCTCACCAGCATGGTCGGGGTCCCCAGGGAGCCCCTGGAGCTTTACAAATGGATGTGACCTACATGAATAACGCCGGGAAGCAGACATGCAGAGCAACCTGTGCTGCTCTTCTGCCAAAAGTCAGGTTGTGTTTGGAAGACATGAACTGCAGTCACAAATTTCCCCATTATGCATTCGCCTGACGGCAGGCACATTGGATTTTACAGCATGAATGTATTCATTATGCTATCATTAGTCATGAAGAACAGCCCGGTTAATAATGGAGATCTATAACACTCGTACACAGAATCAGCCATAATGAATGCGCTATTAGCATAAAGCAGTGGGGAGTTTCAGTGCCCCCCTCTTTGCTGAGGCAAAGGGAGCTAATGTCGCTCCAGTCGTATCAGCAAAAGCAAAGAGGCGTCACTGGCAGAAGGCATGTTTGCGTACCCATTGCATGTGTTCCTGACACCTCTGTCCCTAGATCTAGCTGAATTCTCATCAGGAGGAGGAGCGGCCAGGGCAGCACGGAAATGCACGGGCACCATGGTTGCACCGAGCTCCCTTATGCTGTCTTGACTGACTCCTGTGATGTTAAAGTGGAGTTAAATTCTGGCCCCTGTGGGCCTGGGGGAGGGGATGAAGGGAATGTCAGTGAAAATCAGGCACGTACTGGGTTTTGGAAATGGCTTTATAATTCTTATTGTTAGGGGCAAAAAAGAAAGTTATGTTAAACAGAGTTCAGTGATGTCTGACTCTTGGTGAGAGCAGTCATCAGCTCTACGGCACTGCGCCATGAGATGTGAGACCCCGGTTTCTAGCTGTGGCATCAATTCACAGCACGATGCTGGGACTAGAGCACCTTACCACCAAGAATTTGGCTTCCAACCCCCTGATGCCATTCCCCCCTCTGTGAGCTGCTTTCTCCTGGGCTCAGGCCACGGACACCGCTGACGTATATACAGCCCTGCAGAAAGGCTTGCATCCCTCTGCTTGCCTTCCTGTCCCCAGCACAAAAGCTTCATAGTAAGGTTTTTTAACACACTAGCATCCAAAGTTAAATTTTTTTGTTGTTGATTTGCACATCCCTCAGCACTTTGGGGCATCTGCTTGTGTAGAAATGAACACCCTGGTGCTGGTCCCAGCAGGGGCCCGAATGCACGGCTGGGCTGGGCTGCTGCACTGGGAGAGGGGCAGCCCAGCCCCGGGCTCAGCGTGGGCAACAAGCCCCTGGGGAATTCAGCTTACCCAGACCTTGCCAAGAAAGGTCACAGCATGGGCATCTTGCTGGAGATTGCAAGGCAAAGCCATCGTAGTGCCACAGCTCTAAACAACAGGCTTTTGGGCAAAGGTTAGCAGGACACATCCCCTCGATCTGTGGGCGATGAGTAAGGCATCTCCGCTCGCTCTCTGGGGCTTTGACCGCTGCCCTGTGTTATTTCCAATCAGTCTGGACTTTGCAGGTCCTTAAAGGGCTTGTTCACGTGCATCCTGACCACTTCCCCCAGTTACCGGGCTTTCCTCTCTGCCAGGTAGCGGGGCAGTGAGGGAGTGATAGCATCTGGCTCGGCTCTCTTCTGGCAGCTTCCAGACCAGCCAGGCTAGGAGCTGAAGGTTGGCAGAGCCCAAGGCAGAGCGGTGTTTGCTAAACCTCCAAAGAAGGCACTCCTTTCCTGGTGCATCTGAGCATCTCTGGCCAGCCAGGCCATGGGTCTGCTGGGAGACCTGTGAGGAATTCCAGGGGCGCCTGGCCACAAGGGATGGCTTTATGGAGACCCTTGCTGAGCGCTTTGTCCCCTGCCCTGTGCGGGTGGCTGTGCTCTCAGGTTGTGTGAGCTCCCCTGGGAAAGGCGGAAACTGCTGCAGCCTGTGACAGCCTCGAGCACCTACAGCTTCCTCGTCCACCTGGATGTACCTTCCCTGGCCACTGGCCTTTAGCTGAGTTCCTGGAGACCCATTTAACATCAGGCCTGAACCAGCTCCCCATCCTTCCTCATGAACACGCCTCCCCTTGCATCAAGCTGGGTTTCTGCTGGTGCCCCTGGTCTGCCCTATCCCCCGGAGCCATGCTGCATGCTAGAGGGGCAAGAGGAGCACAGGGGTCCTGCCTCCCAGCACTAAACTGGTGCTTTCCCAGCCCCCTAGCGAAAAATAAGGTTCCTGGTTGAGCAAACATGGAGTTTGATGTATGTAGCTCTGCGAGCTGGTTTTGTTTATCCTGAAGATACCCAAGGTGTGACACTGGTTCCCACCCGAATCCTCTGAGCTCCCCCAGCGTGGCTGTGACACCTGGGAGAGCCCTGGGCGGTTTCCGCAAGCACAAGCCCTGCTCGCTGGTGGTGTATCGGGGCTTGGCTCTCCCTTCCCAACCCCAGTTTCAGTGCCTGCTGCAGAGATCACATCATCATCTTCGTTCAGAAGGGATAATGGGTGAAAATAGCCCAGAGGTACCTGCTCAGTGAAGCAGCCAGGGACCATACATATGCATTAAAAACAAAGCAAAATTGCTGCAAACAAAGTGCAGAAGCTCCTGCAGCTCAGGGTTATCTGCTGGCCTTTCATTTTCAGAACCGATGAAGCATGTTCATCGCTATTCATCAGCATGATGCGAGATCCCTGGAAAAGCAGCATTTACCTGCCTCAATGCTGTTCCTCCTCAAACATACTCCAAAAAAAGGCAGGACCCATCCATCTTTAATAGGGGTACTAAATAACTTAGTTTGCTATCTATAATTTAATTATAGTTGGAGAGGGTGAATAAGGAGGTATCTTCTGCAGGGGGAAGCTTTCTCCTTCTGCCTTAAGCCATAAAGTCGGATGTCACCATTAGATGGGGAGTTGCTGGTGATTCTGTAATCATCCTCCCAGTAACGATGTGATCAGATTATCAGCCCTATTTTGCCAGCAGACCAGCATTATGAATTTCCTTGGGAATTAAAGAACCTCTTAAAAACCACTGCAGCCTTCAATTGTCCTTGCTTGCACCCAGAAAGCATTTGCCATTACCTAGGTCTGCAAAGCCCTGCGCCAACATCACCACCCCAACCGGCCAGGTGCTCGGGCAGCGGTGCAGGCAGCGAGATGGGCAGCGGCTGGACCATGCTGGTTCTCCCAGACCCGCCTTGTCTCCCCCCAGCTCAGCCTCACCTGCCCGCAGGGTGCAAGCCCCGGCAGCAGGACAGTGGTGTCGAAAGCACATTTCCACTCCACCGCACAGATGTTCCCAGCCTGTTCCAAGAGAGCAGGAGAGGCTTAAATAAAGAAAACATTGTCCTGTAGCAAAGCCCAGCAAACAGTATGAAGATTTCTCTTTTTTTATTATTACGATTATTATTATTGTGATTTGGCAGCATGAAAATGGATTTCTGCCGGGCCTGAATCAGTTTAGCTCAGACCTATTCAGGATTTTTTTCTTGTGCTCATCCTAATACCCAAGTGCCTCCCTGATGTAGAGACTCTTGCCCAGCCAGCGGAGATGTTTCTAATGCTGTCCTGTCACCATTTCCCCCTAATCAAAACAAAACTATCCATGTTTTTATATTCACCCCAGCAGCCTGCTGTCCAAGGCACCGGGACGGTTCATGCTGTAACGACAAGGAATTTTCCATAATAGCAAGCAGGCATTTTCCCCCCTCTCTTTGCGTTTGATATGAAGATTTTCCCCACCCCAAATTTGCTCCGAAGCCTAAGCCTGGTACGCAGAAAACGGCAGCTTGAAAGGCAGAAACTGGAGACAGCCAGGAGCTCCTGAAAAAGACATTTTTAGAGAGAAAGTGCTGATGCAACCCAGTGCTGCTGGCGTGCTGCAGCGCCGATAAATATTTGATTTAGCCTGAATAGGAAGGCATCGTGTTCAGAATGATTTGAAGAAGAGGGAACATCACAAATATGATATTATTGAAAGGAAGATTAGCATAGTGAGCAATCCTGGCGCTCACTCCAGCGTGCAAATTGCTTTGGATCGGAATAAACTGGCATTACCTGTTGGAAAGGTACCGCTGCTGGCTGCCTGCCTGCTCCGGGAGCTGGGTGGGCTGTGCTGCCAGCCCACAGGATGCCTGCGCCCTGGGGCTAGGAAAGATGCTGTTAAATAAAAATGGGAGCAGAGCTTTAAGTCGTTGGCTGATGTTGGCTGGTGTGGTATTCCCCACGTTAACATCGCAGGGGGCAGCTGGGAGTCAGAGAGACTCTCGGTGCTATTTAGCTGCTGCACTTGGTTGCAGGTTGCCGGGGTCCCCAGGAGAGCCACTTTCATTATCTAATACTCTCATTCTGGCAGGCTTGGGCTTTTTTGACTTGACTCTGTTTCACTGTCACATTTGAGACTATTTCCCTTTCATGTGTTCATCAGGTCTCGCTTTCTATCCATCCCCTTCTAACATATGCTGGTTTCTGATCTGACTCAATCTGGTTCCTGCCTCTTTGACTTTCTGGCTCCTCTTACTTTCTCTTTAGGCTTTTCTTTGCTTTCATTATCCAGTTGCTTTGGATTTCTGGTTCCACTTAACTCAGCATTAAGCTCTGCTCTGGTTCCCTCTCTTGCTCCCACCACTGCTGTTTTGGCTGGGGTGAGATGCTGCCGGGCCTGAGGGTCCAGCTAAAACCAACTGGAGAGAAACAACAAGTACTTTTCTTTTCAATGAGCCAGGAGCTTTCTAGATTTGATAAACTCCATTCTTCCCACGATGCTTGCAGCACGACCTGCCTTTGTTAAATAATTCAGAGAGAAAAAATCCCCGTATCCTCATGCAAATGCTCTGGTGGATTCCAGTTTCCATCTCCTAGGGGTTTGCAGCAGGATGGTGCTGGAAGCAGGGCCATAAAACTGTCAGCAGTCCCAGGGAGCACTTGGGACTTTGCTTTACAGATTGCAACCTTTGTATAGGAGAAAGGAACCTAATTTTAAGGATGCCTTTCCAAAAGGAGAATTTTATATATTGGCTTTGTAAAGATGGATTTCACAGCTCTCTGGCCAGGAGGATGCTGAGAAATGGGCTTTAACCGTGGATGCAGAGCCAGCTTGAGAGTCAAACCTCTGAGCTGGCAGGTGTCTGTAGCTGGAGGTTCAGCTCAGCCTTGACACCGTTCCCCCACTGCCTGAGACAGTGAGACCCTCCCGCAGTGCCTGCAGCCAGCAGCTTTCCTTAGCTGGGCTGGGAGCAGCGAGCCAACACGGTGCAAGTGGGTTTCTCCAGAGCCAGATCCTGCACGGAGCCACCGCACCGCAGCTCACCAGCCTGCCCAGTCTGAGTGCTGCTGACCCAGGAGCCTGTCCCCCAGTTGACAGGAGGGCTGGCTCCATCCCACCAGGCAGGGCTGCTTCCTGCCTTTGTTCCCATCTCACTGGGAGAAGGGGTGCCCAGGCTGGCCCCAAGGTAGCAGCCCCCCAGGATGGAGATGTGGATGGCTCCTAGAGGAGGGCTGGTTCCCCAGGAGGCGTGGCAGGGGGGCAGGGGCTGCCCCCCACCTGCCCCAGGCTCTTGGGGGACATCCCGTACCCATCAGGGCTGGCGGTGGTGGGAGGAAAACTTCAGCCACGCTCAATCTTCCCTCCTCTCTGGTTAAGCAGCTCCTGAGCTTGCTGGCATCCTGGGGCCATCCGCTGCCGTAGAGCTGTCCCTTAGAGGATCTGCTGGCAGCTGATCCCCCTCCATCTGCTTGGCATCGCCAGGCCGTGACGGATTTTGTCTGAGATCACGTCTGGCCCTGGCGGCAGCGCAGAGCCCTCTGCCCACACCTGCCCACTGTCTCTCTGCCCTCCTACATGCCCACCCTGCTGACGGCCTCCAGTCTGGCATCCCCCAGGGAAGTCACCGTCTCCCTGTCTCCCTGCCACCACCTCGCCTGACCCCACAGCCACGGCACTGGGATGCCCTGCCCCATGGGGAGGAGGGATTGCGACATCCAACAGCACCTCCTGGCCCTTCCTCCATCATTTTGCCCCATCTCTTCGGAACCCACGTCATCACTAGATGCGTCCAGGGCAGGGCTTGCAGCACACCCCCGTGCCCAGGGTGCTCCTGGGAGCCTGATTCCTCTGCAGGGCAGGGAAGGTGGTGGGGAGGCTGCCTGGCACAGCAGACCCTTCCCCGGGACACAGGGAGATGCTGCTGGATGCTGCCAAGACCTGCAGGGATGGAAGAGAGCCTGCAGCACCCACAGCTGAGCTCAGCCCCCCAGGGACCCCCTCCCCAGCTCAGCATCAGCCTCAGCAACTCCCCAGGGAGAGAAGAGCCACGTGACCGCAATGGGGACACCGCCACCCCCCTGCCCTGCACCAAGGTGACACTTAGTGGCACCCCTGCCTGGCAGAGGGATCTCCTTCCCGCTCCGTCCCTCCCCAGCCCCTTGGCCCTTGTTATGGACAGCCCAAGACATGCCTGGGCTCACCGGCACACGGGGCAGCCCTGCCGCCTCCCGTCTCCACTCGGGGCTGTCATCTCAGCAGTTTGGTGGGAGCTGTCAAAGCGGTCCCGGGCCAGAGTTAAGGGTTGTTTGCAGAGGCGAGTGGGTCCCAGCCTCACGTGGCCAGACTTGGTTGGGGGATTTGAGTCTCCCACAGCTGTTTGAAGAGCAACACACTGCTGCCAGGTTGCAGTTGAGCGGCGGGTGAGTTGCTGCAGAAACAGCCAGACCCACTGCAATCCCCGTCCTTGTGCCGGCGTGGTGCCGTGGGATGGATCCAGCTGGGCCAGGGGACTGATCCGTCTGAAAGCCGCCTGTCCAAACCACAGTGGGTTTCCTCTGCTGGCAGTGCTGCAGATGGAGAGCAGGGAGCTGACCTGGTGGTCCCTGGTGATCCTGTGTGTCCCCTCAGTCACACAGGGAGGGCTCAGGTGCCGATCCCTGCGGCGAGGGGAAGGTGGCACGGTCCCTCCCCAGCCAAGCTCTGCCGGACCCCAAATGAACACTGCACGTGGTGCCAGCTGGTGTGGGGCGGGCAGGAGGCAGCCAAAGCCTCCGGGCTCTGCCAGCGCCGGGTTGGTGACCCTGGTTTTGTGGCTCTGTGTGGAGGAAGCCCCGTTAGGTCCCAAAACCTCAGTGTGGTGGGCACGGAGGTGACCATTGTCCCACTCTCCCAGCTAAGGGCACCCAGACGTGGCGGCAGGATTGGGGCACCTCACAGTGATGCTGTGACACCCTGGGGTGGTGCTGGGAGCAGCGGGGCAGCACTGGTGGGACATGGCTGGGAGTCCTGGGAGAGCCCTGGGGTGATGCTGGGGACCATAAGGGACACTGAGGAGATAAAGCTGGGACTCCTGGGAGAGCCCTGAGGCGATGCTGGGGGTGGTGGGGGATGCCGGAGGGACATGGCTGGGACTCCTGGGAAAACCCTGGGGCCATGGCGGGGGCAGCGGGCTGGGGTACCCGGGGGTGATGCCGGGGCCGCCGGGGCTCAGCCGCCTACGCCGCCTGTCGCCGGCGGCAGCAGCAGCTCCCCGCTCCCCCCCCCCAACGGCGCCGCCGCCGCCGCCTCCTCCTCCTCCTCCTCCTCCTCCTGCCGGCTCCCTTCCCTCTCCCTTCTCCCAGAGCCAGCCCGGCCGGGGGAGGAGCCGGCCGCGCACAAAACCGCCCGCCCGGCCCCTCCGGCCCCCGCACCGGCACCGGCACCGGCGGCGGGGGGCGCCCAGCGCCCGCCCGGGGCCATGCGCGCCGCGCCGGGGCCGGGGTCGGGGCCGGGGCCGGGGTCGGGGCCGGGGTCGGGGTCGGGCGGCGGCCGCCCGGGGCCATGAGCGGGGCGGGGGGCGGCGGCGGCGGCGGGGGGAGCCCCGGGGGGCGGCGGGCGGCGGGCGGGCGGCGGCGGCGGGCCCTGCGCTCCCTGGGCAGCCTGGCCGGGCGGCTGCTCCGCACCTGGGCGCGCCTGGCCGGCGGCCGCGGGAGGCGCCGCGCCGCCCCGGAGGACGACGAGGGCGGGTTCCGGGGGGGCGGCCCCGGGGCGGCGGGGGGGGAGCGGCGGCGGCGGCGGCCCGGGGAGGGGGCGGCGGCGGCGGGGGGCGGCGGGGAGCGGCCGCCGGGCGCGCAGGGGCTGCGGAACCACGGGAACACCTGCTTCATGAACGCGGTGGTGCAGTGCCTGAGCAACACGGCGCCGCTGGCGGAGTTCCTGGCGCTGGGCCGGTACCGCGCCCGCGGGGCCCGCGCCGAGGTCACCCACCGGCTGGCGGCCCTGGTCCGCGCCCTCTGGACCCGCGACTACACCCCGCAGCTCTCCGCCGAGTTCAAGGTACCGGGCGCGCCCCTCCCCGCGGCCTCCCGCCACGCCCTGCCACGCCCTGCCACGCCCTGCCACGCCCTGCCACGCCCTGCGCCTCGCGAGGGCGCCTCCTGCCCCCGGCACCCACCGGCATCCCCCCTGCTCCCAGCACCCTCTCCTCATAGCACCCACTCCCCTGCCTCATCCTCCCCACGGACCTTGCCCTGCCCTTCCGGACCTTGCCCCCCAGCCCCTCTGTCCCCGCCAGTCCCGCTGCCGTCACCCACCTCCGGCCGGGCTGCCTTCCCCGACCCCCCTCGGGTGGGTGAGCTCCCAGCCCCGGCCACTCCACGGAGCCGTAAGGCTGGGCGCGATGCTGGCTGTGACAGTGGGGTAAGGTGGGATGGTGCCGCAGGAGCCCGGCTCGGTGGCCTCAGGCCCCGTCACCAAGTGCATGCCACAGCCCTGCTGGGCACATGCCCGTGTGCTGCGGGCCTGCGCCCGGCTCAGGGACTGGGACGGGGTGTCGGGCGCAGGGCAATGCTTTTAGCCACACGCGCAGGGACACGTGCCCACGGGTGACATTTCGGCAGGGACCTGGTGCTGCAATTAAACTTTGCAAAGTGCTGTGGGCATGGGGAAGCTGCTGGGAAGCCGGGCCCCTTCCCGCGTCCGAGTTTCCGGCAGCGCTGCCGGCTCCTGTGGCAGCAGCCGGGCTGGTCCCGCACGGGCAGGGGCTGGGATTCCCGCTGCTCTGCCCCTCCTTTCCCAGGGGGACCCGCCTGCCTCCCTCCCCTGCCTGGAGGGTGGCAGCACCCACCCTGCAGGGACTGCCGGGGTGCAACGGGTGCTCCTGGGGGACCAGGGTGCTCGTTGCCCTTTAATTTCCTTGTAGCAAAGTAACCAGCTCTTGTAGTGCTGGGTACGGTATTTCCATGCCCTCTGCTCCCAAACACACCTGTTCCTTAGGCACAGAGCAAAAAAAAACCCCAAACTTCCAGCTTTCGCTTTGAATTTCCTCCCTCCAGGAGGAGGCATCTTCCATTAATTTCCACCTTATTTTTTTTTTTTTTAAATCTGCCTAAATAAGATTTTTAAATCAGAGCCGAGTCTGTGACTCATTTTGCTTGGAGCCCATCCGTGGTGGCCTTGCTCCCTCTGCTTGTACCCGAATGCCTGTACCGCTGAGAGTGGGGCCGGGGGCAAGCGGGGCCAGCGGGGCGGGTGGCTGGAGAGGGTCTTGGCTCGGGGAGTTTCCTGGCGATGCTGGAGGTCTGATCGCTGTCCTGGCACGTCCCGGCATGCCGATTCAAATCGGCACAGATGGTTGAGGTTTAACTGCATCAGCTGGTTAAAATCTGCATGGATGGACAGGGTTTCTCCCTCCCGGTGCTGGTTTTGGGACTGAGCTCCCAAAATTGTCCTTTCCTGTTCAGCTCTGAGCAGCCACCGCCAGCCCAGGCTCAGTGATGGGTCCTTGGGGACACCCAGCTCTGCCTTTTGGGGTTCTCCCTGGGCCCCATCCCTGGGCTCCCCATAGGGAGTGGTTTCCCAGCCCTGGGCATCCTGCTCTTTCAGGGTTGGGGACCCATCCTGGCTCTGCTGGTGCTCAGGGCGGAGAGGTGACCCCAGCCTGGGACTGCTGGGCTGGGAGCTGGCGATGGACCCCCCCGCGGGTGCCACCCAGGTGGGTCTCAGAGGAGGGACGCCCTCTGGGCCAGCAGCACTGCCTCGCCAGCTGCCCCGCGGGGCCCTGCCTGTCCCCGGGTCCTATCCTGGCTCACAGTCCTGCGCCTTGGCCCCGCGGCATTTCCAGCCACATTCTTCCCGCTGCAGCCCCCAGCGAGGGAGAACACCCATAAGGGCATCGTGCTGCTTGCCTAACAGTGAAATTAATGTTAATTAGCCAAAATGTCATGGGGTGGCCGGTGGGGGGCAGGTGCAGAGATTAGGGCCTGATCCAGGCACGGGCAGGGGGATGCTCCGGTTGGTGGCATGGGGGGTTGGTGGTGCGGGGACCTGGTCTTTTGGGGCAGGCTGCCCAGAGGGTGCATCATGGTGGTTTTGTTGCCCCCATGCCTGCTCCAGGCCTGATTCCTGTGCACTGGGGTGGGGGGCAGGAGGGGGATGCACTGGGGAGCCCCATCAGCACCTCCCGGGGACCCTGTGCGGGGCCGGGGGGAAGGAGGAGAGGGGGCGAGCGGAGGGCAGCCTCGGGCAGGGGGAGCTGGCAGGGCTTTGGGTGAGGGGCAGAGCCTGGCAGGGCAGGTAGCACTCCCTCCCCAGCACTGCCCTCGGGGCGGGGGCTGGTGGAAACCCCCTGGCTCCACCTGGGACATCTCTGGTCCCTCTTCCTGGTCTCACCCACTCCGCTCTAGTCAGAGGGCGCTGGGTGCTGGACTCTGATGGGCTGAGCATCCCCAGTTTTGGGATGCAGAAAGTTTGCTCAGGAGCTTTCCTCCTGCCTGTGTGGGCAGGGCAGGCAGGGCTGGCAGCTCCCCTGCCCGTGTGACACACGTGCTTGACTGTATGAAAAGCCCTCATCTCTTCTAGGGACTTGGGTGGCTGAGCTGGCACTGCCAGCATCACCTGGCTGGGGAAACTGAGGCACAGGGAGGCACTGGGCTGGCTGCTGGTGACAGGGTGGCACAGGCAGGCCAGGGCAGGCAGGGCGTGGGGGAGAGCTTTTACCCGCCGAGTAATCCCAATGCTGGGAATTGCCTTCCCCTGGCTGTTACACTGGGTTGATGCTGTCAGAGCATGTGGGGCGGGTCACGCCGGTGGGTCCCCATGGGCTGGGCTTGTCATATGGGTTTGTTGGGGGTTGCGTTGTCCCCTTGCCCGAAGCAAGCTGTCCCCTCCCGGCCTCATCCTGGCAGCTGAAAGCCAGGACACCACGGCGATGGGTCGTGGAGCTGCTGTCTTGGCTGCGTGTGCCGGTGTCCCCACTGCTCTGCTGTCCCTGGGGTGGCTGCGGTGTCTCTGCAGAGGCAGGACAAGGGCAGACGCTGTTGCAGGCAGGAAGCAGGGATGGGTTTTTGTGACAGGTGCTAACGAACCAGCTCTTTGTTAGTGCTGGGCAGCGTGGCCCAAGGCTCAGCGCCCTCCCTGCCCGTTTCTTTCAGAACATTGTCTCCAAGCACAGCTCGCAGTTTCGGGGCAACGCGCAGCACGACGCCCTCGAGTTCCTGCTCTGGCTGCTGGACCGCATGCACGAGGACCTGGGCGCTGCCTCCCCTGCCCAGCAGTCCCGCGTCGCCGAGGAGGTGGGTGGTCCCGCCGGGGTGGGTGGCCGCACGCTCTGGCCCGGGTGGGGGATGTCCACGCCAGGTCTGGGACCGGGGAAGCCCAGATGTCCTGGGAGGGGGCGGGCTGGAGTTGTCCCCCATATGCTGGTACGGGATGGGGATGGGAGTGCCGGTGAGGGAGGGGGAGGATGGTGGGATCCAGGTGCTGCGGGGCTAGGCGGGTGGTTGGGGTGCTGGGAGAGCGTGGGGGTGTTGGCAGGAGCCCGTCCAGCTGAGCACCCCAGTTCTGATGGGCACCCTCGTTCTTGGGGTTGCTTGGTCAGGAGGAGATCTGGCCCCCCCGTCCCTCCCCGTGGCCAGCTAAGCCCACCGTAATTACAGCACTCAGTGGCTTTGCTGCTGGCAAAAAGAGTAATTAAATCTCCTTCCATCCGTCTGCGCTCGTGGCATCGCCCTGGCCCTGCCTGCCTGCCGGGGCGCTGCCTGTTGCAGTGGATGTATTTGTGCAGCCAGCGCTTGCCGCGTCGGCTCGGCTCAGCAGCGTGCTGTCCCTGCTTTGGGGGTGATGCCTGTCTTGGGCACAGGGGGCCTGGGAGCAGCTTCATCCTCCCTGTCCCCAGCTTGGGGCATCGTGGCCGTGGCCGTGGGGTGTGGGTCGGGGACCCCGTGGGCAGCCCCTGTGCAGCCTCCAGCCCTGCACAGGCACAGCTCCATCCCGCGTGGGAGAGCTTGGCTGTGGTGCCCATCTCCGAAGCCTTCCTGGCTGGGTGTCTGCAGCCATCCCTGCACCGAGCTGAGCCGTCCTCAGCCCGGCCCACCTTTCCCCAGAGGCATTTAGATACCCCAGGCTGTTTGGGAGAGCCTGGCAGTGAGCAGCTCCCTTTGCTCACTTGTTAAATGCGAGGTGCCAACACGTGCCATGGGCTGTGGGGTGATGCCGGTGGTGCCTTTGGCTGACGGCGCTGTGCCGGGCAGTGCCACGGCAGTGCCCAGGGTGCCTGCCTGGCTCTGAAGTGCCTGGACGGAGGTGGGCACGCACGTGCCCGCCCCGGTTTTGCATAGAGCGGGCTGCGGGAGGAGGGTTTGTGCAGATACCGAAGGATGGGCATGGTGGGGATGGTTCACTCCTGGTCAAACCTGTGCCGAGGCTCAGGGACCGGAGGAGCTCAGCTGGTGGAAAGCAGAAGACAGGAGGTTGGTGGTCGAGGGCACGGAGCCGGGCAGGCTGGAGGGGTGGAGATACCATCCTGGCTGTTTGATGGATGCCCGTGAGGTGTCTGCTGTGGCACCCAGCGGGCTCTGGGGCCTCCAGGGTGGGGACCAAGGCTTGGCTGCCAGGAGGGCTGGAGGGGGAGGAGGAGGAGGCACCCCCTTGGGTTTTGGGGGCATTTTGGGGGCCACGTGAGGAACAGGCACTGTTCAGGTCCCCTCTCTGCCACACCAGATGGACCCTGGCCCTGGGCAGACTGTAAGGTCACGTCAGCCTCAGCAGGACCCGGTGCCAGCAGATGGCATGAGGAAAATCCACCTCCTGGCCAAATACCTCATTGATTTTCAGTCTTGCTCATCACGACACTAAAAACTCTTCTTACCCTGACACAGCCCAGTCCTTTCCCAAGCTACTGAGGTTCCTTTCTGTGACATCTCTTCCGCCATCAGGCTCCTTGTGCCCGTAGCAGGGGGTGAAGCCAGTGGCTCCTGTCCATGTGTGTGGGGACAGGGGCTCCCTGCGGTTCCCAGGGCAGCGGGCAGGCAGGGAGAAGGCAGGCAGGATGCAGGCAGGGAGGTGTCTCCTAACCAGGCAGGTTTCCCTGTGTAGTACGGTCATGTCCCAACATCCCTGTTCCCTACGGAGCGAAGCAGAGGGCCTGGCTCCTCTCGGGGCATCCTGGGTGCAGGGCACGTCTCACCTCCCGCAGCTGGTGCTGGTATCCCCCAAATTTGGCAAAGGCTGCCTTCCCAGCTGGGCATCCGGTCTTCCTTCGGGATAGAGGAAAGGATCCTGTGCAGCCCGCCAGTGCTGTCCTTGGTGTCAGTCCCCGTCAAGGGCAGAGGCTGTGCCTCCATTTCCCCATGCACCAAGCAGGGGGTGGAGAGAGGGCTCCGCGGTGCAGGGCTCCTCACCCACCCTGAGGCAGTGTTCAGCCCACGGAAGAGCCAGTTTCTCTTGGGGAGGCCGGCCCAGTGTTGCTCCTGCTCTTGTGCAGGGACGTGCCACAGGCTTGCTGGGGGGAACGGATGTGGGCACCCAGCCGGGGAGCACGGCTGGCTGCGGTGGCTCGGGGTGCCGGGAGCTGGTGCATCAGGCCTGGAGAGAGGCCAGGTGTCTGCAGTGTGGAGGGAGAGGTGGTCACCCCACCGTCCGGGGCTGAGCCGGGGAGCACAGTGACATGGGGAGGTGGCTGAGGGATGGGTTGGCAGCAGAGCAAGCGCTCCCCACGGCTGCCTCCCCTGCCAGCTCGGGGGATGCTGGTGGAATGGCACTGCTCCCACTGCCTGTGCCGGTTGTGTGGCCCTTGAAAGCCCAGCTCTGGGGCAGTGGGTCGGGGTGCTGGGTGCTGTGCCAGGTGCCATGCCGGCGCTCAGGGTGTCGTGCTGGGGGGCCGTGCCTGGGCCTTGCATGCTGGGTGCCATACCTGGGCTTGGGGTGCCGTTCCAGGTGCTGTGCCTGGGCTTGGTGTGCCGGGTGCTGTGCCAGGTGCTATGCCGGCTGCCATGCCTGGGCTCGCGTTGCTGGTAAGAGGTGCTGGGGAAACACGCAGCAGTGGGGCTCATTTTCTGGGCGGCGCTGGCAGCCCCGCGCTGGCACACCTGCCTGGGAGGGCATCACGCCAGCCGGGGCTTTTTTTAACTCCCTGGTTCTGGTGTTTTGCATGTGTTTAATTCGCACCCAGCTGTGTTTGCCTCAGGCGGGTGCATGCACGGGAACATGCACACCCGCTCCAGGAGCTCATCTCGCAGACACACAGACACGCACACAGACACACGGACACCTGCTCGCTGCAGCATTCCACCATCTCACCCGCCCACGCCCCAGCTCCCCGCAGCACGGCTGCTCCCAGCACCCATGGGTGCGTTTGCCGGCACAGGGGGTGCTGTGGGCACCTCCCTGCTGGGGCTGCCGACCCTGCAAGTGTGCCCGTGGGTGCTGGGGGTCCTTGAGGGGGGGAGGTTGCGGGGGGACTGGCTTTCCACCCACCAAGCTTTCCCCTGCCAGAGGTGCCCGTGCTGCGGCATGGATAAGCTGTCCCAGCCGACTCACCCAGGATTTCCCTCCTGGAGCATTTCAGTCAGGCTCAAGCGCGTTCCCAGCTCAAATTTCTCAGTGTCCAGAAGCTCCGGACACCAGGGCTGTGTTGGGTGGCCCCTGGGGGTCTCACCACTGCAGACCCCCTGCCCATTGGTGGGTGCTCAGGCAGGGGTGTGGGCAGAGGGTTAACCCTTAGTGCCCCACGCTGGCTGGTGGATGGGACGTACCCCAGGATTTCCCCAGGAGAAGGCGCGCAGGGAGCCTGGAGGGCACGGGGCCGGTGGGTGCTGGGCACGGGTTGCTTTGGTATCACCGTCAGCCCGTCCTCGTGCCATGGGGATGCCGAAGCTGGGCTTGGTTCACTGGGATGTGTCCCCAGCCCCTCAAAGGTGGGGTGTCACGCCAGTGCCTTGCTCACCCTGCTTGTCTCTTGCCCCCGCAGCCTGGTGAGGACGGAAGTAGCGGTGCCGGCAGCTCCCCGCCGGCCGCCCAGCATCCCTGCGGGCAGAGCTTTGTGCAGAGCCACTTCCAGGCACAGTACAGGTGAGTGGGGAGGGCCACATCCTGCCTGGCCGGGGGCTTCGTCCTCCCGCGAGCCCCGGGCAGCGCTACAGGGGCTTTGCTGGTGGGTGGCTGGACTCTGCGAGCCCAAGGAAGGGATGAGCCAGGGAACACTCAGCCCTGCAGAGAGGCTCCATCCATCCATCCTGCCCAGCCGGGGCATGGGAGGTGCTCCCCCGACAGGAGATGCAGCCACGGCTGGGGTCGAAACGCCGAGTGAGGGGTTTCAGGACATTTCTTAGTCTGCTGCAATGCCAGCAAATATTTTTGCAAGTGTAAAAAAGATGTGGAGAGGGTTGAAGCCTGAATCCCTGTGGCAGTGAGTGGGGTGTCCTGCCCACTCACCACCCCTGTCTCAGCCCCAGGGCTTCCAATAATTAGCTGGGAAGTTCCGGCAGCAGCAGAATTAGGATGGAGCGGTGTTTAATTTGCACGGTGCAGTGCTGGTGGCATTGTCTGGGCTGTGCAGGTACAGTGGGGTGGGGGAGACGGGCTGGGCAGTTCTTGGCCAGAGAGGGCAAACTGGTTTTAGTATGGACTGATCCAGAGCAGGGCCTGAACTGCATCCTGGGGGCGGTTTTTGGTGCAGGCGGATGCCTGGTGCTTGGGACTGAGGGCACAGGGGCGATATCAGCCACATCCAGTGTCACCTCCTGGCATGGACATGGACACAGACATGGGCAGACCCCAGCCCTGGCCTGGCTTCTACCTGCCACGTGCCTTCCCTGGGCATTTCATACCCCCTGCCTTAGGAGACCTCATTGTCCTCCTCACCTTGGCCCTAACGAACCCTTAAGTGGGTCCCTTCATTATCACCGCCCCAGGGTGGGGAGGGCCACCAGGAGATGGCTTTTGCCAAGACAGCTGATTTTGCATTGCGATAGCGGTTTGCTGCCAAAAGCAAAGCGGCTGCTGAGCCGGCAGGACTGGGGGGCTCAGCCTGGGGAGATGGGCAGGCGGTGGGCGGGGGACGCCCTGGGCGGCCTCCATCGGCGCTGCTGGGTTGTTGGTGGTGGGTGATGGAGCAACCCAGTAAGGTGTTGTGTCCCACAAGGGCCCGTACTGGGACCAGTACAATTTAATTTCTTCGTCAATGACGTGGTGGGGTTGAGTGCAGCCTCAGCAAGTTGGCAGGTGGTGCCAAGCTGAGCGGTGCCATTGATCTCTAGAGGGAGGGGATGCCATCCAGAGGGGCCTGCATGGGCTGGAGGAGTTGGCTCATGTGAACCTCATGAAGTTCAACCAGGGCAAGGTCCTGCACTTGGTTTGGGGCAATCTCCAGTACCAGTACAGACTGGGGGATGAATGGAGAAGGACTTGGGGGTACTGGTGGATGAAAAACTGGACATGAACCGGCACTGTGCGCTCACAGCCCAGAAAGCCCATCAGATCCTGGGCTGCATCACAAGAAGCATGGCCAGCAGGTGGAGGCAGGGGATTCTGCCCTTATCTCTGCTTGGCTCTCGTGACAACCCCCCTGCAGCACTGTGTCCAGCTCTGGGGTCCCCAGGGCAAGCAGACACGGACCTGTTGGAGCGGGTCCAGAGGAGGCCACAGAAATAGTCAGAGAGCTGGAACAGCTTTGCTCAGGAGAAAGGCTGGGAGAGTTGGGGTTGTTCAGCCTGGAGAGGAGAAGGCTGTGGGGAGACCTTACAGTGGTCTTTCAGTGCTTAAAGGGGGCTCATAAGAAAGACAGAGAGAGACTTTTTACCAGGGCCTGCAGTGACAGGACAAAGGGCAACATTTTTAAACTGCAAGAGAGTGGGGTTAGATAATATAAGGAAGAAATATTTTACGACGAGTGTGCTGAGGCACTGGTCCAGGTTGCCCAGAGAAGCTATGGATGCTCCATCCATGGAAGTGTCCAAGGTCAGGCTGGACAGGGATCTGAGCAACCTGTTCTAGTGGAAGGTGTCCCTGCCCATGGCAGGGGGGCTGGACTGGATGGTCTGTAAAGGTCCCTCCCAATCCAAACCATTCTGTGGTTCTGTCACAGGACTCGGGATCCGGGTTGTCCCAAGCCTCTCCCAGAGGACCAGTGCGGGGATGGCCCCGCATGTGGGTGATGGGACACCCCACACGTTCATCTGGCTGAGCCCCCCGGAGTGCTCAGGTGGGCCAGCATCTGCCCACCCCGTCCCCATGCCATGGCATTGCAGGCATGAGGGGACACATCTAGCACCACAAGTCCTTCCTCCTGTCCCAGTTAATCCCTCGGCCTGTATGAAAAAAAGGCGCTTTAATTATCCACCCGCTTCTGCGTGCCAGAGCCCATCTGTGCCCAAAAGGATTTATTAATTGGTGCGGCTGCTTCCTGGGGAGCTTGGTGGGTCTTCGAGGTGATAGCTAACAAGGGCTCAGGATTTTGATTTGGTTTTTAATTGATCTTTCCTCTTTTTGTTGAATAAAAAGGAAGGGGAAAAAAGAATTAAAAAACCCAGAATTAAATAGTGGGTAAGGTGGTGGTTGGCATTAAAGGTTCATTTAAACCAGGCTTTGGTGGAGCATCTCCTGTGGGATGCCGTGGGAGATGGGGAAGCCTCGCTGCTGGCGGGGGGACCTGGCCCTCCCCGGTGGCCCCGCGGCCCCCGACAGAGCAGCCGGGTCCCCCTGCGCTGTCCCCAGGGCTCCCCTGGAGCCGGTGGCTGTGCTGTGGCAGGGACCACGCGGGCTGAGCCGGCAGCCCTGGGAAAGCCGGCGGTGTCAGCGCGGCACAGCCTGTGTCCCGGCAGCAGGGCTGGGTACTGCCCCTGGCCCCGCGCCGGCGGGCTGGGAGCGCGACCCTGGTGGGTGCAGGATGTGTCCCTGCAGTGGTGATGGGGATACCACCCCGGCGGGTGCAGGGTCCAGCCCTGCAGCGGAGGCAGGCTGTTGGTTCCCAGCAGGTGGATGGAGAGTGCAGTAGGACTGTGGTGTCCCCTGGGGGCCACTTGCCGGTGGGACGGTGACCACCCAGTGCCACCACCACCCTTGCCTCTGGCCATAGGTGCCAGGGTAGGCAAGGGGCCGGGGTTTGTCACGGGGCTGTGGGCAGCTGCCCTTTTGCTGCCCATCAGTGCCTCCTCCCTGCAGCCCAGCCACAGCCCTGCTTTTCAGGAGAGGTCCTGTCCCCTCCTAGCACCCAAGGCATTGTCCCTGCTTAACACCCACCTGGGTGGGCTGGGGTCACCCCAAAGCGTCCAGGAGCCACCCTGGGCTTTGCAAGCCCTTGGGAGAGGGAGCAGGATTTGGTGGGTTTCAGGGCCACGGCCACACGTGGGAGTGGGAGACCTCACAGCCCCCAGCCCTGGGATTTCACCCTGACTTCTGTAGCACCAGTTACTGCGGGCACCCTTGTTAGGTTTCAGAGTGAACAGACTGTTGGGCTGGGCAGGCGGGTAGGGGCTGCGGTGCCTTGCCCTGGCAGGAGGTTGTGCAAACCCCACGTGACGGCGGGGCCGTCCGAGCCCTGTGGGATGTGGTACCCATGGCAGGTTGCTGCAGTCCCAGGGTGGGGGCTCTGGGGGTACCATCCCTGCGCCGGTGATGCGCCCCGGCCATGTTTCACAGGTCTTCCCTGACGTGCCCTCACTGCCTGAAGCAGAGCAACACCTTCGACCCCTTCCTGTGCATTTCCCTGCCCATCCCGCTGCGCCAGACTAGGTGAGCCCTGCCCTGCGCCTCCCCAGCCGCTCGCCAGCACGGTGAGAGGCACAGCCGCCGCTCGGGGGGGTGTGTGGGTTTGGCTCCAATGAGAGTAATTTGCATATTTTGGGGTAAATAATTAATTCGGGAGGTGGTGGCAGCGTTGGGACAGGTGGCGGCCACCGCCGCAGGAGCTGTGCCGATGGGTGTTTGCTACCGCGGAGTCAGAGCCGCCACGCTGGGGCGCGGATCCCGCCGGCGTGGTCACGAGCGGCGTCGGGTCTCGGCGCGGCATGCGGCGGCTTTCCCCGCTGAGGCGTGCGGGTGCACGCACGCGTGTCCCCCCGGTGTCTGCAGGGCTCTCAACGTCACCCTGGTGCTGCAGTGCGAGCGGTGGCGGTTCGTACGGGTGGGGCTGGCCGTGCCCCTGCTGGGCACCGTGGCCGAGCTGCGGGAGATGGTGGCGCGGGAGGGACGCATCCCCCCGGAGCAGGTAACGGGGTGGGGACGTGGGGGGCACACGGGGACACCCCCGCTCGGGGACGCTGAGGGCGCCGGGTGCCGTCCCGCAGGTGATCCTGGCCGAGGTGTCCCCGCGGGGCTTCCTGCGCTCGCTGGGCGACGCGGAGGAGCTGGGTGCCGCTGGGGAGGGGGCTCCCCTCTACGCCTTCCAGCCCCCCCCCGCCCGCCGCGCAGGTACCGCCCCCCTCCTCTCCCGATTGCCTGGCGGCTGGCTGCCTGCGCAGCCCTGATTGGTTGGGAGCGGCTTGTGTGGCCATGGGGTTGGTGGGACGGGAGCTGTGCTGGGGGAGGCGGGAGCATCCCCAGGATTGGTGGGAGGCAGTGGGTCCCCCTGCTGTGATTGGTGGCTGGGAGGTGCGCTGTGATTGGTGGGGGAGTGGGTCCTGTCTGCTGTGATTGGCCAGAGGCAGCTGCTCGGCACTGGGATTGGAGGGAGGTGGTCTGCTGGGATTGGTGGGAGACTGATATCCTTTGCTGTGACTGGTGGGAGGTAGCTGTGCTTTGCTGTGATTGGTGGGAGCTGTGTCCCCTCTGCTGTGATTGGTGGGAGTCTCGGCACTCATGGTGTGGTTGGTGGGAGGCAGGTGTGCTCTGCTGTGATCGGTGGGAGCCTTGTTTTTCCCTCTCCCCTCCTGCCTGTGATTGGTCGGAGGCAGGCATGCTCTGCTGTGATTGGCAGAGGCCACGACCCCCGGGCTGTGATTGGTGGGCAGTGTGGGGATGCAGGAGGCAGCGCTGCAGGCAGGGGCGCACAGGCAGCCCCAGCAGCAGGCAGGGCACCTGGCAGGGGGGTCCCCGTGCGCTAATTAACGCCTGGGCTAAACGGGGGCCCCTTAATTCCTGCCCTGAGCACCCGCCCCGCCCTGCCCCACCCCGCCCTGCCCCGCCCTGCCCCACCCTGCCCTGCCCTGCCCCGCCCACAGGGTGCCCCCGCAGCCTGCCCGCCTCCCCCGGGGCGGCCCAGCCGGAGGGGCAGCGCCTGCTGCCCGCTGCTGCCCGCTCCTCCGACTGCCTGCACCGCGGGGCGGCCGGCCGCATCCTGCTGCTGCTCTGCAACACGGCGGGCGTCGGAGCCCAGCTCGCCAGGTACCTGCCCGCCCTGCCTGCGCTCTGCCTGCCTTTTGCCTGCCACGGCGGGAGGGGGCGCGGGGGTGTCCTCCCTCAGCCCGGTGTCCCCCACTGTCCCCAGGTTCGGGCCGCCGCTGGTGCTGCGGGAGGAGCGGGGCGTCTCCTGGGAGCAGCTCCAGCAGAGCATCCTGGCCCAGCTGCGGGCCCTGCTGCGGGGAGAGGTGCGGGTGCAGGTGAGCTGGAGGTGGGGGACACTGCTGTCCCCTCCCGGGGACACGCTCAGCCGGGCTGGGGGCACCTGCTGGCACCACGGCCGTGGGGGGAAAGGAGCCGAGAGTGGCCGTGGTACCCTGCAGGTGGTTGCGTTGTCACTACGGGTGGCCAATGGCGTCACCATGAGTGGCCGCAGTGTCACCAGGGCTGCCCGCAGTGCCATTCAGCTCCCACGGCAGAGCCGCCCCAGCCCAACCACCCTCCCCAGTGCCCAGATGCCACCATCCCACGGGCGCTGGCGTCCCTGTGCTGCCCCTTTGTCCCCCAGCCGGTGGGACAGGTCATCCCCCTGCCTGCGTCCCCATCCCCACAGGCGTCCCCTGCCAGCCCGGCCACGGGGACCAAAGAAATCTGATTTGGGGGGCTTTTTTTGTCCCGTGTCACAAAGCAGGGCTCCCCCGGGGTGGCACCAGAGGGCGGGGGGGCTCTGCCCCCGAAGCAGCCCCACAGCCCCCTCTCCCCTCGCAGGGCGCGGGAGCCCTCTTCCGCATCCGCCTGGCAGGGGGCTCGGCCCCCTGCGCCTACCTGTCCCCGCAGGACCCCCGCCCTCTCTGCCACCCCGCCGTTGACAGGTAAGGGTGCCCACGGGGACGGGATTGTCCCCAGACTCTCCCCTCGTTCCGTGGGGGTGGCCATGACCCACGGTGTCACCGTGGCTGACCCAGTGTCCCCATGGGTGGCTGTGGTGTCCCTGTGGGTGGATGTGTTGGCCAAAGGTGTCCCTGGGGCTGGCCACAGTGTCACCATGGGTGGCCAGTGGTGTCACCATAAGTGGCCATGCTGCTCACCAGGGACTGGGTCCCCAGCCCCATGTCCCCGCCACGGGTGCTGCTCAGGGAGGCGGTGGCCATCCCCACCTGCCACCTGGCAAGGAGGTGGCCCTACAGGGACAGGGGGTTGGGGGGGACCTCTCACCTCGTCCTCGCCCCCAGAGCGCTGCAGCTGAGCGGGGCGGGTGGCCCTCCCCACGTGAAGCTGACGGTGGAGTGGGACCTGAGCACCAAAGAGCGGTGAGTCCCTCGCACGCAGGGTGGGGGGACACCCCAGCACTCAGATCACCATCCCTGACACCCTCCCCGGTGTCCCGTGTCCCCTCCCTGCTCCCGTGCAGCCTTTTTGGCAACATCCAGGAGGAGGTGGTGCAGGACGCGGAGAGCGTGCGGCTGCAGCAGCAAGCGCACCGGCAGCAGCACAGCTGCACGCTGGACGAGTGCTTCCAGCTCTACACCAAGGAGGAGCAGGTACTGGGCACCCGCCCGCACCCTGCCCACGCCCGGCAGAGCCGCCGCTGAGGGCAAGCCCTGCGAGTTGGCGGTGCCGGGGGTAGCTTTGGAGGTGGCAGGGGGGTGTTGGGGAGGGAGGTGGCCGTGGCATGTGGCGTCCCCAGCTGGCCCCGGACGACGCCTGGCGCTGCCCGCACTGCAAGGTGCCCCAGCAGGGCACGGTGAAGCTGAGCCTCTGGACGCTGCCCGACATCCTCATCATCCACCTCAAGCGCTTTCGCCAGGTGGCTGAGCACCGGCACAAACTCACCACGCTGGTGAGGTTCCCTCTGCGGGGTCTCGACATGGCCCCCCACATGGCGCAGCAGGGCCAGGCTGGCGGGCAGCTGTTGGGGCGCTGGGCGCCCTGGCAGCCCCCCCTCTGCCTGCCCCCGAGCTGCCCCCGCGACTACCTCTACGACCTGTACGCTGTCTGCAACCACCACGGCAGCATGCAGGGCGGCCACTACACCGGTGAGCGCGGGGTGGGGCTCGGGGCCTGCAAGTGGGGTGGGGGGCATGGCAGGGGGTGTGCCGGGGGGCAAGGTGTGCGGTTTGGGGGGGCACGGCAGGGCATGTGCCGGGGGGCATGGCAGCGGAGGGGGGCACTTCAGGGGGCATGGCGTGGGGCTTGGGGGGCACTGCAGGGTTGTGCTGTGGGGCACAACATGGGGGTAGGGGGGCACCTCAGGGCAATATGCTGTAGGCCACAGTGTGGGTCTAGCGGGGGACCTCAGGGAGCTGTAGTGGGGGCATGGCATGGAGTTGGGGGGCACCTCAGGGGTGTCTGCTGTGGGGCACAGCACAGGGGAGCCGGGGTGCAGGGGACACACAGGATGGCATTGCAGCCATGCCAGGGCAGACATGGCACAGGGATGTGCCCCGCAGCAGCGTCCTGCACCCCCAGCCTGCCCCTGCGCCGTGGGGCTCGTGCTCCCCACTGCACCCTGGGACTGGGGGGGCTGGGGGAAGCCAGGGCAAAGCCTGCGTCCCCCCGTCTCCCCCTGTGTCCCCCCGCTCACCCGCTGCCCCCAGCCTACTGCTGCAACGCTCTGGACGGGCAGTGGTACAGCTACGACGACAGCAGGGTGGAGGGGGTGCAGGAGGCGGAGGTGAGCACCCGCAGTGCCTACATCCTCTTCTACCAGCGCCGCAACGCCGTGCCCGCGTGGTCGGCCGGCAGCTCCGTCAGGGGTGAGCACCCCCACCTCCCTGCCCGCCTGCGCCCCGACAGCCCCCGGGCGCCCTGAGGCCACCGCCTCGGGCACGCGTGGCATGGCTGGGTACACACGTGGGCACGCAGAGTACGGTGCATGCACAAGGAGCGGAACCAGAGGCGCGTGCGTTCAGCACATGCACGCATGGTGTGGGGGGTGTGCGTGCAGAGCACAGCTGCATGCACACGCATGCACATGCATGCACACGGACACGCATGCACGCCCGTGCATGGACAGTACGGCAGGCGCACGCACAGCACAGCCGCGTGCACGGTCTCGCGGACGTGTGTGAACAAGCGCACAGCCACACAGCCCAGCCGAGTGCCCACGCCTGCGCATTTCTGTGCGTGCGGGTGCCCGGTGCGGTGGGCACGCGGTCCCGCAGCACAGCTGGCGTGTGCAGCATCGCAGGTGCGCACGCACCCGAGCGCTTGGAACTGGAGCCGCATCGCACGCAGCACGGCATGCTCACGCTCGCCGTGCGCTTGTGCACGCACACGTATCTATGCATGTGCACGCACAGATGTGCACGCAGCTGGTCGCAGCCCCGTGCTCCCCCATTGCTGAGCGCCCCGGCGTGCTGCAGCAGCGACCGCCCCGGGGTGCCGGGCATGGCGGGACCCCTCGCCCCGCAGCCCGGCCCAGCCTCCCGCTCCCCGCAGGCTCCACCGCCTCCTCGCTCTCGGATCACTGGCTGGCCCGCCTGGGTGGCAGCACAAGGGACACCACAGCCACGCGGGACGCCACGGCCACGCAGGACACCACGACCTCGCATCCCTTGGCCACCCAGCCCTCCCCGCCTGGCACTCCCGATGCCACCGGCGCCCCGGAGAAAGGTGACGCCGAGCACCCCGTCCCCACCCCAGCACCCCGGGGTGGCTCCCGCCTCCTCCCAACTTATGATTTTTTTAATTGCAGGTGGCTTTGAGGCCAGACCCTTGGTGCGGGGCGTCCAGGGCCGCAGCCTCAGCGTCAAGCTCTCGCCCGCCGGCGGCCGCCCCAGGGCCGTGCCGCCGCGCTGGTCCTTCACCACCAAGGAGCGGGGCCGGCCGGGGGTCCCGGGCGAGCTGGTGGCCTACCTGGAGTCGGGGCGCCGGCCCCGCTGCACCCGCCGCTCCCTCCTCCCGCTCAGCGCTGGGGGGGAGAGCGGCCCTGGCACCCCCCCGTCCCCCAGCCCCGCAGCAGCCGGCCCCCCAAAACAGCCTGGCAAGGGGCAGGAGGAGCCGGGCACCCCCCGAGCCCCCCGCCAGCCCCTCCGTGTGCCCCTGCTGCGGCGAGCCGCCAGCGCTGGGGCCGAGGGGTCCCTGCGCCTGCCCCCCAAAAGCCAGAGCAGCCCGGGGCAGAGCAGGGAGGGGACAGGGGGGCTTCGCTGCCCCAGGCTGCTGCAGCCAGAGGGGGACGTGAGCGTCCCCCCGGCACGGCTGTCCCCCAGCCCCGCGGCCATGGCACGCTCGCAGAGCTCGGCCAGCCTGCCCCCGCGCCCCGAGGGCAGCCTGCGGCGCTCAGCCTCGCTGGGCAGGGGCGTGGGGCGTCCCCCCCTGCCCGCCCGGGGTCCCCCCATGGCCACACTGCAGCGGGGACGGCAGCCCACCGGCTCGCTGTGCCGCTCGGCTGTGCCTGAGTCCAGCTTCTGAGCCACAGCTGGTGGGCATCCCCGCAGGGGGCAGCCCGATCCAGGGGCTCCCGAACTGGGGCTATCCTGAACTGGGGGCTCCTGAACCGGGGCTGTCCCAAACTGAGAGCTCCTGAACCAGGGTTTCCCAAACAAGGGCGTCACAAAGCAGGGTCATCCTGAACCAGGAACATCCCAACCTGGCGGCATCCCAACCGAGGGCATCCCAACCTGGGGGCTTCCGAACCAGGGCATCCCCAAACTGGAGGCATTCAGGTATCCCGAAGCTGGGTCATCCCAAAATGGAGGATCCCAACCCAGGGGCACTCCAAACTGGGGACATCCCAACCCAGGGGAATCCCAAACTGGGGGCATCCCAAATTGGAGGCTCCCAAACCAAGGGCTCCTGAACTGGGGGTATCCCAAACCGGGAGCACCCGAACCAGAGGCTCTTAAATCAGGGCATCGCAACCCAGGGACATTCCAAACTGGGGTCATCCCGAACCGGTGGCTCTGAAACCAGGGGCATCCCAACCCAGGGGCATCCTGAACCCAAGGCATCGCCCACTCACCTCCTCATGCCCCTTCCCAGGGAGCGGGCAGGCACAGGCTCCCCGGCTCCGCCAGCCCCAGGACGTGAGAGTATTTATTGTACCAGGAGAGTTTTATTCAGAGACGCTTTTTGTTTTCTAAAAGGCGACTATTTTGGGGGGGCAGGCGGGTCCCCCACACACAGGTCTATGCAATACACAATTCCTCCAGCCAGCTTTTGTACACGGGGCCGCGGCCCCACTGCCGCCAGTTTCTATTAAAGACACGTGAAAGGAGCCCAGAGCAGTGCCGGGGGGGGGCAGCGTCCGTCCCAGGGGACGTATCCAGGGAGTGGGAAGGGCTTTGTGTCCCATTGGCAGTGGCCCTGTGCTGCGGTGTGTGCTGTGCCCCAGGGTGGTGGGGATCAGCCCGGGCCTGGGGCTTGGCGGGGTCAGTGCTGGCCGGGTCCTGCCCTGCTGGGGTGGCCGTTGTGCCTGGTGGGAGGTCCCAGGGGTGGTGGCAGCACCAAGGCCGTGGCACCATGTGGCTGTGCCCACCAAGGCAGAAGAAAGGGATGACTGGGGAAACAGTGCAGGCACGGCAGCAGGCAGGGATGGAGGTGGAAGAGGTGGGATCAAGGTGGAGATGGAGATGGAGAAGACAGGTGGAGGAGAGGAAGAGGTGCTGGAGGTAGGCATGGAGATGGAGGTGGGATCAGTGTGGAGGAGGTGGAGATGGGTGGGGAAGAGGTGGGATTGGAGTGGAGGTGGAGGAGATGAAGGTGGAAGTGGAGGAGGTAGGGGTGGCTGAGCAGGTGGAGGTGATGGAGGAGACAGGGACAGAGATGGAGGTAGAACTGGAGGAGATGGAGGTGGAGATGGAAGTAGAGATGGAGGAAGTAGGATTGGGTTGAGGTGGAGGAGGAGGAGAAGGTAGAGGAGACCGACCCTTGCTGCTCCAGGCTAAGGCCCTTGCTGTGCCACCACTGGTGCCATGGCTGTGACGCTGCTTTGCAGCTGGGGACATGCGTGGGTTTGGCACCCATGTGTCACCCAGGCAAGCAGCACATTCGCAGGGCACTGACCATGGGATGCAACTGGTCACAGGGTGTGATCGGCTATGGGATGGCCCTGACTATGGGATGTCACTGGCCACGCAATACCATGACATGGCAGTGTCCATGGGGGGCAGCTGGGAGGGACAGCCGTGCTGCCCGGGGCTTTGCCACCATTGCCAAAGGCTGTTGGATTTGGAGGGTGGGAGGTGCTCTGAGGGATACTGTTGGGTGGGGGCGTTTGATGCCACCCTTAGGACCCAACCTGAACATCTGAGACCTTCTGGCTCCCTGCAAAGTCCAGAGCACCCAAGTGTGGCTGACACCTTCCTGGAGCAGGTCCCAGAGCTGCTGGTGTCAGCGGTGGCCCTGGGGCTCCTGGCAGCATGGCCCGCTTTGCAGAGCCCCAGCAGCTTCTGCACCCCAGGAGCCCGCTCTGCACCCCGGCCTTGGCTTGGGTACATTGCACTGGCTTCAGGGTGCTTGCGGGAGCAGCGCTGAGCCCCGGGGTTGCATGGGGGCTGCCTGGGGTGTATGACCATTCCCAGCCGTGCACCCCTTTTTGAGGTGGGAGTTTTTCAATCTCCCCTCCACCAGAGGGGCCCCCAGGCTGGGGACTCCCCCCCAACAATGTGCCCAGCATGGGCAGAACACCTTACCTTCCCCAGCACCTGCAGCTGCCTGCAGGTGTGATGGCCTGGATGTCCTCCATGCCTTCCCAGGCAGCAGCATCCCCCAGAGCATCCCTCCCCGTGCTCCATGCGCACGCTCCTCCGTATCCTGCAAAGTGGGGTCCGGGACCCAACCCCATCCCACCAAGCCAGGAACCCCAGTGGGGTTCCCCTCCGCACACACACTGCTCAGCCCCAAAACACAGGCAAGGACCTGCCGCAACGGGGTTGGTGCCCACCCTGGGTTTGGGACCACCCCATATCTGGGCTGAGACCACCCCAGGCCTAACTCTGCCTCATCCCTTGGGACCATGGCAGCCTACATAGAACAAAAAAAAAAACCCACCATTTTTATCACCCCAACCTTCATTAAGCCCCATTTCCTAGAGCAAAGTGTCCTCCGAGTGTCCATGTCCTAAATATATCAGTGGGCACCAATCCAGGCTGGGACTACACCAAATCTGGGCTAGGACCACCACAAATTCAGTCAGGGACCACCTGAAATTTGGGCTAGGATGATCCCAAATCCAGGCTGGTACCACCCCAAATCCAGGCTGGGATGACCCCAAATCTGGGCTAGGACCACCCAACGGCTGGTGCTGCCCCATCCCATGGGACCAGGACCCCAAAATCCCGCATAGACCCCCACCCCACCATGTTACCCCACCCCCCAACTCCAACCCCACAACCTCCCGCCACAGCCGGGCGCGGCGCTGCCCGTGCCGACAGGCATTAACCAAACGCCAGCGCTGCCGGGCAGTTCACAGCGAGTGGCACACGGATTTATTGATTGCTTTGGGGTGCTGGTGCCCCCGGGGCCCGCCTGGGGCGAGGGGCACGGTGCGAGCGGGGCGGGGGGGCGAAGCGCTGCCATTTCCATCCTCCCTCTGTGCACCGGGTGGGCGGGAATGGCTCCAAATAAAACAAATCTCTATATATTTTTTCTATATATATATACAAATATATTATATATATATATCTCTGCTGATATATATATATCTCTCTCTTATCTCTCTGGAAAGGATAAAAGGTTAATTTGTTTTTGCATGCACGACCAAAGCCACCAACCCACGGGGACAGCAAGTGCCAAGAGATGTACGCCCTCACCCACCGGCACCCCGAGAGCCCGGGGGGGCCACATCCTGCGTCCCCAGGTTATTGCTGGTCAGGTCCCGTCCTGCTCCGGCAAACAAGCGGAGGGGGAAGAAGCCGAAGAAATGAAATCCCGCTGCAAAGCGCCGGCGAGCTTGTTGTCACCTGGCCGGTACCCTGTGGCACCCGCCATTGGGGCCTGGAGGAGATGGTGGCGTCGCCCCAGGACCATGGGTGCGGGGGGGTGGGGGACGCAGGCACCCAGTCAAAAGGCAAAGTCTGGATAAGGCGAAAAAAAATGAAATAAAGAACAGCGACTGCCCCCAAACCGGGCGCTTTGCCACCCAAAACCGGTGTGCCAGTGGCCCTCGGTGCCGGTGGCCAGTGCTGGCCCCTGGGTGCTGCAAGGATGAGCTTGGGGACAGGGACACTGTCATAGGGCTGTGCTCTCCGATTCCTCCTCCTCCTCCTCCTGCCGGGTGGCCGGGCCCTTCCCCGAGAGTCTCTGCGGTGCCTCCAGCGGGTCCCGGCACAGGGCGGCATCCGGGGGGACATGGAGGGAAGGGACCTCAAAACGGAGCAGACCTGCGGGAGGGCAGAGTCAGGGGGACGCCGCGGTGGCAGGACACCTCGCCGGGGCTGGTGCAGTGTCAGTGCCACAACCAGGGATGTCAACATGGGTCCCTGCTCTGTGTCACCCCACCCTAGCCGCAGCCTGTAACCCCCAGCCCTGACGTCCCCGCTGTCCCCGCATGCTGCCTGTCTCCCACGACGCTCTGCTCTCCTCCCAGGAGCACAGCTGACACCGCTGTCACCTCCTGAGGGACCCGCAGGGTGAGGCAGCACGTGCCAAGTGACACAGGGTGACCCACAGCCAGAGGCAGGCGGTGTCACCACCGTCCCTTGCTGAGAGCGGAGCCACCCACCCCCAGGCAGAAAAAGCACTTCTGCCTGTGCCTGCCAGGCTCTGCTGCCTGCTGCCGGCTTGGGGACCCCGCCACGGGCAGCAGCTCCCGCGGGCACACGGCAGGGGAGCCGCACTCATACCAGGATGCGATGCCTGGGTGCAATGCCAGGGCCACAGCAACGCTAGGGCGCAATACTGGGGCTACACTGGTGCCAGGGTGCAATGCCTGGGCTGCGCTCGCGCCTGGGTGCAATGCTGGCATGCAATGCCAGGATGCAGCACCTGGGTGCAATGCCAGGGCCACAGCAATGCTGGGGCACAATACTGGGGCTACACCGGTGCCAGGGCGTAACGCCCGGGTGCAATGCTGGGCTGCACCAATGCCAGGGTGCAATGCCTGGCTGCAATGCCCGGGCTGCATTCGTGCCTGGCTGCAATGCTGGTAGGCGACGCCAGGTTGCAGTGCCAGGGCCACAGCAAGGCTGGGGCGCAACACTGGGGCTGCACTGGTGCCAGGGTACAATGCCAGGGCGTGACGCCAGAGACGCACCGGTGCCAGTGCTGCATCAAAGGCAGGCCACCCGCCCAGGGAACGCCTCGCCCTGGCTCTGCGGGGTGTCCGGGGCTCGCTGCCACCCGTGCTCTCTGTCATGGTTTTAGCTGGGATAGTTGATTTTCTTCACTGTAGCTAGCATAGTGCTGTGTTTTAGACTTGGTATGTAAATAATGTTGATAACACCCTGGTGTTTTAGTTGTTGCTGGGTAGTGTTTACACTAGTCAAGGACTTTCCAGCTTCCCATGCTCTGCCAGGTGCACAAGAAGCCGGGAGGGGAGGGGATACAACCAGGAGAGCTGATTCGAATTGGCCAGAGGGTATTCCATATCATGTGACGTCATGCCCAGTATATTAACTGGGGGAAATTGGCTGGGGGAGGCAGCGATCGCGGCTCGGGGACCGGCAGCGTCGGTCGGCGGGTGGTGAGCGGTTGCAGCACTTGTTCAGTTTTGGTTTTGTTTTTTTTTCTTTCCCTCTCCTTCTAGTGTTTCATCTCTCTCTCGCTCATTATTTTCCTTTTCATTATATTAGTATTATTGCTGTTTTATTCTAATTATTAAACTGTTCTTATCTCAACCCACGAGTTTTCTTACTTTGGCCCTTCCGATTCTCTCCCCCATCCCACAGGGGTGGGGGAGTGAGCGAGCGGCTGTGTGGTGCTTAGTTGCTGACCGGGGCTAAACCACAACACTCTCCCACCCCCCCTTGCAAGGCAGGACGGGACACGGAGGAGCAGAGCCCCCACGGCCAGCTGGGCCAGAGCCGGGGGGCTCCCAGCGGTGCCTGGCCCCACGCTCCCCCGGCCTCCGCATCCCCCAGTGTCCCCGATGCCACCTGGCACTTCCAAAGCATCACCCTGACCGTCCCCCTCCAACAGCGCAGCCCCCACTGCTGCAGGGACACCAGGGGACACCAGCAAAACCCATGGACAAGGTCAGGACAGCAGGAACAGTGGCACTGCCTCGTGGTGCTTCCCAGGGACATCACCACCTTCCCAAGGATGCTGCCACCTTCCCAGTGACAGTTCCACCTTTCCAGGGGATGCTGTCACCTTCCTGGGGTCATCACCACCTTCCTGGGAACAGTGCCACCTTTCCAGGGACATCATCACCTTCCTGAGTACATTGTCACCTTCCCAGGGACGTTGCCACCTTCCTGGGGACATCACCACTACCTGATGACAGTTCTACCTCTCCAGGGTCATTATCACCTTGCCAGGCACATTGCCACCTTCCTGGGGACATCACCACCTTTCCAGGGACACTGCCACCTTCCTGGGGACATGGCCAACTTCGTAGGGATGCTGCCATCTTCCCGGTGACAGTTCCACCTTTCCAGGAGACCCTGTCATCTTCCTGGGGACACTGCCACCTTCCCAGGGACACAGCCAACTCCCCAAGGATGTTGCCACCCTCCTGAGTACAGTCACCTTCCTGGGGTTATCACCAACCACCTTCCTGGGGACAGCCAGGGACACTGCCACATTCCCCGGAACATCACCACCTTCCCGGTGATGCTGCCACCTTCCCAGGGACAGTTCCACCTTTCCAGGGGACACTGTCACCTTCATGGGGACAGTTCCACCTTTGCAGGGTCATTATCACCTTCCCAAGTACATTGCTGCCTTCCTGGGGACATCTCCACCTTCCCGGTGATGATGCCACCTTCCTGGGGACAGCCGGGGACACTGCCACGTTCCCCGGGACATCACCACCTTCCTCTCCAGGGGACACCGCCTCCTTCCTGGGAGCACCGTCACCATCGGGACGGCCGCCACCCTCCCAGGGCCACCGCCACCAAACGCTGGGAGCCGAGCGGCTGTCCCCCGCCCCGTGTCGCTGCCACCGGCCGAGCCCCCCGCCCGGGGGCCGCGGTTACCTGCCGGCGCGCCGTCCCCGGGGCCCGCGGCGTCCAGGCGGGGCAGCTCCGGGGGCTGCGGGGGGCCGGGGGCGGCCGGGGGGGGCTGGGGGGGGCCGGGGGGGGGCTGGGGCGGGGGGGGCAGGGCGGGGCGCGGCCGCGGCTTGGGGGTGGGGCGGGACTTGGGGGCGGCGCTGGTGGGGGGGGGCAGGAGGGGAGGGGGCGGCGGGGGCGGCGGGGGGGGCGGGCAGGGGGGGCCCGGAGGGGCGGCGGGGCCGTAGGGGGAGGGGGTGCTGGGGGGGGTGGGGGAGAGGCTGGCGGGGGAGGGCTGCCCCCCCCCCTGCTCCCCCGCGGCCGCCCGGGGCGGGATGGGCGCCAGCTTCTTGGCCACTGCGAGACAGAGACAAGGGGGGGGGGGGGGTCAGGGTGCTGGGGGGGGGTCACACCGAGGGGGGGGACCCCCCCCCTCCCCGCCACCCCCCGGCCCCGTCCTACCTTTGCGCAGGGCGTGCGGGCTCTGCTGCGCGGGCGGGGGGGGGCCCCGGTGCTGGCCGGCCCCCGGGGAGGGCTCCTGGGGCCTGGGGGTGCTGGGGGACAAACGGGGCGGGGGGGGAGAAGGAAAAGCATACAGAAATGAATCAAAAATAAAAATAAAATAAAAATGTAAACGAAAAAGAAAAAGAATTAAAAAAGTAAAAATAAAAAAAGCAAAGAATTAAAATTAAGATAAAAAAGATTAAAAAATTAGAATGAAATAATAAAAAAGGAAAGATTAAAATAAAAAAAATTAAAAATCAAAATACAAATAAAGCAAAAACAAAATTACAAGATAAAAATAAGTAATAAATTAAAAATAAAATAAAAATTAAACGAAAGAATTTTAAAAATTGAAAATTAACAACAATAATAAAAAAGAAAAAGGAAAATAAGAACAGAGAAGGAAGAAGAGGGAGAGCCGTGAGGGCCTGCCCGCCCCTCCCGCCGCCCCCCCGCGCATCCCGGCAGGCGGAGGCCGGGGGTCCCGGGGGGGTCCCGGGGGGGTCCCGGGGGTTTCCCCCAGCCTGTCTCAGCCCCCAGCCCCACGGGCCCCTCCGGGACAGCCGTGACGGCGCCACCAAGCCCCCCCCCCCCCGGTTTGGGGTCCCCCGCGGTTACCGGGCAGGTCCCTCTGCGGCTGCCCGGGGGGGGGGGGGCCGGGGGCGTCCGGGGGGGGTCCCAGGGGAGGTCTGGGAGGGGACCCCGTTTTGGGGGCAGTGCCACGGGGGGAGGGAGTGGCGAAGGGAGGAAGGCTTGGCGCCAGGGTGAGGGGCGAGCAGCAAGGAGGAGGAGGGAGGAGGAAGGCTCCGGTTGCAGCCCGGGCAGAGGGGCTGCGCCCAGGGCTGGGGACGGGGCCAGGAGAGGGGGACCAGGGGGAACCGCTCGTCCTCGGGGCAGGGGGGCTGAGCCGCCGTCCGGCCAGGCTGCAAAATGTCCAGAAACACCAGAAAAAAAGGCAAAAAAAAAAAAAAAAAAAAAAAGAAGGAAAAAGTAATAGAAGAGCAGAAGCGTTGGCGCGGGGCGGGGACAGGGGAGAGCGGCGGTGGAGCCCTCGCGGTGCCGAAGCCCCCCCGCCTCGTCCCACTACACCAGGATCAGGCCCCACGGCACGACCCACCCGGGGCTGCCACCCCCACCCACGGGTGCACCCCAGGGCAGAGCATGGCTCGCAGGGGGATGCAAGGCTCGGCTTCCCTTTTTGGAGTAGAAAAGTGGAATTTAGGTGCTTTCTCCCATCTGCCCCGTGCAAATTGAAGTCAGACACAGACCTTGGGCAGAGGAAGGGCTTGGGGGACGCTGGGCTCCTTTAGGCTTTTCCTTGCACCTTCCTCGCACCTCCAGCCCAAATTTTGCTACAGCCCAGTGACACGGACACCGGCTGTGAGCCAGGCAAGGGGCCCACAGGCAAATCCCCGAAGAAGGCAGCACGGTTCCTGCAGGGCCAGCAGGATGGGGACATTGCAGTGGCTGCAGGGATGCTGAGCATCCTCTCCTTCTTCCACTGGTCCCAGGATGCTGCTCCTCTCCCAGGGATGCCGAGCATCCTCTCCCGCTGCCCTCAGGATGCTGCTCCTCTCCCAGGGATGCCAACCATCCTCTCCCGCTGCCTCTGGCATGGCTGTGGGGTTGTTTTGCTGCTGGATTCACACATGGGGAGGATGCCTGGGTTGGGGACATGGGGGTGCTGGTGGCCTTACCTTGTCCGCTCAGTTCCCGTGGGGAAGCCGAAGCTGGTGGGAGGTGGGGAAGGGGTAGCTGAAGTGTCCGGTGATTGCTCGGGAATGGGCGAGTGGGGCGCGGCAGGGAGCTCGGCGGGCGGTGCGGGGGGCTGAGCGGCCGGCGGGGTGGAGGATGCCTTGCGCACTGCTGAGGTGCCTCGGCGAGCCACCCACGAGGTGTCCATCACCCTGACGCCCATGCTGGGGGGGACACAGAGACAGGCTGTCAGCACCTGCCCAGCGGCAGGGGACTACTGGCACCGCGGCGCGCCTCCTTTGGGGTGCCTGGTCCCTAAAAACGCCTCTTCCACCAGGAAGCTGCTGGGAATGACCCTCCATGGCAATAGGGCAGGGGTGGCAGTGTGGGACGTGCTTGTGTCACCCACCGGCCACCTCCCCCTTCCCCAGGTACCAGCAGGCACCAGCACCCTCCCAGCACCTTCCCAGCATCCTCCCGGCATCCTCCCAGCACTGCTGCAGAGGGTACAGTACCTTTGGATTTTCCTAAGGCTGCATGGGCAGAAACACAGGATTATTAGTGTAAAAAAAAAAAAAACCTCAACAGTGTGCAGGGTGAGAGCCCGCAAGGTCAAGGGGCTTTGAGAGAGGGGGCAGGAGGGGCATGGCGGGGACCGGGCTATGCTGGTGATGGGGAGAGCTCAGGATGTCTTTTGGAGCTGGGGAGAGCCCATGGGACATTTTTTGGAGCTGTGGAGAGCCCTGGGGGTGTTTTCTGGAGCCAACTCAATGGGCTGCAGTCCTGTGAGGTGTCACGGTGGGGTGGGGGGCATGCACAGGCTGGGAGAGGGGAGCTTTCCCCAGGAGCAGAGCCTGCAGACCTTGGGGACACCAGGGCACCCGACCCCATCATGGCACAGCCCCGGGCCACCTGAGCATCCCCAGGAGCCCAGCATGGAAAGCAGGGGGTCCTCCCACCCCAGGACCACCCAACTTCCACCAGCTCAGTGCAATGCCACCACATTCCTCTCCCCAAACCCTGGCACCGCAAAGACCCTACCCATCCTTCTTGTAAAACTCCAGCATCATGTTGTCTGTGGCCACGCTGAGGGGCCGCCGCGCCTGGTCATGCTGCCGGCGGTCCGCGTGGTCCATGTCCGGGGAGGGCATGGAGCTGTAGTTGGCATTGTGGTTGATGTGCATGGGGCTGCCATAGTTGCCTGTCACGTTGAACTCGATGTCTGGTGGGGGGGAAAAGAGAGGGGGGAGGACGTTGGGTTTTGTGTCCTCAGCGAGGGGTGGGATGGGAGTATTGGCACCACAGGAATGCTTGGGGGATCCCAGAGCGGCTGGGTTGGGCTCACTGTGGTGATGAGTCTTGCCAGATCTCTGCCTGAGCCCCCGCCCCAAGCCATGGCAAGCAGAGGGGGTTGGCAAAAAGAAATATGGGAGCTCAGCACCCCCTCCCCAGGGAGGGCCACGAAGCCCATCCCACCCCATCATGGCCACAGGGCACAGCCTACCTCCAGGGAAGAACCAGTCAGCATGCTGGATGAGCGGCTCGATGATGCCCACGATCTGCAGCGAGACGGTCGTCATCATCTCCGTCATGTTCCTGCAAGGTGGTGGGCAGCGGCTCAGCAACCCCACCGCAGCCCAGCCGTACTCCTGGCGGGATTTTGGCCCCAGACCCTCCCCTCATCCCCTTCCCCAGCATCCTCCTGGCATGCTCACTTTCCACCTGGATACCTCACCCGTCTGCCTGCGGCCAGAGGAGGTTGGGCCCCAGCACGATGGCCACGTTGCTCGGCGTCATTTTGTTCATGTCCTGGTACTCGGTCAGCTTGGCCAGGAATTTAATCAGGTACCTGGAAAGCAGAGCCCAGCCGTGTCAGTGTATCAGGATCCCTCTCCATCCCCTGCCCAGGTCCCACTGGCCCCAGACTCACCTGATGTTGTTGTAGTTGGCTTTGGGCAGCTTCTCACAGGCGCTCCAGAGAGCCTGCAGCCGCTTCTCCTGCTCCTGAATGCTGCAGGGAGGTGGGCGAGAGGGTCATCCCCCATCCCCACCCCACCCTGGGGCTTTTGACCCCGCCAGCCCTGCCCTCAGAGACTCTGTGAGACCCTTGGGCTGCTGCCAACATTATATAAGTAAATTAACACAAAAAACCTGGCCAAAATGAGAAGGAAACATTTCAGCTGCAGGCTGGGTGCTGGTCCTCTCCTCACCTCTGTGCAGCCCCCCTGAGGTTTGTGTTTTGGGGATGTGTTTGCTTTGGAAGGGGAAATTACTGCAAACAGTACCCCAAAACAACAGCCCACTCTGCCATGTGCCACCCTCGGGGACCGTCCCCTCTGTCAAGTCACCACCGTGTCGCTGCTGTGCTCCAGCACTCCCAGGGCAGGTGGGGGACGCGGTCAGACCTATAGTCAGGCACCACTGAGGTGGTTCCCACCCTAAAAGGAGACGCTCCTTCTCCCACCTCCCTCTGCCCCTCACCCCCTACCCCGAACACCTCCCATGGTGGAGCAGGCATGCTGGTGCCAACTCAGCTGGCCCAATCCTGCTGGGTTTGGGGGTTTCACAGTGCAGAGCACAACAGCAAAGCAGGTGGGAGCTCCCTCAGCCAGCTGTCCCCCAGGATTTGCACACCCGCCCAGAAATGGCACCAGCCCCCGGCACCCAAGGGCTTGCAGAAAGATGCTGGGAGACCTCAGCCACCTTGGCCAGCGTGCTCTGGACCACGGTGGGGACATCAGGGTTGGGGGACCTTAAGGCCACCCTTGCTGCTGGGATCCACAATGCTCAAGGATCATCACAGCAACCCTCCTGGTCCTCAGACCCCGGAGGAAACATCCCAAATGCTACGAGCCATGTCAGAAATAACTCATGGCCCCCAAACCATCCATGGGGACCCAAGATGCCACCACCCCATATCACAGAGGAATGGGGAGGATGCCCCAGACTCACTTGGAGGCCTGGATCCACTCCTCGTACAGCTCAAACGTCATGAGGGGCTCTGGCAGCTCTCGCAGGTAGGACTTGAGGGCTCCTGCAGCACACAAGGGACATGGGGCTCAGCACCGCAGGAGGTGGCACCGGCCACCAGGTGCTGAGCAGTTTTGCTCCTCGGCATTTTGACTTGTATCCCTCCCAATCGACGCGTGCCAAAGCACCTGTTAGTCCCCCCAGCTTGGTGGAGCCCATAGCATCCCCTGACCCCCAGCAACCACCTTGCCACCTCTACCTACGCCATCCTAGCACCTCCCCAATTCCCTCGGGCACTTTCGCCTCCACCAGGCGTTCACCCAGCTCTTCATCACTCGTTTTTGCCTAGGATGTTCACAGCTCCTTGCCCTGGGAAAAGGTTCCCATTGCAGTCAGTAGGAAACCAGGGTACAATCCTGCACCTGCCAGAGAGCACAGCCCAGGACGGGGGCAGCTCACTGGCATTTAAACCCAGTTAATGCTTAACAGCAGCCCCATGGGCTCAGATCTGTGCTCGGAGAGGGTCTTAGCGGCTGAAGAGGTAGAGAGAGACGGCAAGCTTGATGGCAACATGTGTGACTCTTCCTGACTGCTCCTTGCTCCTGCAGAACCTCTCGTGATCAGCGTCACCCTCAGTAGTCCCACCCTCAGTAGTCCCACCAGGGCCCCAATGATGCCTCGGATTACAATTGCATCCCTGTTTTCTTCCTTGTGTGAGACCAAAAGCACTGCTCGAGCCCTTGGCTGGGGAAGGGATGTGTGGGTCGGGGTTTGTGCTCCTCAGTGGATGGCAACTCCTAAACCCCACCACTTCCACCAAGAGCTGTCTTTCTGCACCTGCGTTTCTCCCCCCATATATTCTGTCTTTGCTGTTCAAATGCTTGGGACAAATCACAGAACGGTTGAGGTGGGAAGGGACCTCTGGAGGTCATCTGGTCCAACCACCAGCTCCAGCAGGACCACCCAGAGCTGGTTACCCATGACTTCATGGCTTTTGAGTATCTCCAAGGATGGAGACTCCACCACCTCCCTGGGCAACCTGTAACAGTGCTTGGTCACCCACACAGCAAGAAAGTGTCTCCTGATGTTCAGAGGGAACCTCCTGTGGTTCAGTTGGTGCCCACTGCCTCTGGTCCTGGCACTGGGTACCACTGGAAAGAGTTCTGTTTTCTTTGCACCCTCTCTGCAGGTATTTATATCCATACATAAGATCCCCCTGAGCCTTCCCTGCTTCAGGCTGAACAGTCCCAGATCCCTCAGCCTTTCCTGCTAGGAGAGATGCTCCAGGTCCTTCATCATCTTCATGGCCTTTCACTGGAGATTCTCCAGTATGTCCATATCTCTCTCGTAGTGCTCAGCACTGGACCCAGCACTCCAGGTGTGGCCTCACCAGTGCTGAGCAGAGGGGCAGGATCACCTCCCTTGAGCTGCAGGCATCACTTCTCCCAGCGCAGCCCAGGACACCATTCGCCTTCACGTTGCCAGCCCACGGTCAGCTTGGTGGCTATCAGAACACCCAGGACCATCTCTGCCAAGCTGCTTTCCAGCTGGGTGGCCCCAGCATGTCCTGGGGCTGCTCCTCCCCAGGGGGCAGGACTTGGCACTGCCCCTCGCTGAACTTCACCAGGTCTCTCTCCGCCCATTTCTCCAGCCTCTCCAGATCCCTCTGGGTGGCAGCACAACCCTCCGGTGCATCGGCCACTCTTCCCACTTTGGTGTCACCTGCCAACTTGCTGAGGGCGCACCCTGCCCCATCATCCAGATCATTAATGAAGATGTTAATCAGGATCAGACCCAGTGTCAACCCCTGGCCTCCAACTAGACTTCATGCCACTGATGACCACCCTCTGGGTGCCCACGGTTGGCGCCTGGGGGCTGGATGGGCGATCCTGCACACCACCAACTCCCCCCCCGCCCCGAGGCAGCCTCTACCTGCGATGGCATGCGGGTCGGCGGAGTACTCCTGCACGTCCACCACGCAGCAGTCCAGGGCGGCCTTGAGCTTCTTCAGCTTGGAGGCTGACGGAGCCACTCGGAAGAGACCCTTTGCAGAGAACACGGGAGAGCGTCGGACAAGCTTTGGGGCCAGGGATGTCCCCCAAATCCCCTGGTTCCACATCCCTGCCTTGGAGACACCCACATCCCCTTCTATCATGCCCAACTGAAGGTGGCAGGACACGGGACCCACCTCCTCCTGCATGCCGCACTCCAGCAGCATCGTCACGCATGCCTCCACAGGGAAGGCGATCTCCCGCCCGCTGACAGCCAGATGCTCTTCCAAGGGCTTCCCGAAGGAGGGCTTCTCCATCCACGCCTCTGTGACGGGCAGAGGGGGTGAGAGGAGGGGCAGGACATGGCAGGGACGGTGCTGGATCTGGCACCCCCGCCCCGAAAGGCCCTTGGATCACAGTGTTCCGGCAGCAAAATATTCCATTTGGGTGTTGCTAAAACAACAGGACCCCGCACCTCTGTCCTGGGCGGCTTGGGAAGTGCTTTTTAAAGATGAAATCCAAACAAAATGTTTTCCAATCATCACACAGGACATTTCAAAGGGGCTGGATAACGTTTTCCGGGGGAAGCAATCACGGGCAAACCTTTGCAATATATTCCCCCTTCTTCCATCACAGTTTGAGGCAGGAATATTTTGTGGGATCGAGAGAAAAAAATAAAATACAAATCACTCCCTGCCCCGCCGCAGCCACGGCAGCACCCCGATCCCTGCCCCGGGGAATGTGCTGCTCTCGGGGCCATTGCGCGGGGCTTTCCCCGACCTCGGTCTCCCAGCCCAGCTCCTAGGGAGGTTGCACACCACAAAGTGAAGCCCCAAGACCCCCCCTTGGTGCTGGGTTCCCATCTCCGGTGCTGTGCTCCACAGGGTTATTCAGGCACGTTTCCCCCCACCCTCCATGAAGCTGGCGGGATCCTGCCCCCTGTGACCAAGTAGGATGGAGATGCCCTCTCCAGCACTGGGGCAGGCAGGATGCAGATGCAGCGAGCAAAGGGAGGATGCTCAGCCACAAACCCAGCACCATGCCACGCCACGGGGTCACGCCGCAGCTGGCGCATCGCCGCGGCGAAGCCCCGCACAGCTGCGGCGTGACGCAGAGCCCTTGGCGTCGCATGCAGGAGCAGGACAGACCCACGGGCACTTACCCTGCTGGGCTTTAATTTGAGGCAGGACATTCTGCAAAAGTGCTAAGGATTTCCGATGGTACTCTGCCTGCACCTCGATCAGCTGCGGGGGAGAGACGGCACCGGCTGTCACCCTTACGGCTGGGGATGGAGGAGTCCCGTGGGGATGGGTGGCACTTACGGTTTGAAAATAGTTTGCATAGTCTACTTCTTTGGCCACAAAATTGTACATGTCAGCCGAGAGCTGGTCCTGCGGAGAGCAGAGAATTAGTCGCCGTCCCACTCGTGCTGCCCTGATGCCACCATGATGGCCCTTTTGGAGGCCACTGGGAGGGACCAGCTCGGTCACACCAGGAGCCAACGTGCAACGAGGCACGTTGCAGCACCTGCTCGAGATGTGCTTGGGATGTTGAATATACGGCAGCACCGCAGGGTTTTGCTTTCTGCTGCTGTGCAAACGGCTCCACCCCTGCCCCCACCCCCCCCACCCCCCGAGCCCACAATTAGCCAGTGCTTTGCAACGAGCTCTCTGGAAGCGAGAGTGACTTGGAGACAACTGTCAGCCTGTGCTGGTTTCGGCTGGGGTAGAGTTAATTTTCTGTATAGTAGCCAGTATGGGGCTGTGTTTTGGATTTGTGCTGGATACAGTGTTGATAACAGAGGGATGTTTTCATTCCTGCTGAGCAGGGCTTACACAGAGCCAAGGCCGTTTCTGCTCCTCACCCCACCCCACCAGCAAGTGGCCTGGGGGTGCACAAGGGGTTGGGGGCAGACACAGCTGGGACAGCTGACCCCAACGGACCCCAGGGATGTCCCACACCATATGGTGTCATGCTCAGCATATAGAGCTGGGGGAAGAAGAAGGAAGGGGGGGACATTTGGAGTGATGGCGTTTGTCTTCCCAAGTCACCGTTACACGTGATGGAGCCCTGCTTTCCTGGAGATGGCTGCACACCTGCCTGCCCTTGGGAAGGGGTGAATGAATTCCCTGTACTGCTTTCCTTGCACACGCAACTTTTGCTTTAACTATTAAACTGTCTTTATCTCAACCCACGAATTTTCTCACTTTTACTCTCCTGATTCTCTCCCCCATCCCACCGGGAGGAGTGAGCGAGAAGCTGTGTGGGGCTGAGCTGCCGGCCAGGGTTAAACCACGACACAGCCAAAGGCTGCACATACCGGTGGGCTGAACAGCAGAAATTAAACCCCAAGTTTGCTCATCCCAGCACCTCGCTGCATTGCTCCTCGCGTGCAAGTGGCTCATTAACCACACAGCTAATTGCTGCACAGCAAAGCGGCATGCACAGCTCGGCTCCCGTGGGTAGCATCCCAACTGCTCAGCACGGACCAGACTGATGGGGCATCGGGTGCTTCTTGCTCCAAATTGCAATGAGCCCCTCGGCACCAGGACACGCGTCCCTCTGTCCTCACGCTTGCAAATAGACTTTGCCACTTCCTGAATTGCTCCTTTCTGAGAATCCCCTTGGATAACTCAACTGGAGGAAAACAATCAGGGTTTATAAAACACTGCGAGCACATGCTGGTTGCAACATCCACCATCAGTACGGTGAATATACTGGGGGGCAGCTCCTGGCTGAGCTGATTTGCTGAAAATTGCTGGGCACGTGAGGCTGCGATGGTCTAAGACGGGGGAAGACAGCATGACTTTGGGACTGGATTTTAAAGGCTATGCGGGTTCTGATTGTGTCCCTGGAGAAAAAGCCAGGATTTAAAACACACACACACCCAACTCCGTCTCCTGTCCAAAACCTGCCCAAAAGCAAGGTTCACCTGGCCCTTTGCATCTTCTGCTTGGGGGAATTTAAAGCCACACAAAATTGCCTGCGGGTTTCATGGCTGAATCCTGCAGCCCATCATGAAGGTGCTGGCAGCAGCGTCCCCTCTTGCTCAGACACTTTTCACACCCAGTGTGACCAGCTGGGTGGTTTGTGCTCCCGTGGGATGGCAGGGGGTGACGTGGCTGGGTGGCAGGCGTGGGCTCGGCATGTGCCAGCGCTTCCCACAGGTCTCTGTGCCAGGGTTTACTCAGTGCTGAGCTCACTGGCTCCTGCTGGGATGGGTACCCTGGGAAGGGGATGCTCTCTGGCTCTGGCAGGATAGGATGGGGACAGAGGAACCGGGGACGTCCTGCTTGGCTGACCCATATTCGCAGCTCCGGTGCAGCTGCTGTCTCTCGATGGTGGCACCTCGAGCACCCAGCGAGCCCTGGCAGCGCCTGGTGGTGATGAGGAGACGGTCAGGGATGCCGCCGGGCTGTCTTTGGGCATGGGACCAGCTGGAGGAGGGTTTTCCATGGGCCCAGGGGTAGGAAGAGGGTGAAGAATGGCATAATAGGGGAGGCTGCAGATTTTCTGTGGTGCCTGGGATGCCGAGGTGCCCCCACCCCAGCAAGAAGTGATCCCCCGGGGATCCCTGGGTACCCTGCAAATCTCCACTCTGTTGGCCGCCTCCTCCATCTCCTCCCTGAGAGCATCGGCCTTGGCGCCTGAGGGCTGCAGGTTGCTGGCCAACCCCGAGGACTTTGCGGACTGCTGCCACCTGCGGAGAGAGGGCAGAGCTGGGGAGGGACGGGGACCCACGCAGAGGGCAGCCCAGGGACCCCCTCAGCCAAGCCCACCATGTAGCCCAGGGCTGAGCACGACCGGGATGGTCCCAGCCCAGGCTGGGATGCAGCATCCACTCCCAACCCTGAATATCCCCAGTCCCCACAACCAGCTGCATGCACTGGGCTCTAATAAAGCAATTATTTTCAGCAGGAGAACGAGCTTCATCCAGGGGGGAGGAGAGAGGAAGGTGATGGGAGAGCCTGGACGTGACGCTGGGGACTACAGACACCTCCCAAACCTCTCCCCAGGTCATGCTGCGATGTGCGGGGCTTGGCCAACTCAATGGCCCCAAGCAAAAACCAAAGTGCAGCCTGCTAGGTCCCACCACAGCATCTGGGACACAGGACGATCCCAGGAGTCATCCCAGCTCCACCCCAGCACTACTCTACTGTGGCAAGAGCACCCAGCTCTTTGCCATCACGTAAGAACTCACCAAGATAGGGAAAAGAGTCAAAAAATAAAGATTTGTGCCAGAAAAAAGTACTATTTTCTGCAGAAGGGAGGCAAAGAAAAGGGATCTATGAATTCTGCAGACAAGGGCAGAAATCTTGGCTTGTTGCACAGCTTGACTTGAAGGCTCATGGTGGCACAGCTGAGACTTATTGTCCTAAGAGAGCCGCAGCACCAGGGCTCCAGGACGTGCCCTTGCTGGCACTATCCATTGCTTGGGAATTTTTATTTTTTATAAAGCAGCTTTGAAGCCGCTTCCTACCGTGTCCTGGAGGAGTCCATGTCCAGCACAAGCTTCGCCAAGTGCTTCCTCTGCTTTTGGATATTCGGGATTTCAACCTGCAGCAACACACAGGAACGGGAGGAGATAAACATCCCCGGAGAGGCATCCAGGGTAGGTCACATCTGACTGCGATGCTGGGAGTTTGGGCTGGTGTAAGCCCAGTGGATAAGGATGCAGCTCCTTATTTAAACATCATTAAGGAGATGGCACAGCTCGTCCCTCCTCTGTGTCCCCACCTGGGCTGTGCCACCCCCCGACAGCCCTGACCGCAGAACCTGCATCCCTGAGAGGAGCATCCTTGGGGGATTGAAGCCCCCTGCACTGGGGAGCTGGACGAAGGCAGGAAAAGGGCTTTTAGGGAATGGCAGTGCAAAGCCTCCCATGCACGGGCACTGTTTGCCAAAGGATTTGGCAAAATAAAGCTGTGGTCCATCTCTGCTCACCCATCCTGGTAACACCAGCAGTGCGATAAAGCTCCTGCTGTTTCTGCTGGGGACAACAATCAGAACCAAGCCTAGGACATTTTGTGAGACAAAAAAAGTGGAGGGGAAAGCGTTGGGTAAAATAGAAAAACGAAGTTGGCAGCAGGGGGGAAAAGGAGGTAAAAGAAAATATCCCAAACAACAACGGTATGTGTTTGGAGCTTGGAAAAATGGGTCAGAAATAAGAGTGTTAACACCTCTGCCTTCAGGAGAGGCAGAAAAGAGCAAAAGCAGTGAGGGCAGGCGAAGGGGCCCGGCAGGGACCACTGCTCCAGCCCAGCTGAACATGCAAATATTGTCAATTAAACGTGTCAAAGGGGGAAGGTCTCTCACAGAGGCCGGGAACCAAATATGCCACTGAAGCAGTGAAACCCTACTTTCATCTTGGCTTGTTTCGGATATGCATCCCCGGCGCAGTGACACCCCGACCCGAGGACCTCCCCGCCCGCCACTCACCTCGGCCAGCACGAAGAGGGGCTCGATGACGTCCCTCTCCACCTGCAGCTCAAAGTGGATGAGCTCCTGAGCCAGCTTGTCCTCTGCCTCCCCGCACAGCCGCAGCATCTTCCTGCAAGGGCACCGGCAGGGCTGGGCATGGCGGGGGCCGGCGGGGAGCAATGGGCAGCTGTCCTGAACCCATGGTGGTGGGCAACGGCTACCCAAAGCCCCCGGGTGCCTCGGCAGCAGTGCAGGGCAGCCCTTCCTTGGCAGAGGGCTGGAGGGAGGGCAGCAGCCCGGGGACCACGGGCACCCCTGGTGTTAGGAAAATCTCACTGCCCAACTATTGTACCAATTATAGTCTGAAATTGTATGAACTTTCTTTATATATATATATCTATATCTCATTTGCATTGTACAGTGCATGACTGAAGGACCCCAGCTCATCACAAAGAGGAGAATAAAGCATACCCCTGGACTACCGAGATCACACCAGCATCCCAGCCTCTCCGACACTGCTGTGACACCCCCCCGTTATCCCACATCACAGATAAGGAACTGCAGCAATTCCTGGCCGCAGCATCCCGGCAGCGTCAGAGCGCCGGGGGAGACCCGGGCCCCCCTTACCCCAGCAGGGAGTCGTCGCCGAGCACAGCCGACCCCTCCATCAAGCACTGCGCCAGCGTCGTCAGCGGCAGCTTCTTCTGCAAAGAGAGGGCTGTGTTTCCCACCCCGCCAGCCCCGCCGCTGCTGACAGCCCACCCGGCATCCTCGCAGCCCTGCCAAAGCCTCACCGAGCGCTTGTCGGCATCCACGCCTTGCTGGCCCTGCAGACATGCCGTCAGCTTCTTGTGGGTGCTATGGGAGACCTGCTTCACCAGCTCCAGGCGCTTCTCCACCTGCGGATGCAGCGGTGCCCATCACTGGGGTATCTCGCCTGGTCCCGCACCCGCCACGCAGGGATGTAAGGGACTTCTTGCTTTTCAATTAAAGCAATTTTAATTGCTGCTGCATTGGATTCAACAGCCCCAGAGCCCAACCCCTTCCCAGGGGAGGGATGCGTTAAGCAGAAGGTTTCACCAGGCTGAAGCTGCCCCACCTTAACCCACCCACCCCAGAGCAAGGCTGAGGGCCGGGTCCAGACCAGCCTCCAAAGCCCTTTTTGTGTCCCTGGGCAAGAGCAGGCTGTGTCTGTCCCCAGCTGAGCCCTGCCACAAACCAAACTGGCCGCAGCTCCAACCCAGGGCTGCAAATTCCCTTATTCGTCTCTGCATTGATTAAATTAAGAATTTAATCCCAAAACTCAGCGAGATGAGTCATTAAATGTAAGCAAACAAGATCTGCTGAAAACCATAGGTGAGAGACTTGGGAAAAACATGGAAATCTCAAAATCTTGGGATACAATCTGGAAAAAAAGAAATATTCCCTAAAGCTCAAAATCTTGGGAAATATTCTGGAAGAAAAAGAAATATTCCCTGCCTGGGGGAAGTGGGAGAAGAGCTGAGCTTCTCCAGCTTGCGAGTCCTTAGGGCAGGAGGCATCTCATGGGAGCCACCGCAGGGACGGCAGAGGATGCTCTGCCTCAGCCAAGCATCGTAGGGATCTATTATTTTAAAATATATATAGACAATTTTCATAATATATATATAAAACGTATTATTTATATATATATACACACACATGTCCATGTGTATGTTGAAAGGAAGGGGTATGATGTTCAGAAGGGCACACATACAGGCGCACACCCATCTAGAGGAGCTGGACTGGAGGCAATTAGATACGATGCCCAGAAGGGTTTGGGTTCCCCACCACCACTGGAGACAGACCCCCGTGAACACAACTGACTCTTCAGGAGACACCCAGACAAGGCAGCACCAACCACCCTCCCCAAGAATCATCCACCTCTCCAAAAGATGCAAAAATCCCCGTTGACGAAGCCAAGCCTGCCCTCACCGGTGCCGGCGCCGATGCCAGCTAGCACCGGGATGTCACCAGACCGCTGTGAGAGCAGGGTCCGGCTCTCACTGCCGAGGGGTCATGGAGACCACAGAGCTTGCAAGGAGAAATGCCCAAAAAATTAAAAATAAAGAGATTCATTATTGATGTTCCCTCTGGCTGCTGGTGGCAGGGAGCACTCAGCTCCTCTCCCCTCCTTCCCGTCCTACTGGGGCTGCCCATCCCTGGGGACAGCGGGGCACATCACCGCCGCACCCTGCCCATCCCTGCCACCAGCACCAGTGAGGAAAGGATAAAAGCCCAAATCCTCAAGGGTGGAGACAGATTTGCAGGGGTGCAAACCATGAGGACGGCGCTGCTGGACAGCAAACAAGCCCATCACCACCCCGGGAGCTCGCACGGCTGCTTCCACCAGCAATTTCTCACCATTGCTGATGGAACCAGAGACCAACCTTGCTCCCCCACTGCACGCGTCGGGCTGGTCCCAGCCACGATGGAAATGGCTGCTAAACCCCTGGTAAAGCAGCAAGAAGCTGTGGGAGGGATTAACCGAAGCAGGTGGCTGCCCTCTGCACCCAGCTGGGATGTTTGCAAACAGAGCTTCATTTCACCCTCTTCCAGCATGGTTTCGCCTTACCCCTTTAGTGATGGCTCACTCAAACCCTGCTCACATTTTTGGCTAACACACGGTTCTTGCTAAAGCCTGATGTGTGCAGGGAGCAGCACCATTAGGTCCAAGTGAGAGCAACACGTAGGCAGGACATGGTGGCCAGAAAGACCACCATCACCTGCAGGTTGCTGCCTCCTGCCACCAGCATCCTCACACACCAGTTCTCTGGCTGTTTCTGCAGAATCCACTACCTGATAGCAAGGGCACAGACCAAATTCCCAAGCTGGAAGGTATAAATACATCATCTCACCCTCAAAACAGGTTTTGAAGCGGATCCAACGGCAGCCGGACTGGCTGACACCAGGGGATGCCCGCACCGAGATGGAGGAGGAGGAGGAGTGAACACCCTGACCGACGACTGGGCAGCAGTTTTACTCATTGGTGCCCAAGTTACGAGTGATGATTTAGAGAATGTGTGAATGAGAAACCTTATGAATTCAGTGACGGATTTGTGAATTCATGTCCCTTAGCTGGCAGTTTCTCAGCCGCCTCCCTCCCTGGGGTGTGCAGAAAGCCCTGCTCCTGGAGCAAAGAGCACCAAGACGAGATGTCCCCAAGGGACCGTGACCACAGCATCACAGCCGATGCCCCAAGGCACCACGTGAGGTTTTTGGCTTGGGCTGTTTTGCTGAAGTCACCCAATCCATCAGCTTTGGGGGAAGCCCAACCCACCAGCTTTGGGGACTGTCCCCTGCTGTCACACATCCCGTCCCCAGGGCAGGTTTTGCAGCAGAGGTGGGACACGCAGGCACCTGCAATCTGGCCGCCTGTATCAGGTAGCCATCCTGGCAGAGTCAAGACTGGATCTGACTCTAGCTGACCTGAAAATCAGGGAAAGGGCTGGGAGGGTGCCTGGGAGGGAGAAAATGCTGCTTCCCACACTCCTAACCCCCTCCTCCTCCTCCCAGCCCATGTCGTCGCCATGGAACACCGCGGCACCGACCAGCATGGAGCTGCTGCCGCATCCAGCACCCACGGGTACCCTGGGTGCGGGTCAGACCAGCTGCAGAGGACCTCACCTGCAGGAGATCTTCGCTCAAAACCTCCGTCTTCTCAGCCCTGCAAGACAAGAAAGAACATAAAGCATTGGCAAAGGGTCAGGCGCACACAGCAGCAGCGGGGCTGCACGCCGTGGAACCAGGCACAGCTGAATGTGCTTTTCCATCAGGATGCAGCTGGTGATTTAAGGCTCTCTGGTCCCACCAGCCTCATCTCCCAAATAAGCAAAGGATGGAGCATCTTCACAGCTCACCGCAAGCGCGCCACATCCCAAGCCAATTTAGGGTCCTCCCCGATCTCCCCCTTATTTTTCCATTATCCTCAGCAAAAGAGGGATGCTAAATTTCCAGGAGGATGCGGCCAGTGCTGCGCAGGGAGGCGGTGTGTCTATGCTCGGAAACAGCTCCCCGGGCCGTGCTGGGCTCTGGCACATCCTCAGCACTGCAGATTCCAAGGACGGACACAACACGTCCGCACGACTGAGCCTTCCCGGTCCGACGCAGCTGACTGAATCTGCGGCGGCAGCTGCTGCCCGGGGCTTCACCATAACCCTCTTCACTGCTCGTCGGAGCCGGGTTTACCGCTCCAGCGCCCGTGTCATCTGCTGTCTTCGCTAGCGAGGAGCGCCGGGGATGCAAAAGGAGACACAAACCCACTGCAAGACCCTCCTCAGCCATGCACGGACCTGCAGCACCCCTCTCCGCAAAGCCCCTGCGGCTGCTCCTCCCCAGATCTGCTCAGCCTTATTTAAACTATCACACTCCAGATCATTTATTAATTTTCTTAGGGTTTTTTTACAACTTCAGTGCATCATCTCTCTGAAAAATTACCTCTGTCAAGATGCGCTTGGGCAGAGTTGTGATTTAGCCAATTAGTCCCTAAAGGTTTGTTAACAAACGAAAGCTCAGTGCTCTCATCCTTCTTAAAAAAAATACCTTTATTGCCTGAGCCCTGGTTGCTTTCTGCTATCCAAGCTGGTTTCTCAGCTTTGAGAGACTGAGTGAAGTATTGAAAAAATGGAACTAAGGAATAAGCACCGGCAGAGCAAGGTTCAAGGAGCCAGCCCAGCCCAGCGGCGGTGCCAGCCAGGGCAGGGCTTGGTCTACTGGCTCATCTGCAAATACACCACATCCGAAGACTTTTAAAAAGTGTAAATTAACTGCATTAAATCTGGTTTGTGTACAAAAGTTGTCACAGTGTCTGAGTTAAGTTGGTCTTAAAAACGAAAAAAAAACCCAAACCCCTATTTATTTTTTTTTTTTTTAAAAAAAGGGATTTAAATGAACGCATTATAATATCTTCTATATGCAACCCAAGTGACACACTGGCCACCCAGGAGCAAGGGCTGCTCAGGTTCTCCTCCTCTTCTGCAAATCACCTTTGCTATCATTTATGGACAGGGTTGGAAATGCTGCAGAATTAGCACAAACGGGGAAGAAAGCAGCAAATATCCACCGGCACAGACACAACAGCTGTCCCTGCTTCCCTGGCTCAGGATATATTTAGCATCCTGAAGGAGAAGGAGGTGGCAGGGGTGCAGGCAAGCACTGCACACCCAAGTGCAGGCACCACCGGCACACATCCCTGCCGCTCGTTTTGCACCCCAGGAATCATTTCCAAACTTTAGAAAAAGGCTGTCGGGGGAAAGAAGCCCCTCCTGTCCTTGCACCATTGGGAAAATGCTCCCCCAAAAGCAACATTTTTAGTGCATTTTCTCCTCTTCCAGCTGGGCTGAGGGATGGGTTTTGCACACCCCATGGTCCCGTGCCGGCAGGTCTCTCTCCCAGCAGCCACAAACCAATACGTGCTACGCTCTAACGTGCATTCGGGAAGCAGAAAATGATGTTTCAAACAGGAAAACAAAAATCTGCCCTTGTTCTGCTTTTAGACATATCCTCAGCATGAGAAACTTCAGTGGCTTTAATAGAGACCATCTCTCAGCCACAGCCCCGGCACAGACACCCGCGCCCGCCCTGCCACATCCTGGGATGCTTTAGCACGTCGGGGAACCTGCCAGCAATTAATTTGGCTTTAAAAAGGGGAGAAAAAAAGGCTGCAGTGTTTTATGGATAGGAAGAAGCAAAGAGGCTGTTGGAGCCACTCGACACAGCTGCCCAGGGACACGGCAGAGCCGTGGTCACACCGTGGGAGCATGGGTTTCTCCGCCTGGTTTCGGCATCTGTGGGAGCCAGGATGCTTTCTCCTCCCCTCCGCCTTGCAGTGGAGATGGGGGTCTCTGCATGTCTCGAGAACATGCTGCAGCCACCGGCGTGGCACGGGCATGTGGCAGGGCTGCAGTGGACTGGCGTCGCTCACGGCAGTGGGAGCCAGGTACCACGTCCTGCCAGCGCCAAGCGCCGGCATCCGGAGCTGGGCATCACCCTGCTCCCACGCCTTGTCTTGCAGAATGGAGTAAGACATGGCCCCAGAAGCCATCACAGGGTGTTTTTGCAAAGCCAAAGTAGGGGACAAGTCTCCTGCCTCGGGGCACCAGGACCCTATGGGTGATGCCACCAGCAGCCATGGCAAAGAACTCCCGTGGGAGAGCTCGGCCCCACAGGTGTGGCCAGGGCAGCAACTCGGCTGCAGCTCCATCGAATGCAAGTGGGACGGATCCTGCTCCTGTACATGTGCAGAGTCCTGTTGACAATGTGGCTCTGCTGATGTCCTGCCACCCCATCTAAAGCTCCTTACTAATTTTCCAGAACGCACCAAAAAAATACAAATTGTTCTCCTTGTCTCTGTATTTGCTCCCGCCGGCAGCCCTCCAGAACCTGCAAATTATATCCAGGAGTGCGAGAACCGAGCAGCACCTCCAAACCCACAGAAAGCCCAGCCCAAGCCACTCCGCATGGGCATTTTAAGTGTAAAGACTGAAAAACAACATCATCCTACTCCACTGACATCCCATTACATTACAGCTCCACGCTGCTAATGCCACCGGGAAAAATCCCATTATATATGTTATGTTTATAAAGTCTCAGCCTAAAGTTAATACGGTTTTACAGGAGCTTATATCGTTTTAAGAGCCATCCTGCGAACTTGCAGTAAGTGATGCTTGGCAGCAAAATGCACGCCCTGCCAGGCAGTAGCTGGGGAGCTGGAGACTCTCCTGCACATCCTGGACTCGTCCTGCCTGAGGGGTATTTTTTGGGTGCTGAGCCCTTGCCAGCACTCAGAGATGCTCAAGGAGGCCCCGGTGCCCCAGTGCCACCTCCCTGGTACCCAGGGATTTCCCCAGGGCACCCAGCAGGGATGGAGAAATATTATTCTACTGCCTGTTGTGGGGGCAGGATGGCAGCATCTCTCCAAGGATTTTGGCAAAGCATCTTCAGCGGGCTCAGCCCTGAGCATCTCCATTCAGCCCCTCCTCTTCAACAAACCTTTTTGGTTCGTGCTTTATTCTCCCTCCCCATATCGTATTCCTTTCTGCTCCAAACAGGATCCTGCTCAAGGATGGCCGTGGGTCCCCGTGCCTCCTCCAAGCCCTCTCGCCTTGGCTTCCCATCCGGGGAGGAACGCTTGCCGAAACCCCCTGGGATTCAAGAGCCCCAGTTCCAGTTCTTGGTTTGCTCTCAAGTGCTTAGTTCAGACCACATGGGACTTTGGAGCCCAAACCAAAAAGGTGCTTCCTAAACTGCAGTCCTACAGAAACCCACTAACAGCATCAAGAGGAGCCAGTTTGGATGTGACTGACTCTGGGAAACATGTCTAACTCCAGCAGAGATACTCCCCCTGTTCCAGTCTGGCACCTTGCTCCCACCCAAGGAATCCCCTAGCTCCTCCTGGCATCCCCCAGCCCCTCCAGGCACACCCCAGCCCACTCCCAGCACACCCCAGTTCCTCCCCAGCACCCCCCCACTACCCCCCAGCCCTTCCTGGCACATCCCAGTCCATCCCCAGCATCCCCCAGTCCACCCCAGCACCCTCAGCCCCTTCTGGCATCTCCCAGCCTCTCCTGGCACCCCCCAGTTCCTTGCCAGCACCCCCAGTCCACCCCAGCACCCCCTCCTTGCCCTGGTGCTGGCTCCATACAAGCAGCCAGAGCCGAGCGGGGATAAAGCTGCCTGAGGGGTCGTACAGATCCCTGAATTCAGCCTCTGCCAAAGCAGCGATGGCCACCCTGAGCCCAGGGGACCCCGGAACATGCTCCCTGCCCTTGCTGCTCCAGCCATGTGCGGGAGGCAACCGAGCTCCTTCCTCAACAAACCCATCTCCCTCCCAAACGCTATCATGCCCGAAGGAATTCCTGGGGGTGCCAGGGCCCCAGCACCAGGCAGGCAAAGGGACACAGGCTCCTGCATCCTGGGGCAGCTGGGGGGCTACCTTGGACCCCCCTTCCTCGCGCCCCAGCGGGGCTCAGGTCCCATCCGTAACCCCAGACCCATGAATGATGTTCAACGGTCTGACACACGCAGCAGAGCCCTGGGAAAGGACTACCCAGCAGCTGGGGCATCCTATGGCCCAACCATCAGGGCAGGTGGCTGGTGGCACCAGTGAAGCATCTCCGCTGCGCACCAGTTTAAACCAGTATCAGCTTTGGGCAATTCTTTCCACCCATTCATTTTTATGTGGGTGTTTCCACCCCTGTGTCTCACAGGGTGGATGCAGCCAGGGCTCCTGCGCTGGGACACGACCGCCCCCAGGGAACCGGAGATGGTGGTTTTTGCTCATGCAAGGAGGCCTCAGCTAACAACAGCACCCAAACCAGGGGTGCAGGGACCCCCCAGTTCCCCTTCCTGGTCCCTAATCCCCCAAACCTTCATGCCTTATGAGTTACACACATCCTGTGGGAGCATCCCTTGGAGAGACAGCCAGGATTACCTGCTTTCAACGCTTTCTTTCATCTTTCCTTTAGGCAAGTAAAAGCCCGCTCCTCCCCTTCCCCTCCAGATTTCCACCCCGGAGCTGTTTTCCTCAGCACAAATCCAGGCAATCCTCAGCCTCAGTCAGCACCTGGACACTCGCATCCCTACAAACAGCTGGGAGAAAAGGGACAATTAATATGAAGAGTTAAAAGCAAATGAGTGGGGGATGCAGCTACAATTTGGTCAGGCATTTGCTTCTGCAAAAACTAATTGCTGCCAGCAGAAATCAACACCAATCAAGCAAATTAAGTTCATTTCCAGATAAATACTACGAGAGCTTCCATTGCCTTGACCAGGGGAGCTACAGAAAAGCTGGTGCTTCCCTGGAGCATCTCCTGATGCCACATATCTCCATCTGGCTGGGCCACCCATCACCAGCGCCCACCCTGCGTACCTGCCGCCATCCCCTTCTGATGCTCAAAGCACCAAGACAAGGAGCTCCCAGTCTTGGATTTGACCCTGAGCCAGGGAAACTCAAAGCACGATGGGGATTTTGCAGCGATACTCTCTCCAAAGGGGAAAAAAACATTGCACCCAGCTCACGGGCAAGTGCTTCACCCAGCACGGGGACGGGCAGGAGCAAGGATGCATCTCTGGAGGCAGAGCGTGTCCATGGCACCCCAAGGACCCCCTTGCCCACCAAACGCTCCTTTCACCCCCATACCCCGCCACACCCTTGCTGCAGTGTGCCCATATTTAATCGCTATTTAATTACTGACTCCAGCCAGTTCTCCTGATTTCTGTTTGCTCCAGCCTAAAAATAGCCTCATGGCTGAGTGCAGGCAGGGGGAGGCACAAAAACCTGGCCAAGGCCATCCCATGCTGGGAGCATTAACTCCCACGGATGGGTCTGCCCTGCCATCCCACATAGACTTGGGGACGGTGCTCAGCTCCATCCTGGTCCTGCCCACATCTCCCTCCACTGCCGCCGCATGTGCCTGGGGGCTGGTACCTGCGAGAAAATTCAAGGACCTCAAGCCCCAAAGCTCAGAGGTGAGCTTGGTAAGGTGAGGTTCAACCGCACAACTCAGATAAGGTGCTGAGCATCTGCCGTGTGTGCCAGAGGGAGGAGAAAGCCCCTCAGGTCTCATCCAGGCAAGCCCTGGAAGTGACGGGCATCACGGTCCAGGCTGGATGCTAGTCCAAAGACCGTGCTGTCCTCAGCTTCTGCTGCTGTTTGAGCTCTCCTCACCACTGCATCCCCTGGGACACGCAGCCCCATGGCTTGTAACCAGGATCCAGCCGAGGCCAAACGGAGCTGCGGATTCTTCCCAGCGCAATTTTTGCAGGCAAGAAGCAAAACATCAAATATTTATATCCTCAAATCGCTGCTCAAATCGCCCAGGGAGACGACTCCAAGCTGCAACATCCAGAGAGATGCGGTGAGAGGGCCCTGCCGGTGCCTCCTCCAGCGCATCCCGGGCTCGTCCTGCCCCGGCAGGTGACCCGGAGTGATGGTCCCCACGTCCCAAACCCGCGGCTAAGGGCAGCGATGCCCACCCAGCGAGCATCAGGCTCAGCCCCCGGCAGCTTGCCCGCCTTCGGCCGAGCCAGGCTGGAAAATTGGGATGAAATGGGTGGGGAAGGCTGGTCCAGCTTTCCTCCATCCTTCTGCCCACTGCTGGGAAAACCAAAGGAATCAAAGCAAAACGGGGGACAGAGTTTTAAAGGCAGAAAAGCCTCTTTTCCTCTCCTCCTGCCCCTTTCCCATCTGCAAGCTCTCTGTGTCAGCATCCCTTCGGCATGGGATGCACAGGGCCCTTTGCTCCTCGCTCCCAGCGCATCCCCAGCAGATGAAACCCTCCCCAGGGTCGCATCCTGACCACGCTTCGGTCCTGATTTGAAAATCATGGAGAAGCCCCTGCAGGGCGCAGGGTCCTGAGGCTGCTGGCCATGGGGATGAAACCTTGAGCTCCATGAATATTTCAGTTTGTCAGCGCTGCCGCCTTGCGAGGAGGATAAAAATATCCCCGGGGCTGCAGAGATGCTGCCAGCACCATCCGAGGGGTGCGGCATCGCTCAGCAAAGCCAAAAAGCCCGGGGGGTTCTGCTGATGGTGAGTCAGCGGCACCCCAAAGTGCAGACGTGGAACTCAGGTATTTAAAGTGTGCCATTCCCTCTTGCAAATCCCATTGGAAAAATGCCAGGTGGTGCTTTTATTCCCTCCGTCCTCATTTCATACATGCAGAATTTCTTCGTCCTCATTTTTTGCAGAATATTCTTGCTGCACAGAGAATAAAACCTCAGTGTTTAAAGACTTTATATTTACGTGCAGACGTCTTGGTGCTTGCAAAAGCACCTGCCCCAAGAGCCCAAAATCCAGCAACATCCAGCTCGAACTGCCACCACTGTCACCTGGGATGGGGGATACATCTTGGGATGCTCAGAAAGGACCAGGAGGCAAAACCCAACCCCCCCAAGCTGACACCATCCTCCCTGGTGTCCCCTGATCACCTGCCGTGCTGCTCGGGAACCCAGACGTGCCGTTCTGCACGCAGATGCGAGCGCCTGTTTCATTCCTGATGGAAAAAAATACCACCTTGAGTCAATTCTGGAAAACTCATGGGGCTGTTTCGGCTGCCGGAGCGAGCGCTGCAGCACACTCATGCCCACTGCCCCATGACCTCGAGGCGAGGATGCAAGCTCCCACCAGCTTGGCCGCCGATGAAATGGGTAAATAAATAGGAATAAAAAATAAAAGTGCTTTGCAGAGAGCATCTTCAAAATGTTTTACAGCCACTTATTGATTTGTCTTCCCTTTTTCCACCCCATGGAGATAAATATTATGGCCCCTTACAGACTGGGCATGTTAATTCTCCCGAAGGTTGGGTACCAAGCGCAGGTCTGGGCTGGGATGAGCATCCTCAGTTCTTTCTATCTAGTGAAATGACCTAAATAAAATAAAAAAAAATAAAATAACATGCTCAGGGCACACCAGAGTGTGGTCTGCTCTGTTGGTCCCATCCCACTCCCCACCGGGCACCCCAGTGCCTGCAGGTGCTGCTGCTCTCCCCAGGGGGCTCAGGAGGCCCCCAGTACCCCCAGCACAGCGAGCAGAGCAGCAAAGGAACGTGACAGCGCCCAGGAAATGGAGCTGAAGCCCAGATTTGGAAAGGTAAGGAAATGCACTCAGCATCCTCACCTAACCCTGACCTTGACCCTGACCTCAACCCTGATCCTGACCCTGATCCAGATCCTGACCTTGATCCTAACCCTAATCTTGACCCTAACCCTTATCCTGACCTTGACACTAACCTTAACGTTGACTCTAACCCTGACGCTGACCTTGACCCTAACCTTGACCCTGATCCTAACATTAACCCTGACCCTGGCCCACCTCCACCCACTCCCCGGGCAGGTGAGCCCCGTCCCTCGGCTGCAGGTGGCCACGCACTCCCCTGACACGAGTGCCAGCTGTGGCCACCTCACAGGGACAAAGGGCTGCTCCTGCCTGTCCCCTGCCGGGGTACTTCTGGCAGTTGCTGGCAGACCCACGGATGGGGTTTTTCCCTTCAGCTGCCTTTTTTCTTCCTTTTTTTAAGGAAACCATACCACCAAAAGCAGGAAAAGCCACCAGGGGCTGGGACCCCCGCACTGTCCCTCCCTCTTCACACCCTGCAGGGTGGCTGCGGAAGTGTCACTGCTGTCCCCTGCTGTCCCTGCAGCCCTGGCCCAGCACCCTGTGTTGGGGGGAGCGCAGCCACCCCTGCAGCAGCGGGATCTTCTGGGCCCCGTGCTGCTGGGAGGAGTGACACCAGCTGGTTGCCACCACTGTCACCTCTTCATGCAAACTGTCCCCAACGGCCCCATCTCCCCTGGAGGGACAACCTCCACGTGCAGCGCAGACCCCAGCCCTGGGGCAGCACCTGGTCCGGCAGTCCCCAGCCCTGGACTCGGGGGCGCTGGCACCGCAGGGTGACGGTGGCCCACTGGGGTTTGGTGACAAGCAGGAGGGGACACCCCTCAGACCCTGGAGAGTTACGGTGCGTGTACCCCGGGGAGCCTCTCCCGGGGGAGTCAAAACACCAGGTTTCTGTTATTAGTCCTCATTTCCATTAATTATTCCTCGTTTCCATCTATTATTCCCTATTTCCATACATTATTTCCATTTCCATTTATTATTTCCCATTTTCATCTGTTATTCCTTATTTCCAGCTGCTGCTCCAAGCTCTGCAGTGGAGAAGAGGGATAAAACATCAGCCCATGCTTGCAACGGGGACCAAAGCAGCCGGGCCGAGGAAGAGGATGGTCCCTGAGCTCCCGCTGAGCCCTGCAGAGGCTCCTCCAGTCATCCCGTCCCAGTGCTGAGCAAAGAGGGGGGCCACATACCCCCCCGTTAAACCCAGCCCGAAGAGCCTGGCAGCACAGGCAGCTCTGCAGGCAGCAGACGTGCCGGGGTACTGATGGAGCCTCCCAGCTGCCCGTCACGAGCCAGCGTCGCAGCGAGCCCCTAAGAGGATTAGGGGTTTAGCAGCTCCAAGCCCCACGACCGCCGTCCCTGCTCCCCAGGCTGCGAGGCGGGTGCTGCAGGGAGCCTGCCATGGCCCTGTGCTCCCAGGGGATGTGGGAAGGAGGATGCTCGCCTTGTCAGCAGCACCATTTTGAAGCCGGGCATGCGTGCGGTGCCCGGCTCATGTCTCACACGCGGTGGTGGCAGGACCTGGGGACACCCCTCCCCTGCAGCCCCCCAGCCGTGGGTGGGAGACGTGTCAAATCTCCTCGGCGTGCCCAGAGAGCAAACCCGGCGCAGTGCAGATGCAAGGAGAAAATCATACACTCTGTCCCCAGAACAGCCGCCTCCTGCCGCTTCCCCAAGGGAGGCAAGCGCCGGTCTCCCAGCGCTCCCACACCGCGTTCCCACACCACGTTCCCTGTACCATGTTCCCTGTACCAAGCTCCTGCACCACGTTCTTGCACCACACTCCTGTAGTGCACTCCCACACCATGTTTTTGCACCACGTTCCTGCACTGCATTCCTGTACCACACTCCTGCACCGTGCTCCCACACCACATTCCCACACTGTGCTCCTGCACCACGTTCCCATACCGTGTTTCTGCACCACGCTCCCATACTACATTCTTGCAGCGTGCTCCTGCACTGCGTTCCCACACTGCACTCCTGTACCGGATTCCCGCACCGTGCTCCCACACCAGATTCCTGTAGCACACTCCCAGACTGCATTCCCACACCGCGTTCTTGCACCACGTTCCTGCCACCATGCTCCCGCGCTGTGCCGCTGCATGCTGTTCCCGCACTGCACTCGCTCCTGCACACCATTCTCACACCGCGTTCCCGCACATCATTCCCACACCGCGTTCCCACACACCATTCCCACACCGCATTCCCGCACCGCGCTCCTGCACACCATTCCCACACCGCGTTCCCGCACCGCGTTCCCGCACCGCGCTCCCGCACCGCGCTCCCGCACAGCCGCCGCAGCCCGAGGCGGTGCCCTGCGGCCGCCCCAGCCCTGTGTCCGTGCACCGGGGCTGTGCGGCAGCACCGTGGCCGATGCAGGAGCTGCCACCACCGACCGCCTCCGGCCTGGCCGAGCACCCAGAGCCAGCGGGGCGTCTCCCATCGCCACGGGGGATGCGACGAGGAGGGACGCAGGAGGTGCCAGCGGCGGTCCAAGCCCTAGGTTCCAGGAGGGGATGCTGACTGCCAGTGCCCCAGTGCCGCGCTGGGAAGGGAAAAATAAATAACGCCCCCCCTCCAGCTGCAAAATCTCCAGGAATTACACAACAGCCACCACCAAACCCCGGGCCTGGCCACACACCGGTGCACGCAGCCCCTCCACCCCACCCTGATGCGCCCCCCGCTGCACCCTGCCTGCCTCCCTGCCCCACAGCCAGCCGGGGCCACCCATGGGTGCTGGGGGGAGCAGGCCAGTGGGGCACCCCACAGCATCAGGGCACCCGGACAGCGGGTGTCCCTGTGGCCCAGCCCTAGGACACAGGGGATGGGCAGGGGCAGGAGGCAGGCAGGGTGAAGGCAGGGGCAGGCAGGGAAGCAGTGGATAAAGGGGGCAGGTGTGGGGCAGGGGGGCAGGGTGCGTGCGGGGGGGGGGGCAAATGGGGGTTAACAGGCAGGCAGGGTGCAGGCTGGCGCTGCAGGCAGGGGAGGGGGCAGGGCGCAGGCAGTGGGGCAGGGAGGGGGCAGGCAGAGGAGTGGTCAGCGTGCAGGGAGAGAGCAGGCAGGATGCAGGCAGCAGGGCAAGGGGCATAAAGGGAGCAGGAAGGTTGAGGGCTGGGAGCACAGGCAGTGGGGTGGGCAGGTTGCAGGCAGGGGAGCAGGCAGAGGGCCAAGAGCAGTGGGGTGGTGCGGGAACAGGGGCGATGGCATGGGCAGGGAGCAGGCAGGGTACGGGAAGGGAGCTGGCGTGGTGCGGGAGCAGCAGGGCTGGCAGGGAGCCGGCAAGGAGGTGGGCAGGGGATGGGCAGGGGGTAGGGGCAGTGGGAACAGGCAAGGCGCGGGATCAGGGGCAGGGGAGCAAGCAGCATTCAGGGGCCGTGGGGTGGCAGGGCACAGGCAAGGAGCAGGCAGGGTACAGGCAGAGAGCAGGCAAGGTGCGGGATTCGGGGCAGTGTGGCAGGCAGGGAGCAGGGGCAGTGGAGCAGGTAGGGAGTACACATTGTGGATCAGGGCAGTGGGGCAGGTAGGATGCAGGTGTGGGGCAGGATAAGGGCAGCAGGGCAGGCAGGATGCAGGTGTGGGGCAGGGTCAGGACAGCGGGACAGGCAGGGTGCAGGTGTGGGGCAGGGTCAGGACAGCGGGACAGGCAGGGTGCAGGTGTGGGGCAGGGTCAGGACAGCGGGACAGGCAGGGTGCAGGTGCGGGGCAGGATCGGGGCAGCGGGGCAGGCAGGGTGCAGGTGCGGGGCAGGATCGGGGCAGCGGGGCAGGCAGGGGGCAGGTGCGGGGCAGGATCGGGGCAGCGGGGCAGAATCGGGGCAGCGGGGCAGGCAGGGTGCAGGTGCGGGGCAGGATCGGGGCAGCGGGGCAGGCAGGGGGCAGGCAGGATGCTGGCAGGACGCTGGCTGGGGGCGGTGGGGCGGGCAGGGCCCGTCCCCATCCCTACCTGCCCACGGTCTGGTTGGCGAGCTGGCGCATGCGGTTGAATTGCTTCTTCATGGTGGCGGCGGCGCGGGCGCCCCTCAGGCGGGCAGGGCGGGCGGGCAGCGCGGGGCCGCGGGCCGCCCCTCCCGCATCCTCGCCCGGCGGGCAGCCAGGCCGGGCCGAGCCGAGCCGAGCCGAGCCGAGCCGGGCCTGGCCGAGCCGGGCCTGGCCGAGCCGGGCCCGCCGCCCCTGCGCGGCTCCGCGCCTCCGCCTGCGCTCCGCGCCCCCCGCTCCGCTCCGCTCCGCTCCGCACCGCCCCGCACCGCCCCCGGCCGCGGCGGCGCTGGGAAATGTAGTCCGGGGCCGCCCGCCCCGGCGGGCTCTGCAGGGCAGGGGGGGCCTTGGAGCGGACCTGGCCCCCGGCATCCCTCGGCATCCCCCCGGCATCCCTCGGCATCACCTGGCATCCCTCAGCATCCCCCTGGCATCCCTTGGCATCCCTTGGCATGCCCCAGCATCGCCTGGCACTCCTTGGCATCCCTCAGCATCCCTTTGCGTGGCCTCAGCATCCCTCCAGCATCCGCCGGCATTCCTTGACATCCCCCTAGCATCTCCTTGACATTCCCCCAGCATCCCTCCGCCACCCCCCACCCCGCCCCCAGCATCCCCCATCTCTGCTCCCCAGACTCCGGGGATTTTGGGCGCTCGGGGCTGCTGCAGGTTTAACGAGCATCTCGCTGCTGTGCGTCCCTGGGCAGCGCTGGAGGAGCCGGAGCAGGAGCCAGTCCCAGCCAGGGGCCCTCACCGCCAGGCTGCTTTGTGCTGCCCAAGATCTGCAGACCCCAGGGCTCACCTGTACCATCACCCCAGCTTCCTGCCCACCACCCGCATGGTGCTGAGCCCTGAAAGGGCTGCTCTGCCCATGCTGGCATCGCTCCTGGTTTGAAGGCCACTTGATTTAACTTCTCCATAGCTTCTTGGTGTGGAATAAAAAAAATCTAAGGCACTGATCCCTGTGACAACGTGAAACCTGCTTAGGGAAAGTCCCGCTGACACTCTCTGAAGGCACCCGCAGACTCCCCATCCTACTCTTCCTGTCCTGCACGGATGTGCTTGGAGGGTAGCGCTGCACTGGGCTGCGAGCTCCACTTTGACACTCCATTATCCCCAGACCTTTTCCAAATGTCCATGTTTCACTGTGCTAAAATGGGGTCAGGAAACCCATGCTCGCTGTTGGACCCTGCAAAGCATCTGCTCCGTCACAGAGCCGCAGCCCTCAGCCTCAGCCTTCCCGTCTGCAAAATGGGGCTAGAAAGGTGCTCCCAGGATTTTTACGGACGGGATTTTCCCATAGTCAGCAGTTCCCATGAGCTTCTAGGCACACTGTCAACCATCCCCCAAAATAAGATGATGGATGCTGCAGCTGCTAATTCGGTCAGTCCAAACCAACCCCTGAAATAGCAATTCCCCCGCTGGCTCCAGGGCGATGCTCAGTGCAGGCAGGACGCGCTCTCTGCCAGGCATGTGGAGGGCTGCCGATGCATGCCGGGCACGTGGGCATCCACGGAACACAATTCCTGAAACAAAAAAAAAATCATCAAGCCCCAGCCGTGCTCCTTCCAGCTCTCTGAAAACCCAAGTGAAAAAAAAAATCAATGCTCATCTAATGGAAAAGGCCAAGAAATTTAGCATTAACGGGGAGCAAAAGCTGCCCTGGGTGGACTATGCTGGGGGCAGCACTTGGTTGCTCCCCAAGTCATGCTGTGCTGGCGGCCATGCAGCAGCCCCTTTCCTCCCCTTCTGCTCAGTGCCACCTGAGGATGTTCCCAGGCTTTTTTGGTTTTTATGTTATTTGTAAAATAATGGTCCTTCCTCCCTGTTACGCTTTTCTTGCAAAACCTGCGCCCACAGGCAGCCCTATACCATGCCTCCCTGATCCCAGCATTTGGGCAGCTGCCTGCATGGCCTCTCTTGCAAGCTCCTCAAACCAGTCTTTTACCACGGTTCAAAGGCACAGGGCTTACAAAATCAGGCCGTTACTGGGTAAACCCATAACAACCCCCCTGGAGCTGTTTGGGTAAGAGCGAGGATGCTCTCAGTTAATATCAAGCACCAAGGAGCGATGATGGGTATCTTAAGCAGCTGAACCCACCTGAGACTGCCAGGAGGTGGCAAAGAAAGAGTAATATTGGTGGGAACAGCATTGCTTATGGTAGCCCCAGGCTTGAGCTCAAATCCAGCCCGATTTTGTGCCTCCACTTTCCCTGGCCCTACAACACAGCTCTTTCCCCTGCACTGCACCCACTGCAGGGCTGCACTGGCTGCCCCAGGAGGTGAAGCCCCAGCCCAGTGTCTCCCAGTCCAGGGGAGTCTGCAGCACCCCAGGGTGAGTTTTGGGTCTGTCAAGCCCTGTGCCTGGGCAGGTCATGCAAGGACCCCCCCCACCAGTGCAGGAGGGCAAGGACCGATGGGGGAACATCCCCATTTTGGGGCTTATGGGTGGCTGGTGGGGGGTCTGGACTGCTGGTGGGGGATCTTTGTGCTGGGGACCCCCGGGACCAGTAGCGAGGAGGATGCTCCAGAGCTCCCGCATGCATCTGCCACTAAATTTAGCCATTGTCATGTGAGGGCTGAGATGAGGTAGCGCAGGCCTGCTGTGATAGAGGGGAAGGCAGCCGAGGTCCCTGGCTGGGCTGGGACACACCAGGAGCAATCCCAGCAGCAGCTCCAGCTCTGCTCAGCCACTCCTGAGCACCTCCGTCCAGCGGGATGGGGGTGAGGGACCAGGGCTCCCGCTGCAGAACCCAAAGCTGCTGATGGTGCCCCAGTGTGGGGTCTTCCCCTGGGACTCTTCCCACAGGAGTGGGGCGCGAGGCTGCACCCAGGAGTGCCTTTCTTCCCTGTGATGCTTTTGGTGCATCACAGGGCACAACCTGGCTTAGGATCCAGGAATGTTTTGCATCCAGGGAACTCCTGGCATCTCCCCTGGCATCAACTGGTGCAGGCTCAGTGCTTCCTCTCTCTATTTTTCCACTCTTAATTGCACTGTTACTGCAGGATGGCAAAAGGGGACATTTTATGGGGTGTCTGGGGGAATACAGGGAATTTTGGCTCCTTTGAAGAGGTACAGAGAGCTGCGCAGTTCAGAGTTCCCACCATGTGACATTTTGAGACATTACTGGAGAGATGGTTTACAACCTTTCACTGGAGTTTTAACTCGTGGACACAACCCTGGGAAAAACCCTATAGGACACAGTAACAATGTCCACCTTCTCCTGGCCCAAAGGCAGCTTCAAAACACCATGTCAAGGTGGATTCTTCTTGTCTTCACCAACACAGTGATGCCAGTAAGGTCAGTCTGACCACCCCAGCTCACTTCTGGCTTTAACCCTCTTGCCTCGTACACATGGTGACCGAGCTGTCCCTCCCGTCCACCCCACCACCACGTCAGCGCCGTGGAATTGCCAAGATCAGATAGCATCGGCCCAGATGGTCAAAGCAAATTACCATCAAAGCAACCCATTTTAGTGGAAAACCATATGATAGTTAACAGCCCTGACATGAACTGGGCACTGGCCCAGTTGCCCCTACCCACAGGTCCAGCGCAGGCTCCTCCTGACCCACATCATTCCTTCCGTGACCCGACCTGCTCCCAAAATACATCACAAGCAAATGTCGCATCCCACCGTGCCTATTCTTGGGCTTTGGTGGGCACCGTGCTTGGGCTATGTGGTGGGAACATAGCAGGAGCAATAGCCCCTACTGTGTTGACAACAACCCTGCAAACACCAAGGATGCTCTCTCCCAGCAACCATGAAGCTAATGTCCTTCCCACAGGCTGATAAGTTCCCCGGTGAAAGGGCTTTAATCATATTTCCTTGTTTTCTGTTCCAGCAGGCAGAGATAATGAAGGGCGTGATGGAAGTGGTGCCTGTGCAATCCCTGCAGCAGGAAAACAGGAGGAAAGGGAGGCGGGGATCTGGGGAAGTGGCTGGAGAGCTCGCAGTGAGGTCCCATCACTTGTCATTTGGTTAGCGGGCACCACCGTGCTGTGCGCGAGCCTGGCCAAACCTGGCTGGCACCCACTGTCCTACGACTGCCCCACAAGCTGCTGCCGGAGCACAAGCCTTCATGCTCCACATGACACTGTTCCCCAAAAACCAGGAGGCACCGGACTCTCTGCTCTCTGGTTTATTCCCGTGCAAATGCAAATAATCATTCGGACACTAAGAAGCAGCAAAGGAGCACATTCCCAAGCAGCAGGGCTTCGCTGCAATGCCGACGGTACCACATCCTTCTCCTCCCCACGCCTGCTCGGATTTGGCCGCTGCCGCCTGGCACAATGCCATGCCCCCGAGGCCGCTCGTCCAGGGAATGGCAGCTCTGCTCCACCTGCCATCTGCTCACATGGCTCAGTGGCGCCCGTCCCGCCGCGTCACATATGGCACCAGAACTGTGCCTTTTTGGACAGGTAACGAGTGCTGCTGCTGCTCGGGGCCGTGCTGGTGGCTCCCGTGGAAGGTCTGGCTCCTGGCTCCCTCCTGCTTCCACCATGCAGGGTTCCCTCCCTGCCTTGCCTGTGGCCGTCGGTGGCACAGATGCCAGGGGTTAAGTCCGCTGGGAGAGGGGACCTGGCCACCATACAGACATGGCCAGAGCCCCTTGTCCCCAATCCAAAGCCGTGCGGGTCAGTTGTATGGGTGCCCTCCCCAGCCAGAGGGAAGGGGCAGGGAGCCCCGAGCCCAAAACCCAGGATCTGCTACCTAATACAGAAACACAGGGGAAGGTTTTTGTGCTTGCAGCTGGAAAGCCCCCAGCAGAGGCGCTCCCTGTCCCCAGGGACAATGCCATCCCACCTGCAGGGACACGGTGCCAGTGCCAGGTCACCAGCCTGGCTCCCGGGGTGCATCTCTCCCAGACATGCTCGGGAGGGTGTAAGCACAGCCGTGTTGAGTGCAAGTGCTATTTTTTCCCTTTCTTGGAATTAACATATTTGAATAAGGTTTGTAGATGTGGTAAATACACACACGCACAGAGCAAAGGAACGACGTGCCCTGGATGAGGATGTGGTGTGTTTGCAAGGTGGCAGAGGAGAAGGGGGGGGATTTTTTTTCTCCTCTCCATAATTATTACAGGAAAGGTGAACAGCAGGATGGAAAGGTTTCGGGCAGTGCAGCTGTTCCAAGAAATCCCATGTATTTTACATCCTTTAAATTATATTCGTAACAACTCACTAACGTCCCCGCTGGGATGCTCATCTCACTAGCAGGAAAAATGGGAGCATGGCAAGGCTCAGCTAATTTTCCATGTGCACAGTACAAGATTTGCCCTCTGCAAACATCATTTAAAAATAGAGCCATGTTTACCAAGAACTGGGAGCAGGACCAGTGCAACTGGTCCCGTTAGGAGCGAGGGTTCAGGGAGAGCAGCAGGCTCATTTTCTGGAGTGATTCAAAGCACAGAATTGCACCCTTTGTCCATAATCCAGACCCACTACAAGCAGCACAAACCACTCCCTGCTGCCGCAGCCAGCCTTGCTCTCCAGGGAATTACAGGGAGGGATTAATGCTGTGTAATTAAGCACGTGGAGGCCGTGTGGAAAGCGCCTGCCACGGCTGCAAATCCACCACGGCTGCCTCTTGCTCACCGTGCCTGGCCATGGCTGACACACCATGGACAGGCGGCATGGGGAAGCGGGGCCAAGATTAAAAATTAAAACATTATAGGAAAGTTAAACTGCATTTTTTGGTTCAATCACAAACACAGCGCTTGAGATTGTTTCCCACAGTGGTGATGAGTTTCCACTCATTGGTGATTCATCCAGCTTATTTGATTCACAGTGCGGCGGCAGGGGTGTGCATGCACCCAGAGACGAGGACTGTGCTCTACCAGTGCCTGTCTCCAGCCAAGTATTAATAGATATTTGGACTGTCTTCACGCTTGGCTCTCCCAGGCTGAGTGACCTTCAGGGCATGCCTGCCTTTGACGTGCATCGCTTTGGAGCAGGATTGATCCTGCAGGCACTTCAAACAGTCCACTTTCATTTGCCTTCTGTGCAAACTCTGATTAACGGGTAAAATGTCTGTCTTTTTTTTTTTTTCTGACCACTGAAGAAGTCAAACTGAAGGCTGGCAGTCCCTGATTAACAACGACCCTTTCTGTGACTGTTCCCAACGCTGGGATTGTGCTCTGCTCTCCTTTGCCACCGCTATACACATCTCCCGCTGTTGCTGCTCTATTAAAACTAAAACCATGGTAGACTAGAAAAAAGTTGATGATGACATTTATTGAATGCAAATGGGAATTGCTTCTTCTTTCTGCTTGAATTATGTCTTCCTACTTGGCAAGACAGGATGCAGGAGCACCTGCTTGCCTCTCCCACTTGCAGCAGGACCCGTCCCCGGTGTCTCGCAGGACTCCCAGAGACCTTTGAGATGCTTCATGGACATTAGGACCAGAAGAAACACGTTGGCACTGGAGAAAGCCTTGTCTTCCTCAAGGGATGAGCAAGCCATGGAAAACCAGACCAAACCATCTGCTTTGTTTAACTGCAATGTGTAGATGGATGAAGGAAGGGCCTGATGCTCCTCCAATGAATCCTGAAAGGGTGCAGGGTTGGGCTTGCAGGTACGAAGGCTGTGCTGCCATCCAATGAAACCCGGACAGGCTGGAGAGCTGGGCCAAGGGGAACCTCATGAAATTCAACAAGAGCAAGTGTAGAGTCCTGCCCCTGGGGAGGAACAACCCCACGCACCAGTACAGGTTGGGGGCTGACCTGCTGGAAAGCAGCTCTGCTGAGAAGGCCCTGGGAGTACTGGTGGACAGCAAGGTGACCATAAGCCAGCAACGTGCCCTCGTGGCCAAGAAGGCCAACGGTGTCCTGGGGTGCATTAAAAGGAGTGTGGCCAGTGGGTCGAGGGAGGTTATCCTCCCCCTCTACTCTGCCCTAGTGAGGCCACATCTGGAGTGCTGTGTCCAGTTCTGGGCTCCCCAGTTCAAGAAAGACAGGGAACTGCTGGAGAGAGTCCAGTGGAAAGCTACCAAGATTATCAGGGGACTGGAGCATCTCTCTTATGAGGAAAGGCTGAGAGGCCTGGGTTTGTTCAGCCTGCAGAAGAGAAGACTGAGGGGGGATCCTGTCAATGCTTATAAATATCTGAAGGGTGGGTGTCAAGAGGATGGGGCCGGACTCTTTTCAGCGGTGCCCAATGACAGGACAAGGGGCAATGGGCACAAGTTGGAACACAGGAAGTTCCACCTAAACATGAGAAAAAACTTCTTTACTGTGAGGGTGACAGAGCGGTGGAACAGGCTGCCCAGAGAGGTTGTGGAGTCTCCTTCTCTGGAGACATTCAAAACTCGCCTGGACGCAGCCCTGTGCACCCTGCTCTGGGTGTGCCTGCTCAAGCAGGGGGGTTGGAGGAGGTGATCTCCAGAGGTCCCTTCCAACCCCTATCATTCTGTGATTCTGTGATTCTATGTATCTTAAATGCCCCCTGCTCAGTGCCCATGCTGCCAGGGCTGTTACCAGAAGCTAAGACCACAACATGCTGATGCTACCCATCTCCAATGAGCAGCCCCCATGGTGGGTGGCTCAGCCGAGGACCTCAGCTGAGACACACACATCAGCAGTAACAGCACAAGGTCGGTGAACGGGCAAAGGGTTCCTGCTCCACTGCTTTGCCTGACTCCCACTGAAGAAAGCCCTGGGACCAAACAAAACACATTTTTATTACTGAGACAAATCAAACTGTACCTCTCCTACACACCAGAGCAGGTCTGGGTTGTAAAACTGGATTTTCTCAAGGGATCCCACAGCAAACCCCAGAAATGACCCCCCCAGGAGTGTGAGAGGGGCTCTAGCATCATGCTGCCATGGAGCTACACCCCAGCAAAAGGAGATGACGGCGATGACAAATGACACTTGCCCTATAATTACGGCCAGACTCCAATGCAGTGAGTACTGCTGCATTATTAAGAGCAACCAAAAATACTCCCAGCTTAGTCATTAATTGTCCTGGGCTACGCAGCGAGCGGCTGCCGGGGCTGTCTCACCCCTGTGCTGCAGACATGAAGAGAGACTGAAACGGTTTGCAGCTATTTTTATGCATCCTTTGTTCTGCACGGTTGAGACACCAGGGTGAGCAGGGCACCTCCAGAGTGCCCTGGGTTTGGGCTGCTGATGGGGGGAAAATTGCATTAGGATAATATTAATTGCCTTAGTGTAAGTGTAACAGCTTACTCTAAGCCAGCAGAGCTGAAGCAAAGCATGAGGTCAGGGGAACCCATGGGCATAGCTTTGCTTCATACCGAAGGTGGGATCTGGGCATCAGCCTTGAAAAATGGCTTCAACGTGAAGGGTGCGAGGAGGTAGGGTGGGCTCCGCAAAGCTCAGGCTGAAATCTCGCACAGTGTACCAGCTGCCCAGCGTAACAGCTGCCCAGCGGTGCTGCCACAAAGGCTGTGTTTGAAAGCCTGTGGACCAGAAGTCTCCAGAAATGCTATCTGACATCTTCATTAATGACCTGGATGATGGGGCAGGGTGCGCCCTCAGCAAGTTGGCAGGTGACACCAAACTGGGAAGAGTGGCCGATGCACCGGAGGGTTGTGCTGCCACCCAGAGGGATCTGGAGAGGCTGGAGAAATGGGCGGAGAGAGACCTGGTGAAGTTCAGCGAGGGGCAGTGCCAAGTCCTGCCCCCTGGGGAGGAGCAGCCCCAGGACATGCTGGGGCCACCCAGCTGGAAAGCAGCTTGGCAGAGATGGTCCCAAGGGTCCTGGAGGAGACCGAGCTGACCGTGAGCCAGCAATGTGCTCTCAGAGCAAATGCAGCCACCAGCCTCCTGAGCATTGTCAGCAGGGTGAGGGGCAGATCCTGCCCCTCTGCTTGGCAGTGGTGAGAAACATCTGGGGTTTGTGTACCATGTTGGGGTCCCAAGGCAAGAGAGACGTGGATATGCTGGAGCGAGTCCAGCAAAGACTAAGGGCCTGGAGCATCTCTCCGATGAGGAGAGTTTGAGAAAGCTGGAATGGTTCAGCCTGGAGAGGAGATGGCTCAGGAAGAAGTTATCCACCTGGATAAATGCCTGAGGGAGGTGGGTAAAGCAGACGGGGCCAGAATCTTCTCAGTGGTGCCAAGGGAGGAGAGGTAAAGGGCAGAAACTGAAATCTAGGAAATTCTCCTTGAACATAAAATACTATTTTACTCTGAGGGCGGTCCAACGTGGGAAGAGGTTGCTCAGAGAGGTTGTGGAGAGTCTGCCCTTGGAGATACTCCAAGCCCAACTAGACATGGCCTGGAAAGCCTCCTCCTCCTGGCCTTGCTGAAGCAGGGGCTTGGAGCAGATGACCTCCAGAGGTGCCTCCAGCCTCCGTGGTTTGGTTTTTCTGTGGCTGCGAGCCCCAGCCAGACCCTCTTCCCAGCCGTGCCATGACTCTGCTCCCTGTGCATCCTCCTCCCCATGACGTGGAATGTGTCCTGACCCTTACCAATATTTTTTGACACCGACTCCAGAGAAGCACTAGCTGAGAGACAGGAACGACTGCTATGATTTCCTCCGGCAGATCTTCCTAGATCTAATAACCCAGACAGTTTATTGACTTCTTTATTTAACTGGAGTCACATTCTCTCACTTCTGCGCTGCCGTGTTTGCCTCACAGCTTTTCAAATACAGGTCTACACTGAAAAATACCCCACGAGCATCATTTCTTCTAATTACTTGAGTCTACCCCCTGATACATTCTAGCTCTGATCCAGCAACATGACCATTTAATTGAGCAATGCTTTTCCCCGTCCCCTTGCAAAGCTGCAAGCATGGCAGGGAGGAGCTGGGCTCCATCCTGGCTCTGGGACTGGACATGGCTGGGACCAGAAGCCCCCCCTGCACCCTGGGAGCATCCAGCCGAAGTGGGGCAGGCATGGGCTGCTCTGCTCCTCAATTGCCTTTACACATTATTTCTGCATGAGTTTTGTCCCAAAACATGACTTTGAATCAAAATCCAAAGGCCCCGGGCAATCTCCAAATGGATTTTTAATTTTTTTTAGAAGTAAAAATATTCTCCCTTTTCTTGTTCATGTCACATGGGTCCTTCCATGAGGGTTTTTAGCTGACCTGTCCCTACTGTTTTAGGTTTTGGGGCAGAAAGGTCTCACTGACTGCTCCTGAAGGGATCCCAAAGCCTTTCAGCAGCCTGCTTCTCTACGGACCTCTGCTCTCCAAAAGCCCTTATAAGAAAATCAGCAGAAAGATGGACAAAGTACCAATGGTTTTGGGTCCATATGAAGCTGTTTGGACTTGCTTTAGGTCCCAGCCCTGCAAAGTGCTGAAGTGGCTGTGCCAAAGCCCATCTGTGCTCTTCTCTCCTGAGCTGTCTTCAGGTAAAGTGGCGTTCAGCTGCTAAATGTTTAGTTGACAACTTCTACCTTTCCCTTTTTTTTCTGCACACTTGACAAGAGGTAGTACATGGACACTACATTTTGGGTCTTTTGGTTTAATTTATTCTATAGATTATGAAAAGAAACTTAAAGCAAAGTTTCATCAAGCAGTTCAAGAAGACAAATGCAAAGTTTCATCATCCCTGGGAGTTATTTCTCATTAAAATTCTTGTCTGGTGACCTGGACTCACAAATTCCAGGGTTATTTGTTTATTTTCTCTATTTTGTTAATAAAATGTGATATAATAATTCTTTTTTGTTGCATTGGAGACATTCACCTTTCAAAAAACCTGCTGTAGCAATGAGTGTTGCACTGAAATGCTATCGGTGTCCAGGCAGGCGGCCTCAGGCTCTGCCTGAGCTTGCCCGCAGAGAAGGGAATTTTCCATCGGATTTAAACTTTGCAGCTCAACTTAGTCCCCACAGCTGTTTCTTTTCCTGTTGTTCGAGTGATTCCTTTGTATTGTTTGGCTGCCATGGAAAAAACGGTGTCAGTCACCAAGAGGCTGTTCACCCCCCTGCCAAAATCCCAGTCACTACATCACCTCACCGAGCAAAGTTCCCCACTTGCAGGCACCCAAGCCAAGAATTTAGAGCAATCCGTGGGAAGAGCAGGGACAGGATGGGATGGGACGGGGTAAACAAGTGAGTCACAGTAACCTCCTGGCCTCAGCCCCAGTGGGTCTCAGCTATGGGGCTCCTGGCACGGCCGTGGGGCTGCCCATCCAGCTGCCATGACCCTCTCCCCCCAAAACCCTTTTTGCTGAGTGTGTTTGCAGTGCTGGTGGAGGTAGGAGCCCCCTCCAGCTCCCAGCTGCATGGGGCAGGGGGGAAAAAAATCAAAATTTTGAAACAAAGCAGTCCCAGGACTGAGAGAGGTTCATTGCCAGAGACTTTTTGGTGATTTGAGAGAGATTTGGTATGTATGTGTAAGCAATTGCACCGCAGCCACGGGAGAGCATCCCCCAGACCCATCTGGGACGAGCCCGGCCGGCAGCACCGAGCACCCCTGGCCCGACACCTGCAAACCACCTTGCTATGTGGCCAAGAAAAGGTGCAAGTGCAGAGGTCCTGGCTGTTTCCATCAGCCCTGCCCAAAAGCAATCCTGGCTCCCAGCCATTTGTCTTGTGGCTGGACGCTGGGGGATGCTGCCTTGCCAATGCTCTGGGTGAGCGTCATAATTCCAGCTCCTCTCAGCGAATCCCATTTAATGCCCTCTGCTGAGGGTCTCCTTCCACTGCAGGGACTAGCATGAAATCAAACCTCCTCCCTCTTTTCCTCCAGCCTTTTCCCCCAGGAGAAATCGCACCCTTTGCTGGGAACTGGCTTGTGACCAGCTCGCTTGGCCAAGGGCTGCAAGTGCTCTTGACCAGAGGTGTGGCGGCTGAGCCAGTGTCAGATGTGCTTCTGTGCAGCCAGATGTGCTGGTGCTCAGAGAAAGATGCTCAAAAGCATCGGAGGAGCCCTGAGGAGGCCAGAGGAGCCTGGGGAAGAGTTAACCCCACACCTGCAACAACTGCAACACCTTGGGTTGATGTTCCTCCAAAACCCAAGTAGAATCCCAAAATGTTTCAGAAAAAAATTTTTGTTTTTCCCAGGACTGACCCATTTTCCATCAGTAAGGATTTTGATGGAAAATTGTCACCTAACCTAAACCCAACATGTACCTGACCAGCCGTGCGTGCCCCGCTCCCGGGATCCCTCAGTTTCTGTTTACAAGAACGTCCCCTCGGGTCACCACACTGGTAGGCAAGGCAGTGACAAGACGAGCAACAACCTGTCGGTGACATGCAAGGTTTTGCCAGGATGGTGACATCTCCTTCTGTCACGTGCCACCAAAAGGGAGCACCAAGCAAAAAGTGACCCAGCAACGTGGGGAGGGCAGAGCCGCTATCTCCCCGGCACGCCTGCAGGGTTTTGCAATGTTTCCACCACCCTGTGTCAGGTCTTTGAGATCCTTGTTACAACACAGTGGGGCCAGGTACGCGCTTGGCCGGGAGAAACCAGCATTTCCATGTCACTGACCTCCTGGGGAGTGGCAGGGGGACACGCAGGGCATGACCCCGGGGATGTGGGAAGGGCTGTGCCTATATAGAGCACAAGGACGGGCAGAGGCAGCAGATGTTGGCTCCTCTCTGCTCACTGCTCATTTGTGATTTTCTCCCTGGAGGGGGAATTTCTTGATTTTTTCACTGCTCGGTGGCACGGGGCAAGGATGGATGCTGGATTGGCTGGGGTGCTTGTTACCCTCCTCCTCCTCTCCGTCTTGTGGTTCCTGGTCTGGAGAACAGACAGGAAGAGAAGCTGGCTGCCTCCAGGACCGGCACCGTGGCCCATTCTGGGCAACCTATGCCAAAAGGATGTCCTGCCCTTCTACAGGACCTATGAGAAGGTAAGAGAGGAGCTGGTGGTGCCAGACCTGCTGCCAGTCCTGGCAGGGCAGCAGGAGCGAAAGCGGGAATGTCCCATGTCAAAATAAAAGGGGAATTGTGCAGGTGGCTCTTTTCCCACCTTTCTTTTCTCTTGTTCCCTCCCTTTCGTTTGCTTTGCCAGAATTGCCTAAATCCTTGCTACTGGGAGCATAATGAATACTGTTATCGAAGTTTTTCTCCTCCTGTAAGGGACCCATGGTGCTGACACTAATCCCTCTCTGGGCTGTGGCACTGCCGCCATCCAGAGCTGCTTCCTGGAGATGATGCTTTGAACCCCCAAAGTAGCAGCAGAACCAGAAACCCCCCGGGGACAGGGCTGGGGTGGGAGCGGGGCAACGACGCCAGCTTCGGGGGAGGCGCTTCCCCTCCCTGCTCACGCATTCACCAGCGTTGTGGCCACAAGACCTGCTTTAAAGTTAAACTAATGACCAGGGTGTGGGACCCTCATTCATGGCAGCTTTTCTGTCCTCCCCCAGCTGAGCAGCACGTACGGCCCCATCTTCACTGTCTGGCTGGGGCTGAAGCCGGTGGTGGTGCTCTGTGGGTATGAAGTGGTGAGGGATGCTCTGCTGGGCCGCTCCGAGGAGTTTGGAGGGAGACCTGAAATACCCCTTCTGATGCAGCTATCAAAAGACTACGGTAGGCATCTGGATTTCTTCTAGATACCTTATTGCTTTCTGGGTGAGCAGAAAGCTCCCAGCTGCAGCTCGCCATGCTCATGTCTGGTGAAGGACTCAACACCCAAGACTTCAAAAACCCATTTCCCACTCTGCAACTCCCTCCAACTATTAAGCCTCTTGTCCAAGGACAATATTAATTCCGGTTAGCCAGTTCCAGGTTTTTTCTGAGTTTCTGTAAAGATTCTCAGCCTTTCAAGGACACCGTGCACACACCAGGGTCATTCCCTGGCTTATTGCCCTATTGCCCCTGAGCCGGGCTCAGAGCAGGGTCCCCTGTTCCCAGGGAGGAGCGGCAGGGCGGACAGGTGAGTGGTCTCCACTGCCTCCCTCCAGGTTTCATCTCCAACAACGAGAAGAAGTGGCGGGAGCTGCGGAGGTTCACGCTCAGCACCCTGCGGGACTTTGGGATGGGGAAGAGCTCCATGTCGCAGCGGGTGCAGCAGGAGGCCCAGCACCTGGTGGAGCTGCTGGCAAAACTCGAAGGTGACATGAGTCCTGTCCACCCCAGCCCCCGGGGCAGGTGAAGGACACACAACAGCCTCATGGGACATGTGTGGTCCCTGGAGCTGTTTGCAATGGCTGGTGTGGATGATCCTTGTAGCTAGAGGGCTTAGACCTAGCTCAATCCCACCCAGAGGGAGGTGCAGGGATATGATATTGTCATGGCTTGAAGGCCAGGGTGGGAGATCCTGCTCCTGAACTGGCGCACATGGTGGGGACCACCAAGGAACATTTCATGCCTGAAGAACAGAAATAGGAAACTAAAGTGCATGGCATTGAGAACGCAAGAAAAGCATATTGCTCTGGTGACACAGGGGTTATCAGGGTGATGTCCTCTTCTCCAACAAAACTGAGCTGCTGCCAGTGCCACTGCCTCTTCTGGGGCTTCCTGAATATAAGAGGAGATGGAGGCTCGGTCGTACGCTGGCTCCTCTGCCTCTGACGTGCGGTGCTGGCGAGGGGCTGGTCACTGCAGGGAGATGCTCTGCAGCCCCACAAGTCCCCAGGGCATCTCAGCAGGAACCCAAAGCACCTGGACGTGCCTCAGTCCCAGCCAGGGCTCAGAGCTCAAGGGACAGGGGCTCAAAAGGGGAGGAAGGGCATTCTCTGTGGTGAAGTAGATAAATAACTGTTGACTTTTTGATGCCTTTCTTGCCCCTTCTGCGGCTGCAGGAAATGCCTTCGAGCCGCTGACAATGTTCAGACATGCAGCTGCCAACGTGATCTGCTCCGTTGTCTTTGGGAGCCGTTACAGCTACAATGACATGGCCTTTCTGGAGCTACTGAATGTGATTGGGAATTACACCAGCTTCTTCCTCTCCCCCATCGCCCTGGTAGGCATCCTTGCTGTGCTCAGTGCCCGCATGTCTGACACACTCAGGCGGTCGAGGGATGCTCCTCGGCTTTGGGTCACTCCTTGGCTTTGATGGGACAGCATGGCCTTGAGGGAAGGTGCAGGAGGGTCCATCCAGGCACCTGAGCCCTCCTATGCCTCCTCCATTCACAGGTCTACAACACCTTCCCCAACATCATGCACCACCTCCCAGGGCCACACAGGAAAGCCCTGGCTGGGTGTGAGAAGCTGAAGGACTACATCCGAGAAAAAGTTGAGTTTCACAAGCTGACGCTGGATCCCAGCTGCCCCCGGGACTACATCGACTGTTTCCTTATGAAAGCAGAGAAGGTAGAGGTGGTGCAAAGCAGGGCAAGGGCTGCCCTCCAGACCTGGCTGCAGCCTGGAAAATCACCCAAATGATACTGAGTCCCCTCCCCACTGCACTCTTGCAGGACAAGAGCAGCCCGGAGAGCATGTACAGCAATGAAGATTTGGTCATGTCAGTATTCAACCTCTTTGGTGCTGGGACAGTGACAACTAGCAACACTATGGGCTTCTTCCTCTTGATCCTGGCAAAATACCCCCATATTCAAGGTAAGAGCAGCAAAATGCAACTGCTCCTTCTGCCTGAGGAGGTCACAGTGCAGCAAAGGCGCAGACAGAGAGTCCCAGCCCTGGAGGGTCCCGTTTCAGGGGAGACCAAAATCATCCTGCATGGGTCACCCAAGGGTGAGAGCCATTAGACACAGATACACACAGGCCAGGGGGATCTGGGTACCTGATCCCTCCTCCCCACCCCTGCCTGTGCAGACGGCCCCGGACTGGCCCATGAGAGATGCCTTGAACCTGCCTGGTCCAGTAAGGTATGCAGACGGAGACCCTATTTCTCTACAGGGGGTTACACTGGGTTGTTCCCTCTCTGTTAGGTTGTCCTTTGGTTCTAGGATAGGTGCCCATGGAGGGCAGTGAGAAATCACAGGGGTGGCTTTGCACAGCAAGCACCACAGCTCCATGCCTGCCTTTTCCACAGCCAAGATCCAAGAGGAGATCGATAGGGTGGTGGGCACCGGCCGTGCTCCCAGCATGGAGGACAAGCTGAGGATGCCATACAGCAACGCGGTGATCCATGAGCTGCAGCGCTTCCAGAAGACCCGCGTTGAGAACTTCCCACGGATGACGACACAGGATGTTGTGTTCAGGGGCCACGCCATCCCCAAGGTAGACGTTGTGGCCCTGGTCTCTCTGTGTCCCCGAGGGGAGGGGTGGCAGGGGGGGCTTGAATGAGATTTGCCTTTGCCCCTGGACTGTTTGCTTACTCCTGAAGGTCCTGGGTCTTTCCCAATCCTCAGTGGGGGGAGATGTCAATAACCTTTTAGTGGAGCAGAAGGAGGTGAATGCTGCTGGCAGTTCTGCCCACACACCCGTGTCCCTTGCCTGTCCTGGAAAACATCTCTTTCTGTGAGGGAGATGTGCAGGGTTGCTGGGTCTGGGAGCCTGAGCTCGCCCCGGTGCGGGGCCAAGCCAGCCCCCACCTCCTTGGCAGACTTGGGGACAGTCGCCGGTCAAGGTTTGACTGCAAGCATTTTGTACAGGACCCACCTTGAAGGAACACCTCCCTCCTTTGGACTTTGTGCAGCGAGAGGGGTTTTAACATAAATCAATGGGAATAACTCAATAATTTCTGTCTCAGGAGCTGCACAGAGACTGGCAGGACCATGGGGACAGTGGAGCCCCACGGTAGTTGTCCCTGCCTGGCACAGAGCCATCGCTCCAGGCTGCCTCCCCACAGGCATCTGGGTGGCCATCGGGGTGGGCACCCAGCCTCCCCCTGTGCCCCCCAGATGCTCCTCACTTGCTCATTCAGCTCAGCAGAGCCCTGTGCCATGACACTGATGTCCCTCCTTGCTCCCCTGCCCCGTCCCTCTCCTGCAGGACACAACTGTTGTTCCGGTATTTGCTTCTGTGCATATGGATCCAACGCAGTGGGAGAACCCCAAAGAAATCCACCCAGGCCACTTCTTGGATGAGAAAAGCGAGTTCAGGAAGCGTGAAGCCTTCATGGCTTTCTCGGCAGGTCAGTACTCAGCCCTGCACGCCGCCTTTGCTGGCACCCTGCCTGCAGTGGCTCCGCTCCAGGGACCGCCAGCACGAATATCAGTTGGCACCAAAGTTATACCCTTAATATGAGCTTTCTTGCTATCCTTTTATGCCCTTTTTTCCCCCAAACACTGGATGAAGCCATCAGCCTGGTGCTCACCATCCCCTTTCTGTGCCCCCAGGGAAGCGGGTGTGCCCAGGAGAGGCGCTGGCCCGCATCGAGCTCTTCCTTTTCCTCACCACGCTGCTGCAGAGCTTCACCTTCCATCTCGCCAGCGAGTACAAGGAGACAGATTTATTCTCCCTGTGGTTCGAGATGGAGAAGAGGGCGATACTGGGCAAGTTCTTCGCTATTCCGCGCCCAGTGTCCTCTTAAGCAGAGACCAGTGGGGAGGAGGAAGGGGTCTTCCCGGTGCCTTCAGTTCTTCTGAAATCAGAGCAAGCCATGCGACCATGAACGCTACAGCAGCAGCCACCAAGCTTTGAGCTTTGAGCTTCTCCTCAGAGAACTGCCAGGCATCTCTGCTACCAGCTCCATGGGCAACCTGCTCCCAACCCTTCCCCTCCACATCCCAGTAACATGAGGAAGACAGCACTGGTTTTCCTCCCCCTGTATCTATTGGCTATGACTGAGCCTCTAGCTCCTTGTGGCAGGGCTGCCTGTAGATCCCCAGGCTGAGCTGGGCGCTCCCTCATTTTGGTGAGACATTAAGAGTGCTTCTGCAATAAAAATAACCATTGTAACTGGATGCTGGTGTTTATAAGGACACTCGTCATGCCTCTTGACGTAAGGGTGGTGATGCCCAGGCTTCCCTGCCCTTCACAGGTGGTGTGTGAGCCAGCCACAACTACCAAGGTGACAGCCACCTAATATTTCTGCTTCCCTGCTTTGACCCCTCTCTGTACCCTCCCACATTACCCAAAGCCTGTGGCACTGCAAATCGTGCTCACTCCCATCCCCGCATCACACTGCACAGGGATGAACCCTTGGGAACAACCTTTAGGCCATCAAAATGTTAAAAAACGATGTGCAGGGGGAACTGTGCTCTAGGAGAGGGGTGCTGTGCTTGGGAAGTGAGAATTATTTTGCCACCAAAGTCACTGTTTCCTTCTCAGGGTGCTCAATATGCCTTACGTGCTTGTGCTGTTTTAACCACCCTGTGTGAAGAGGGATTTCCTTGCTAGCCCCCAGGCACACTCCAGCCTTTGTTCCAAAACACTGGGACTTTAAAGAAAAGGGTTTTTTCTTTAGATACCTGTGCAAGGAAAAAAAGACCTGGACACATGCCCACCCTGCCCGGCCTCAGCGATGGCCTGGGCTCCTCCTACACCAGCGGGCAGCTGATTGTGTCTCCAGGCCTTGGAAAGCCAGTATGTTTCCCACTGTGTCCAGTTCTTCCCAGTGCAAACCTCCCAGACACAGAACTTCAGCTCCATGTCTGTTCCCAGCGTGCCTTCATCTTTCCGAGTTTTTTGTGTGTCCCAGGACAGATTGAGCCAGGAAAACATTCAGTTTGGTTTAGCTGATTTGCCTCCCCGGCTTTAATCTTCAAATGAATCTTACACATCTCAGGAATTTATTGCTTGCTTCAAAACACTAATTGATGTGGCTCTGACCATGGGGAGGGCTCCCAGGCAGGCAGCCCTGCCTGCGCCAGGGACAGGCAGAGCCACCCGAGCTCCAGCAGCAGCAAAACGATTTGAGCTGGAGAAGGAGCCCAGGCTTCCAATAAAAGGGCTGAGCTGCAGCACAGAAGAGCTGTAGCTCAGGAGGGCTATGTGGGAGAGTAAAAGAGATAAAAAAAAAATACTCAGCTTGCTATCTCAGCTGCTGGGCTGTGCTTCTCTGAGATCCCTCACATCAATATTTCCCTCTAGCAAACACCCTCCAGTGTCTGTCCAGCTCTGTGTACTCATGTGCAGCTGGTAAAGTAACTCTGGGGGTTCTCTGAGAGGAGCTGGCAGTTTGGGACATGCTCCCAGCCCTCCTGTCCTCCCTGGGCAGGGGGGCTAGGCTTGTTGCAGCGGGTATTGTCTCAGCAGTGGGGCTTGGCGTCTCTATGAAGGCTGGGGCCAGAGGCAGGGAGACAATGGGGGTTATATGGGGGTCTCAGGGCTGTTTTTGCCCGGGTGGGTGTTGCCTTGTTGGGGTGCTTGTACCTCCTTGCAAGCATGGAGAGGGGGGATGGCAGGGAGCTTGCCCTGGGGAGAGGTGGCTGCTCCCTCCAGAGCCCTCCTGGTGGTGAAAGTGGAGGTGTTGAGGGCTTCTCTCACCCTGGACAGCAGTTTCTCAGTGGTGGGTGCTGCCATCCCAAATGGACTATTTCACAAGAAAAGATTATTTCCTCAATACCACTAGGTAACTAGGAAGGTAGGTAAGAGGAGCGTTTTTGTGCATAAGGAGTAAAGTGCATCTCTGGGAGGGCTTGTGACCTCTGCAGCAGGGAGCTCCAAGCTTTGGCTTAATTTAATAAGCAAGCATGCAGAGGCAGCCCGTAGCTGGGTTTGGAACTGGTGAACAGGGGTGCATTTGCTCTTTATGGCAGGAAAACAATCCTGCAGTGGAGAAGAATGGCTGAGGCTGGAGCCCTGCTTTTCTCTGCTCACTCTGCCAAAGAGTTACGTTAAAATCCCGCGTGGGGTTGTGTGTGGGATGGCAGCCTGGGTGCCCGAGCCTCCAGGGCTGCCAGCTTTGCACAGTATGTTTGAAACCACTACACCGGCAGCACTGAAATCTCCGCAAGGCAGAGAGTTCCCATCTAGTGCTGCTTTTTCCACTCCTGCCTACAATAAGTGAAAGAGCCAAAAGGGCACAGGGAGAGCCCCAAACCTGCCATGCACAGAGTGAGACCCAGGCATGTGGCCCTGCTGCCCCAATGCCCTGTGGCTCTGCACGGGATGAGGGGGGCAGGAGTTTATTGCTGCCTGCCTGTTCTGCTGCTTTCCCACCTGGGCTGTTCTGCAATGCTCTGTCTTCTTGTCAAAAGTTTTTATGACCTAGTTAATCCTCCTACCTTCTCCCAAATGATGGATTAACCAACCTTTACTCTTCTATGTGCATTTTTGACTCATTAGATGCCTAAACGAGGTCTTTTTTTTCAACCTGGGGAAGATTTGGGCTCGGGAAACTAACTAAAAAAATGTGCATTTGACCGAAGCACGCTGATTGCAAAGCATCTTTGCACAATCCCTTCCCCAACAGCCCCTCGACCAGCACTGTCCAGCTTACATTTATTGCCTCTGGGCTTCTGTGTCTAAAACCCAAACACCGCGGTGTCCAAAGGCCAGCCCTGCTCCCGCTTCCCCCCGTCTGCTTTACTTGCCAGCTGGCTTGCGCGCCGGGGGCTCCGCGCTGGCCCCGCCCTGCCCGCGGGCGGCTATTAGCAGCAATACGGCAGGCGGTCGGAGGTTTACGGTAGCCGGCGTCTCCTAGCAGCCCCGACGCGGCGGGGATGGGCGGGCGGCGGGGGCGGCTCGGGCGGCGGGGGGGCAGGGCCCGGCCGCCCCTCCAGGGCAGGTAAGCGGCATCGCCCGGCGGGGCCGGGGCTCCGGGGTCCCGGGGCCCGGGAAGGGCCGCCCCGGGCACCGGCGGCTGCGCCTGGGACACGGGGGTCTGCGCCCGGGCGTAGGGATGCTGGGACACGGAGCACAGCTTCGGGTGATGCTTCATCTGCTCTTTATCAGGCAGGAAACAGGGGACCAAAAAATTCCCACCTAGGGCAGTCAGGCCTGCGGGGTTTGATGTCCGGGGGCGCCGATGCCGCGGTGGTTTTCCCTTCAGTTCCTTTTGAGGTTGTCAGCGCGGGAAAGGCAGAGACTCAGATTCCCCTGAGCTCCAAAAATCCTCTCGGTTTCTCCCAGCTGAGACTTGCAACGTGGCCGAGTTTAACACGAACTGAAAGTAACCTGTGCACCAGGTAGGAGGATGTCACCCATGAGCAGGGTGTGTGGCTTTCAACAGCGCCCTTCGTGCAGGGCCAGCGGTGGAGAGAAACAGCACGCAGCCCTCACCTGGTGTTCTGCCTTGTCTGGGGAATGAGCTTTTGTTTGCAGAGCAGTAAGGCTGGGATTATCAGCTGTTTGCGAGCGTATCTCATGTCTCTGGGGAATGTGGAGTGCTGCGGTCACCCTCCCTCTGCCCTGGAGACCAAGAGCTGCCTCTGAGCTTTCTCAGGCCATGCTCTGGGCCAGCCCGCAGGGGGGGGAGATGCCCAGGCTGTCAGAGCGACCTCGGGTACAAGCACTGTGGTCCAGGGGTGATGCTAAGATGGAGGTAATGTTACCCAGGTTCCTTTTGGACACCTGCAGCAGCTCCCGATGCTGCTGCTCTGGCTGTTCCCCTCTCTGGCAGGTACTTTATTGCATGTGGCCAAATTCCCCGTGCAGGCGGTACAAAGGGTAACTGCTGAAAGAACCCACCCAGCCAGCACAACTGTTAACTGTAGCTTTATTTGCCTTGTGCTATTAACCTTCTGGGTAATACTGCGAATCTGGTATCGTTTAGATCTCTGATATTTCCAGCTGTAGGAAATGAGTGGGCAAAGCCAGGGGTGAGCACAAGTCATGGAGGGAATGGGGTGTTCTGGCAGCCAGAGATGGGGCCAGATGGGGCTCGGACCCGGCAGCTTTATCCCGACCCAGCATCAGCCTCCCAGGGCCAGCTCTGCCTCGGTGCCAGCCCGTACGTGTGCACCAGTGTGCAGTAACCCTGCAAGTGAGGTGACCATTAAAGGGAAGAGGAATATAGTTTCTAATGGAGTATAGCTGACAACAACGTAATGAAAAAACTTCCTCATGAATTCTGGGCAACACATCTCAGGAGGGGTGGATGTGAACTGAATGTTTTAAGTAATGAAAACCATACTAAAGAAAGTGCTGAAGGGATTAATTCTGCAGAGCTAGAAGGGATAGAATAAATAATATAGCATAATTTATTTATTAGATACTTAATACACTATTCTAACTTCTGCAATCCCCTAATTCAGCTCTGAGATGCCCACTGTAAGGTTTGATTCTTTGCTTAATTCTTCCAGAGGAAGATGTGGATGGATCATCTGCTGAATCCCAAAGCAGCTTCAAGGAAGACAGCTGTCCTCAGCCCAGTGCCCGGATTCGATTTCCACTATGGTCTGCTAGCACTTCTTCTGCAGCTCTTGAAAGTAAAACCTCATCTGTGAGAACTGGCCATCTTAGTATGATGGGTACCACTACCCAAGTATTTAATTCTGGGGGAAAAAAACTTTATGGTGTTTCATACCAGGACACTAACAAGTGGCACTGCCTAGGAACAGTTCTCTTCTGGGTCATTTTGGGAAAAAAGCATGGCAGACCATGGCAATAGTTAGCTGGAAATTTCAAAGTTCCATGCAAGAGGAGGTGATGCCCTTCAACAGATGCTTGCCTTCACTCTGAGTCGCTTCCCAAGCTTGCCAGGGTGCAGACAGCATGCTCTTAGTGAAGAGATGAAAGACAGTGTCTTCCCTTCTGCTGATCGAGATATGGTTCTGCCAGTGTAAGGTCTTCCACCAGCACAACCTGAATTTCAAAGCATAGCCCTGTGGCTGGTGGTGCACCTAAGAGGAAGGAAAGCCTTACACCATGGGGGGCTGAACTTTGGCAAAGATGCTAGAGGTGTATGCGGACACCAGCAAAACCCACTAATGTGAGAAGGGCATTAGCTGTGTCTACCCTTCCACTATCTTGGGGACAACAGAGAAATTTGTCCCCCTTTTTTTCCTTCTGTAATGTCATAACCCAAGTCATATTTTTACTGAAGAAAATCTAATGGCTAAAGGAAGAGAAGGTTTTCCACTCTTTCCTGAAAAGAGATGCTATGTCCTTGGCATGAGATTGTTTATGTATTCCCCCTCAGAGTCTGGGACAGCCACCCTCCATGCTGGTGACTGCTGTAGATAGAGGTGGAGGAGGTAAAGTATTTTACCTTGTGTTTGTAATGAGAAAACTGTCACACGGTGTCCCCACCATGCTCACCCAGGGTCCCCCGTGGCCCCTTGGATCACCTGATTTTCCCAGCTGTGAAAAGCCCTCGCTACCCATCAGGGCATTGGTGAGTGGGAAGAATTGTCATTCCCTGCCCTCAGACCCCACTGGTGTGAACTGTCCTGCAAGACCCTGAGTGTTTCCAGCATTTTCCTGTGAATGGTACAGTACTGAAGGGAATAGCAGAGGAGTCAGACTAAGATCACCCAACTCTTGCAGTGCATTACTAACAACAGTACTGTTAATAGCCACTGAAGCTCAAGCGCATACAAGACTGTCAATTCCCCTGTCTTCTAGGTGGTCATCCACCAGCAATGTGCTCCTGGCCCCAAAACACCGAGTGCCTCCTCCAGGAGGGTCCTGATGCAGAGGACAACTCACCTACCATGTCCTTAGCCAATCAAGATGTCACTGTGGTTCCTGCATCTCTCCAGTCACCCTCTAATGTCAACCAATCCAAGGATTTTATTCGCTGCCTGCCACCTCACCTGTCCATGTACATCCTGGGTAAAGCTGCTCTGATTTTCCAAAGGTGGCTTCCCGTAAGGGTAATGAATGGTCTCCAGTGTGTCTAGGGGTTTGCCAATCTGTCCCTTCAATTCCCCAGGGCTTTTGGATCAAAAATCCCTCAATTCATGTGCTGCCGTCAGTAGATGCTGGGCTTTTCTGGCCAAAGAAGTCAAGAGGGAACGTGTGTGTCAAAGCGTAGTACAGGAGAAGATCCTGTATTTGCAGGTATGACGTCTGGGCTTCTGTCAGCATTATACACTTTAAAAAGAGAGCGTTTTTCTGTTACCACCCAAGCCATTAGATGGAGGTGCCTTTACTGGAGGTCACCTCCCAACTTCACCCCATTCTTTCTTCCTCTATCTGCAGAGCTAAACCGGGTTCGATGTTTATAGTGGCAGAAGTGAGCACAACAGAGTAGTCTTTACTGACCTTTAGAGAGCCTGTGACTCTAAAAGTGGATCAAAACATTCTTGTAATCAAGAAAACAGCATTTGGTCACAAATGCAATGACTGGACTTCCAGGAGCTAGTGGAAATTGGACTGAGCTACAATGGCTCCCTGAGGCAGCTGGAACAATGAGCTTTGTTTGCTCCACATAGGAAGATGGGAATGCTAGGTTTCTTCGTGAGAAGTCAGAACTGGTGGTTGGGACACAGTAAAGCAGAACGTCTAGGAAAGGCTCGTTCTGATTAGTACAGACCTGCCATAGGCACAGATATAGGCAAGCTAAGTGTAAAGGTAAAACCCCAAAGAGATAGTTAGGAGTCTTGGCATGCTTTGATTTGTGAAGAGAGCATGGAAATCTCAACTCTGTGCTGAGCATTCAAAGAAGGCTTAATGGAAGGTTTCACACATGAAAAATGAATCTTCGATGTTGATAAAGATGTTTGGAGAGCCCCTCATCTCAGTGGGTTTGGATTCTGAATTAAGTGAGTGCTCACCAAAGATGAGATGCACTTCGAAATTTTTTTTCCTGTTGAAATGGAAAAGTTTTGCAGCTTATTAAAACCTTAAGACTAGAGTTTGGAAAAAAAAAAACAAAAAAGCAATTATTTTTCACAAGAAGTAAAGTCTTATACCAACAAAGTGGTAAATGCAAGCCAGGTCTCTTAAACAGTAACAGCAAGCCAGTGTGTGTAGCTCAGCTTTGCATGTAACTTCAGCATCCCATGGAGATGCTGAAGCACCAACACGTGAGCAGCATCCTTTGTGCACATGGGCTCTGCAGTGACTGTGTTGCCTCTACTGGTTTATTCCAGAGGTTGTGCCCTAGAGGAGCTGTTTCAAACTATGCTAAAACAGTCAATGTGACAATTCCGCAGTTAAACAAAGAGGGAGATGTCATTGAAGTGAAAGATCACAACAGGGGGAGTAAAACAAAGGTATGTTGGAAGCTGTTTGCCTTCCACAGATCCTGTATTTCAGCATTTGGGGAGGAAGGAGGGCATGGTGGTCTTGGAAGACAGGGCTGAATTTGGGCTTGCTTTGCTCTTCTCCCACTCCTGCTTCTTGCTTGCACCCTCGTGAACAATTCGTTAGGACCAATGCTTGCTCAGCCCCTTCTTGTGTGGGAGGGAGCCTGCATCCCTGAGCTCCTGCCTTGACCTAACGTGTCCCCCCAGTTGCGTGAATAGCCATGAGGCCGGAGGTGCTGGCAAGGCTGGGCAGCATCACGAGGACATGGCCCTTTTTCCAAAGAATAAAGGGTGCAGCTGTCAGGTCTTCCATTTTTGCCACGGAACATGGCATGGGAACAACCCTCGTTTCTGCACTAACCGGGAAGTTCCTGCGCTCTGAAGTGTTCCTTACCAGCACTTTCTGTCTTTGTTGTTCTCATCTCTATAGTGGGGACCAAGCTGATACATTTAATACTATGGAATAATGCTGCATTCCCCCCTCCCTGACTTATATTTCTCTATTTCTCTTTCCATCGGGAGGAGGAAGACAACCTACAGGCAGCCTATCATGATCTGCAAACTGACACGATTCAGCTGGAAGAGAGAAATGTCTTCTGTGGCTCCTACAATATTCATGTCCTCACAGACCAGTGAGTAGACTGCCCAGCTGTAGGGCCAAACAGGGGCTTCCAAAAACCTATCCTGTTCCTTGCAATCCTTCCATGGGAATGTATGGCTGGAGAAGGGTCCCTCAGCATCAGTGTTAAGAAATCCTCAGTGTCAAATCCAGTTATTTATAAAGATACCAAGGTAAGTTATTTTTAAAGACATAAGGGTTAGCGATCCACAGTGTATCGCAAGGGATATGGGGCCAGGAGGAGCCTTTGCCCCTCTTTAAGCTTACCCTCCAGATGCAAACGTGCTGTGCAGAACTAGGGACCTTGGTTGTGGTGCCCTGCAAGGGATTCACCCACTTAAGCATGTTGCCCATCAGATTGCTCAATAAGGACCATTAAGCATCAGAGAAATGCCTGTCACAGTCTTAGACCTGTTGTACCTTGTTAGCTGGCTAAAGCTCACCTCAGTCCCTGTTTCTTATCCAGATTAGATCAAAGCAGAATAATCCATTACAGTGGTGGAAACTTGGTAGCCATTGGCTCTGCAGACCGAAAAGTGAGGCTTCTTGGTGTGTCGGGAATGAAAGAAGTGCCTCCTCTGCTTTCCGGCCATGCTGGGAGCATCAAAGCACTGTTCCTCAATGAGAAGAAAGGGTTCGTTCTCAGTGCAAGCTTCGATCTGAGCATCAGGTGAGCAGCATGGGGACTGTGCCCTGGGATACCAGCCCCTGGGCAAATCTAGAAAAAATGAAACTTTAATCCTTCCACCCCAATCTTTAGGAATCCTCCTTCCTATCATTTTCTTTAGAGTAACAAAGGACAGTAGATAAGGAAACACATTCCCTACTCACATAGGTCACCTGCTGTTTCCCAGTTTCACCCAGTACTGAATGATAAAATAGGAAGATAAGTGATGCACAGGTTTTCCTAAAACATCTTAAAACACCAGATATGTTTCCCATAGGCATTTGCAGTGAGATTCTGGCCATGCTAAGGTCAGCATCGAGTGCAGGGAGGCTGGGTTTCTCTGTGACATTTTAGAAGGCCTGTTGTGCTAAGCAGCCTCAAAACCCTGATACCTGTTGTGCAGCTGCTCCTGTCCAGGTACAGCACCCTGAATCAAGGGGTGGAGATGATCAGCTCTTACATCTTATTTATCACTAAATCTCAAAAGTATCATGATGAGCGGTGAAAAGTTAAACAGCAGGTTGTCCAGCTCTGGTATGGCAATAGCACAACTTCATCAAAGGCAGCATTTAACAAAAATGGAGTTTATACCAACTCAGGCTTTGTCCTCCCTGCTCTTCCCACTCCAAAAGGGCTGTTTCTTTAAGTGCAGGCTTGAGTTCTCTAGATAAAGTCAACAGAAATCGTCATCTTGGCACCGGTCAGTAAAGAAACAACCTTATCTGTAAAGTTCTACATTTTAAGGTTAATTGAAGGTACCCATGCCAAAGGTGAAATCTAGCCACACATTTCCAGGCAGTTTGGAGGTAAAAGAACAAAGTATATGGGTAAAATTTTAATACTAACCTTGACTTGATTGTTCCAAATCCTCCGATGCCTTAGTAGAATGACCCCCGATTTTAACCTAGTGTGTGTGGGAGAAGAGCTGGGCCTGTTAAGTAGGAAGTAATGAATCAGATGAATAAGCCATCAATTAAGTTAATCACTCTATTCCCTTTTCTGCCGGTCCTTTGTAGATGCTGGAATATATACAGCGGTGCTTGTGTGAAAATCTTTCATGGTCACCGTGGGACAATCACCTGCTTGGATTTACATGAAGAGCAGTTTGTGTCAGGAGCCAGAGATGGGATGGTGAAAGGTGAGAGCCAAGATAAGCAGCTTCCCAGGCAAAGGCAAACAGTAGGGAGCAATGGGCAGAGTACTTGGGAGTTGTGATGAATGTGACACGTGCAGCGTGTGAGGATGAAAGTAAGTATAAATCGGAGGGTGGATTTTAGTGTCTCACGTTTTTTGCTTCCAGAACCGCCTAAGCTGTAGACACATGCACACACAAGGTCTCTGTGTCGTTGAATAAATTCTCATTATTTCTGCTTTTATTCGGTTTTAATGGCTTTGTTGCTACAGGGCCAGACCAACTCTTGGGAAAGTGAGATCAACTTTCGTCTTTGCCAGAGGTTTCCTTATTATTAGCTTACAGAATAAGGATGAAAAAGATGGGCTATTTTCTGGACTTTGCATTTAAAATTTCACCATGCAATTATATTTTTTAAGTTAACACTTGGCTCCATGCAGAGCTGCAGGTACAAGGTGCAACCGTAATTCCAATAGTATTTTTTAATTTATGTTGTACTCAGCAAAACTTATAATTGTGGCATATGTATTTTTAATATTTCTCCCTAACAGTGTGGAACCTGGCGAGTGGGAAATGTCTTAAGACTCTGAAACACAACAGTGCTGTTTGGGTAGTTAAAATGGATGGCACCCATGTTGTCAGTGGGTGTGACCGAGGGCTGGTGAAAGTCTGGTGTGCTGGTACGGGCACCCTGATCAAAGTAAGTCTCTTCTTGGGTGGATAATTTTGTGCTAAATGGTCAAAAGTCTTCTGTGCTAGTTTATCATAGCTTTTTGCTTTTGCCAAAGACTTTCTAAAAAAAAAAAAAATCCCAAAAACCAAACCCAAAAGAAGTCTAAACTAATAAAAGAAACTGCAGAATTATTTGTAAGCAAATAATATAAAAACTGATTTGCAAACAACTGTCATTTTTGACCCAGGGTTTGATTTGCCTTGCTTAACACCCATCATTACTTGTTCCCTGTAGATATATTAATTTCTGCTCCTGTAGAAACATTCGGAACCTGGGAAGAGGGTGGAAGGGCTTGACTAACAGCTCTCGGGGTTGGAGGTATCATCTATTAGCCCAAAATACAAAACTTCTTCTCAGAACCTGTAACAGTTTATAAAGCTGAAGCAGCTGGATAGCTGCTCTGCAATTTAAAGATTGAGGCCAGACTCTGCCAATTACCTTGGCAGGTGTCCAGAATCAGTATTTGTCCACATCTGAGACGAGTGAAGCTCTTTCTACCTGTGGGGAAGAGAGTTGCAAATTGAGATGCATCTCAGATGCAAGATAGCCCAGCTCCAGCTGAGCGAAGTTTGCAATTGCCCCTTCCACTGCAGTCAGGGCAGTCCCCTCTCTTCTCTCCTGGGTGAACATTCAATAGATGACAAAGGTCTCGGTGCGGTGACATCTATTTAGCACATGTAATTAAGATGGAAAATGGATGTTAATACCATGCCAGCAACTCATCTTCAGCAATAAGCCCAGAATATTTCTTATAAGTGACTATAAAACTAACACAGTTATCCACAGGGTGTACTGGTATATTATAATAACACCTGATAAAACTACAATATAGTATATGAGGCTGGTATTGTGAATGCCGTAAGATACTTTAGCATATTTACATCCAGATTGCTGAAAGCGTTGCACCTATTTCTTTTACTTTGCAGACATTAGAGGGGCACCAAGGCCCAGTTAAGTGCTTGTCCTTTGATCAGTGGCACCTCGTCACGGGAAGCACCGATGGATATGCCCTGGGATGGAGCATGTTGGGAAACCTCAAGAGATGCCTAATAGCTTTCCGCCACCCAAAGTAGGAATTGGATGTGTTTCAAGTTGTATTCAACAGTCCACTAAATCTGCAAAGAAAATGTCTCCATTATAGGAACATAAAATGCCTTAATTCTCAGTCTTAGGATTTGAAATATCCCCACTTTCAAAAATCTTCGTCTTTAAAACTGTGTCAGGCACTACGTGGTCGCAACCAGTTAAATCCTATAACAACCTAAAACGCAAATATGCAGCCAATTGCTCACAAACAGGGATGACTTCAGATTGACAGTGCATAGTCCAATATTTCAAGGATCCCAACCTGTATGCAAGAGGGTATCATGCCACCTGGTCAAGAAAAGATACTGTCTGTGTCAGAGGTGGCTGATTTAAATGCATATGTATGATCTTATTTTCTAATACTTTAATTGCTTATTAGAACTGTGAAAACTGTAGCATCATATGGTTTTCATTTACTTTCCTAGACAATAAAAATGAAATTTAAAACACAGCAGATGGCCATAACCACACTGGCTGCTCTGAGGATGAACTGGGTCGGTTTGTTTGGACCTGGAGTGATTATGAAGGACTTCACTACTAGGCCTTTTTTATATCTTAGTGAGCTGCTTTGTTTTGCCTGTTGATGGAGGCAGACCTTTGCATCTCCTTCAAGACAAATGAGGTGGCTGATCATGTCTCCCTGTGAAAGCACGATGAACTTACCAACACTGCCATGTCGTGTTTTCAGGGAAGTTCTGTCTCTGGAGTTCCTCTATCTCAGAGTCATCAGTGGCTGTGCCGATGGAAAGATTCGTATATTTAACTACCTGACTGGAAGCTGCCTAAAAGTGTTGATGGCCAGCAGCAGAGGGGGCCCTGTGTCTTCTTTTTATGTTGCAGAAAACAGGTCAGTGACAATGGCTGCAATCAGCCTCTGAACCAGATTAGGTAGCTTATGTTGTAGTTTAAATAATTGTGTATTTTTCCTTTTACTGCCCTTCTCACAAATAAGTTTTAAAGGGCTCTAGTGCTTATTGACTGCTTCAATATCTTGTTTTTGTTAACAATGGCTGAAAATAGATTTGCTTAGTTCGTTCAGCAATCTAAAATTTCCTGTTTCTATACAACTTAAGATATAGACCCACCTGTAAAGCTGCATTCAGGACCCAAATTTCTTAAGAGGTTGGAGAATCAAGGTCTGACAAAGCCTTTACCTGTTCCCTGACCTACTGTCTCTTTATAAAAGCCAATCACAGAAAATCCTTCCAGGCTCCTTCACTTCTGCCTCTCTAAACAAAAGGTAGTTTCCAACTTGTGTGTAAGTAATAGCTAGAACAGTGGTGTCTTATCAACGCTGTTTTGGTTACAACTCTAAAACACAGCAATATATGGGCTGCTGTGAAGAAAACTAACTCCATCCCAACCAGACCCAGTATACCCCTCCAATTTAGGTTTAAATGTCCCTAACAACATGGTATCTCCAGCTTCTTTTGGCATTGCACTGATCTAGCTCAGCCCACTGTTGGCCATTTTCAGCCCAATTATTTTAAAACTAATTTTGCCATAGAGCTGAATGAAAAGAGCCCCACAGAGCTTACACAGAGTTTTTTTATGTACATTTTGTGAGTTAAAATGTACAGCACCTCACTGATGGGAATAAGTGCTCCTGCTTCCTTAAACAAGTGATAGTTATCTGTTTAAAAGCCCTTGGGTTTCGTATTGCACAAAGGCCAATGGGCCCCTTAGGTAGTAACTGCGGTGTTGATAGTATCCGTGCTTTTACCGGCTCTCCCTTTCCTTCTCCAGGATGGTGATCAACTCACCAACTAGTCTGATGATGTTGCAGTTTGGGGATGTCAGGTGGGACTATACCTTAGATGCTGACCAAGAGATGGTGGGGAAGAAAAAACAGTGCAAGGGGACTGCAAGCAGAACATCGCTTCACCTTCAGCAAACGGAACGCCACGACGCCAGCCAGATGCATCAACTTGCTCTGGAGACACAAGGTGCTGACCAACTCATGCTGTCTTGCTGGATCCAGTCACCAAAAGGCTGGGGAGTGTCCCAAAGTACTACATACAGCCCCTGCAATATGCCGGCATCATTTTCGGAAATGAGTTAGAAATAGTTTCAAGTACCCACTGCCTTCATCTGAATCGATATACAGACGCTCTGCTTTTTTTTTACAGTGCAGTCTGGTAGATGTGCTGTTGCATTTCAATAGCTCTCTCATTTCCAGGCTTTTGTAAAACCTTTGTACCTGTTTAGAAAGGTTTGGTATAAATTCAACACGTTTGTCAAGACAGGCACTGTCACTTTCTCAGTGAGTAATAGAGAAATCAGTGGTATTATTCATATTCTTACAGCTGGTGTGCACGGAAACATGCCGCTGATTCAGTGCTTGAATTATTTATTAGAAAATACTCTAGAAAGTCATAGAACACCTGCATTCAAGATCTGCCATCACCGGGAAATGCAGTTGCGCATAAGCAGGCACCTTTTAAATTGTAACATCGTGATGTTATTTTTTTTTTTTTAATCAGCAGTTATTTAACACAGTATGTATCACAAATCTTCCAGCTCTACAATCAAACTGTATATTGCAGATAAACTCATGGTCTAAGAAAATCTTCATGCTTTTAAGGCCATCAGACGCTAACCTTGTTGCAGCTCTGCTTGGTAAAAGACCTACAGTTTGTAGAAACAGGAGACAAATAGGGAGTGCAATATATTTTAATTTTAATGGCAAAAAAAGTATGGGTTGCATATACATACTTAATATTTAAAAAAATCAACATTTGCTGTCATCTTTGAATTCTGTGAGGTTTTCTGCTAATCAAATATCTTTGGATTATTTCTAATACCTAGACCTTTAGAAGCTGTTATAAGAGGCAAAGCAGTAACCAAAGACTTGAAATCCCATCAGTTATGAAGATTTTATTTAACAAAAAAAAAGTTTAACACCAGCGAAGTTTAGAGGTGACTTTTTCTTCTGTTTTCTAGCTCTCTGCTTTGAACTGATGAAATCAGCAGCTTGCCAGCAACAGCAGCCTGTTCTCGAGATGGAAAAGGGTTTTCGTATTCAGGCAAAGCAGCAGAAAAAGCTTTTCATTGCTGGCACCAAACAACCCCATGCCTCTGCCTCGGGGAAGTCAGTGAGAGCACGTTCTGCAAGAATCCTAGCAGACACTGGTAAGGACCTTTCACAGCTAGGTAGGACAGTAATTCTTCAAACAAGTGCACCTGAGATAACTGAATGGATGAAACCAAAGGTAAGGATCTCTAGAAGCCAGGCCCATTCTGGATGAAAGTGGTAAAACAGGTCACTTGCAGAGCCTCTGACGGCTAGAGAAGCTGCTTTGGATCAATGAAGTAAACAGGACAAGCGATCAGCTCTAGCTATAAAGCCTGGTTCTCTGGTATCTAGGGGTTTTTTACTGTATCCTTATTCTGTTTTTTGACTTCTTTAATAGATGTACGAGAATTGCGCACAAAATTTATTCAAGTAGTTGTTATTTAACCAATAGCAGTAACTCAGAAAACTGTTATATGTAAATTATATGTAAATTGTCTCAGCCAGCAGTGCCGTGGCAACCTGAAACGTGAAAACGAGACAGTACCGAGATCACAAACATAGTCTGTGGCCATATGGCATTTGTCTCAAGTTAATTTTTCTCAGGTATTTTTATTCGGAATGTGTTGGGATCTTAAATTTTAAGACATACTCTGAAATCTTACTTCAGAAGAGCTGTACCAATCGAAAGCCTCTAACCCCAAATTCCTGGTGTTTGTAACTAAGATGCAGGGTCATATGTATGTGCAGATTAAGCAGTTCTGAATTCTGTGAATGAGGAACAAGCAGTATTTTTCATTACTTTGTTTTGCTGTATTCTGCCTTTCTGCACTGTAACTTAATGTTCTCTGAAATACACTTCCAGAGGGCCGAAGTTTCAGTTAACCAGTCTAGAAAAACAGAATTGTATTGCAGTGACGCGTGAACAGCATGACGTTGCAAAGCAAAGTGACAGATGAATCGCTATGGCAAGACCATGGGACTGAGTGTCTTACACAGCCTGTGTCGTAATCCCCATCTAGTTCTTAGTCAAGGTCATAATCACCCAAGCCGTCTTGATGTGTCTGTTGTACAGCACAGGTGACTCCCTACATCCCTCGAGGCAGCAAAGCCAGGCTATGAAGCATGTCTTGTGATTTCCAATTCAAAAGCAGCTCTGAGTAGTAATGGTTCAAAGTGGTTCTCAGGCATTGGCTACTTCAAAGATTTCAACCAGGAACTGACTTGTCTTGAAGCCTTTTCCCAGTGCACAAGCTGTAGGACAAGAAAGGGGTGCATGGGAAGAGGTGGTGGGAAACCTCATTCCTTTTAGACACCATAGTTTGAAGAAAGGTGGATACCAAACCATCCACAGCCAAATACAATGTGTGTTGCAGAATCTGATTTTAGTTTGACCTGTACAGGCTGTGGCGAGGGACAGTTCTTGGTTAACATTAGAGGGAATCCTGTCTCGGTTGGCAGCGTCACTAGTGAGACCAAGAATGAGCAAACTGAATTGGCTTGTGGCTTCCTACATTGCCTGTTCTGTAGATAAACTTGGACTGTCCATATGGCTCTCGATCCAGCACCCATCCTTGGTCTTCCTCAGAGTACTACCCTGCCAACAACGATCACAAAAACTATCCTTGACTTCAACTGTGTTATATTTTTTGGAAACAGATGGCAAATCTGAATGTGGCCCTTCTCTCTGTGCACCTGAACGTCCTGATAGGGCAGAAGCCACTTTGCAGCATGAAAAGAGAAGAGGTCCAAGCTGTCCAATGTCCCCTGACAAGTTCCTCCTAATGGTCAGCACACTGCAGAACACCCGGAAGGCAGTCCCAGTCAGCTCCAGTATTAAGCACACTGCAAAGGTCAGGGAAGCATGGGAACCTCCATGGGAACATCAGCAGCACCACCCTGGAAAAGTACCAACATACAAAACCCCTCTGCAACACAAAAAGGATCAGACGGTCCAGCTCCAATATATGAGATCGTGCAGTGATTCTCTGACTGTGAAAAGAATTTCTATACCCTTTGAAACCAAAATGCTGCAGCTCAAGCTGAAAAATTCTTTGCATGGACCCACTGTGAATTCCTCCATCCCTGCTCCCTCCATTGTACATCCCAAGACTTGTGGTTTGCTGCGAGAAAAGAAAGCTCACAGTGGTCATGATAAAGTCATTCTTCTCCCTGAAGATGGGATTCAGCTTATTGATCCCTTTACAGCTTCTTCTGAACTGATCAGATCAACACATGTGATGATTGCACAAATGAAAAATGAAGCAGTTTCCAGAAGAAAGCCTTTTTGTCCGTATGCTGCAGATCCTTCCCGGAGCGACAGTGGGTTCAGGCTTCTGACAGGAAAACAGAAGGAGGTGTATGAGGCAGCTACTGTGGCTCAGTATCAGGCGCACCAGACAAAGCTCTTAGAAGATCAGCAAAGAGCACGCAAGAGGGCCTGGTTAAGGAAAATTAAAGGCCTGCCTATAGACTCTTTTACTGGGGAGGGGAAAACAGCTGCTCCTGAACTTGGGCTTAATGCATTTATCTGAGGTAATCCCTTAGTCCAACAACCAACCAGCATCCGAGGATCCTGGTGTCCAGCTGAGTCTGCCATGTCAAGATCCTTGTGGTTTCTAAGTATAAAAGACATCTCCACTGTATGTTTTTCTAAAAGCTGTTATGGGTATATTCAGCTATTTCTTAAGGCAATGAATGGACTGAGTCCTCTCCTGGATTTATCTTGCCAGACCTGCTGTTACTCCAGACACAGCACTGTTTGACGCTAATTTAGCTCAACATATGGCTCAACTGTGTATGAATAATAATAAAACAATCTTATTAGAGTTTATGTGGATTGTTTGGAGTTTATAAGCTGAAAAAGTGTAGACTGAAAACAGGTGATGATCAGTTGCACAAAGTCTAGTTGGAAGCCTGTAATTAGCGGTGTACCCCACGGGTCAATACTGGGTCTGATTTTAACATGTTCATTAATTAATGACCTGGACGGTGGGGCAGGGTGCGCCCTCAGCAAGTTGGCAGATGACACCAAAGTGGGAAGAGTGGCCGATCCACCGGAGGGTTGTGCTGCCACCCAGAGGGATCTGGAGAGGCTGGAGAAATGGGCGGAGAGAGACCTGGTGAAGTTCAGCGAGGGGCAGTGCCAAGTCCTGCCCCCTGGGGAGGAGCAGCCCCAGGACATGCTGGGGCCACCCAGCTGGAAAGAAGCTTAAAATTTAATTTTTATTAAATTAAAAATAAAGGTAGTGGTTTCCACTTCCCTGTTTTTGTGGATAAAATGCCTCAATGTGCTTGATTTCCACTAATGCTCAGGACTTCAATTGGCTTGAGTTGGGAAGACAAAAAGCTCTCTAGTTGTCCAGCTTTGAGTATCTGGGCCAGCACACCAGAAATCTCTCTCTCATTCTCTTGCCTCAGAGGCTTGAGGCAGGACACCTCTGCCCGCAGTCATGTCAAGGGTCCTCTCAGTGGCAGTTCTGGTCTGAGATGAAAGTCTGTGAAACTCTCCACACAGTAGGGTGGTGATTAGTTTTGGTGTGTTTATTTGAACATCATCTTCAACTTCCAAACCCTGAGATTAAGCTAGACCTTGCTAACAGTGAAAAACAACAATAGTTGTCCCCCAAAGAATAATAATGAACAGGTAATAAAACCTAAGAGTCCATGTAAAACTAGGAGGAAGCCAGAAACCAATGAAGATGTGGGAGCTGGACTGTTTTAATTCAGATTTGCTGCTGAAATGCCGCGTGGGCTGGGGATGAGTGAGGGTGGGAGGTTGGCAGTTGGCCTCACTGCAGCACGTCTGGGCTGCTGTCACCAGAAACCGGGAATAAAACTCCTCAACACCGGGCGTGTTAAGGAGCAGGCATTACTTTATTCGGCGCTGGGGGCATGGGGGATCTTTCCGCCTAGTGTGCACACCTACTGGAGTTCATTTTTGACATTTATACATGACAGTTAACACACCACGCCTATCTAATGCATAAGCATTGACCCGACTGAGCATCCTCTTCTTCCATTGGTCTGTATCTTCTCCGCTTACATTTAAAGCTACAGCGTGATTTTAACTCACTGCGTGTGCTCAAGTGGGGGGGGCGGGGGCGGGTAGTCCTCTCGTCCCTCAGGTGAGTCGGTGGTCGCGATCTCCCCCCGCTGGAATTACCTTTTCCCCCAGTTCCAGCCTCTCGCTGGTTTCATTGTTTCACGGTTGTGGCATCCCTCGATCTTCCTTGCGGGAGAATGTTTCTTTCTGCTGTCGGTCCTTGAAGTTTCTCAGCCTCGGAACCTTGAATTCCTTCCACAAGTTGGCTCGTGGAGCCGTTTGCATTTCTCAGGATGTGGGTTTAGGTTAATAATGGCTCGAGCTGCAAGTTTAACCCTTTAATTATTTACAACACGGTGACACACGGATTAGAGTTGCCTGAGGTGGCTTTGCCTGATGTGAGTTCTGAGACACGAAGCTGCGAGGATTTCACGCTTAGCCACGGGACGGCGCTTTCTCACAAGAAACCGGCTGTAAGCGCAGCTGCAGCCGGGCCGTGCGGTGGGCAGCACCGGTGCTGTGCACGACGTGAGGCACCCGCAAGCGGAGGTAAAGCCAGGCAGAGCGGTGGCGAGATAGCTTCCATAGAGTTTTGTTTTGTTGTAACCAGGTGCCGTGAGTGTTGTACTTGTCATCCACAAAGCGGAGGTCCCATTCGCCTGATGCGGTGATACCGTATCGACCTCACAGCGGTTCTGTCGGTACAGCTCGACAGGCGTTGCTAAACAAAACGTGCTTTTACCCGAGCGTTGGTTAGAGCCAGAAGTGTTTGTATTTCGGCAGAGGAATGGTGCCTGGCGCTTCACGTGGCGAACAGAAAAGGAGCAAGAGAGTATTAAAAAGAGGCAACAGCAAAGATGCAAAAAGTAAATTCGGTTTTTATATAACATTGTATTTATCAGTAATAGCTTTGGGTTGCGTGTGAAACGGCATGCTGACTTCAGCGAGCATTGCAAGCTGATTGTTAACTAGGTAGACAAAATGGATTTTTTATTATTTTCTTTAAATTGATGTGAAAACAAAATTGTATGCAGGCAGTATTGAAGCAAAAGGACGTTTTACTTGTTCATGGCTGGAAGACACACCATGAGATTAGATCATGTATATCATATCTAAAATAGCGGTGAGTCTAATAACTCTACATCTGCCCTTTCTACATTAAAAAAAAAAAAAAAATTAAATATGTATGAGAAAGACCGTTAAACAGCCAGGTCTTTACACAACGAACATTAAGCCTTCTGACTTGCTGCATAATATGCTTATTTCTATGGTGCCCCCTGCTGTGGTTTATCAGGTGTTATATAGAAATAAATTGTTAATTTGAATCCAGTACAGTTTTTTAGGAAGTCATGAGAGGGAGGGAGGGCTGTGCCACTTTTGGCACTCGCAGATACCAGAGCCCTTCATAAGCAAGCAGGGATCTTAACCCTGGAGCACAGGTGAATCTGAGCCCAGGGGTTACAGTCTGCTTGTCTGCGGACTTTCCCTGTAGCCACAGCTCCACACCTTGGTTTTCCTCCTGGATGGCTCTACCTGTGGTGTCCGGGGCTCCAGCTGCATTTTGGGGACAGCGTACACAAGAGCCTGATGCTTTGCTGCCCCCCAGCAGGTACCGGTGGGTGGTGGGTGGAAATGCCCAGAGGGCCGAAGGGGCTTCGTCCAACGCCAATGCCTGAAGAAGGCGAAAGCAGCAGAGAGCTGCTCCCAGCCTGGAGAGTGTCCTGTCCCCGGTACGGAACAGCGCCTTGGGGACATCTGGGAGGAAATGCTGCGTGTGAAAATGCTGTATTGATCACAAAATCATCACGCATAAAGTACTATTACTATTTTCTTTTTTGCTTTGTCCTCAAAGCAAATGTTTGGCCATATGCTTTAAAAAAAGGAAAAAAAAAATACCAAACAGGTGACTGTTCCTTGCAGAGGTTTTTCAGTAGAATTTTTGACTTATTTTTGTGTTTGTTTTACTTTTTGATAGTTTAACATAAAGGCTAGGCAGTGGCGCTGCTTATCTTCAGAGGTCCCGAGAAATTTGTGTTTCTCCAACAATAACAACATATTAACTGTGTGGCAGCAACACTGATGTGGTTTCTGTAACATTTCTTACGCCACACCACAAGCAGGTTTCGGATTTTTGCAGAGAAACCACAGGGAAGATTGTCCGACGAGAATGCATCGCTGGCACCAGCACTTCATATGTTCCACACTATCACTTTAAACGATGATATTTTTAACTAACGACTAGGGGCTGTTGCTGTTGACATGTGCTCGTGCTAATGGGGAGCTCACACGGGACCCCCTTGCTTGCTCTCCCCTCTCCCACCAGTGTGTGGGAGACCTGAAGCAGATGAGGCCCGAAAACAGCTCAAAGTACTCCTGAGTCAGCCCAATTGGAGACTTTTTTGTCCTTAAAAAGCTCTGGATTTCTACATCTTTGCTTTGATGTATGACTTGCTATATAGATCATAGTCTTAGCGGTCTGAAATCTCTTTTGAGGCATGTGAAGACACCAAAGGATGAGCTAGTCCCCAAAATAACGAAATTGAACCAAACACTTAGTCCTTCAAGAATACATTAGCTGCCCAATCCACCCGGTAAGCAGTTATGGCTGGAAATGGCTATGGTGAGAGTGATTCAGAACAGGAGAGGCCCTTTTTGCTTCAAATAGTATCAAGATCCTTCAAATAGGTGGCAAGTAATAAAACAATGCTGTGCCTCATTGCAAGACAACCTCTTTGTTCCTTTGTGCTTGCCAAAAGAGAGGGAAGAACAACTGGAAGGAATAACCATAAAGTTAACTTTGTCGTCTTCCTTTATAAACCAAGTGGGAATTCACTCATTTCTTCCCTAGCATGTTTTCTGCCTAGATTGTTCATGTACAAAAACCGTTGGGCAGTGTGTTTCAGAGGAGCTGTTTGCAGACAGTTTCCTTGGAGCGTGAGCGAGCTTGCAGCTGCTTACGAATCCTTGGGTTTCGCTCCTCGCGTTCGCTCACACCCATCGCTGTAATGAGCAATGTTACAATCCGGGCACCACCAACTTGCACTTTTTTCCCTGCAAGCTTTGTGCCTTTCCACAGACTCTGTGAAAACTGAAGCTTAAAGCTTCCCCTTTGTTCTCAGTGTGGCTGCTCGGTCTTTCTGTATGTTCTAAAGATACTGATCTGAGGGTGTTACTCTAGTTTGAGCTTTTTCTATCGTATTTTCTAGACATCCAGTTGTTTGGTGGGTTTTTTTTGACTTGTGCCTGAAGCAGAGATGTTTTATTACCGAGACACTCAGACCACTTTACTGTAAGAGGGGTCAGGCACTGGAAGAGGCTGCCCAGAGAGGTGGTGGAGTCCCCATCCCGGGAGGTGTCCAAAAGATGTGCAGACGCGCACTTGGGGACACGGTTTAGGAGGCCTGGGGGCGTTGGGTTGGCGGTTGGACTTGATGATCCTAGAGGCCTTTTCCAACCTTAATGATTCGATGAGAGCTTGCTGGCGCGTACGGGCAGCTCTTGCCGAAGGCACCAGCTTCGCTGGTCCACAGGGACGCCCACGTGCCCCGTGTGACTGTAGGGGGTGGATAACACCCCGAACCTGGCTTTGTACCAGCACGTGCCCCCAGCCTACGTGTTCCAGGAACGTCACAGACCGGGAGACGCCCCTTTTCCCCTTAAAGCTCTCCCTCCGACCGGCTCCGCCTGACACGCAGCCCGGGCACAGGCGCTGTTGCGGCTGGCAGGGGAGCGCCCCGGGGACGAGCGCCCCGCCGGGGGTCCCCGCGCCGCTCCCCTCAGCCGCCGCCGCCAACGGCTCCAACGGCCGCCGCGCCTCGCGCCGCCCCCTGACATCACCGGGGCGGGGCCGGGGGGGAGGAGGAGGAGGAGCGCGGCCACGTCTCGCGCCCCGCCCCGCCCGGCGCGCACGCGCAGGGGGTAGGCGGGGAGGCGAGGCGCGTGTCGGGATTGGCCCGCGGCAGTGACGTGGCGCGGCAGGCGGAAGCGAGGGACGCCGGCCATGTTACGGCAGGTGAGGCGGCTCCGGCGGGGCGGGGCCGGGGGACCCGGGGGACCCGGGGGACACGGACACAGGCCGGCCGCCCGGCGCCGGGGCGGGGGGCGCCGTGCCGCTGCCCCCAGCTGTGCCGGCGCAGCGGCGCTGGGCTGGGCTCGGGGAACGGGGCTGCGGGGCTCGGGCAGGCCCGGCGCTGGCGGTTCGGCAGGGCCCGAGCAGGGGGTGCCCCGTCTGTACAACGGTCCCTTCTCATCCCGCCACCAGTACGTTCACTACAATGCAGGGGGCTGTGAGCCTGCTGTCCAGCACAGGAGCGGCTCTGGTACAAGGCGATGAGTTCTCTAAGAGGATCTAAGAGGACCCTGGGCTAGGCTGTGGACCTGACTGACTGAGTTACCTTGAGCTAAGTTGACCGTATCGCTCTCTACCACCACCTGAAAGGAGGTTGTGGTGAGGTGGGTGTTGGTCTCTTCTCCCAAGTCACTAGTGATAGGACGAGAGGAAATGGCCTCAAGCTGCGCCAGGGGAGGTTTAGATTGGATGTTAGGAAAAATGTCTTTACTGAAAGAGTGGTCAGGCATTGGAACAGGCTGCCCAGAGAGGTGGTGGAGTCACCATCCCTGGGGGTGTTCAAAAAACATGTAGATGTGGCACTTTGGGACATGGTTTGGGAGGCATGGGGGTGTTGGTTTGGCAGTTGGACTTGATGATCCTAGAGGTCTTTTCCAACCTTAATGACTCTATGATTCTAACTGCCTGGGTGCAGAAATGAGCCTTGGACTCATACTGTGGGTTTATGTAGGTTTCACAAAGCGCACATCAAAACGTGTAATAGAATAGAGTCCAATTACTGCATTGTTTTCTATGTGATTAAATCTTCACGTCCTTCTCAAATTCGTTTTTGATCTTAAGATGCCATCATAGTATCCTGGGTAATCAAAACTGTCCCTGCTTGAAGCTGAGAACAGATTCTTTTTTCTGATATAACTCTTTGCATCTGTTCCCCACTTTAGGACAGCAATGATGACATTGAGGATGTGTCTCTCTTTGATGCAGATGATGATGTATCCAGGAGATCAAAAAAGTCAAAAATAAGGTCAGTGGCCATAGAGTTTCTAGATGGAAGCCTGAAGAAGGAAGGACTGCCATATTTCACCAAAATATGTAACAGCAAATACCTCCTCTATTTGGTTAGAGGTGATGGAGAAAAACTTCTAGATAACTGAGAGTGCCAGTTCCGGAAGCTTAGCTGGAATTTTCAGATCTGTGCCTTCATGCCTCTGGGTGCCCTCACATTTAATACGTGTTTGTCTTTCTTTGTGTAAGGGATCTACACTGACACAATGACTGTGTAACAGGAGGTTGTCACTGTGTTGAGTGTTGGTTCTGGGCTAGTCTGTTATCTCTTCCCCAGTCTTTGCTCTCAAGTACGTTTGGTGCTGCCCTGGTGTCTGCCACATCCTGGTGCAGTTGGTCCAGCCACCTCCTTCTGCCCAAACTCCTGCCACAGAGCAGCGTCCACACACAGGTGCTGTGGTGAGCCTGGCTCTGTACTGCACATTTCTGACCTGGAAACTGCAGAAATCAGGAAGAAGGGCAAGTCCGCAGTGTTGAGAAACGTGATCTTCCCTTCAGAGATATTTCCTCTGTCAGAATCTTTTTAAATTTACTCCGTATAAAGTGCCTTAAATTGAAAGCTAGGTAAAACTCCCTGTCCCCTTCCACTCCAAATTCTGTCTGCACATGGGATATCACTGCATGTAGAATGTGTCTTCCTTATGATGAGCTTCTAGTCAGTTTATTTCTTGTATTTTCAGCAGTCGTTGCACACTGGGTTCATGTTACGATGCTGATCTTGATCCTGTGAGTTGGTGGGAGATCACCTTGCCAATGTAATTTCTCTGAAATTGCTTCAGTCTTGTCTGAAAGAGCTGTGACTGTACTGTACTTCATTCCAGGCATCCAGTGGCATCGTTTTTCCACTTATTCTTCCGAGTCAGTGCGATAGTTGTCTATCTGCTCTGTGAGCTCTTAACTAGCAGCTTTATTGCCTGCATGGTGACAATTATCCTCCTCTTGTCGTGTGACTTTTGGGCTGTAAAGGTAAGTTCCTTTATGCTTTTTGTTGTTTTTGTCTTACTATATAAGAACAATTGAAGACAGTGATATTCATGTCACAAAAAAAAGTAACTTCTTTGTGCTTTTCCAACAAAATGATACCCAAGATACCCTCAAGTACTGTGATGTATTGCAAAGTGCTAACGAAATAACAACTCTTAAATCTCTGTGTACCTGGCTTCTTTTTGAAAATCAAATGGAGAACATACATTAGACTTTCTTTTAAGGTAGCACAGGCTTCGTTATCAGATCACTTTCGAATCACCAGAAGTACACCTAACTTCATATTATTACAGTAATTTGTTATTTTATTGGGCATATCAGAAAACAGATTGTTGGGGACATAAAAGCCATGTAATCTTGTTTTCCCAAATGTGAGGCAAATGAACACCATTGAAAACAGCAACCTAAACAGCTGAACTTTGGCAAATGGTATCTTTTAGCAGAAGATATAAAGCTCATTGCTTTTCTTCTATTCAGAACGTCACAGGACGACTGATGGTTGGCCTTCGCTGGTGGAACCAGGTGGATGATGATGGTAGAAGTCACTGGGTATTTGAAGCCAGGAAGGTAAACTTCTTTTTTTTTTTTTTTTTTTTTAATTGTTTCTGTTTTATGAACCCCTCTTCATTGGCAGTTATGCTTGTGATGGTAGATCGCACAAGGCAGACGTTTACTTCCAGCCAAAGATCTGTAACCATGGGCCTGTTTCATGCAGGCTGCTGAATGAGCTTTTTAATTGTTGAATTATTTAAAAATTCTTATGATGTATTGATCTGGCTTAATGTCAGTAACCTAAAAGTTCCACATAAAATGCAGTAAAGGTTCCCACGTCACGCCAGTAACCTACAAGTTTTCTGGTATGAACCTGGAGCAGCTGATGTAGCTTTTATCTCCTATAGAAAACTACTGGAAGTAGGAAGAATCTTATAGCATTTGTCATGGCTATTGCTTTGCCTTTGTGTTCCTGATGGCCGCTGCTGCCTCTCCAATATCCCATCTGTCACCTCCCAACGTGTCATGTATTTACCATTTTGATCCCTATCTCTTATCTCTGTTTGCGTGGAGCTAATGTCGTGCAGATCTGGAGTGAGGTGAAAATTGTTTCCTAGATCACATAGGAGGCCTGCAGTGGTGTAGGGACTTGAACCTAAACTTTTCTCCAGCTGAGTTTGTGCACTCACTGCAGTGAGTTCTTTCTCAAAACCGTGCTGGTTTAGAAAAGCTGGAACACACTGGGGAAGGGGGGAAGGGTAGCCAAACTGCTGGTGATGCTGTAAATTTACCCATAAGTTGTTAACCGAGTCCAGATTTTTTAACTATTACAGGAAGAAGTGAGTGCTTGCTTGGGATCTTCTGCTCTGTAAAGACTTTATAAAACCAGCAGTGTGGTGTGAATCTGACCTCTGTGTGTGTAAAGAAAAAATTTCTAATTTGAAAGAGTAATCTAAGAGTACCAATATTAGATACCTAAGAGTATCAATACTTAGTTCTGCCAGTGCTAGGATTAGTGAAATTCTGGTTGCTTGTGCAGTGATTTGGAGGTAGAAGACATTACCTCTTTGGCTGTTTCTAAGCTTTGTAACTGAACCATGCAGTAAATGTCATGTTTCCCAAACTTAACCTTATAGCCCCAAACATTCCAAGAGGATTTGATGCTGCTGCCTCCACTGTTTCTGATAGAAAATTGACAAAAGGGTCCCTTAAATGGAAACATCTTCTGTTGCAGAGAGATCTTTGATGTACAAATTGATCTTGAAAGCACCCGGTACTTATGTGTGGAGGCAAAAAACAGGGGGCTTGTAGGCTCTGGACTGTTTTTAATGACAATGTGATCTATACAATAGGGCAGCCTGTTAATCTCCTTTTTCCTTTCTGTTTCCAGGTATCCGCACAAGGGAGTAAAACCTCATCAGAAGCAGAGTCCCGAATTTTCTGGTTAGGTCTAATTACCTGTCCTATGATTTGGGTGATATTTGCTTTCAGCGCTCTCTTTTCTTTCAAAGTGAAGTGGCTGGTGAGTCGACTCCCTCAACTCAGTAACACGTCCTGCACGTTACAGGTGACGCAGTGTAAATCAGTGACTTTATTTTCCTGTGTCTCAGGCAGTGGTTGTGATGGGAGTGGTGCTTCAGGGAGCCAACCTTTATGGTTATATCAGGTGTAAAGTTGGCAGTAGAAAGAACTTGACGAGCATGGCGACCAACTACCTTGGAAAGCAGTTCTTGAGGCAGGTAAGGTTTCCAGGGTTTTGGAAACCCTCCGGTCGTACTTCTTTCTATCCATAAACTCCCTTCCTGCCTAGGCATGAAAGGGAAGACTGAAACAGTTGTTATTTAGAGTTCTGCAGTGGGACCCTTCACACCTTACTTCCTTGTGATTTTGAGCCCCCTCAGTTAAGTCACAGAGTAACTTGCTAGTTATTGGCATCAAGTTCCATTTGCAGTGTCTCGTGAGCTTGTATTATTTGCCGGTGCCACGGACAAGTGCCGTAGATGTTCCTGGAATATATGGCTGGTATATTGGATATGAGGAACACAGTGAAAGTGGTCACAGAGTGAAATAGCTTTTGATAAACTCTGCTGCTCTTGGATAATGCTCTTGGATAAATTACCCATTTTGTTGCACTGCTTCATCTTCAGGTTGTGCTAGCCATAAAACCATGCATCTGGAGGGATGTTGCATTGGTCCTTGTGCTTCAGTACACAGCTGCAGTGTCCATACCTCTTAATCGAAAGGGCTGACGCTGCCTTTTATATTTTTTTCTCACTTCCAACCAGCTCTTCTCAACTGGTCCTTTTCTGCCCCGGCGCTGGGTTTTCTTCCTTCCGTAGGTCCCTGCAGCAGTAGACACATCCACCCCCTGTTCCACTTCTATGGTGCCATTTAACTTCTGCTTTTACCAAAGGGTTTTCTGACTGTGGCTGGCTGTATTATGCAGACGACTCTGAGGGCAGGTGGTTTGGCTGCCACAGGTTCACAAATGTTTGCTGGAATTATTGTCATTAGCGTGATCAGAAGGTCAAACATTGGCAAACCTTTCCTGGCAATCTGTGCTGGAATTGTCCTCTTCTGTAGCTCGATTTGCTTACCACTGCAGTGGTTAACCAAAGGCCCAGACCAGTCCCAGTCTCTGGCAGAAATGAATGTCTTGCCCCAGAATCATGGCAGTGAGTCACATAGTTCTCCTGTACTCCTTTTCTTCTTTTTGTCTTTCTTGCCTTCTGCAGACCGTGGCTAAAGAGGACCAAACTGCATCCTGAGGATGGGGGAAGCCTCAAGCCAGACCAGATTCACAGTAGCGAACAACAGAGAACGTTGCCCTGACCATGAGATTTGGGAGCTGCATACATGAGGTGTGAACTAAAAGAAGTAAATAAACTGTGCAAGACTTCAGGTTAACATGCCTGGCAACTTATATTTGATTTTCCACTAGCAGTTTGTATTTAAGTCCTTTCTTTAGTTTGATTAATTAGAATTAATTTGCCTAAACTTTAAATTAAAAAATATCCTAGGTGGCTTTTTTACAGGTTTAGAACTACTGGATGAATTAAGAGAAAATTGCTGGACGTACTTCTTCAGAAAAACCGTGCACAAGCTGAGACCTCTGTTATCCAAGAGCTCCCCCAACTCCTCCAGCAGCTGGTGCCTCAGATAGTTTCAGTTGTGGACGTTGCTGCATTTTGTTCTTGGAGGTCGTTGCTGCTCCTGTTACGAAGTTTAGATAGTGCTCCTTTGGCTCCGCATCTCTCTCATTCTGTGATTTGAACAGCGCTGAGGTGGTTGCAGTGAAGGACATCTACAGGAAATGTTGCTGTTGGCTTAGTGGAAGATTATTGAAGTCTCGTGGAAACTGCAGAAAGTGACTTCTGAGCAGCTCCAGTCTTTTATTTATCTGAAGCATTCTTGGAGGTCTCAGGAACATCTTAAGCTCCTGGATTTACTGGAAATCCCTCTTCTCTCTGTAGGCCTGCGTCTGTCTGGAGAGCATAGCAAGAGTAAAACCAGTTTATGAGGAGGGTTGCAGGCACAGTTTCAGAGAGAGTGAATCTGAGAGCAGGCGTTGTCTGACTAATGCTGTTAAAGTGATGCCACCTGGCGTCGTGTCGGTGCTGCGCAGTAGCACGCGTTCGGTGCCGCGGGTCTGTTTCTCTGGCCAGGAGGGTGTAGGGTGATGTGATCTGCAGTTTCCTCACCAGCCCTTCGGCACAGGGTCGCAGGGAATGGGACCGACAGGGGTTTACCTTTCTTGAATCCATGCGGTGTGCTGTCCTTAAGCTGTGCTCCTCAAGGAGTCTGTGGGCTGGAAAACAAGCCTTTTGTAGGATCGTGAAATGTTGGCTTGTAGTGTTCGTTTAGATGGCAGAAAGTGGTGTGCTTTGTGTGAAAAGCTGTGTGAAAGGGGTCAGTTCCTTCTTGTCATGTAATTCTGTTTAAGGCAGATTGTGCTTTCGCAGCAGCGGATATTGTAAACTTCAGATGAGGTATTTTAAATTAAGAATGTGGTTTGTTTTGAATAATGGGTATTGTAAATTGTGGGATTGCATTAACATGATTCCTCTCCCTGTACTGTAGCGATACTTGGGAGCTGTACATTTGTTTAACTCTTTGGATTGATACCTTCCTTTTGTAAATATGTATTTATAAAATCTTGAAATTAAAATAATGCTTTGTTTAACCAGACCAGATAGCCCTTCTGTGATTTGTGGCTGAGCTCTATTTATGCACTGTGTTCTTGTAATGTAGTTTTAACAGGGGTTACTTGTCATGTTATATGGTGCTGTTGGGTGAGCTCTGGCACAGTTCCTTCCACCCAGGGGTCTCGGGCAGTTTTCCCTGCGCGAACACTTTCTTTGTAAGTGTGGTGGAGTCGTTATCATGCGGAGCTGAAGTAGTTGTCACTCTCTAAGGCTCGGCTGGAGTGGCTGAGAGGCTTCTTCTGAGGGCGCTCGGAGCGCCCCTCTGCCCAGGTCCCTGCCTCACTCCTGGCAGGTGGCAGCCTGCTACCGTAAATGCTTGTGCCACCATGTAGCAGGAACTTATAGGCCCCCTTTATGTGGGAAGGGTGATGTATTTCTAAGGAATGAATGTAAACAGGCAAAATTAAGTCAGTCACTGAAGTAAGGGCAATTCTGCAGCCACGCAGGGATGCGCGACCGCGGCAGCTGGCCCGTATGGTGAGATGGAACGGAAATGCTTCCTGCTCCGGTCCAACAAGCTCCCAGTTTGTCGCTGCTGTTGCAGGGACAGCACTGACTTGGGCACAGCTCCAGCCACGAGGTAGTCGTTTTAAAATGTGTTGAAAGTTTTGGACCTAATGTTTATTCTCCTGCTGCCAAAGCTTCCCCCAAACTGCTGTAAAATAGAGAGTGCTTTTCTGGAAGTTGCAGTTTATTTAATCAAGGACAAAGGCATTTATTACTACGTGCCTTTAAAAATAGCCCCCTTTGGCTTATTTTTAGCCTCTTGGCAAACGTTCAGTCTTCTGGCTTCTTTAAGCTGGCATTTTATTGCGTTTTTCCACAGCATGGATCAGAACCAAATTTCTTATCGCTGCTCCAGTTGTGTGTGAGTCTCGTTTGATTTTTACTCGCTGTCCGCTGGGGTTTCCTGTGAAACAGGAAGTGGGAGGTGCCACAGAATGGTGAAATTCTCTGAATGTGCTTTTTTCAACAAGCAATCCACACTAAGCCAGTTTCTTGAGTATTAGCTGTGTAATGGTGGCCCCACCTAAGACCTCCAGGCCTGGGTGGCTGAACTTTCAGGGTTTACAGAAGCAGAAATACTCCAAGAGAAATAATAATATTAAAATACTATTTGCTCTGAAATAGCAAAGTACGCCTTGGATGTTGCAAGCACAGCTGAAAGGAGGGCTTGAAATCCTCATTTTACAGGCAGAGCCATTTTGAGTCCCTGGAGCACAGTGTCTCGGGCCAGCGGGGAGCTTGCTTGCAGAGCTGGGGTCAGAACAGGCTGTGGGGGACGTTTGCTGTCTGCTCTGGGTTGCGTGAGGCCCCGTCCTTCCCACGTGTCCTAGGGATGAGCTTCTCTGTTGCTCTTTGGCTGCAGCGGGGACCTGTCCCCTGCTGCTGCCGCAGACCGGCCTTGGTTTGTCACCTGCCGCGGTGCGGTGCTGCACAGCCAGCTGGGTGCTGGAGTCCCCAGGGAAGGTGCCTGATTTCAGGGCCAGCAGCAATGCTTTTTCTGGCCCTGTGCTTTAACGCATTATCATGATGAATCCAGATATTCTCAAAACACAAAACCTTTAGAGGCAGTTTTGCCCCGTGGGGTGCATCTCCCCTTCCCTCTGTGCTACGTCCCTGCCCAGGGCGAGAACCGCAGGGAAGGAGGGATGCTGAGTGCGCACAGACAACCCGGCCCCAGGCACTTGGAGCCTGTCTGCCTTTTCCTCCAGAGATTTCTTGGAGACTTGCCGGGCCCGGAGGGCTGCAGGGAAAGGTCTATTGTAGTTGCTTGGCAGAGGCCATGGTCAGCCCTGCTCATAGGGGACAGGACATCCCAGCTGGTATTTCCTAAACAAAAAAGCTGCAGTGACTAATGGAGAGTGACCTTTGGGGAGACCAAAGGGAGTGGGCATGTGGGTGAGGAGGGTGGATGTTGGCCAGGACCCAGCGCTGCTTCCAGGGCTCCTGGCAGGAAGGAATTTCTCACTTCCAACCTGCCTTTCCATGCAAACAGCCCCAATTTGGGAGCAGGCATCCCTTCCCACCCTGCAAACCCACAGCAAACTGAGAGCCTCCCCACTGCCCTCATAAGGCAGGCAAAGGGTAGAGAGAAAGGAAACACTATTTCTGTTCTACTGATAGTGGCATTTTTATACCACAGAGGACATGTGAGCCTGTCATTATCTGCCTGTGTGTGCCGAAAGCAAACTGGGTGTGTTGAATGCGATTCCGGTTCCTTCCTATCCTCCCCAGTGCCAGCGCGTGGCTCGGGGCAGCTGACGTCGGGGACATGCTGTGCTGGTTTCTGCCACTCAGCCACAGGCTGCAGTGTTTGGCTGCTTGAATTTCACTGCTGTTTCTCAGGGGGAGGCATCGTCTTTGAGTACTGCTGTGGGAACAGCCTCTTCCTCGGCTCACAGCAGGTATGTGTGCTCCCAGCTGTGTCTTGAAGCTGTGAGGATGGCTCTCTGGGTCAGACTGAACCCATCAAACCCAAGGTTTGTCTCGAGCAGTAGCTAATTCCATGTGCCTTGCAAAGACTGTATGGAAATGGCACACTCACAGCCATGCTTCCAGGAACACCTCCACAGGTTTGTGGCTCCCTACATGTCACCTGATGGATTTTGCTGCCATTAATTTGACCGATTCCTTTCTGAGCCCATGCAGATTTCTATTATTTGCAGTGTTCTGCGGCAGAGAGCTCCACAGATTAACACTGGCTCTGGAAAGATGCTTCACATCTTGTTTGTGTGGAACTTGCCTCCAACCTAATTTGGTGCCCATCTGGTGAGGGAAAGTAAGGCTAGGGGTGTTCTGTGTTCGCCACCGCACGTGGCAGAGACACTCTGGGTTTTGCATTGAACATGGGGTTTGAAATCCCTGGACAGACTGAAACTACTGTTGGGATCCTGCTGGATCAGCTTGCTGAAGATCCAGGGTCTCCCCTCTCAAAAACCACCAGCTCACGCTGCAGTGCCAGGAGCAGTTAACATCCTCCAGGGTAGGGGCTACTGTTTGCCAGGATGCATCCCAGCAAGGTCAGGTTTTATTGGGGTAAAGATGTCCAGGAGGACATTGTGGCTTCATGTCCGAGAGGACCTTTGTAAGGAGGTGGTTGAGCAATTGGACCTCAAGGGAAGATTTGAGATGTGGGATTCCTAGCTCTTCCAAGTATCTTTGTTTCTTTTCTTATCCCAGCAGGGCTGAGGATGATTCAAATGCTCTGCAAGGACTGGAGGGTGCTTTGATGCCCAGCAAAGAAAGCAAGCCAGTGCGAGAAGGAGCAAGCAAGCATGGGGCTGAGACACTATTTTTAATGCATTTACAGGTTTTGGGCTAATCCCAGCTCTGTGCCTAATACTTTCCTGGGGCAAGCAGCACAAGGATACAGACAGTTTTCCAAGGATACTCAGAAAGGCTGGCAGGGGTTGTCCCCATTTCTCAAGATGGGTAACGAGGAGCAAAACCAAGGCCAATGCACCGAGCCTTGCACAGTGGCCAGGCTGGGCCGGGGCTGAGCAGGTGCATCGCAGGGCAGGAACCAGCCCTGGAGAGGCAGTGGGGCAGCATGAGACAAGACAGGATGTTTCTTACAGTGGATGGGCTGTGTCTTCCTGGGGGTGATGGCAAGGGACTGGAGCAACCCTGGGGCATGGAGCACCCGGGGACACTGCTGCTAGCCTCCCCACGTGCTGCCCAGCATTCGCAGGATGAAATGAACCCTGGGGTGACTGCGGGCACCCGGTCCCTGCAGCACCCTCCTCACCCACGTGCCCCATTTGCACTCAGAAATAGGTACCTGTTTGAGCCCAGGTGCAGCTTCCACTAATCTTTATAGCAGGAGGGTTTCCTCAGAGGGGCAGGTTCCTGCAAGCCCAGGGCTTTGCGTGTCTCTGTTGCAAAGTCCTGCACGCCTGGGGTTTCGGTTTTTAATGATGCACTAGTGAGATGAAAGAGCAGGGTCTCTGCTAGGCATGTTTTATGCTGCTGACAAGCAGCATGTGCTGTGGCAGGTCTGTGGGGACTGTGCACGGAGTTGACCAAGTTCAAATTCATGGAAAAGGGGTTCATTTTGACTCTCCTAAAGACACAATCCTACAGCAGTTAGCGTTACAGCTGTCTCCTGGGCTTTCAGAACATAGTGAAATGTCCAATGAGCAGTTTTTATATCCGCAGGTAAAAGCAGAAGGGTTTTTTCTGTGTTGTCCTGCTTCCTTTCTGTTTCCTTATAAATGAACTCTGCACACTTTAAGGGCCAGCAGTCAACATGCCAGAGCAAGCCTGCAATACCCAACTGGTGGATACGGCTTAAATCCCAGAGGTTTCTGGAGCCCCTGTGATGGTGGGGAGGATAGTTGGGTTTCCCTGTGACGGACCCTGGGAAGGGAAGGATCTCACTTTCCTAGGAGATATTTAAAGAGGAGAAGGAGGAGACTATTGAAAGCACAGAAAGCAAACTGTAGTGTAGTGCAAGGTAGAAATGGGCAGCAGAGACGATTGTAGGCAGAGAAGCTTAGGGCCATAGGGAATAGGCTATGGAGCTATAGCCCTGTAGCTCATGTCATGCTACTGAATTATCTATTGCACAGATGAACTATATCTACTTCAAATAACTGGGTTGGTTCATATTCAAATGGCCACTCTGGGTCATGCCAAAGGTCACCATAACTCAAAATCCAGTTTCTGACCCTGCTTGATGATGCTGATGCTAAGGAAACGGTGATATAAAATAATGATGCCACTCTTGCACCTGCTTAAAGTCTGGCAATCTGTGGAGCAGGATCTCAAAGGCTGTATCTGCATCATCATTTCTAACAGCTATGAACTTGTCTCAGGACTTAGCGGTATCCAAACCCTCTCGTGGCAATGATTTTCGTACCTTTGGTGACCTTCCCCTGGTACAAACACCCTTATTTTACTCCTGTCATTTGTTATGGATTTTTTCACAAACTATTAATTTGTAAATTATCTGTCTGGCTATTAAAGCCAGATCATCTCATCCCCCATTTGCTAGCCACACATTTCAAAGAGCTTTAATATTTGCCAGGGGGGACTCCCCTCGGCAAAAGCCTCGTTGATGCTCTTCAGCTGTTTCATATCTCTGTGAATCCCAGTCTGTACAAGTCCAAACAGTTTGCTCAGTACACGAGTTGGATGTTCTGGTCTGTTGTTCCTCACACTCCTCCCACAATTCTTAAAAAAACCCCCAAAACCCCAGTATGACACTTGCCACCTTCTGCCCATCTGGCAGCAGGAGAAGTAGTCGGTTTGTCTGGGGATTAGTGGCTCAGTGGGTTCATCCCTGAGCCCTTTGACTCCTCCTGGAAACCTCCTTGGCCTGCTGAGTTATTCTTTGTGCTAACAGCTTGCGCAAACCTCCTTCTATGTAGTTCATTTTGGACAAGTTCTTTAGATTTTTTTTTTCCTCTTTTTTTTCTCAATCACAAAGCAATGTGTAAACAACTCCATAGTAACCACTGGAGTACATGAGTCATTTAGCTTTTCTGCCACAGGACATACTCACTTGCTCTTGCCTACTGTTATGTTTCCAGATTAAAGGAGGGTTTAGTTGTTGAGACAGTTACTCACAGTTTCCTACTGAGTGTACTGATGTTGAGTCCGGCTATTTTTTTTATGGTTTGTGTGACTTCTCCCCCATTAGATAGATCCTCTACCCCTGCGGGACCTTCCACGCTTGTCATCTGTCCCCTCTGCTGTAAGGTTTAAAGGTCCATATAAGTTTTTTTTTTAACTAGTCGTTGGATTATATTTTGCTTTTGTTGGAGCCCTCCCTCACATCTGGACCCTGTTTCAGAAGGAATTTGAACCACCCACCAAAACTGCCTCTGGTCTCGGGAAGTTTTCACACCCACTTCCCAGCATCCAAGAGCCCACTGGGCTGGAGGTGCCCAAACCCACCTGCGGGCAGAGGTCCTGACCCAAAACCGCACCTAAAATCTCTTTGGATGAGGAAAAACATCAACACCCTTTTGCACAGCTCTTGGGTATATGAGCCCTTGATTTCTCATGTTTTAAATTGCAGGGTCATACCCAGAAGTTTGGTTTAATTAGGATCTGGACTGGAAAGAGGAGGGGATTGGGACTTTGCTTGGATCCGGCTCCATCCCCAGCTCTGAGGCCGGATCACCACAGGTGGGGCCTGGCTAGTAGCTGGGGCGGGAGAGCGGCATGGATCCGGTTGCAGGTTGGGGGGTCTGGCGCTGACACCTGGTGCGGTGCCTTCATCAGGCAACACAAGCCATGCTTGGGCTGATCCCCCAGAGCTCTTGTGCAGCTGCTGTGAGCAGGACACCCCAAATCCCACTGCTCCCAGCTGCTGCCAGAGCAACCGCAGCAGAACGGGAGGAAAACGCAGGACCTGTAACACCCCTGGGTTTTTTTCTCTCTGTTGGCAGCGGATGAGGAGTGCAGCATTCCCTGGGGTGCTGCCAGACTGGGCAGCCTTTAGGGGACATTAAACCAGCCTTTTTGTTAGCACCTGGCCAGTGATCCCCTGGACAAAACCTCTTAATCCCCCATGGCCCTTGTGTTTAAGGGCAACATCAGCAAACATCTGGAGTAGCAGGGCTGGGCTGATCTTGCTGTCGGGTCCCTCCAGCCCAGACAGCCTCTGCATGATGCAGACTTCGGTCTGTCCCTCTCCAGTCTAAACCCATACAGCGGCAGAGGGAGCTCTTATGCCTCTTTTTTTTTTTTTTTTTAATTAATTAAATAAAGTTTTTAAAAAAATGGGGCAAAGAAACTTTTCTGGAAGGGTTTGTTGGAAACGCCTCCCAGGATCAGTCGTGCAACGGGAGAAGTGCCAGGATCAACTTGCCAGCCAGGCGCATCCCATCGAGCATGGGACTGCGGTGGGAAGGGTGTCACCTCCCCGGGCGTCACCCCTGGCCATGCCGCCCATCCTCCTGTGCCTCACACAGGGGTGACAAAGAGGAAAACAATAACCGAAACCACCTCTCCTTCCATTAGTGCTCCCTCTGAGCTTTCTGGGGCTGAGCGGGGATATAACAGGAACATGATTTCACCGCCCTAATGTTACAGGGTGGTGTGAGCAACCACTTGAGTTGGAAAAAGTAAGTAAAAACCAAATTTATTCCCAGCTGGGTGCGTGTGTGGGACCGGCCAGCTGGGTTGTCTTCTCAAACAGACACGATTCTGGGGAATAAACTGATTTAAATAAATGCTTCCTAGGAAGCAGTTCAGCCTTGCACCCAGCAGCACGTGCCCGCGTGTCGGGGGCACGTCACACCCCACTGCACCCCTCTGGGTTCAGCACCCCTCCCTGGGCCACGCGCTGGGGGTTCCCTGGAGCAGCACCGCGGCACGCGCTGGGTTTGGGGTGAAGGGGTGGACATCCCCGTCAGCTCCCGCTCCTGGTTCCTTAGCTCGGAGCGTGGCCTCTTGCTCTGGATCCCGGGGATTGTCCTATTTGCAAGCACCTTGGAGAGGCCCCTAAAGCCAAGCAGAGCTGGCCCATGTCCACCAGCGTCTAGCGCTCTGGCACCTGCCGAGGTTAGCAAAACTAAACAGTCATGGCTTAGTTTTGCTCCCAGAAACCAGAAGGGAATTTTAGCATTGGTTTTAGTGGGAGCTGCCAAGTTTAATTGTTGGACAACACAATAAAAGTCATGTCTACTGCTTCCAGGCTCAACCACGTATCTTCAGTGCTTTGAAGCAGCAGCTAAATGCTTTCCCTGCCCTTTGAATGATGACATTTTGGGATGATAGGACTCAGGGGATGGGACAACCCGGGACAACCAGTGGCTGCCAGGTCACAGCCTCCAGACCAGGAAGGTGCAGCAGCATCACACGGGTGCACTTAACCTGGTCCAGTACAAAGCAAAACAGATCAACCCCCATCCTTTTTGTGGTGGATTCAGATTTACTTTGCATAGGTGGGGATGGGGAAGGTGATCCCGTGATCTGCGCACAGGTGGTGATGAGGGGTAGCGAAGAGCTGGGGCAGCATCTCTCACCCCCCACAGCCCGTGCCATGTGCCAGCCCCCTGCTGCAGTGGTGCTGCGGGGTGCAACGCTCTTCCCCAGCACGTCTGTCCCAGCCAAATGGCTTTCCTCAGCCGACAGCCACAGGGCTGTGGTATCTTTTCACAGCACAACCTTAAGCCCAGGTCCCTTGAGCCCTTGGGAAGGTCCTTGGGAAGGACCCAGCTCCCTCAGGTCCTTCCCAAGCCTCCCACTCGCAGCGCTGGGTCTGGCTGGTTTTGGTGTTGGATGAGTAAGAGCTGTCACTGCTCAGTGACATTTCAGTGCAGAGCCACGCTTTCAAATCCCCCACCTGTGACCAGGCCTGCATATCTCCCTGCCATGGCTGGTTCCTACCCATGGACTCCCAAATCCATCATGACTTGGTTTTGCAGTTGCTCCTCATCCCTCGTGCTCCAGGCAAATGGTTCGGCCCCTCTACTCGGGTGGTCTCACCAAGAGAGGTCAAGTACAAACATCCCCAGTGTAATTTTTGGCAATGTCAAAGTTTCTGGCTTCAGATATATCAACAGGACTTGTCATTACATTCAGCTCCTTTCCCCTACCCTCGCTCCCACAAGACCTTGAAGAGATCTTACACGATTTTAGGATATCCACAAAATAACCAATCTGTTATCCAGGTCCCCGGATTTCATTTTTACAAGGCAGGACTGCAGTTTGTGCACCACAGCCTTGCCCAGATGACATTCCCATCCATGCAGAGCCCCGCAGCACCCTCATCCTCATCCTCCACCAGCGTGGCAAGCACCGTGACCCATGTGGTTGCTGCTTGCTCAGGTCTCTCTCCAGGTGTGGGGCCACATATAGGGGAGTGTGTGTAATGCAGGGCTTGGGTTTGGGGTTTTATATTTTTCTTAAAAGTGGCAAGAAATGATTTCCTCTCCCCAATGACCTGTTGCCATAACCATACATGAATGGCTGTGAATACTGGCACTGATGAAAACAGCGGTACCCTGCCCTCTTCCCCCCACTACAGCAACTGGGGTGAACCCTGAATTCTTGGTCTTCAGCCCCGAGTTTGAGGTCTCTTTTTTTAGCAAGCATGACACTACATTAACTGCAGAGGATTTTGCAAGCTTTCCATCCAATTTATGTCAGCACCACAGGCAGCTTGCTGCCCATCCCACAGCTCACTGCCTTGCTGAGCATTGGCAATATTAGATGTTTGCACCGATGTTACGTGGAACTTTGTGTAAGGGACTGGAGCCACCCAGGAGGCATAGCGGGTAGGCAGGGAAGGAGTTGCAAGCTGTGGGCTGGGTTGATGCACTTGCTGTCATAGAGCTACGGTGGCTGGAGAGGAGCATGGGACCTTCTCCATCCAAATCCCTGTGTGCTGGGATTCCTGCTGTTATGTCACCAGCACCTTGACCACCAGGTGATGACCATCAGGGACAGCCCCCAACTTACAGGTGGAAATTGCAGAGGGGGCTCAATGGACATGTCCGACAGGACAACCCGCAGAGCCATAGGACAGCACTGACAAAAGAAAGAAAATTAATTCACTTCTCAGAGCTCAAGGAAGGCTGTTCTGCACCCAAATTTTCAGTGCCTTTTGGCACTGTGGTAATGCCTACCAGCCCCAGCCCTGTACAATGCACGGGGGAACCCCATAAACACTGGAAGTAAAGATGGCTTGCGGCCAGAGCAGAAAGTTATTCTTTACTACTTGGACAGGAGGAAGGAGCCCTACAAGGATTGCAGTTCACAGGACTTTCTTTTTGCAATATTGGTTTGTATCCACATTATAAATTCAGACTCTCTTTCCCCAGGGTTGTTGTTCTTCCTGGAAGTAGGTGACTTCATGGCTTGACAAGGATCAGGGGGGCTTTTTCTCTAAAAAAGATGATGACTAGAGAGCTCAGGCATGTCCCACCTGTCTGCCTCCCCCAAAACACACAGCAGCATCAAGTATTCTCCTCTTGCAGCCTGATTCCCCCTGGGGAGGGAATAGTGCAGTGGCCAGTTATCCTGCTTTTTACCCTCAAATGAGTGAGATCCTTTAAGACAGGAAAATCAGAGCCCCATGCCAGAGCCAAACACACCATGTTATTGAGCACTTGAAATTAAAAGTGTCTCAAGCATAAAACTCACCTAGCTGAACTATAAATCAAGCCTCTCCTTTCAGGCAAACCAAGCTTGCATACTTATGAATCACCCCCTCCTTGCTTAATCATTTTGTATTAAGGACATCTTAAAATGAATGTACTCAAGTCAAGAAGTGCATTAAAAATGAGAGTCCAAATGACTAAGGAAGGATTTTACATCTGCATCCAAGTTTGCAAGCAAATATGGGCATTTGTAGGAAAAGCAGTCATCCTCCAAATATTTCTGGAAAAAAAAAAAAAAAAAAAAAAAAAAAAGCCCAGTTGGGGAATGACTAATGTGAGCAGGCAGGAACAGGCTGATCCACGCCACGCAACCGCCCAGGCAAGGAGCCTGCAAGGAGTTTGGCTGTAGCTGCCTGGCTCCACCTTGACCTATGCAAATCTGGTTGGGTGAAGGCAGATTTCTTTGGAAATAAAAATATCCCTGCTTTCTGATGGCCCTTTGCCAACCAAAGACCTTGGAGAGGAAAGCATGCAGCAACCCCACGCTGCGGCAGTGCTTTGGCTCAAAGGGCTTGTGCTGTGCTGGGGACTGTGACAGTCGGTGGGATTGCAAACAGAGGGTGTCCTCTGCTTCTAAAACACCAAGTCTGCCTTTTTTTTTCCTGCTGAGAAAGTCCTTATAAAATACTGGCTGTGCTCAGGACACTCCGGCAGCAGTAAGCAGGAAAAATTAAACTTTCTGCACTCTCTCTGCAGCAAGGTGTTCAGGGGCTGGGATCTCTGTGGGGTTTGGGGATGGGGGAGCTGGCACCCCAGGGCAATCTGGTAGGGCAGGCACGAGCAGAGCACATCCAGCTATAATCCCCTGTGAGAGCAGGAGAAATTTCCTGTCAGAGCAGCACAACATGCCTGCGGCTAACCTGGTGGATTGCAAAGCCCTTGATGTATCGATGCACGGGAGGGACGTGTACCCAGTCCAGATGGAGATTTGCTACTCAGAAACTCCTCTTTCCAGGCAATGCTTGGGTAAACCCGCTGGTGGCAGAGGGCAGGGCTGTCCAGCAATTTGCTTGTGTCTCGTGCGTGCACTGTGCCAAAGCAGGATGTGCCAAACACTGGCCATGGTGACCAGCTGTCCCGCTCCAGCGGCGGCTCAGCCCCGCGCTCACTCCCCTCCCTGCGCACACACCTGCCCGGCGGGAGCTCGCTCCGTACATAATTGCTCCCAGGGAAAGATGGTTTGGGAATAGGTCCACATCTCTGTCTTGAATGCTGAAGTTTGGAAGGTGGAGTGCACATTGTTCAGGGGTTATGTGCCCATGTGGGGCTTGCACAGCCAGGCAGAGGGCACCCCACAGAACGGGGCTCTGCTGCTACTGGTCCCCCGCAGCAGGAGCTTCCCAGCAGCGTGCAGACCCTTGCAGCACTTGATAGAAGCCACTTAATTCATCTCCTCCTGGCTTTTGTGGCAGCTGTAATACCTGACGCCCATGGGTAGGCATCCTCAGGCATGCAAGGACACAGCAGCAGCCCTGAACACGCCGAGACGGGGAAGCCCAAGCAGATGGCACAGGCATCCGCACAGCACCCGCCGCCCAGACGCCTGGTGTTGGACACGCACGGCTGCACAAAGGCACAACGGGGCACTAAAAAGTATCACAGCATGGATCCCCGCTGGGGTGCAGGGTGTGCACCCCCCACCCAACACATCCTCCCTGCGTCAGGGTGCACTCACACGTGTGTGCACACACACACACATGCACACACACACGTGCACACACGTGTGTTCTCCACAGCAGCACAGGTTGGTTTTTTTTTGCTTGGCTGTGGCTGCTGCAAATTTTTGAACCAAAGGCAAGGTCTGGACTGTCAGCGGACCCTCGGGGAGGTTGAACAGCCTCCAGCTGCAGAGGATGAGCTCAGCACCAGCCAGGCTTAGTGAGTGTCCACCTTTTGCGAGCCCTGGAAAGTGGGATGGAGGTTGCTGGCATTCTCATCAGGCAGTTTTTCAACTTTAAATGACTGTCACTCTGTTCCTCACCCGCTCAGCCCCTGGGTGCTGCCAAATGAGAGGGGTTTCGTGGCCATATCCTGTGCAGCTCTCATGGATTTTGTATGGATTTAATGGATTTTTTAACTCAGCGACTGCTTAGCTTTGGCTCAGTGATACCCAAAGGTGCGGAGGCGCTGGAATCTTAAAAGCCCCAGCTAGGGTAGATAATTGCACTGAGCCAGGCACAGCCCACCTCTGCCTCCTGAGCATCCTCCTCCCAGCCTGGGAGCACCCTCAGACCCAGATGTGAACTCTGCAGCTCAGGTCTCTCCTAGTCTAAATATGTATTTGAAGGAAATTCCAGCTCAGACCCCTCCTGGCAAAGCTCTCAAGCTCTGCTTTTGTGGTTTGAGCACACAGGACCTCTGACTTACAGCTGCAAATATCTTGTAGTTATACAAGAGGAAGCAGCATAGCTAATGTGCATGGGAATTATCCCATGTCCTAAAACTTTGCCGGGCCTGGAAGCCATCTGTGTGACCCTTCCCGGGGTCAGAGGTGAGACATTCCATTTTTTCTGTGTCATTCGGAATAAAAAGCAAAATATTGGCTGGTGCTCACAGCCCTGCAAGACACTAAATATGTCTGTCAGGACGCTGCGACCTATTTTCTTTAAACATGATATAGCAATGCGAAAGTATGTCCTGTCCAGTGAGCAGCCGCCGAGTCCTGCAAACACATGGCTGGGGGATGTGTCACGGTCCTTCAAGGAAAGGGCAAAAGAAGATGAGCACAACTGAAGGGCTGAAACCTTGCAAGTCTGTAGGACACAACAGCTGCAAGGGGAAAAAGTAATGATCTCAGTGTCTGGAGAGAATTTAAAATGCAGGACACGGATACAAAACTATTGAAGGGCTGGCTGGATGCTTAACTGCAGTAAGATGTGCAATTTATTGCAATTCATGACATATACTCGCTGGTAGTTAAACGGTATCAGTCATTAGCAACTGGAGTGGCTGGTTTAAATTAACTGATTTAAAATTTAATCATTTAATTTAAAAGAACCCATTGCAGGTGAAGTCAAGCCCACCTAATTTTGACCCTACAGGCCGCCCATGAGCATCTCTCGGGACACTCACCCATAGGGGAGACCCAAAGAGTCACAGCACCCCAGGAGCAGATGGGTTTGAGATGTCCAACTCAGGGCAAGACAAACCGCCCCCCAAAGAGCCTGTTTCTCTCCAGTGACAATAGAATAGAATAGGATGTTACTTTTAATATTTAATTACTTGAGACGGAGCTGTGCATCTCCTCGCTCACCTCTCCTTCCCACCAACAACAAACCAGGGCACGTCCCGACTTTCTAAGAAAGGTCCTGCTTGTTCTCCCTGCAGTGGGCTCTTTGGGGGAAGACCTGGCTGGTTGCAGACTTCCACGATGAGGAAGGTCATCATGGGCTTTTTGTGCTGAAGGTCATTGTGGGCTTGTTGTTTTGAACCAGCGCCAAAAACACTGAGCTGGAGCCTTTTATCGTGGGTGCTGCCCAAACGTGGGGCGAAAGGACAGACTTTGCTGTGATGTACAAGACAGAAGACAAAAAGCTGACATGACCATGTGTGGAAGCAGTAAGGCCATGCCAACTGCCATGGGTGACATAGTTCCTCACCCGTGATGATGGGTGCTGGGGTCCTTGTTTAAGCCTCCCAAACTTTCTCCCGACCCATCCTTCGAAGGCAGCACTGCCAAGATGGGGTGGCGAGTCCCAAACTGACGCTTTCCTCCCCCAAATAAAGAAGTCCAAGCCATGAATAAGGAGAGGGGAGGTGGGTCTGGGCCAGCCTTGTGCTGGGAGGTTTCCTACGGGGAATAAATGAGGCAGTGCAAGGAGCAGAGGAGGAAATCGCCCTGGAGAGGCGGCTTGTTTACTGCAACTCATGCTGGTCCCAGACAGGAAAAATGGCCCTTGACTTCCCCCATCCCCTGGCAAACCAGGAGGTTGTTTTGATGTGTCGGGAGAGGTGCTGGGGCTGTCCGAAGCGCTCATTGAGAGACGCGCATTTCCATCATTCCCATTCCACCGAACAGCCAGGGGTGACTCAGATTTCCCGGAGATGCTCTTATCTCGTCCTGCCCAGCGCTTGCTCGGCAGCAAGGGTGAAATAGCAGCCCCTGGAAAGGCTGCCCTCTGCCCTTTCACAGACTGCTGGAGGTTTCCTGGCTCTGCAGCTCCCACACCTGCCGAGAGCTGGAAAACCCTGGCAGCCGCCGTTGGAGCCCCGGCTACCCAGGAGGGCTGGGGTCTGCTGTGGCGCACCCAGGGCTGCGCTGCCCGGTGGGTGCTTGGGGGCTCAGTGCAAGTCTGCATCCCCAGCTCTGCTTCACCAAGCAAGGAAAGGTCATGTTGAGTTGGGCATGGCTAAATAATCCTACAGAGTCCTTGGAAAACCCCTCCAAAAGCTATGGGATGTTTACGTGCGTACATCACGACACAGACTGCTCTGGCATCACTTTTAATCAAAGTTAAATGAAGGCAGAGCTAGGTGTACAGGGCAGTCATGGGGCAGCTCTCGTGGCTCTGGCAGGGCCATACTGTTTTGCTGTTCACCTTTGCATTCATGACGTTTACCTGTTCTGAGTTCCTGATTCCAGGTTTCCACCCTTTAGTTTTTAATGGCCCAATTAGCCAAATAAGCACCTTGGAGCCCACAGCCACTGGCCTCACCCGGCATCACTTCTTGCCATGGCACGCGGTGGCCATGGCCACCCAGCACCACTCTTGCCTGCGTGTTTGTTTCTTTTGAAGGCTGTCTTTTCCTTTGGGGAAAAAAGGCTGAAAGAAGAGAGAAAAAAGTTTATCTTTTTGTCCCAAATGCCCAATACCGGGTGTACTTATTGTTCCCAGCAGTTTTGTTTGTTCTTTTGAATCTTGGTGGGGTTTGAAGAGACACGGGAGGAGAATAAGATAGTTCGGATGGTTGGTGAGAGGGAACTGGATGTGCCAGAATAAATTCAGGTCTCCAGTACTACCTGGCAGCATTTGAAAGTCTTCTTATCTGGTTTCTTATCTGAAATGCACTGGGGATCTCGATGCAGTCTCAGCTCTCTGCATCACACAGTTGACGGGCTTCTTGGCCTCTGCGATATATCCAAATCCAAATCTTCCTCTTTCAGCCTCTAAATGATGTGTTTTCTCCTGTCTCCATATTCTCACTTCGGTATCGCACTCCCACCCACATCTACATGCTGCTCTGCAAAGTTCATCTACAGTAAAATGTGGAAATCAATCTTTCGGCTGAGCCAAGTGGCATTTGCGCGCTTTTATCAGCAAGTCTGGACTTAGTGCATTTTCAGACGGACTTGTCTAGCTGCTGCCTGTGATACACAACTTCTGGGATTTTGTCCTCTCAAAGTCCCCTGTCTGCAAAGAGAGCTATGATTTTGCCACACAGAAGAGAGGCAGCTGGTAGAAGAACAGACCCTTATAAAAGCTTTGTTTCCATATTTTTAGGATTTTTTCCTATATATGCAAAAAAAAAAGGCTTTTAATAATGCATGTTACTGAAAGTGTGACTTAGCTCCTTGATATGCACACACACACACAGAGCTTTTCCAAATGCAATGTTTCACACATTCATGAAAATCCCAATTCCAACAAAAATTCCAGATACAGCAATAAAGCAAGATGTCGTTGAGGTTCATAAGAGGTGGGTTTGGGCCAGCTTCGGCTCATTGAACTGGACAGGCCTCCAGATGCTCTCTGGATGGTCTGAGCACCAGGAGTTGGGTTCTCCAGTGGTCTCCAGATGCTCTTGGCCAGCAGACTGGCACGAGGACCATGTCTGGCTTTTCCACCAGATCCAGCTGCACCTTCGTTCCACACATGGAAATGATGAAGCCAACCTAGCATGGAATCAAGGAAACGATCCCACCTCTTTCTAACAAGATCTCACATAATTATCCTTCCACTTAAGATGACTGAGGCTTAGGATGAAAGCTTATTTGATCTTTTCCTTCCCTTCCTCACCCAGTCATCCCACAGCTGACCAGGGTTGTGCCTCTTTTTGCCGAACGGGGTGGCAGGAGGATTTGGGGCGAGGGAGGCAGAAGAGATGCTGCCCAAACATGGGGCAGGGCGGAGCGCAGTGGTGATGGCACAGGGTGCTCGGGGGTGCTTGCTCACTCCATGGCAAGGCCATTTCCCTGCCCTGTTTTTCAAGTGTTACATTACTGACCAAACTGTCCACCCCCACAAATTATGCTAATCAGGATGGCGATTTCTAACAGGCTCTTTTAGGGAAGAACAGTAAAATATAGCAGGTAAACAGACATGGCTTGGTGCTTTGCTATTTGGGTCCAAGCAAAGAAAAGGCCATTTCCTCCCTCGTGCCCCAGCCTGGGTCGGAGAGGATCCTCATTTTTTTCTCATTTTCTTGGATGTCAGGTTTGATCTCTGTGTTAACAAATGAATACAGGGAGGGCGGCAGGACCCTGGGCTGATAGAGGGCTCAGGTTGTAGGTGGCCTCACTGTATGTCAGGATCCATGGCAATTGCCAGAATTTTGCATTCTACTTAATGGATTTTTTTTTTCATCTGTGACTGGCTCTTTTGTCTCCTCCCTGTATTGACCAGAAGGACGTTTGGGCTCCCTGTGCCATCACTTTTTGGCTTTCCCTGCCACCTGGAGCCCTGCCACGGTGTCCCCGTTCTCCAGCCGCTGCGCTCCTGCCCAGGAAGGGGTGACGGTTTCTTACCAGTCACAAGGACATCAGGAAATCATCCTGATTTTGTTGTTGCTCCAAATGCTCCTGGTGCATTGGAGACAAGTGCCATCCAGGCAGGGCAAGGTGTGTGAGAAATGAGCAAAATGCACAAATATAAGAAAAAAACCCCAAACACACACAAAATTTCGTCTCAACCTGTCAGTGCCACTGCTCGGGGGCAGCTTTGGTGACTCTGACGCCATGTGTGCATGTTCCTGTATGTCTGTGCTGGGGACACCTTCAGATATTGGGCTCCAGCCCTTCCCTGGGACCAGAAACCTTCTTCTTTTTGTCAACCCAGCCCAGAGGGGTGTTTTAACCAGACAGAGGAGGAGGAAGGTGGGTGATGGCTGGATGGAAAGTGATTTTTTAGGACTATGGCTATTATCAGCTGAACTCCTTTGACTTGCAGCTTTCTCTGATCATGAGACAAGATCTCCAGGCTTTAACCATGGCTTCAGTATTGACCCTTTCTAAGGAAATAGGCTGCCTCAGCTCCCTGCCTCAGTTTCCCCAAACAAGCTACAAGTGTATCTATCTTGCACGAGTATTTTCACAAGGACAGTGTCATGCTGTACACATTGCCACCGTGCTTTCCCTCCATCTGGTAAGTCTGGACCACACCAGCATCCCAGCACACCCATTTTCCTTGCCTGGTGAGACCACTCTGACATGCTGCTGTGCCCGAGAAGCGAGCAGGGACCCAGCCTGCGCGATGAATGACTCGGAGGTGCCTTTACAGGCATTTCCTTGCCGATCCCTCTTGCTGTGCACAGAATTAGCACCTCTGACTATGAATAATAAATCCTGGAAATTGTTACGTCTCCCTTGTGCATTGCGAAGGCATCTGGAATGGGCCACAGCCCAGGTGAGAAAGGGTCAGGCTGCGTGATGGATCAGGCTTTGGGGGGACAGGGTTTAGCGTAAATGATGCTGCAGAGTTTGGCCAGGACAGGCCGGATCTGTGTCACACCAGCAGTGGCTTTGGCTTCCTGCCCTGCCGGAGTCCAGCCTGCTGCTGTAACAAGTCAGATTGTCTTCTTGTTGATTTTTTCAGACCAAGGCTGGAGTGCCTCTTCCCAGGGCTGCAAGGCTGCCAGGGGAAGCGATTATTCATTTCCAGGAACGTTTGAACCAGAGAAAGCTCCTGGAAGCCTCCTTAGTGTTTGATGTCAATGTGTTTCCTCAGTACCATGACTCCTGCATCCGAAGGGGCCGGCAAACCCTTCTGCATCACTGCCTGGTGCCGCCGGGGCTGCCAGGGCAGCTCCAGGCTGGGTTGATCATCTTGAATAGCACAGGATAATGTCACTCTCCAAAAGTGGCCAGAGGCAAGCGGTTGCAGAGCCGCATGACACCACCTCCACAGGATGGGCTCTCCCAGGGCAGGGACTGCGCAAGCCAGAGGTGGTTTCAAGGAGTGTAGATGAATAACCTGGATGGACACCTCTTCTCTGCACTCCTCTGCTCCTCCTTACACCAGCACAAACTCTCAGCAGCCACAGTACCTGTGCCAAGGTGTGTCACAGTTTACCTGCACACTAAAAAAAAATTTCTTTTTGCTTATTCTGGACCTGCATCCTCTTACTTGCAGGACTGAGACCTGGTTTTGTCTGCTGTCACATCTCCCCTCCATGGGCTCCTAACGAGAACTGTTTCCTTCAGCCACCCCTCCACTATCACCTTTCTGGGATGGGGCACCAGGATTCATGGTGCAGGTGACTCATGGCTTTTTCAGATGCAATAACATCGTCTGATCCTCTGATTCCTTTTCCATCCCTTTCCCTTTCTGCCCTGGTTTGGGGGAGGTGGGTGCACCCACCAGCCCTCCTTCGCTCTGTCCCCGCTCCTCCCAGCACAGGGCTGGGACACACAGGGGCTGGGACAGCAGAAGAAGTGACCTCAGCATTGAAACTCTTGGCTCGGCAGGCAGGGCTCTGCCTGTGGTGTGTTCTCCAAACACCTCTTTATTTATAGTGCTCCGTGACAACAGTTACTGTCAGTACCAAAGAGGCTGGGTTGCAGGAGTGCCGGGGTTCCCTGCTGTTGGCCGGGGAGAGGGATGGAGGTGCCAGAGCATGCCCAGGCGCAGCCAGCAGGGATGGGGATGGCTCGCTTAGCCCCAAAACACTGCCCATCCTGCAAGAGGGGCTGCTCTGGGGTGGCGACCGGCCCTGATCCCTGCTCCCGGGGTCGTTTCATGTGGAATTGCTGGGCTTGGTTGAATTGGCTGGTTTCTGCCTGCTGTCTTTTTGGGTGCATCCTCCCCATCTCGCCCCACCTCCTACCTCAGTTCCTTCCAGCTCCCACCCTCTGCCTCCGCCACAGGCGTTCCCCTCCTGCTATCTGACTGCAGTCCTCAATATTATGATTATTAAAATCTGCCGCTAAATAAGATGAAGATGTGCTGTGCCTCCTCCCCAGCTGGCCAAACCTTAACCCTTCACTTGAGGACACAGAAGTGTCACACGGCTTCCTCCGGCAGCCCAGGGGTGACCCCCGTGGGAGGGAAGGCTGGCGGGGAGGAGGCAGGATCCCTGTGTTGGGCGCAGGATGTGCCCCGGCACCGCCAGCTCCTGCCCCATGGGAGAGCCCCGGGGCAGGCAGGGGAGAGCAGGCAATGCCTGCACAGCTCTGCCTGCGTGGGTGGTCAATCCACCCCTCCCTTTCGTGGACAGGCAGCCCTCTGAGGCTCTCGTGGCCCGGGATGCACCATTACACACTTCCCAAACTCTTCTGCTTCTTGCCAAAGGTATTACTCAACCCAGACATACCATGAGCATCCGAATCCCTTTCCCATGTGCAATTGGGTAAGGAATTACACCCGGCTTCCCGCAGGGAGTCCTCACCCACCTGCTGCAGGTGAAAATCAACTGCTTTCCATGTCAGCTCTATGTTTCAGTTAGAAAACATCTATTTTGTGCCCAAAGGAATTTGTGGTGGGGACTGACCTGGCAGGACATCACAGGCAGTGTGTGGGGCTGCAGGTGGCAGTGGTCCCCTCCCTGTACCCTCCCCACCAGGCAGGAGGGGAAGCATAGCAGCTCTGGGCTCAGAGCCCACAAATTCATGGCACTGCAGTGGGGAAGGAGGATTAGGGGTGGGCTGAAACCCCCGTAACTCCCTGGTGATTGGGCTTTTGCCCAGCCTCCTCCCATAGACTGTCTCATCTTCCTCTGCAGTTTATCCTAAGAAGCAAACTGGAAGCTCTGGGAGGAATCACAAGCTCCCCAAAGCTTTGTGTAGAAAATATCTATGAGGTCAGCCTGTTCTTCCTCCTGCTATTGCAAAACTTTTTCCTCTGTGACTCTTCAGTATAATGTGCAGATGCAGAATTTGTCATGAAATCCACCTTCTGCTTCAGCAGGCTGGAGCTCCTGGTGCCTGGCTGGATATTTTTAAAATATATGGAGGTAAAAGCAGAATATTTATAAGTCCTACGGGTCTGTCAGTTGATACACAGACAGCACCAAGCCATGTACGCAGGTGATGCTCTGCGGCTGTGCCGGCATGTGGTACTGCTTTGTACCCTTGATGCCCAGTTTGCTGGCGTTGCAAAGATATATTAAATGCACCAGCTGAGCCGTTATTTAATGGTTAAGGCCAGTAGCCAGCTTTTAAAGGACCTAGGATCAGCTCCCTGTGCTTATAGAATTGAAGTCTTATCCCAGCGTCAAAATGTAGCAGGGAAGCGTACCAGCTTTGCTTCTCTGTGTTCTCCCGGTTATAGTGGTTTTATTACATCAGTGTCAGCAAATTTCCTGGTGTACCCAACTCTTTCACCTTCTTCCTCTACATTTGCCTGTCAGTAGAATAAGAATAATATCCCCTTCTCTCACTTGCTGCTTGATACCTGGATTAGAAATTCCCTGCACAGGAATTGCCTAGCTCCAGGTGGTTAATTTAATAAAAACCACGTGTGAATACAAAAGCTGCAGGCAGTACCCACCCAAGTCCCCATAACACCCGTTGCAGAGCCCTCGGCCATTGCAGGGGCCGAGCGCGGGTGTCACAAAGCGGGCGCCGAGCAGCACCGCCCTGCCCGCCGCCGGTGGCTGCCCAGGGAGAGGGCAAGGGGAAGGGGCTGCCCCTGCGACACCCTGCCACGTCCGCTGCGGTCACGCCGTGGTGTAACCTGCCGGTGAGGTGTTGCAAAGGGGAATGGAAGATGCTTTCTCTGGTGGGGCAGAGGATGGCGGGGAGGCTCAGCTGGAGCCGGGTGAGCTCTCACCAGTGCTTCTGCCTGTTGAAGTGGCAGTGATGCCCAGCTGGGTGCCTGGTGCTGCTTTCTAATGCATCTCTGTGTGGGATGTGGCTTCCCCAAATGAGGCTGGATCACCCCCCCCCAAAATAAACCAAAAAACCCAAGACCCCCTGCTTTCTCTGTGTTTGGGCTCAGTGCAGGCCCTGGCTTTCACCTGCAGCAGGGGATGCTCAGCAGCACACTCATCCCGGGGATGGTGATGATGCCTGGCAGCATCACAGCAAGTGACAGCACGTCATCCAAATTAAGCAGACACCAGCAGCTTCATCGGCTGTGTGTGAAGGGATTTTATGCTAGGCGTCACAGCCTCTCTTCCTAGCACAGACACGACCCAAGACAAATCAGGAGGTCTTAGCAACTGTAGTAGCATTTCCCAGCAGCTATCCTTCCCCAGCTAAAGGCAGGCTTTGATGCTGCCAGTAACGAAGAGCCACTGGGAGGGCAAGAAGGTATTTAAAGGGTTTTTCTTCCTGTAAAATAAATTACTCCCCTTTCTCTTTTTTTTTTTTTTTTAATTAAAGGTCATGAAGTCAACTGCCAGCCAAAGCGCCTAGGAGTCATGAAATATCTGAGCCAAAATTTGCTTTTTATTCTGGTGTCTAATGAGCAGGTTCTGGTTAATGCTGGGTTTAATGGGAATCCCATGTTTCTGTGAGCCAAAGAAATGAGCTGGGTCAGCGCTGCATGGAGCAGCATCAGTCCCTGGCCACAGGCTCAGAAAATGAGAACATTTTGGGTTTTTAGGGTTTCTTTTTTTGTTTTGAATCTCAGAGGTATTTCTGGCTGTACCATATCTGATGAACCAAGCCTGTTTGGTCTGAGTGGCTTAACATATGTTCCTGCTATTAATTAAACTTCCCAATCTGTCAGCAAAATAGTGTGTTTGCTGGATGGAGTGAGGGATTAATTCCAGCTCTTTGGACACCCAGGCAGGTGCGATAACAACTGGATAGACTAATCTGCATTACCCATGGGGCAATAACTGCCATAGGTTGGTGATTGGCTCCAACGCGTGCATGGGGCCAGCTGTTGTTTTAAGCATTTAATTGGTGTTTCTTTCAGAGGGCTAGATGCGGGTATTTTGTTCACACTGTGGGAAGGATAATATCAGTTGAACTGCATGTGCAACATAGGCTGCAGGGACAGAGTCATGGAGGGAGCAGCACCAAAAACTGACCAGGAGGACTTTTTCTAGCCAAGATGTGTAGTTTCTGGAGAGTTGGTGTGGGAGGAGGATGGCGATATGGTACTACTACTGTCACAGCAGTGTGTGTAAGACTTGTGTCAGCTGCCTGGAAAAATGCATGCCCTTGTGGGTAGGTAGCCAGGGGACAAAGAAATATCTGGAGAGACAGATGAGCCTCTACAAGAGCCACACACAGGACAACAGGAAAGACTAGAGACACCTATGCTGATTTTAGGCTTACTTTCCTAAAGAAATGAGCTCTGTAAAAGTGCACTGAGTGCCTGCATCTCCCCAGTAGCTTTTAAACCAGCTGGCTGATTCAGCTGAAACTCATCAGAGAAGGAGAAATTCCCCATGACATCTAAAAGCCCCCTCCAGACTGTGATGTGGTGGCTGAGGTAGGGCTCAGCTAGTTGTACTGACTGAGGAGGTGGCCTTGGGGGTTAAAAATACCTCTAGCAGCTAGGCTGAATTTCTACCCCTCATTTTAATGGGTGCTTGAGGTGCTTTATGCTGTAATAAGCACCCAGCAACAGCCAGATCTGCTCCTGAGTGTGTCCTGGGGTTGGGTGGCTGCCCCAACTTGAGCAGGCGCTGCCCTGCTCCTCGCTTGGCTGCTGCATCCAAGTACTGGGTGCTGGGAAAGTGGTGGCAGGGCAGGAGAGGCAGGGTTGGGGACTGTGGAGGTGTAAAAATGGGGATGGGTGAGGTTGGACTGGAAGGGGACAGTAGGGGCAGGGGATAGGGAAGGAGCTCTAGAAAGGGGAATGATGAGCTGAGGCTGGGGGAATTGGCAGTATGGGGAGAGACTAGGTGTTGAAAGGGGAAAAGAAGAATTGTCTGCAAACCCTGCCTTTATCTGATGTGCAGCTCCTAGATTTGCAAAGGAGTACCATGCTTTGTACACTTGGGATTTTTTTGTTGAAGCAAAACCAAGTGCATTGGGTAAGGGAGAGGGTTGTGGAAAGCTTGTGCAGCACTGCTGGAGCTCAGCCGTCCTGTGTATGTGCAATGCTGGGAGGATGGGGGCTAAAGCTTGTCTCGTTAACTCTAACTCTAGTGTTTTCTTTAAAATGTGTGACTTTGCAACCTACCCAGTGCTATTCAAAAGCAGTGAGCTCTGTGTGAAGTGTCTAATACCCACAGCCAGATTCAAATCCTTTCAGTCAGGCTTGCACTGACTTCAGGGGCTTTCAGAGCAATCCGAAGCCGGATGGTGCGTGAGGCAGCAGAGAACGGCCCTACTGTAACATCTCTATAGTAACGCAGTGTTTGTTGGCAGCGGAGCAGCTTCCCGCAGTCTGCTGCTGGCCTGGGTGTCCTTGAGGAGAAAAAAAAAATAGGGGCGGGGGAAGGTGTTTTGGCCACTTAGCGTCATGTGATATTATTTTTTTGTTTGTTTGTTTTGTACCCAGACCATATATTCCATGAGCAAAATGGATGCTTTTTTAAAGGAAATCCTGGAGCCTTCAGAGCAGGACACATTTGACCACTTGACGCGGATGGAAACACCTTCTATCAACACCTTCAGGAGCCTGCTTACAGGTAAGGGCTGTTAGGGTGCCCTGTGCCAGGGTGATGGGCAGGCTCCTGCTGGCTGCTGATAAGGTTAGGGTTAAAGTGGAGAAAGCTGGAGGATGCCTGCTGTGTGCAGCTCCTGTGTGGGCATTTCCCTTGTGCTGCTTTCCTGCAAACGCTTTAGGGTTTCTCATTTATAAGCTTAAATGTCCACTGGGTTGAAATTTAAGTTTGCAGAAATACTAGTGAAGCTACACCTCGATGATGACTGCAGCTGGCCAAGCTGAGATGGCCGTGCGTGGGGAACTTGTGGCTATGTCATGCTAAATTTGAACGTTTAATGTTATGTGTGACCTTGGTTTGTTCTGCTGGGTGTTCTGGGGTCAGTGCTCGCTGCGCATGTCCTCCAGGACTGGGGGAAGCTTTCAGTTCACCCTGGACCTTTGCAGCTCACACTGAAGTCAGGAGTTACCTCCTTAGGAAATGTGTGATGTGTTTTCAGAAATATCTGAAAGTACTAGGATTTGGTATGGGCAGGTCAGCAGAATACAGCGAGACTCATTTAAGTTGCTTGTGGCAGATTGCTTCCCCAGGTGTAAATTCCCTCCTCGCAGATCTGCAGTAATTGGGTGTGACTAGTGGCTAATTACAGCTGTTAGTGGATCCTTTCAGGCTGTCTAAGGTTTCCCTGCCTGTGCATGGTCAAGCATGGTAGTAAGGGCCAGAGAGGATGTATTTGCAGCAGGTAACATAAAAATGATTTTCTGTGTAGCTTGGTGTGGTACATGTAATGTGAACATGGTGATGGTTAAACTTTGTGTGTTTTAACCAGCCTCTGCAGAAGCATAAGAGCATACCTGTGGGTAACGTGCATGCTTGCATGTAGGAGGCGAACAAGTTAAGTGATGCTTGAATCTATAGAATAATTCTTGGTGTTTTGCATTTCCCTGGATCTCTTCTACCTTCTTGCAGTTAGGTATTTACATGTACCTGGTACATCACTACCTGCACTTGTGACTTTTACCTGGGGGTAAAATGTGCCTGCGCACAGCCTCTGTGACTGCATGTCTGGCTGTTGGTTTTGATGTGCTGGTAGAGGACAGGTGCTCTTATAGCTAAGAGGATGCCTGATGCTGCAGGTGACCCTTGCTGTGTCACAGCCTTGTAGTGTGATCTCTGCTAGACCGGTGGCTCTCTTTAGCTCTCAGGACCTTCCTATAATGTTTTCTGCCATCTCTCTGGGTAGTGAATTCCTTGCATATGCATGATCTCCCACTGTGCGCGTGCAGCCCCCACAAGCCAAGTGCAAAAGCAGGACCACCATTTTCCAGGCAGGGATTTGCAGCACAAGGGCATTTCCAGCTGTAGAAGTTGATATTTTGGATTAAAAAACTAGGTGCTATTTTCTCTGCCTGCAGGCTAATGGGTATGTAATAGCTCTATATAGCTGCCGTCTTCCATTAATTCATAAATAACCAGGGTATTTTTTTGGATGGCTCTTTCAAATAGTCTCAAAATTATACAAACAAAAAAACCTCCTGTGAAAGAGCAGGATAAATGGCGCTTAGATGGCTCATGATTGTCATCTTGGCATAGGGCTGGGAACTGGCTTGATTCTTTTGTGTCTTGGTCAGGACAGCAAGCTTCTCTGTGCCACCTCTGTGAAGTGGGAGCAGTAGTATTTCTGCACGTGTGCACTGTGTGGATAGACATTCTGAGGAGGACAAATAGCTCAAGGAGGTGTAGTCAGCTCTTGGGTACCTGTTGGTGGCTCATGTGGGCTGCAGGTGAGGTGTACCCAGGTGGTGTGCTGTGCTGAGATCCCCTCTTGCCAGCTGGCAAGTCTTGTCATCTCTGGGATGCTCCTGCGGTCCTTGCAGCAGTCCAGGCCACCAGCGATGGTGCAGGAAGCCCCCGGGATGCTGAGCCTGTGTGGCTGCTGCCAAGCCGAAGCCACTGCCGTCGGCTGACTGCATGACCCCTGCATGGTGGTTTGGGTGTCCCTACCTTGCTCCACTGGGCCCTGGGCTGTGAGAAACTTGCCATCCTGGTGGGCCTCAACTGTTCTTCGTCAGCACTAGCGTGTGACTCCACAGCCCCGTGGGCTTCCCCAGGCTGGGGCTCAGGGAGGGTTTGGGCTGTCCTGAAGCCAAACAACTTGCCGAGGTGCAGTCCTGCTCCAGGCATCTTGAGGCAGGTGGGACAGGCTCCCTGTCGACCACTTATTTCCCCTGGTTCTTTCAGCCCTGTCCATGCATTAGCCTGCAGATGTTTCTGTTGCCACCCAAGTGGAAGGGTTATAACAACACTGTCTGCTGTGCTCAGGCTGTGGATTACAGAAAAGCTGCTGTGAGGAAAGGATGCTCTTTATGGCTCTGCTAGTTTTCACTTGGTGAGGATGAGCTGCTTTACAGCCCTGCTTTATGGGCGGGGATCACTGCTGCTCCGCTTGTAGCTTTTATTTTGTAGACTTGCTTCTTCCCAAGGGATGAGGTGTGTTTCCTGGGGAACTGCTTTTTACTATGCTCCACCAAATTTTGCTGGAGCCACTGGTCAGCAGTGTTGGAGGAGACAAATGGCATGTGCTGTGTGGAGACAGATGGGTAGATGTATATGTTACGCACTTGGAGCCCTGCCCAGGGGAACATGGAAAGCAGATGTTGGATCGGTGACCTGCTGGATAAGCCATGGACCCTTGCTTCCTCCTGTGCCTCTGTGGTCTGGCTTTGACAGGGCTGGAGTTAATATCTCTGTGGAGGCTTGGGCGAGTTCAGCACATCCCTGACCGATGGGGCTGAAAGGAGTGTCTGTTCATTTAACAGGTTGTGTAGGAGAAAAACAGACACAAAAGTCATGTTAAATAGGAAATGAAGTATGATGAAGAAATTGCGATGCTCTGACTTCTTTTCCTCATTCTTAAGGTAGCCTGGAGGCTGCTCTAAGTCATCCTGGGGTGATGATGGGCCAGCTGGGGGTAGCTGGGGTGTTGGGTGCTCCTCTGATAGTCTGTCCTGCCCATCCAGACCCATCCCCACTCACTCATTAGACACCACTTGGGGCCAACATTGGTTATCTGGATTTAGGAGCTGGGTTCTGGTCATTCTCCATCTACCCTACAGAGCTGGATAAAAGCTGTGGGTTTGGGCCAAATCTTCAGATCCAATTGAACTTCAGACCCAAATAAAGACCCAAATGGATGAGATCCTTGGCTGGGCTCCACAAACTTTCTGAGTTCCACTAGCAAAGGAGCAGGAGATATCTGACTTTTTTTCCTTTGTGTTGTCCTCTGCTGTGTCACCTAATGTTTGCTCACTAGACCATGATAACTGAGCAGTAAGGGTAGTATCTTGCTCAGGGCTATGAAGGAGGGTCCTAATTAAACTTTCTACAGGGCCTCGCAGCAGTCTGGGCTGCCGTGATGCCTGTGTGTGCTGGCAGCATTTCTGCGGCTGTGTGCGCTGTGTAACAGCTGCTTTGCACACAGGACAGCAGTGCCTGCTTTTGCTGCTGCCCTGAGTGTCCCGGGTGTGCTTGAGCCAGGGCCAACAAGCAGTGCTGGCCTCGGGGTGTGCCAGAACAGCAGTGCAGCCTGTGCCCGCTCCTGAGTACAGGGAAATAGCGCTGGGCTTCTTGGGTCTGGACTGCCTTCCTTTGCTGACTTCAGGGCGTGAATATAACGGGAGGAGGAGCTGGTAAAACTGGGCAAAGGAACCTTTTCCTCCCCAAAACATGAGATCTAGTGATTCCAAGTGTGCTGGGACCTCGGGCAGGTTTACAGCCCAGCTGGGTTGGTGCTGGTGCAGGGCAGCGAGGGTTCCTGTGCTGGCTCCGAACACTGCTGCCTGTGTCTGCCTCTGCAGGGTGTGACATTCCTTCTAGCTCTGGCTCCCGGCTGCAGCTCAGATGTGGCAAAGGAACGGTTTGCTGCAGAATAGGGAGGTGTCTGTGTGAGCCTGATGGTCTTCTGCAGCCTGAAGTTTTTGTTCCTAAAAAAAATAATTAAGGAATTAATTTTATTCTGTCTTGCCCATAGGCTCTGCTTACTGTTAAAATTACAAAGGGGTTTGATAATGCATGGCTGGAGAGAGGAGGCAAAAAAATTGCTACGGGGGAGGCGTGACCAGTTTTGCTGAGAAGGAAAACTTCGTAGTACTGGAGTGATTTTCCTTTTGGACTGAGGAACAGCACTATTGTGAAACACATGCTGGAGAGGATGTTTCGAGGGACTTGTGCCTTTCCTGCTCTAGGCCATATGTGCAGCTGGAACAACTTCAGCCCTGGCTGACTTTCAGGACAGATTAGGAAAACTAATTGGATCCAAATATCCTGATTTGGTTCCTCTAAGTATGGAATATCTGAAGTCTAATGGGTGATTTGGGGAGCTAAATACCTCTTGTATAATGTTGAGTCCCACAGGTGAGGGACTGGATGTGGCTGAGGGTTCAGAAGGGACTTAACTCTGGAAGCGCAGCATCTCCGAGGGGGCTTAACCTTTTGCTAAGGAAACTCCAACCCAGGGTGCGTCATGGTTGGCAACACAAATCTCTGGATGCTTTTGGCGACAGTGGTCTGTACTTTTATTTGAGGGTGCCTCTTTTTTTGCAATCAACCTGCTTTACAAAGTATTTATGCAAAACATCCCTTTCCTACCAGCCCAGGGAAAGGGCAGCTTTGTGAGGCAGTAGCTATAGCAACTCCTTGATTTTTTTTTTTTTTGGCTTTTACCCTCTTACTTTGCACCTCTGGGAAGACTGTCTTCTGCTTCTCGCTTTCATTTTCTATGAAATGGAGATATTGGCAGAAGTGCTCCCTAGCAAGCAGAGGATATTGTGAGGCTGAACAGAGCGCTGTGGAGGGCTGAGCTGTTCTCCAGGGGTAGCTATGCAGCAATTCAAAGCAGTATTTTCTTGATCACAACTTAGGGAAAAGAATGCTGTAAGTGATTAATTCAGTGATAAGCACTCACATTTCTGAAGAAACTTGTGTTACTGGTGTCCAGGCTTTTGGTGTTGGTTTTCCTTAGAAATCATATCAAACGCTTCCTTGCAGGAATGTGTGAGGAACGCGGGAAACTTGCAAGCAAATACCTTGGGGATATTTCTAGAAAAGCAGTGCACAATTTTTTAACTGTGGATGACTGATGTGGAGGCCTCAATGTGAGTCCTGCTGGGACCTCTGTCCAGCTGAGCAGCTGCCTGGTGGCCCCTGTCACACCAGATGGGTCCAGGGCTGAGTCCTGCTGATGGAGCAGCCTGTCTGCAGCAACTCGTCTGCAGAAAAGGATTAACAGTTTCCCTGGCATTTGCTCTAGAAACCGCCACAAAGCTCTTCAGATCGTTTCGGATGTGCTCCTTATATTTATTCTGCACTGCTGGCTGGCTCTAGCAGTGTGTCCTCCAAGTCTATGTGTACATCTGGGGAGTGTGTGAGCACACTCAGCTCTGCACCTGATCTCCTTCTCAGCTAGATTAATCTCATGACCTTCATACTTAAATCTTTTTTCTCCTTATCCATGTGCTTCCACAGTTTCCAGAAAGTTGCTGCCATCTAAAGGGCACGAAAAGGTTGCTCTACAAGCTATGAAACTGTGGAGGTGGTGTGCGCTACCTGAGGCAGTGTGTCCTGGTTCACAGAAGCCTGTGAAGGTTTCTTTGGGATTAGATATGATCGTTGTAATCTTCTGAGAAATCTCCAGCTTGTGGTTAAAATCAATGCTGAGTGGCATTGAATTAGTAAGACACTGCCTGAAAGCTTGACCATGTGTCACTAAAGTGATTGGGTGTTTAGTCAATTGGCTTTGCAGAACATCAAGATCAAGTGTGCCTTGGGTTTGTTCATGGGGATCAGAGCTGTGAAGGAGGGTCCTCAGAGCTGGGCTTCAAGTGAGTCTTGGTCAAAGCTAGAACTGGCCTCTGTAGGAGAGCAGGGGATCCACTGATAACAGGAAAGTCTGCATTTGTGGAAAATAATCAGATTCCTATAGCTTTGTGTGCATAGCTACCAAGCCAAAGGCAAGAGAAAGGTAAGAAACTCCAGCAGACCTTGTGTCCTGGGAAAGCATTTGGTATGGGTTTTTTCATGGCTTGTTTGTAGGACTTGGTGAGGGCTGCTTTCTGTTTGGATGAGACGTGGTCTGAAAATGGGGAGAATTTCCTATGCTGAGTGAAACTGCTGGTTGACAGAAAGTTATCCCAGATGGCAGATATGGAAAGAGTCCCACAAGTGATGACATTAGTGATCTGACTCTTTCCTTGTTGATCAAAGCTGTTCACAGCTTCATTTGTTAAAACTGATTTCCCAGCTCTGGATTGCAAAGAAAAGGTTTGGTTAGAGAGGGGCTGCTCGAACACAAAAGCCAGTTTGCTTGGGGGGAGGAAGGGGTCCTTCTGCTATGCTCCTGTGACATTCTTGATGCATATGATGTGCCTGTATTTTGCCTTTTAAGATAAAGAAATTGTTCTATGGTGTGCAGCACCCATCAGCTCTGCCAGGGGCTTGCTAACAAGTATGAAAATGAAGTCATCAAGAAAGTGCTTTAAGTGACCTCAGTCACTTGGGTCATTCCAGGAAGCTCCCCAAAAGATGCAATACCCACCATACCTCAGCAACCACAACTACTTGAGGGATTTTCTTTCCTGGACTTGTAAAACACTTATCCTTGTATGCAGACTGCTGCTCCGATAGAAGCATTGCAGACTCTGGTGGAGGGAAGCTGTGGAGGGGTGTATGGGGGAAATAAAAACAGAGGCAAGAATCTACTGCAGCTAAACCACTTCAGAAAGTCTTTTGAGTAAATAAATGTGACAATCCATGTGGATAAATTAAGCAATCCATGTGCAAGAGAAGTCTTGCTGCTTATATGCATCGGCCCCTTCCTGAGTTATATTTGGTGGCATGTGTGTGCAGGGTTTCCTTTTATGCCATTGCTTTTGTTCTGCTCTTGTTTGTTGTTTAGGAGTGAGGGATCAGGGAGCTCCGTCTCTGGTAGTCCTGGGTTTCCTAAGGGTGGGTCAGGGGGATGTTCTCTTCCCCTGGAAGATTAATTGTACGAACCTGGTATTTCTGTTCTCAAGGCTAATTTAGCTGGATACTGAACATGCCCGCCTCACATTTTTAGCATGACAGGCGGGTGTCACAGCCTTGCAGCATCTTCATGCTAAAAACGGATGCTATTTCAGCCCCTGGATCACATTGCACGCTGCATCCAGAACAACTCGTGGACAGAAAGGCGCGTGCACACACCCTGCTCCTCCTGAACGGCATCTCCAGGGAATGCGGGGTGTGTCGTGGATGTGTGCTGGGCTTTTATAACACGCACGTTTAAGGTAGTTGGGTGGCAAGATGAGCTTGTCCACACACTCCTGCTCCATTTCAAAGGGCCAGGTTGCTCATGAAAGGCTGGGGTTTGCAACCCTGGGTCCAGCGAAGACAAAAGCAGGCTTTGGACATCAGTGGAGCAAGGATTTTTGCATACAAAGCAATACTGCTGGCTTGGAGTTGTGGAGATGTTTAGGCAATGACACCTCCGGTAGGTCTCCAGCTGGAGTGAAGTGCTGCTCAGTGGGAGGCAGTCTGGGGCCATGTGAAACCCCAGCCAGGAGCAAAGGCACGTCAGGGTGAGCCTGTGCCGACAGGGCACCATGTGGCAGGAACGCTGCTTGAGGCACGGTGTCACTTCTCAGGCTGGCGGGGCGGCCTGATTGCTAATCAGTGGAGCTGGCTGGGAAACATTTTCCTGTGCTAAGGAGAATTTCATGACAAAATGAAAACAAACAGTGCAAATTTTCTGTTTTGAGAGATTGTTTTAACAGAAAGGCAGAGTCCTCTTGCCTAATCAGATTTTTGATGCAAAGTGGGTATTTTCCCCTTGGAGTTTTTCATCTTGTCAAAAAGTCAACAACTCTGAAAAGCAGATTTATTCCAACAAAACAGTTTCTAGCTGAAGCTTGCTTCCTCCCAACTCATTTTCAGCCAGCTCAACTCATTATTGCTGTTGAGATTGGATGTTGCCTGATCTGAATGCCTTTGTACAAAAATCTTTTTTCCATGATTAAAGAATGGGATGTTAGTTAAAGCAGAAAAAACATGAAGCAGAAGAGTTCCATCCTCAGAGTTATTCAAAACCTGACCAGACAACACTGAACAACGTGCTGCAGCTGACTCTGCTGTGAGGAGGCAGGTTGGAGTAGATGATTTCCAGAGGTGCCTCCAGCCTCAGCTGTTCCGTGAGCCGCTGCAAATAAAGCAATGTGCTTTAAGACTTACGGAGTGCCCTGTGAAAGGGAAGTATTGGAAACCACAGCGGCTTGACCTCTTGCTCAGTGAAATTCCTTCTGACCACCGCTAGAGATAGTGGCTTGCAAGCACAGCTCCTTCCTGGTATTTCCAAAACAGTCTGGAAGAAGTGGACCAACATGCAGCGAGGTCAGATGTGCCAGAGAGGTTGGGGTCTGTTAGCTAAATGTAGTTCTTGCTCCAAAGAGCTTCCAGGATGGCTAGGCAGGGAAGAGAGGAGAAGGGATGGATGAAAGCTTTGCTTCCTGCTTCTAGCCATGGCCGTGTGGAGAAGCTGATTTCTGTGGCTGTCTCAGTCTTCCAGGAAATCCATGGAAGAGTAGCTCCATGCCTGTCCTCACCTGCTGGAAACTCCACAGCTACATGAGGTTCCTTCCCTTTTGAGATGAATTCATATCGCAAAGCCTTGACCAGCAGTGAAGGTTGCTTGCAGCTGGTCTGCATGCTGCAGCTCAGACCGCCGTCTGGGTGCCAGACTGGCCCTGTTGGCGTAGGACCACAGAGCATTTCATGCTGCCACCTTCAGTGCCGTGTCCCGATCGCGTGCTAACAGCAGCCAACACCACCAAAGGGCTGCTGCTGACTGACGTGACTGGAAGTGTTCCTGTAAGGGAACGGCAGCCTCTCCCACAGCCCCTCTGGGAGTGAGCAGGTATCGCTCTGGCTCTCAGCCCAGGCTGCTAGGTGAGAAAGGAGATGTTTTCTGTACTAACTTTTGATCTGCTCTTCTCTGTTCAGCAGGCAGAGAGCTGACTGAGGAACCATTCACAGCCAGAAATGGGGCTGTCCATTCAAATGGATATTGGAGAGGATTTCTCCAGCAGCCACTCACAAGCTGTTAGTGGGGACTCACCAGAGCAATATTAGAGTTGCTGCTGAACCATTCAGTGTGAATGACTTGAGCTCTCCCCATCAAGCTCTCTGAGTGCTCCAGCCAGCACAGGGAGCTCCACTGGGCTTATCAAGCTAAACTTGGAGTCTGGGTCTGAGCCACCGTGGGAGTCTTGCACCATCCTGTGTGCTGTCTTTTACTCTTGTGTTTTGCTGAGTCATGTTATACTATGTCTCGGTAAAGGGGAAATATGTGGCTTCCGTGAGTAATCTGCTTCCTCTCTGAAACTCTTGGGACTACAGATAGCAAAATAAGGAGGGGGAGAAAGCGGGAGCCCAGAGCATCCTTCTTGTTCCTGTGGGGTGCTGGAACAATCACAAGCCCAACAAAAGTTAACATTAGTGGTGCCTTTTTGTCATGTGAAACAGCTATAAACAGCTGGGTGGACCCCTTGGTATTGCTGGATACTTATGTGGTGTGCTTCACAGGTATGGAATACACATGATCCCTTGCAGGAGTGTTTTTTTTTGTCACAGGAAAGGTGGTCTGAATTTAATTGGCCAGGTAGAGCTAACTGTGGTTGTGGCATTAGATAACCAAGTGAGCATCAGTAGAAATTACTCTTCAGCAGTTAATGTTGGCTGCCAGCAGGATCTTGCCTATCAAGTTAAGTTTACTGCAGAGGCTAATAGCATAGTAATTAAGGTAAAACAAATATTAGCTTGAAGCTGTGCCTGTAACTTGAATCACATAGCTCTACTTTTGATGTGAGGCTTGATTGGAAAACCTTATGTTTAATTTGCGTTGCATTAGCCTGATGGCAGCTGGTTGTGTGGGCTGAGCGTGAGCCAGATCTTCTGCTGTTGTAAAGCTCTGGCTCCACTAATGCAGTGCTGATTTATGCTGGATGAGGATCTGGGCCAAGTCTCCTTGCTGTGTTGCTATAACCTGTATTGTTCAAGCATTTGCTGGGGTGTTGTTTGGGGACAACCAAATAGTAAGAGGCTGTGAGGAGGGAGAAAATACTTTTTTTTTTTTGTTTCTCCTCTGGGGCAGTGTGTTTATTTTTTTTTCCTGTGTTAGACAGGCCTGTCTGTAAATGAGGCCAGATCTGTGCCTGGATTTGAGTTTTTGTTGTGCTTCAGCATCTTCCTGTACCTGAATCTGTGTGGGAGAAAATGCCTGGGGCAGAGAAAATACCTGCCTTCACCATAGCCAAAATATACTGGGTTGTCACATAGGACACAGATGCAGAGATGCTCTGGGTGGGCAGCTGCCAGGGAAGGAGATAGAAAGGACCTCTGGGAGCAGCAGGGCATACCCTGGGGCTTGCTGCTCTCTTCCACAGCAGTGATTTCATCACTCCTATTTGCTACCTGAAAACATAGACTGATGTCAGCTCTAATTATGCCTGAGACTCTCCTGATGCAGCCTGCCTGCTTGCGTGACAACCTCTTCAGCCTTGGCAGAGACAGGCTTCACACGATCATGAGCAAGCCTGAGGTTTGCAAACATCCTTCTGAGTTTGCATCTGAGCTGTTTCTCTGGATGAGAGTGGACTTCAGGACAACATCCTAGTCTTCAACCCCATCTCAGCTTTATGCCTACCTTCCAGATTCAGAGCACTGCCCCTGAGGTTGTCTCATGCCCATGGCACATCCTGGACTTAACTCAGCTACGTGTAGTGCGCATGCTGTAGCTTTTCTGGAGGCAGTGAATGCTTGGTGCAATGTGGGTTTGGTGCATGACCCCATTTGCATCCTGTTGGATGATGAAACTGAGTGGGCTGTTGCAGAGTGTTTTGGCCAGGTGATTGAGATCCCAGCCTGGAGAGCTGCCTGGGAGGTGCTGATCTCTACCTGGATTTTGTTTTGTTGGCTTGCCTTGTGTCAAGTTTTGCCTGGGGCTTCATACCCATGGAAAGACGGCAAGTGGTATGTTGCGAGGGGGAAGCCTTTGCTGAGAAAATCCTCTTTACCTCGTGTTTAAGTCCTTAACCTGAGTGCAGTGCCTTCACAGCACTTTTCTGCTGTGGGAATAATGTGAACTTTTGACCCTTTCTGACTAATATTTAAAGCTGCTATCCCTCCCTGCCTGTGCTGCCAGCCTGGTTTCTCTCCCTTCATTTTTGTGATTTCATCTGATCCCAAATCCAGTCCTTGCTGTGTACAGAGTAACCATGGTGTGTTTTAACCACCAGCACTGGGTTTTTTACTTCTTGTATGAGTACCAGAGGTGTTGGAGCTGTGGCAGGATGCCTGGGAAGGCATTGCATGTTGCAGCCTCCCTGAAGCAAACTAACTTCGTATACTGTGCTCCCTCTGCAAGAGGAGCCGTGTGATGTGGCTGTGACAGCAGGAAGCTGTATTTGCTGCCTAAATATTGACCTGATTACTTGAGGAAGGTTTGGAGGAGTCTGCACTGCTAACTCAGAACTGCTGGGGTCTTGTACACAAGCTGTGCTCAGGGCAGGCACCCTTGGTGGGACAGGACCCATGTCTGTGCTCTGCTCTGGTTACTTTGAGGTGCATGTAAGTCCTACAGAAGAGACTGAGTGTCTGCTGGAGAAATCTGGATGGAAGATGTTGCATTTAACTGGTCATCTTGCAGTGAAAAATGATCATCCTTTCAGGGACATACTGGCTAATGTCTTAGGAAAATTATTACTAGGAAAAATGTGGTGATTACCTGTACTTTGGTAGCACTAAGACTCTACTTAGCTCTGATTATTCCCCACTGTCAGACAGCTGAAGTAGAAACAACAGGGACCAAGAAAGCTTGTAATGACTTCCATCAGCTTGTTGCTGATTAAACAAAAGAGTGAAATTTGGGGATGGGGAGGTGGAAGGTGAGCAACTTTCTCTGGAAAGCTTTCCAAAGCATGGCCTTTGGATGTCAGAAATAAGGCACCCCTTGAGAGTGGTCATGGGGTGGCCTTACTTTTTAGTGTGTGCCTTGTCACTATGTGTCCTGGTGCTCTCTCTGCTCTGACACCTCTGGGTTATCAGCCGGAACACTTGGGAAGGTGCCATGGCATTCCTGGGGGGATTAATGTGGAGGCAACATGAGAAAGCATAACTCTACATGACTTGAAAGGCACACACACCTTGGATTTATGATGGGGTTTCCAGCAAACCTACCACAGGAGTGTCCCAGGCAGGTGTCATAACATGTTGGTGGAGGAAAGCAATGCAGAAAAACTATGAAAGCTCCAGCTCTTACGTATGTTGTTCTGTACATAGGGAATGGCATCTCTGACTTCTCTGGGAAGGTTTATATGGGTGAAATTACATGCATGATTAAGCTTTTTGGAAGATCCAACTCACAACGAGGTTTGCTGCGTTGCTTAGTCAGCGTGAGCTGTGGGAGGCTTGCAAGAGTCATTAAAACAGAAGCTGCACTAAAATAACTCCCCAGGCTAGCTCATTTCCAGGCAAAATCATGCTGAGTCACAAAGTGTAGGTCAAACCATATGGTCTTTACAAATGTATTTTTTCATAAACACATGGGGTATCCTGGCTTTTCTTCATCCTCTGGGGTAGGGCATCCTGTAGGGCTTCCAGGGGGGTTGCTCTAGCTGTGACTCAAGGCGTACAGCTCTACTGCAGTGGGTTTATTTTTGTTTCCAGGGTGTTTACAAACATCAGAATTAGTGGGGGATATGAGAAATTACAATGTCTAGGATAACACTGCGGTGTTTTTTGCACAATTTGGGTTAAGTGGAAACATTGATAGCAAGCCCGTAGCCTGGTGGGGTTGGGGTCAACCGTGTGAGATATGAGGGGTGGCAGGTGGGGAAATGCAGCTTGGCGAGATGCTTGTGCTGGGGCAGATTTGTCACTGTGGCCTTGGGAGATGGCCTGGTTCAGGTGCCTGAGCTTGCTGTGGTGTGGTGATGGTGGTGGTGGCTCTTCCCTGGTAGAGCTGGGAGGTGTGGGAGGGTGCGGATCCTCCCTTGAGGCAGCCCACCTCCGTGCTGAGTTGTCAGCTGGAGTCTCCTCCCAGATCAAGCCCACTGCATTGGTCCAACCAGCAGTGGAAAGAGACTGGAGAGAAGCCAGGATGCAGAAGAAAACACTGAGGAGCCTCTGTTTCTGTAGAGGTTTCGAAGATGCTTGTGGCCATCAGTGCTTTGAGAGCTCCAGAGCAGCACTCGCTGCTGTCTCAGCAGTAGTTATCTCTGCTTTGCAGTGGTCAGAGTTAACTTTCTCGAGCCAACTTCTGTTCCAGGCAGCTCCTCTGGAAGGTGCAGTAGGAGGTCAGAGATGTGGGGGTGTGATGCTGGCTGCATCCCTTTCCCTGCCACAGACAGGTGTGCCTTAATGTTGGGCACTGGGTGGGCTCCTGACTCCTGTTCTACCTCTTAGTGGAAGTCTGTAGCACATTTTCGTCTTTGAAAGCAAATCTCATAGGTTTTCTTTAAAAGATGCTTTTGGGAAGCAAAAAATCAGACTTGATTGCACAAACATGCTTGTGTGACAATCATATTTGTATGTGCTCATGAATATTTATATACATACACACAAAGTGTTGATAACACTGCCAATTGTTCTAAAAGTCCATTTCTGGTAAAGGTTTTTGTGGTGAAGAGTATTGCCTGGCTTTCCTGTTTGGTCACTGAGGTTCAGTGACAGTAGCAACACTCCCAAGCAGGCACTGTGCATATTCATGAAACTTTGTAGAGCTTGCTATTCCAGCCATTTGCATTATGATAATTAGGTAGGTTATGTGTTTGTCTAATCAGCTGTGGATGCTGTAATACCAGGCTACCATGCAACAGCATGCAAAAGATGAATCTGAATTCCTTGCATCCGTTCCTCACAGCCCTGTGCTTTGTACAGTTTGCACAAGCAAGAAATGAGTGTGTGCTATATTGCAGGGGTGTTGGATTTTGGATGGGGGTAGATACTGCAGTCCTGCAGGCTTTGAGTGTCTGGCACCCTTCCCTAGTGTGCAGCTTATCCTGAAAAAGGTGCTGAAGGCAAGTAAAACAGGAGAAAGTGGTTATTCACTCTTTGTTTGGGGCTGCAAAGGGTTAACTGCTGTCTGAGCTCATAGACCAGTGTAATGGAAGTTGAGCAATCTGGGATTTATTAGAGAAACTCAAACTGGGAATTAAGAGAGCTCCAACCAGTAGGAAATCTTTCTCAGAGGTTTGAAGCGAGTTTTCTTCAAGCTAAGCACTGATTTGAAGTGGCAATGCCAGAATATCTTGCAGGGGCCTCCGGGAAGCGAAGGACGAACAGGCTGATCTGTTTGAACCATCCCACCAGCTTAGCATGTAATTTTTTTATTGCTCTGTTGTGTCTCCCTTGCCCGGGCTGACAAAGCGCCTATTGTTTGCCGTGGCACCACTTCCTCCTCCACACCCGGTGGAGACTGCAGCCGCTGGCTGATCGTGATCTCGTTCCCGGTGGACAAGGAGGTTAAGTCCTCCCTGAGGATGCTCGGGCATGAAACCGGCTGGAGAGATGGCTTATGGCCAGATGTTGGGGGACCAGAAAGGGCTCCTCTTGCTTCCCAGAGGAGGTAGCTTTTCTCTACCTCTGAGCTTATTTTCACAGGTGATCAAGAGTTAAAAGTGAATGGGTGTCCATGGAAAAAAAGCCTTTGAGCTGGGAGAAGTAAAGCACATGAAACTGTGGAGCAGGCAGCTGGGGAGGGCTGGGTGGTGCTGGGGTGGGTTTTGCCCAGCAAACTGGCTAGAGGGGAGTGGTCACTTGGTCCCAGCATAGCTGGAACTCTATAATGCCTCCATCAGACATGGCTGCAGATGCGCTCTGTATTTTTGCTTTCCTCCCCCGAGTCTCACAGTTAACTGGGAAAATATTATTCTGCCAACTCCTCTGCTGCTCCCCCCTGACAGGAGGTCCTTGTGCCCTCCTGCCAGCACGAGCCGGGCTGTTCCGCCACTGGCATAATGCTGTGCTGTTCTCGCGATCTGTCCTCCCCATGCTTGGTGTGATTACGCGCTTTCTGCTGGCACTGGGGAAGGTCATGATCAGCACTTGGTGCAGGAGAATGGTATTATTTTCCATGTGTCTTCAGCCTTTTGTACCAGGGCTGTCCTAAAATGACCTTACTGCCCTGGCCATGTGCTATATATGTTCAGGAAGGGGAAAACGTGGCAAATCTCCAAATGAACTTGGAAGGTCTCTGTTTCTCCCCTTGCTGCTCAGTGGCTGAGGTGGGGAAATGCCTGTAAACAGCAGGAATTGCAACATGCACTGGTGTTAATGGGACTTTCATCCTATAAACAGTGGCTGCTGGGTCAGGGTTGGGCTTATCACGCATTTTCCTTGCACAGAGGCGGTACTCTCTTGCTGATGATAAATGTCGACTTTCTTCCGTGTCCCAAGTGCTTTCCAGCAGCACCTACGGCAGTTTGGCTGCCTGTAGAGGACAAGCTCTTCCTGTCATCTGTGGGCAGAAAGTGCCTTGGGAGAGTGAGGAGCTTCAGGATGAGCAGTGTGGTGGGGTCTGTGCCAAACTCTTCCAGTCTTTGGGGTGGCAGGGGTTCACAGAGGGTCAGGTAGCACCAGGTACATCGATGCACCTTTATGAACTTGGAGAAATCTCTGTGCTTTTGCCAAGATGAGATGGAGAAGAGCTCTGCTGTGTGGTATAGGCACCCTGTCCACATCTGCCTGTGTGTTTGGCTGCTTGTTTCTGGGCTGGTCCAAGCCTTGTGCGCGCTGGTGCAGCCAACATTTTGGGGCAAAACTGTGTTGTATAAAGCTTCCACAAAGAGAGCGCTGGGAGGTGTCCTTAGCCCTGTTGGGAACAGCACCCAAGGCAACCTGTTCTGGCTCCCAGGCTGTGGCCTGAAACATGGTATATCATCTGGGTGCAACATGACAGACTGGACATCCTCAGCAAAGTGAGTTTGGGAGCTGCAGTCCCCTTTTGAAAGGAGGATGCATTCAGCAAATGGCTTTGTGCAGTATTTGCAGTGCCTCCAGGCATGGCTGCAGCTGTGTGAGCCCTGGTGGGGCATCTCTGGGCTTTGCCCCTCTGGCTGCTGCTAGCAGTAAGAGCTGCCTGGGGCAAAGGGTTTGGGGGGGTGGCAGCAGTAGGGCAGGAGGCAGATGCAGAACCACATATGAACACCTTGTCCTTTGCATCCTACTTCATCTGTTGCTTTGGAGTGCAGGCCATTGCATCTCTGAGGGGAAAAAAATGCCCAGAAATTCCACAGACCCTTCAATATCGTTTCTGTTTAACAGCAAGACAAAAAAGGTCCCTTTGTGTGAGGGCTGAAAGAAATAGCCCAGTCCCACAGTCTCCCTGAAATCTTAATGTCAACTATTTGCCTCCTTGTGTTTTCACATAAACAAGCACTTTCTCCTGAATATCTGTGCTCTGGCTGTTCCCCCTGCATGGTGGTGCCTGCAGGACGGACAACCCAGCCCCCTCGTCCACCTCCTGGCCAGGCTTGTGCGGGTAGGGGGATGCAGGACTGGTTAGGGGGGACGTGGGCCAGAAAGTAGCAAGAAAAGCAACTAAACCTGGGTTTGGAAAGAAATGAACAGTTTGAGCTGTTTTTAATTCAAGCAATTGCTGCTTGTCTAATAGCAAGGGGCAAGCTCTTGCTTACAGATCTGAGCACAACCACAGGGAAGCTGGTAAACTATCCTTGTTCACACCAGCCTAGCCCCATATCACGTTCTGCTCTTGCCAGGGCATCATCCATCCTGCTTTAGGGTCAGATGTTCCCCTGGTTTAAGTGGCTATCAAATTAATAGCACTACGTAGATCGCAGCAGCTGAGAAACTGCCCCTTCTATTTTAATTGCTGTTTGCATGGACACACTGGAACATCTCGGGTGTAACGCTGAAGACTTCTATCCTGGAGCCCACCTCCTTTTTTTTTTTTTCTCGTATTCCCTTCCCCTTTATAAGAAGTAAAATTAGAAGCGAAAAAAAGGCTATAATGTTGTGTCTTAAAGTAAAAATGACTTAGTCTCTAAAACGCGAGTGCCAGCAGCGTTCCTGTGGTTATTGTTCATTCAGCTGTGCCGCAGACGTGTGCTGCTCAGTGTTCCTGTTCTCGGCCGCTTAACCTGATATATCACTGGGCACTTTGTAAAACATGCCCTGTGAAAGTCAGGGGATGCAGTGCCTGCAAACTGCTGCTGCTGTGGAAGCCCTAATTTTTGTTTTTCTTATGTTCCACTGTCAGTTTTCAAAACTTGGGACTTTTGGGGGTGGAAGCTGGTCCTGGTGACTGAATGTGGATCCTGATGTTAGGGCAGTGCTTGCTAAGGCAGCTCTGGAGAGAGGTGAGGTGGCGAGGCGATGTGATCCATGTGGGTTCATGCCTTGCCTCTCTCTTCATCTCAGCACCTTCGGAAGAATTTGGGGTGATGTGATGGTACCTGCTGGCCTGGGGCAGGATCTTGGCTAACTGCTCTTGGGCCGTCACAGGTCACCCCATGGTTCAACTTCCAGTGGATCCAAAACCCCTTGGAGGCAATGGATGGGCACCCATCAACTCCACCTGATGTCAGATCAAGCTCATCCAGGAATAAGCAAAAAAACTCCCCCTGTGTCAAGCTATTTGTTTCTTTTATTGGCTTTTCACTGTGGCCCTAGCAACCAGGCAGAGTTTCTCCCCTTCCCTGGAATCTGTCATGGGGATCCTGAGTTCCTGAATCTGCCTTGCTGCCTCTTCTGTTGATGTCTTCCTCCTCCAGCCCTCTCAGAGCCTGTGATCATCTCTTTCCATCCCAATTCATATGTGCGGGGTGGAGTTTGGGTTGGAAGCAGTTCATGGAGAATTTCAAACAGTAAAATCAGATGAATGAATGAATAAAGGGTAGTTTTGTTGCTCTTATCCTTTCATCAGCTTTATTTCGTTCCCAGCACTTCATTTTGCAATTGCTGTTCCATCTGGCTTCTCACTGAGGGTCACATTAAAATCCTGCTGGAGATGAGAACAAACTGCTGTTGAGTTGTATAGGACTAGTAAAGTCTGAAGTTGACTTCCGGCAGAGTAGCACTCATTTCTTTTCATGTTGTTTAAACTGAGAAGTTGAAAAACCTTGGGACAGGAGCCTTGGAGGCAGGAAACTCCTGTCCTAAGGATCCCCCAGCAATGCAGGCTAAGCTAAGATTGTAAAATACAACACTAAGATATGCCAAATGGTGTTTGTCAGCTTTCTTGGAGGGATAGATGTGGTCTCCCAGGACATGGGGAAGAGGAAGGGATGTCAGCTGCTGATGTCTTCCCAACTTAGATCACCAGTTTTTGGTGCTATACTTCTATTTGGTTGTAGAAAAATATATGTTCCTGTTCAACTGAAAAACCCTGTTTCAGTAGAAGATGGCCTGATCTCCATCCCAAGCCCACTGCAGGCAAGACCCTTTCCACTGTCTTGGGCGTGCTGTGGACTGGCCTTGTGCTGCAACCTGCTCAGAAGGGATGTGCTGCACAGGTTCCCATGTCTGGAGTGAACTAAGTGTTGTATCTTCTCCCTTCCCCACTCCAGCCTTTGGAGATGTCAGGTCCTGCAGGCCAGCATACCCCAGCCAAGAATGTGGGAACCACATGGCCAAAGCCAAATGAATGGGAACCTGAGGCTGGGGGCCCAGAGCCTGTCAGCAGGGGCTGGCTTAAAAACAAATGAAAGAACAGAGGAAAAAATAGTTCTGATTATTGTGAACTTTCAAAAACACAAAATAAAAGCTTATTATTTCAGAGTTCCCTTTGCAGCATGTAACTTCATTTCCCCCCATTTGCTTTTACTACTTGCTCTGGGCACTGTCAGAACAACTTGATTTATAAGCAACAGCTTTGGCTATTTTTCAGGCGAGTCTCTCTAAATATAAGAGTGTGAAAACTGTCCTGCTGCCAGCAACTCTCTTAGAATTAAAGCTCGCATGAGTTGTAGCATGAAGCAAAGTGCTGGGTGCTTTATGACTTAAATGTCTTTCATAAAAAGCAACCCTCCCTCCTTTCTCTTGGGATAATTTTTCCTTTTATTACACTGAATACTTAACCTGTAGTTGGGGAAAATAAAATAAAACAAGCAGTGGCTGTTACCTTGCTGTTTCCCTGCTACCGGCTCCCTTGTGTACTATCAGTAGAGAGTTGTAGATCACAAGGGAGATGTTTATTGACCAAGGGTTTTAGCAACAGAGCTTTGTCTAAGGTTTTCTCCCCATCCTGAAGAGGTAAAAAAAATGAGCAAAATGCAGCAGAACACAACGGCAGGTATACAGCATAGCCTGCTCATTTTAAGTGAATGCATAATAATGTCTGAAAACTAGGGAAAGCCTTAATTGACAGTCTGAACAAACCTTAGCATGTGCTTTAATGTTCTGGTTAATAAAGAAAAGCTGTGTTAGCTGCATGATGTTACTTTGGTGTATCTGTCTGTTTGTGAACACAGCCTCACTTTTTTCCTGGGGAATTGCCTGGCTTTGCTGCTTTTTTGGGTGCAGCTAGAGAGAAATTTGGACCTCTGACTGCTGAAGCCTTGAAGTTCAGCAGCATTTGATTTGGATTTAAAGTTGGTCACATGTGTCCCCATTCTCATAGGAATCATAGTTCTTGTTGTTGACTTCTATGCTAAAGTTCTGGTATTGCCTGTTTTCATTCAGTGTCTGAAAAGGATTGTTGAGGGAGAGGTCTTTTCAACTCCAGTGTCTGAAGGGTGCTGCTGTGGCATCCAAACAACCTGAGTTTGATTTAACAGCCTGGTTAGACTGAGCAGGCTGGAGGTTTGTGCTGCCAAACCAGTGGGAAGTGATTTGAGTGGGTCCATGGCTCTGTTCTGGCTCCTGCAGATTCAGCAAAGATGGATAGAGGTGGCCACTTCGTGTGCAAAGGAGGCTTTTTGATTTGATTTTTGGACTGAATGTATTTGCAAATGCTAGGATGCATCTCGGAAATGCTGCTTCTCTCTGGTGCTCGTGCGTGAAGGTGGTGAGCCCTTGTATGGCTGTGGGAAAGGTACAAGAAACTGTACTCCTCTGCCATCCTGTGTTCTGGTGTTGAACTATGGCAGCTCCCACCCAGACCCAAGCCCAGAGAGGGCTCTTGGCTTTCATACTTGGTCACAAGTTGACCCAGAGGGTCTGGAGGACACTGTGCAGTCAATTCCCTCTGCAATAACCTGAAGGATATGAAAAATAGCTGCAGCCGTGGCCCTATGTATGTGGCACGTGGACACTCAGGGGCTGGGTCTTTATGTTGGGGAGAAGAATGGAAACAGATCTCTGGATCTTAAACTCCCAGATGCTGGTAAAGCTTAAGAAGATTTCCAAAGATTAGGACTGGAGTACCCCTGTGAAGTGGCCTTGCTGGCTCTATGGAGCAGGTTGGAGAGGCTTTAACATTGAGGGTTTTGCAAAGGTCTGCCAGACAATAAATTTCCAGGAAGAATGGTCACAGGTGTAAAATCAGCGTCATTGTAAAAAATGCACTGTATATACATGTCTTGAACCTAAGGCTGTCCTCAGATAAACTCCACTTGACATTAAGATGAAAGTCTGGTCAGGTATGAAGTTGGGAAGCTGCAATCTGATCTGAAGCTGCATTTGCCTTGCAAGTCCAAACAGGTTAACCTTACCTGTTATAGAGGATGGCAGGTCTTTACTCACCTGGAATAGATGATGTGCTGCTTGGCCCCCATCCTTAAGGGAGCTAGTTGTGCAGTGTAATCTGCCCCAGGAGCAGGACGGAGACCCTTGTGCTGCAGAGCTGGTCACAGGCTGCTTCTGCCTGCCAGGCTGGGTGGGCACTACTGGAGGGTTGCCCACTGCTCAGGAGAGTTAAGTCAGTCTCCTGAATTATTCTGTTTGGATACTGTTCCACTGATGACAGTTTAAAAAAAAAAAAATAAAATTTGATCAATGCTGTTTTTGTGGATGGGGTTTTCAAAAAGGCTCACTCCTCCTGAAGTCAATGGGGAATTTTTGGGTTGGATGAGTTTTATTTCAGGAGGAAAAAGTTAAGCTAACACAGGGTGTTTTTACAGTCCTCTTCTAGATATTACATCCTTCAAGGCCCTCTTTGGAAAGCTTCCAGGTGGGAGATTTTTTTGGTCTTATATTCCAGGGCTGGCATTTCCAGCAAAGGCACATGAAGTTCAACACCTCAAAACTGAATTTTTCAGAAATGTCTGTGTGCTGTATGGGCCTGGCTCTCATCTCAGGTGCTCTCAGCTGTCCCAAAGGAAAGGCAGTACTAAGCTGGCTTTATAGTTGCACCTGAGCAGGTGAGGTGCCCTGATGTCCTTGGTCTCATAATTGCTGTTTTCAGCCATTTTCTGATCTTGCTACTCCAGTCAGGTTCTGACTTTATATTTGGCTTTGGCTGCTTATCCTAGGGAAGGGAATAAGTGAATTCAGGCGTGTACCGAGTTTAAGACCCAACAAAAGCACAGGATGGGATGTGGATGGAGAGTCTGTCATACCTTGGTAGCTTCTTCTCATACTGCACCTTCTGCCAAGGATGGAAAGCAGGAGCAGATGGTGGGGAACATGAGGTGGAAGCAGAGATGGGAGGGAAATGTCTGGTTTTGGTGGGGGGAAGTCCTGGCGCTTGTGGCTGCAGGCAGCATCCAGGCTGATGGTTGTACTTTCCATGAGGAACCATGTTTTCCAGTGGTTAGTCCGCAAGGTGGTCATGCAGCTGGGCTGATGGCTTGTGACAATGGACCGGGAAAAGGTGTGCTTTGTCTCAGCTGCATCGGGTGGTGCGTGGCAGGTCAGACCTGATGCTGAGCTGGTCTCTGTGTTATCAGGGTACACTGTGTTAGGGACAGATTTGCTACTGGAAACCACAGTCTGGAGGGAATGTGAAAATACCACTCTGGTGCTCCCTAATGCGTGCCAATGAGATCCCAAGCTGGCGTCACGATGGGAGAGGAGTGTGTTGGAGGACTTCCCATTGGAGTGGTTCGTGAGCAGATATCTCTATGTGGACAGCTTCAGATAAACCCTAGGCAGGGTTTGCAGAGGTAAGGACAGGCAATAATCCTGTCACTGCAGTGGGAGGGAAGTAGACCCAGTTCTGTGCTGGAAAGCCTTTACCAGGACAATCCTGGAGACAGGTTTTGCTAGCAGGTGCTTATGAAACAAGGGAGCTGACATGGTTAGAGGATTCCCAGGGGTGTTGCAGAACCTTTTCTCCCTGGGCTCTGAAATCACTTCCAGGCCAGTAGCCAAGCACAAGCTGTAAATAACAAATGGTGGCTGATGATCCCATCTCATTTTGCTCTGAGATGTTGTCAGCTCCAGGCTTTCCCTTGGCATCCTCTCTCCAGTGCTTCGCATTCCCATCTTCAGCTTCCAGCACTGTCATGGCATCCAGCTGTCTCCTGTCACGTAGTTGGTATGAACTTGGTGTGAAGGAGTCAGTTCTGTGGTGGCCTCCACAGGGACGTAATGCAGGAAAAGCTGATGGATCCAGGCTCTGTGGTCAGAGTGATGTTTGCGTCTTCTCTCCCTGGGGCTTCTTTAGTTATTGCTGGTTTGGGGCAGCCTAGAGATAAGGTCAGAGGAGAAATGTCTGGGATTTGCATCAGCCTCTGCCTCAGCACTCCAACTTGGCCAACTTGGAAGGCAGTTCTTGTGGCATTATCTGAGGTTCTTTGCACCCAAGCACCCACAACTACACAGGAAAATTCACCTAGAGGGTATCCAACCTTCATCCTGTCACCAAACGCCCCCACCTCATCAAATATCCAAAATGGAGTTGCTGTCCATCACTCTGCTTTTTTTTGTTCCTCACTATTTAGGAAATTCTAAACCCTTTTTATTGCCCTGTGAGATGATGCTGTAGCAATTAAGCAACGCAGCTGAGCCCAAGGCCTTTTTGAAACCCCAGGCTACATGAATATCACATAAGCAGCAGTATTTATCCAGGATCAAAATAATACTGTGCAAACACTAAAATATTAGGAGACACGCCTAGCTCATGCACGTCCTCCTGCCCCGAACTCATGAGCTTTAGCTAGCCTCTTCACATCAGAAATGCTTTGAGCTGGGAACATCTGGCTTGGGGCAGCAAAGGTAAATGTTCCAATGAAAACACCAGGCATACAACCGAGAGGTGTGGGATGGAGCCATGTCTCAGCACAGTAACCCTTGTCCTTCCCTATTCCACCATCTCGTTGTACTCATTCCTTGCCTTTTTATTGCACAATTGATTGTTTGGGCAAGGGACTCAGCTGGATCTTTTTGTTTGCTCTGCAAAACATGCAGCACATTTTCCACATATAGGCATGAAACAAACAGCTCATCATCTCCTAACGGCATAGTCCTCGCTCGTGTTAAGCTCGTGTTTGCTTTGTTAGGAGCTGGTGCTGCTGCTTTGGCCGTGGCCCTCGCTGTCACCCCCTGACACCCATCTCGCAGTTGTTTGGGTCCGGCCTAGGAACAGGCGGTGAGGTTTTGCTGCGCCTCTGGGGCGCATGGTGTTCTTTCCATGGGCTTTGTTACTGCTGGATTAAATCTACAGCTCAGGCCCGTGTGGTGGCTGGGTGCCTGGGTTTCACTTGGTGTGTTTATTCGTTTTGCAAAGACCTGAGCTACAGCCTATAAAGGTGGGGAAAAGGGCTGCAGATCAGCTCTCTTTGTGCCTCATTAGTGTTGTCTGGTGCCTGATCTTGCTGTTTTGTACCCTGGGCTGCAGTTCTTTAGCTTGCAGGTATGCGTGCTGGCTGTCATGCCAATGTGTCCTGTGCGGTCACTGCTCAGAGCAACTCCCAGCGTGCGGCTTCCTTCTGCCGAGGCTGGGGGTGCCACGGTGTCCACCCCAGCTCTCTGGAGGACAGGCAGAACCAGAATTCCCTAGTCATCAGAAACGCTTGGAAAATAGTTGAATTGTCCTTTAACATATTTTTTTTTAACCCTCTTGTAGTGGTTTTTGCTGCACAATAACCTGATGAGCTAAATTGTAAAACAGTTCTGTAACAGGGGTTAAAAACTCCAAATTGTGAGTCAGAACAGGCGTTTGAAAAGACATGGACTATCTCAGCTTGTCAAAATAAACATTTTGTTTAAGCACAGAGTGTGCCACTGTCTGAAAGCTCATAATTTAAAACAAGAGGGTTTTTTTTGGTTTGACTTTCCCCGATCGTAAAGCTGAGTGTGTATAATGTAGGTATGGAACTGCCTAACTTTACAGCAATATGACTGCAGTGAAGCTTTTTTGGTATGGAAACTTTTTTTTCTGAAAACATGTCAGGCTTTTTCTATTTATAAACTTTGGGAAGAGCCTGGGCTGCCTGTTGGCCGATCATCCCCGTACGCTGCTGCCCCACTGCCAGGCCATCCGCTAGTGCTTCGTGGGGTTGTCCCGGCTGGATCTGCTGACATCCCCCTCACAGGGAGGACGGCTGGCTGTTTCTAGAGAGCATGGTTCACACAGGGGAAGCGAGCAAAGCCCTGACACCCACCCCGGGGATGCAATGAAAAACAGTTATTGTCAGCGGGCGTTAGCTGGAGTGCCGGGTTATAGCCAGGAGCGCCGAGGGGCCGGGCAGGGGGAGCGCGGGGAAGGCAGAGCTCTGCACCAGCCACGTTCCTGCAGCACGAGCGGGAGCACAGCTTACGTAAAAGCAAATTCCTGATGCTTTGCACACCCGGAGCCCATCTGGCACCAGCCGCAGCATGGACAGGGGCTGCAGAGAGCGGTGGCTGTGGTGCAGGTTCCTGGGCTTGGTGCAGAAGCCACTGCAAATACACTTTTCCTCCCTCCTCCTGTCCCTACAACTTTAGCAGAAGATAATCTGAAGCAGCATGTTTCTTTAAATGCTCTAATTTCTCTCAAACTCTAAGTCAGAGCTCTAAGCTTTTTGTTTTTAATTCCACCAGGAGCTCGTGGTGGGACCTTGGGAGAAATACATGTGGTTCTGTCCCTGCACGTCCCCATCTCTGAACACCCTAAGTTGGCATGCTTTTCTGATGAGGACCCCGAGTATCGCAGCTGACTGTAAGAGCCCTAACAAACCCCAGTGTGTTTTTGCTCTGGGTGTTTTCCTGCTATGCATCATAGCTTAGTCACAAAGAACTGACCCTCTGCAGGACAGAGGAGGAGAAAAGAGGTAGAATTATTCCCAATTTGAAAAAGAACAGAAAATAGTGTGCAATAAGAGGTAAGGACCACACTTTCCACCTACGCCTGACTTATTTAGGAACAGGGAGGTGTTTGTGATGTGGGCGGGCTTGTAAATCCCACCTGAAGCAGCTTGCCTCTTACCTCCGCTGTGCTTCTGGCTTGGCTGAGCTTGCAGAGGGGTAACCAAGGGCAGCTGTGCCCTCCAGGGACATCTGGCGAACAGGGCTATGGAGGTGACAAGTATTTATTGGCCTTTACTTTGTCATGTGTGAAATGGTTCATAAAGTATCTAAGGAATAAGATTTAGCATCATTTTATGGATCGGGCTTTCCACATCTGTAAACCAAATAGCCTTGCTCTTTATTAGGACCATGTTCTGCCTCTGTTGCCCTCCACAGCCGGTGGTACTTGTCCTTGTTTTCAGGGCAACTGAGTCACCCCGCCTCCTCTCCTTAGGACTGCTGTGTCCGCCATGCATGGGGGACCCTCAAACTCTAAATATGGATTTCTTAAAAGTCTGGTTGCAGGATGGTTGCTCCATCTCTGTTCTTCCTTCCCTTTCGCCTGCAGGCTGCTGTTCAGAGCTTGCTACAGACCAGTTTTAAATATGCTGTAGCGTGGAAGTTTGTCCCTTTGACAGTGAAGGGCCTTTGGGGGAGCCTTTATCAGCAGGACTTTCATACCAACTTGTCCTAGCTGTTTGTGCTAAGCAAGATTGAGTTTTACTACCTTGACTATCTAGTCATAATTACATTAACTGTTGTACTAGGCAAAGTTAGTGAAAAGTAAAATATTGGAGACAGAAAACTCTGCTTTTGTGCTATATAACTCTTAAAGGACTAATGACATCTAAGGGAAAACAAGCTGGTTTTATGAAAAGCCTTGTATCTAAATCTAACACTAATACTGATGATTTGACTTTTCCCAAGATCTATTTGAATTCATCTTCATTTTCTGCATGATTTTTTCTTGGATTTTCTGCTTTGAAGTTTCCCTTGGACAGACATCTTCCCAAGTAGGTTCAGTCTAATCCCTCCAGCCATTTCTATCAAACTTGTGGCTTTGTTTGAGGTGCAAGACTTGAGTGATGAATGGATTTTGGGTGGAAAGATGAGACTGGAAAGATCTTCAGTGCGATCTTGTCCTGCTGTGTGCTATCTTGGCCATTGCTCAGTGCTGCAGACATGAGAACTGCTGATTTCCCCCCCCCCCCCTTATTTTTCCCCCCTCACTGTGCTTCTTAGTGTAATACAGACTTTATGCAGCTCCACCTTGGTCAGTGCAATCACATCCTGTGCTCAAATATAGAAATAAAGGCACAAAGGCTAGAAATGATGGACATAACCCATGCAATAAATACAGATTATTTGAATCTTGGTGCGGAGTAGCTTCCTGGTCCTCCATGGCCATAGCAAAGCTGTCACTGATCCCAGCCATGGTCTTTGGTGCCAAAGAGCATCCTTGGTGTCACCAAAGGCATCCTTTTTTCTAACCCTTCCTAGAGAGGGAAGAAGCCAGGAGGTAACTGGCTGTGTGCTCACGGTGTCTGTTTCTTGGGTTCCAGAGTACGCCCTGCCCTCGGCCACCATGGGTCTGCCTGGCCACCTCATCCGGTGCCACCGCCCGCAGCCTGCCTATACCACTCACACGGCCCCCGTGGTCAAGATGCTGGTCGAGCAGGATGAGCGGAGAAAGGCTGCATCCAACCTCCGAGCAGAGACAGAGCCAAACAGAGAGCCTCAAGAAGCTGGTTTTGAGGAGGAAATGCAAGTGCTGTCAAAGCTGAGCAGAGGTAGCAGCACCCCCAGGACTGGGAAGGACTCTGTAGGAATGTCCAAGACTGAAAGCAGCTTGCCATTGCCAAGTGTTTGCAATAGGGTTATTTTCGCAAGAAAACCTCCCTTACGTGTGCTACCGTGTAGTTCCCTGGCACATTCCAGCAAGAAGAAATGATCTGTCCACAGCTAGAAACAAAGAAAAGAAAAAGATGCTCTCAAGTGTTTTCCAGAGTGCATTAAACTACAAATGCATCATTGTTTAACTTTTTGACTCTTGTCCTAAAAGCCCCATTTGAATGAAAGCAGACAAGCACAAAAGGTGGTCATATTGCATTTTGTGCTTGTCTGCTCTCAGGTCTAAAGAAAACCATAACCTTTTCCTATTGAACTTGCTTCATATGCATCGCTAGCAGTTTGCTGCTTTGCTTCTTGGAAATGTCCCACAAAGGGTGCAGTGCAGAGGCATGGTATGGAGATGTGGATGCCTGCACACCCACGCAGCTCAGCACACACACAGCGCCCAGTTCTCTGCTCTCCTGTGTCTTGTGACCCCGCTGGCATCAGTGCTGAACGCCAGCAGCCGTCGTGGGGATTTGGCTGAGGGTGATGGCCTCTGGGGACTTTCTGTGCCTCTGCATCTACTCAAGATGTTGGGTGTCTAGAGGAAAATCGCACTGAGAATCAGCGTCCCCGCTCCTTAAAGCCGTATGTTGCTGATGCAGCATGGATGGAAAGGGAAAGGAGTTCACAAGCAAATGCTCATTGTACTTTTATCCCCTTTCCCCTGGCCTGTCTGTCCTTAGGGTGTGAGGTCATTCAAGTTGCATTTACTAGACTCTGTGTACGTATATATCTATGCATGTGACACTTCCATGGACACAAGTCAATTAAAAGCAGTGCAGCACCAAAGCTGAAGAGTCAGCTCGTAGAAGAGCTGCTACTCCTTTCTCACTTTTACAGATAGCAGAGATGCTAAGGTCAAAATTGCTGGGGGAGATGTGTTGGGTTGGTTTGTTTTGTGGGTTTTTTTTGTTTGTTTGTTTGGTTTTTTACGTCCTTAGCCTTATGTGATACTGGAAAGCATATACTTAGGGTCTTCAGCTGCTGATGCATGCCAGCTCAGACCCTAGGTGCTGAGGAATAGTGCCAGATTTTTTAAAACCATTTACAAAGATATCACCTCATTCTTTGGCTACAGAGGTAGAATCCAGTTTTCTAGGACCATCTGTGGCTGCCTTCCTTCATCCAGACCTTCCAGCTTGTGCAGTGGAGCCTGCGGGCACCTGTGGCAGCATGGCCATCTCTGTTACAAAAGGTCCATCCTGTGCGTTGAGCAAGGCAGTGTTCAAATTGGGCAAAATGCTGAGTGACTGCTCAATTAAAGGCTATAGTAGGCTGCATACCTGAGGTGGCTTCTCCATCATGAGCACTGGCATGGAGAGCACCTACAAGGGAGCAGGAGGCTCTGGAGAGGTGGGACGGAGGGTGCCCAGTTTGGCCGTGTGTGCTGGTACCTGCAGTGTGCTTACCTGCTGGTAGGGCTCTGCTGGGGATGTCATATTTTTCTCGGGTTTTTAACTCTGGCAAATATGGTTGGGAGTTTTTGTCATGAAGACAGCAAAAGATCACCTTCCTGCAGGGATGATCTCTTAGAAGAGTTCAGATTCCACTTCTGCAGGGACTGAACTGGTGTCAGATCATTTCAACATTTAATTAATTTGTAACAGTATTTACCTTGTGATAGTGGGAAAAAAAATTTGTCTTTTTTTTTTTCTTTCCCATCAAAATTAAATTTGCTTGAGGAAGCCATTTGCCCTGGAAAACTTTGCTAAAGTTATAAACAACTTATAATCAGGAGTATTTGCTGCTGTGTCCAGTACGCTGTTCCCAACTGCTGCTGTCAGCTCATGTGATTTTGGCTGAGATGGGGCCAGTGCCACTTGTCAGCTGAATGCTTTGGGAAACAGTATTGGGCCTCTGCAGGAAAAAAAAATGGAAAGAATTAGAAAACACAACAAAAAAGAGAAATTACCACTTTCTATGGATGTATAAATAAATTTGTTCCCTGTCCTATTTCCAGTCCCGGGTTACTTGCGTCCCTCGTGCCTGCGAACGCACAGACACAGCATGTCACGAGCCCCGTGTTTAGCAGCGTGTCTTGCCTGCCAACCCGCAGCTTTGGTCACAAGCCACAGAACTGGGAAGAAATAAATAAACCTTAGTTTCCAGCTCTTCACTCTGACTTTTCTGCTTGTTGTGAGGGATCCTGGAAAAGGGACACGGTGATGTCATGTGCTTACTTCCCCCCCTTGCTGACACAATGACTACAGAAATAGTCGGGAGCCCCAGCTGGGGCTGTGTCTTTCCTGATGGTGGCTGGGGGTGCTGTGGGCACCATCCTCCTGCACCCCCTTGGCATCCAGCCTTCTGTGTGGGGCCTGCGGGGTCCACCATCTGCAGGGGGAGTTGATGGCTTCTGTTCAGTAGCGTCGATGAAAGTAGTTGGCGCTAGGATGGTGTCGTGTGGGAGTACTGAAGCAAGTGGAAGAGGTGTCAGATGTGCTGTGAGCCACTGTCCAAGTTTCTCAGGGCTACTGGTTTGCTCTGCAATCACATATTCCCAGCGAAGGTGGGGTAAGGCACTGATATCTCTCTAGGTCTGCTGTAGGCTAGCTCTGCTTGCACAAAGGATGCTGAAGCAGGTGTGAATTGAATGTGCTTGCATAGCTTGGGGATGGTGAGAAGGAAAACACCCACCTTCCTTCTCCTGGCTGCACAGGCCGTTACCACGGCTGCGATCTTGTTCATACCCCTGTGTTAAACCATTTTCGCTATTACACCTCCTCCCTCAGGGAATGGCCTTCTCTTTCTGCAGGTGAAAGACCAGAGTTATTTATAGGTGGTTCTGTGGTGAGAAATGGTATAGAAAAAGGTTGAAATCATCCTTAGAGAGCCAGAAATGGTAGCTGAGGTGACTGAGAAAACATTTTTGTTCTTCTTTGCATGTGCAAGTGTTTGCACATGTGCTCAAATGTGTTAAGAGTTCAGTGTGGGAAGGCGTCCCAGGGCATCCTTGCAACAGCGTCCTTCCAGGTGGGAACCCTGTCCCATGGTCAGGTCGAGGATTCGTGGAGGTGTTGTGGGCTGCTCTTTGCTCTCCTGTTTTCCTCACTAGATATGTTAGCTGGTTATTTTTGTCTAGGTTTCTCTATCTCTGCAGCAGGGACAGTAATACATAGTTGGATTGGATTGTGCATGTGCATTGGAGTTCAGGCATGTTAAAGGTGCCTTGAAAATGTTCTGGCAGTACAGCTTTTGTGGCAAAATGGCCAGAGGTGTAAACGTTTCAAGGAATTCAATAATTTTATTAAAAATAGCTGAAAACACATCATGTCTTTAGAGAAGGTTGAAGTGCTGCTTCTACATAACGAATTAGAGTGAAATGGAAACAGGCAAAACCAAGTGTTGTAAAAAGCACGTGTAGGAAAAAAAGGGGGGGGACAACCCATAAGAAAAAAAAAAAAAAAAAAAAAAACAAAACAAAAAAACAGCCAAAAAAACCCCAAACATGCTGGCTTTGGTAATTCTTAAAATGTGTTTTTCAGTAACTTCATTTTATGGGAAATTTTGACTTTTCTGTTGTTGTCACTGAGGATAAAAGGGCCCTCTCCAGAGCTGCAAATTCACAGAACAGTAATTCTGTGTTTCAGCTTGTACTGCCCATTAGCATTAATAAAATACTTGAAGGGCTCTGTTCAGCTCCAGTTGAAATCAATTGCTATTATTTTGGAGCCCCAAGGCACAGGAACACACAGCATCAGTGAGCCCAGGGCTGCAGTGGAGAGGGTGTAGGTGGCATTGGAGATACTGAGAGGGCTCATCACATTGGTGAGCTCTGTACTCCAGACATCCATCTGGTGAGGCTGAAACCCATAAAGTAATGGTGTCCTGGGCCCTGCCCTTGGTTCGTAGCCTGGTGCTGGAGAGCTGGGTAGGAAAAAGTTTGCTGTGTGGTGCAGGCGTAGCTGCAGGGACTCCTGCCCACATGCAAAGTGCTAGAGCAGGGCAGCAGCGTAACATTAGATGTGGCACGGGGGATCTGAGGGTGGGAGGAGATGTAGGGTGTCTCTTGGTGGGGTGGGGTGGAATTGACCCCCCTGTATCTGTCAACAGATGTAGCAGCACCTACTTTGTTATTATAATATACAACTGGGGGCCTAGAGCTAATTGCAGCTCTAAATGACTTTTATTATGCTGTGGTTGCTCCTTGCATGCTGTATTGAAACCAGATGGTCAGGTCATTAAATAGATATAAGCCAGGTGCTGACTGCCTTATTTAAGCAAAATACAAACTGATTTCCTCCAGGAGTGAGTGTGGTCATATATATGCCAGCACCCAAGAGTGGGACAAGAAGGCTGGTGAGAATGGTGGCCATTGTGGCCTGGGGACCCGTGGTGAGGCTTTTAGGATTGCTTTGGGACTCGGCTGGTGGATTGACTGGATGCAAAGCTGCTGAGGGCTTGGGGGTAGTTACTGTGCTCCAGAGCTGTTCCCCTGAGCGTGTCACCAATGTGTTGCTATATCTTTAGAAAAGTGTCCCTGGGTGAGCCACCTGCCTTGCTGAAAGGCACGTGGATCTGCCAGTGTGGCACAAAGGTGACAAACCCTCAGCAGCATGTGGTGCTGATTCTGCAGTCTAGTCCCTAGATCATGTCTGTGGGGTGTCTTTTTGCCTCTAGCCCAGTATTTTAACCTCACAAGCGGAGCTTTTTGTTGGAGAATTTGTCACTGAGAATCTTTCATCTGAGTGCTTTACCATGATCATGAGCACAGCAGGTAGAAATCAGAGCTGGTCGCGAACAGAACTAGGAGTTGCCCAGCTAACAACAAGGTGTTTCTGAAATACTGTTTCTCAACAACTTTGTGGCTGCATTCACCACTTGACTCATCTGTCATCCTGCAGCAGCCTGTGCCAGCAGCAGCTCCAGGCGGGGAAGTGCTCGCTGCTGTTACCCTCTGCAAGTGCTCGTGGTTGAGCCCTGGAGGAACTGAGCTGCTGCCAGCAATTACAGTTAGTAGTTCCTGGCTTGTGCCAAACACTGCCAGCAGCGCTCAACCTGTCTTCGCCATCCTGCGCAGGTGGAGGGGAAATGCTGCAGACACCAAGGTGATGGAGCTGCCGGTGCCTGCTCCTCTCCAAACTTTTGCAGCTCTTCATGAAGCCTGTGGTAAGTGCCACGGGTGTCACAGCCTGCTGCAAACTGCCTTATTCTCACTGAGATGTGGATTTCTTTCCTTAGAGGCAGCTTGGGGTGGGTTCTGTGGGCTTATATGAAATTGAGGGGGAGATTGGAGAGAACTACTTGCTATTTGGCTGGGAACATTGAACCTGGGTACCTGGAAGGCTCTTGGAGTAGTATCAGACCTCAGGTGAGCCTAGGACAAAGCTGCAACAGCCTGGACTCTGGATTTGCTTGGTCATTTATTGGAATCAAAGAGCAGTGGAAAACCTGCCATTTTCATGCAAGAATTCCCCCTCCCCAAGTGCTGCTCCATCTGTTCTCTCAGGCTACAAAGATGTTTTTTTTTTTCCTTTCCCCAGCATTTATGCTGGGTGCAGTTGTGCCACTCTGGGTCTCGGGAATGACTCTGTCTCAGTAGGAGCTTGGTATGATGTCAATGTTTCAAGTGGGTGAAGCAGAGGAGGCAAAAATAGACATTTAGACATTTTTCCAGTTATGCCTTTTTGAAAAGGAATATTTATAGCTCGGTGCATAAACACAGGCTGTCTTTGTGAATCCCCTACCAGTTGCAACACAGTGCTCAGCCAGCACATTACCCCTCAGACCCTCATGCTCTCAGGCTCAGGGCTGATCTAGGCGGCTTTGACCCTCTCGCAGCAGGGAGCCTCTGTCTCCCCATTCCACAAAGCAGCACTGGAAGTGTTTTCCAGTCTAGGCATGAAGAACCTGCAAAGTTCTTGGGGTACTAGGGGCCTGGCTCCCTTGCGGCAAGCTGTCCTGGCTCATCTCCAGAGTGTGGATGCAGCACGCTGGAGTCTGAGCCACAATTTCATGATTAACTCTGAAGCATAATGAGGGCTGTGATCAGGATCATTTTATCAGGTCACTCGTTGGTGAGTGCCAAAGGTCCAGATCACTGCGTTTCACTTTACCTCTGTTTCCCCATCTACGGGAATCGGATAATGGCCTTTAACACACAGTTTAAAGTGCTTTGAGACTTTTTCACAGCAATGCTACCAGAACCACCTCTCAAGGTCTGATCTTGCTTGCAAGGAGTTTTGGGTCTCGGTTCACATCATGTGTTGTTAAAGCTTTCTAACTTTTCTGCACTTTCAAATTTTCTCCACTGTTTCAGCAGGAACGGAAGGTCAGATGTATGTGCTGGCTGAAGGAGTTTTCAGAGTCCAGTGCTGGCTCTTCAAAAACTGTATTTTTCAGGAAGACTATCCTGCTGCCACTCTGCAAGAAGCACTGGCTGTTTTTGGCAACACTTTTCATTGTGCTCTACAATCTGAACTGCAGAGAGATGGTGCCCTGAAGGGCTTCATCATGTGATGCTCGCCAGAGTGGCTGGTGTTTACATGTTGGCATTTCTGGATCTGTTGTGATAATTTGAATAGCAGCTTGGTGGAGGGTTAACACTGACTTCTGTGGGAGTAAAACCCCCAGGTCTTTGTGATATGAAAAAGATGTGTGGGCAGAAAGGTGGGGCTGATAATATCTAGATGCTCTGGAGTCTCTGCAGGTGGATGGTATGCAGTGACTTGCAGGATCAGGCTTCTAGGATCCAGGGGGATTTAACTTTTGCACCTTAGAGCCTTAAAGGCAGGAAAAATAACCCTGATGAGTGACAGGCTGAAAGCCTGGCACGGTTTGTCATGCTCGCCATGACATGCAGCTCTGAGGGTGTGCCTCCAAAACGTTGCCAGAGATCTTGATCTCGCCTTAAGCTTTTTCATCAAACCTTGGCCTGATCTCTGCCCTGCTTGCCAAGCTGCTTGAGTGGAACAATAAACTCCATTCCTACGGCTTGTCTCACACTGCCTAGTTATGTGCCAGCTCATCAGGTTCCCCACGCGGCGCCCGCAGGCTTGTTGCAAGCTCCGAGGTCGGCACTGCCTTCCTCGCTCATGCATCCCTGCCCTAGCAGCGAGTGCCTCTGCTGCATCAGCAATGGTATTTTGATTCCTCCCCTGCAGATGCAGAGTCTGGAAGGGTTTAGTGCACCAGCCCTGTTTGGATTTCCTGAACTGCTCAGGCCTGAGCTCTCTATCAAGCTGTAGGCTCTGCGTGCAGGAAAACTGTCTGGGTGGGTCACAGATGTTATTTGCAGTCCATGGATATGAAGGGGTAGCTTGGAAATGTGGTTCCACCCCCAAAACGCATCTGCTCTGGTGAAACCAACACTTCTACAGGGATTTTGCTGCATTCCCGCTGGTATTCAGGTTCAAGGCTCATCTGGATATCGTAGCTTGGATGGGGATCATGGGAAGGAGAGCCCAAATGCTGTAATTCCAGTCTTTCCAGGCTGGTCATTCTTCTCTTTCTTCTCTCTCCCTGTTCTCCCTATCTCCATCTTTCAGCTGAGCTACTTGTTAACACAGCGAGGACAGAAGCAAAGCTTAAAGGCTGCATGAGATTTCCTTGGCTCAGATGTACGGGTGAATCCCTACACCTCATTCTCACAAAACTCCAAGGATAGCCACCTTTAGTCCCTGTCTTCAGTGTGTGGCATCTGCTTCTTTGAGTCTAACCTTACTCCTGCAGTGGGAACTTTCGGTGTGTAATTTGGGTTGAACAAGGGGTTTTTCCACTTTTCTTGTAATGGAAATTTCTTACTAGCAAAATGAAACTGTTAGATGCTTTTTAAAGTTTTCTTAATGCACAGTAGATGCTTTCTTAAAGGTGTTACAGTTTCTTGTTAGAAATCTGAAAACCACAAACTGATTTTGGTTTGGTTTTGACCACAGATTTTCAGTTTTTAAATAGATAAATATTTTTTTATTGGGGAAGACCTCTTCCTAATGAGCTAGGGGGAGAAGAGTTAGACTTTCTCCTAGATCTTTAGCTGTGCTGGTGTGAGACCCTGCATTACCAGTTTAGGAAGAATAGCATTGAAATTAAGTAACTGCCTCTAGAAAATGCAGATCATCTGTTGAGCTGCAGGAGCACAGGCTGTGAGCCTGTTCCAGAACTGCATTCCTTGCTTAGGGGAAAGGTCCCCCTCCAGTACTATTGCTTTTCTTTTTTTTTTTTTTTTTTTTAAATAGTGATGAGTAGGGTAATGTTTGAGCAGGTTCAGCTGAAGATTTGTGGCAAGCTTTGTTTGGAGGAGTGCACATATGGCTGCCCAGGGCAGAACTGCAGAAGGGTCTGCCTACCCTGCGGTCCTTTCCTTTCACAGCAGATGTAACATTTGCTCTGTTGGGAGCAGGGAAGATGGATTCTGCTGTCATGGCAAAGCTAAGGATAAAGAGACTGATTTGGTACAACACAGTAGCATCCTCTGAAAGGGGGTGTGCTGGTGGGACCAGTCCCTTGCTCCCTGCAGTGTGCAGAAGTGGGTAGCTGCTGCAGGGGGGCTGGAGCTTAAACCGCTGATGGGGTTTGGAGCTTAAAGAGACCAGTGGGGAGAGGGAGGAGGCCATCAGATCACTCAGTCCTGGTCTGCAGAGGTGGGACCAGCTGCCCTCATGTGGAATTGCAGTCCCACCTCTCCCCATCTGCCTCTGTACTCTGCTTGACCGCACTGACTGCATGCGAGGGGCTAGTGGGGGCTGCACATGCATGAAGAAGAGTGGGTGGCAGTTATATTTTAGCCCATGGTCCTTTCCATATATGACAGATTACTCTTTACAGTCATCAGGAGCCAGAATCAGACCTGTTGCTCTCCAAACACAACTCCCTAAATGCCAGTGAGATGCCAAAGCCGTGATAGAGGATGGCACAAAAGGCAGCAGCTGGGAAAAGTCTTCTGATCTGCAGTCAGGGTTGATAATTCTTTCAGGACTCCTACTTTGGGCAGGAGAAATGGTTGTGCCCAGACCTCACACAAGCACCTGCCAGCATCTTTGTAGGGTGCATGGAGGGCCACTCTGCTGAAGCTCTTCTGTGGTCAAAAGATTTCCCTTGCCACTGGTATCCTGGGCTCCCTTTTAGCAGCCTCAGTAGATAGATGGCATTCAGTCATGCACAGAATTTATGTCAGCTAAAGGCAGCCAGAAGACTAGGGACTTTATAAGTCATGTGCCTGTCTGCCATTGCATCTTACACTTGGTGCTGCAGAGCAGAAAAGAGCTCATCATACATTACTTCTGTGCAAGATGCTTTGTCCCTTTGTGGTCTTCTCCTAAGGCTGCTCCTTCTTGTTTGTTTGACTATGTTGGACCTCCAAGAGTTTATGAAATGCTTTAAAAAGAGCAAATGGTGATCTTGCCTGCAAAATTCAGCAGGGGTAGCAAGACATCCAGGCCCTTCTTAGAAGTTGCTGTCTGAAGGCATGGCAGGGGGTTTAAAGGGAACAAATCCTGCCACTCTCAATCTACAGCCCTACTCACGAGCTCAGTAAATTCATCAAAACATGGTATAAACTCTGCTGGGGAGCTGCCAGCCCTGTGTAGGTGGCTGCAGTAGCAGAGCCTGTGCACCAGGATATCTGCATCTGCACACCAAGGCGGTGAACCGTATGGGTCTGCGCTGCTGCTGGCAGCCACGGGCAGCAGCAACCTCTGCTAGCAATGACCTGGACAGAGACTTTCTTCTCTTAAAGGATTCGTACCTGAATTTGGGGTGTATTATGGCAGAGTGACAGCCAAGGCAAGCCCTGCACTGATGCTTACCATGTCAATTCTCTCTGTTTTCCTTCCAACTATGCATGAATCCATCAGCATATTTCCTGGAAGATGCTCTAGCTCTAGCAATTAAATTGCCATTGATCTCTCTGAGCTGGAAGCGGGCTCTGCTATTAGCTGAGGCTGTTAGCTGGGTCGTGGAGAGCTCAGCATGTTGGAGCTGAAAAATATGCTCGGGGAACAGAAACTCTTTGTGGCTGCCCCAGCCGTTCTGGGCTGCTGGCCAGACTCCTTCGGATGGATTAATGGCAAAGTACAATGACGATAACGAGAGCATCCTTTCCAATGGAGAGCTAATCCACAGTGAGCAGGGCTCTAGACTTGCTGATTCACTCTCTAATGGATAAACACGGATGCTTTGCACACACTCCAGTGCCTAGATGAAGTGGGGTGCACAGGGAAAGGTGCTGCTGCGAAAAGCCGGGCAGTTTGTAGTGGGGCCACGTGGACGTGTGTCAGCACTGCTGCTAGAAGCAATCCTCCCTGAAGTACCTGATAGCATAATGATGCAGAAATGATAGGGTGAGCCTCATATACCTGAGTGATTTAGAGGAGGCTTGTTGTAATGGTGGCCTTGAAACCAGATAACAGCAGTTGTGGTGTTTTGCCTGTCTGCATAATAGTGTGATTGGAAAGTGCCATTCACTTGGGAAGTGGGAGCGAGCAGAGGTCTCGTCGCTCCCCAGGGAGCAGAGGTTATTGCTTGCTTTCATTGTTATGGGAAAGGCTTGCAGAATCGCGTGTATGATGCTCCATTTTGCATAGGGCTTCTGCTGTAGCTTAGCATGGAAAAGTGCATCCTGCTTGGATAGGCTGGTCCGAGTGGACCCCTGAAGAGCCCCTAGTCAGTGGGATGGGGAGGTTTTGTAGTGAGTTTGGTGCTTGCAGCCATGCAAATTCTGTTTTGCCCATAATGATGCAGTAGGGCAGATGAAAATCCATGCTTTCCCCTGTCTTTTAAAACTGATTTTCACCTGTGAAAGAAGTTTTGTGGTGAAGACAGTCAGCTGAGGAATCCGAGTCTGTTCCTGTCCCTGCAACAGAGTCAGTTCTTTCATGTGGTGTGAGCATAGCCGGGCTGAGATGAACCCGGGCTTTGTGGAGGTGGGTGGCATTTGGCCTGTCCTTGGTGCAAGAGTCTTTGCTGGGACATAGGCAGACGCAGCGGTTTGGTGCTTCCTGGGAAAATGGTCAGGCCCAAAGTGAGGGAAGGGCCATTGGTCTGGGCCTTGGTGTGAAACCAAAAGGTAGCCCAAAGCCTGAGACACATCCTGGGTGTCACTTCTAACTCCTCCTCATTTCTATGGTATTCGAAGTGACATTGGTACAAGAACATAACATCCGACAAAATGCAATTTTTGACCTAAATATCTGTTTTATGGGGAAAAACCAAAACAGTTTTAATTAAAGCCAAAGCTCAGTGGGACACTCTTGACCGCAGGTAGCCATTACTCCTCTAGTGACATTCCTGGTGTGGTCACGCTCAGCTTGGCTGTGCAGAACAGCTCTAGGTCTCACTTGCCTTTGTGCTGACTTTAACCTTAAACAGCTCCATCTACCAAGCTGCTGAGGACCCAGCAGCTTCCCAGCCAGCCTCCCACTTTGCTGTCTGCAGGCAGGCTGGCCCAGGGCTGGGCGGTCAGGGCTGGCAGGCAAAAAAGGCAGAAGTTTCTCCAGCCAGGGATTGAGAGGTGGGTTTTGAAGTAGGTAGAGAGTGAGTCTTCACGCAGAAGTGAACTTCACTCCAAAATTTGGCCAGACTCTTTGCTTCCAGCACTGCAAAGAGGCAGATAAATTATTCTGAAACAGAAGGTAAAAATTATGGGTTTGATCCTTTGAATATAGCTCCCCTGGATTTGTTCCAGCCTCTCAGTTTGCACTGCAGCAGATGCACTCCATGCTGTGGACTCCCTCCGGGATTAAAAGCATCCTGCTGTAGAGCAAGGAGGTTGTGGCTGACGTGTTTGTTTTGGTGTCAAACCCCCTTGGGCCTGACTCTGCAGCCTGGCTCATGTTAAGGCTGAGCTCCCCCAGCCCCGCAGGTTGGGCTGGGGTCTGCTTGGTTGGCTCATGTGGAGAACTAGGGATGTCCCAGGCTGGGGAAACCAAAGTTGCTGCACGTTAATGCTCTTGAGATGTTGGTTATACAGTCAGTAAACCCCAGCCATAGCCTTGTGAAACAGAGAAAAGAGCAGAGGTGGGTGGAGGAAGAACGAGAGCCTGTGGTTAAGGACAGGACAGAATAGGAAAAACTGTGTTTAACCCTTCCTTGGCTCTATTTGGCTTGTGAAAGCAGCTCAGTTGCTCCCTGGTCTTAGGCTGGCATAAATTATCCTTGTTAAAGAAAGCAAAGAGATAATGAAGGCTGAGGAGTATCTAATAAAAGATGAAAGTGCAGAAACAAACCATGTCTCCACAAGGGAAATGCCTCAATTTCTTGAGGCTGCCAGCATCTCTCGGGGCTCAGGGCAGCAGCAGGCGAGGGCTGGGCAGGAGGGTGAGCGAGCACTTGGAGCTCGCCTTTTCAGAGCCTAAGACTTGCAAACACGGGACTGGAGGATTGGCACTTGCAGCATTGGTCTTTCATGGCCTCATGTACTGGAGTGATCTGGGTAGTGACCCACGCAGTAGAGGTTGGTGTGCGGCCGAGCCCCAGGCCGTCTCGATGGTCAGCCTCTGCCCGCATAACTGGGATCAACAGGGGGCCAGGCAATAGGTAGCATTTAAAATGTCTATATTTAATTTTTACTTATTTTTTATTACTTTTCCCCTCCAAAAGAAACTAATTTTATTTGATCTGTCTCAAAGGTCAAGACGTGCAGGCTGTGCTATCAAACAGACACCTGGCAGGAGCTATGCAAAGTTTCCTTTTGATGCCCCAAGACACACCAAGTTAATGCATACAGGAAATACTCATTTCTGACAGTCACAGCAGCTCTTGGTGCCTCTCCTGTCTGTTTATCTGCCAGCATTTGGACTGCGTTTGTAGCTGTGGGGATTTTTTTTCAAAGGTGTGGAAAGAAGGCCACGTCCTGCAGGGTGCAGCTGCCCCAGCAGTGGGATGGGGCCCCAGGACTGCTGGATCCAGCCTTGCCAAGATGGGTGGTGTGAAGCAGGGGCTGTCATGCCTCTCTCTCCCTGCTCTTTCCTTTGGCCAACACTGCTTAACAGTGCAATGCCGGTGTGAGGGTTGGGATGGGAGGAGCATCTGGGGATCAGACCTCATATCCCTTCAGAGCAACACCTGTAAAGGTTTGTGATTCATAAAGCTGATACTAAATTCATTGCAACAGCTCAGCTACTCCTATAAGCCTCAGTTGCTCCCACGTGTGCCCCTATTGCTCCAGGCAGGAGTCCAGCAATGGGCTTTCCAGGACAGTCCCTCACACTGTGCTGCCATCCCTCTCCTGCCTGGACATGTCCCTGAGTTCTTTTCTCTCCTGCAGTTTCCTGCTGGTCTCCCAGACAGTCTTTCACTCTTTCTCTTTTGTTTTCATACAGATCCCTCCATCCCACCACCTTGAGCCTTGCCCCCAAGCCTGTGCTCATGCTCCCACAGCTCTGCAGGTGCTGCTGGTGCTCCTGGGAGCAACTTAGTGACAGTTTTGAGTGCTAGGATGTCCCATGTGCTGTGCTCCCCAGGCACTGCACCCCAGGACAGGGACTAGGGCTACGTAGGAAGAGATTTTTCCCAACTACTGTATTTCCTGATAATTCAGTTTCTTCTCCTGCAGCAGGACAGGCTGAGACTGGTACAAGTTTTCTGATGAAGAAGCAGAGCCAAGAAGTAGAGAGGGAGCCCTGCCTGGGAGGGACAGTCCCACAGTGAACTTCTGCCCCTGATTCCATTGCAGGGAGGAGAAACCTTTCTTCAAAGTTATGTCAGAAGAGGGACGTGCTGAAAAGTTTCACTTCTTCAAACAGCCGGGTTTTGGACAATTTCCAAATGAGTTCTGGTGATGAATAAGCACTTTTGCCCTGGAAAACTCTTCCTCCCCCTCCCCGTAGCAGCACAGTCCTCCAAGACTAATGGCCGCATTGCCGGAATTCCAGGCGAGCCACCTCGCCTTCCCTCCCCATCCCTTCCGTGCACCGTTGCCCGAGGCTGATGCAGCTTTTCTTGGGAACAGAGGTCTACCAGGGGCTATGGGTACCTCACCCTGGGCAGAAGGATGCTCCGCAAGCTCCCAGCCAAAAGCCGCTGCATGTTTTCTAACATTTCTCTTGGTGGGGCTGTACCTCTGGTCTTGTGGCTGGTGACCAGCTGGGGTCATGCTGAGTGCAGCTTCTTTTATAATTTGACTGAGGTCATCTTAGACGGGGTTGTGTTGCCTGCTCCTTTCCTTTGTGGCAAACCAGGGGTTTCCCGTTGATGTTGGCGAGGGTGTGGGTATCACAACAGCATCAAGACCAGTAACGCCTGCCCAGGGCTTTTCCATGACCCTCCAGGATGACTGAGTATCTCCCCCGTAAGCAAACTCTGGCCATTAAGGAGGCATTTCAAAGGAGACTCTCTGCCTCCTGTTTGCAGCATCCCACTCTGCTGTTGTCCAGGCATGACACCAATGTTCTTGCAGAAACTTTGCTAGGACTGGTTGGTTTGTAAGGTGGTTGGTACTTCCTGGGCCTTTCGGGCTCCAGCTCTCTGCCTTTCCTCTTATATCCTTCACTTTTGACTCTTTATTTTTATTTTTTTTTTGCATCCATGGTCTAAAAAGGTGACTCCCAGCTGAGGAAAGCTTGCAAGGACATAATGCAGGCCTTTAGAAAAAGCAGTCATTAAATATCTACGTGCAGCTTCCCCTAAAAGATGTAATAGGCATTGGATTAAGAGGCAGGGTAAAGCAGAATATCCATAGAGCAATATAGCTCTAATCATACAGAGGCTAAAAAAGGGCAGGAAAACACTCCCAGGGAGTCAGTCCCTGCCGCAAGTCCCAGCAGATAATTAGTATTTTGCGGCATGCCTTGAGCATTAATGTTAAGGGATATTTTGGACCGAGAACTGGGAACTGGGAACTGATCCCAGCGTGCCGTAGCCTTCATGAGAACTCCTGGCAAGCACTCGCTGCTCTTGAACACAAAATATTTGCAAGTCCTGCTGAGCTGCCTTCCTGCGGGGAGCGGCGGGGAGGATGCCGGGCTGCGTGCGTGGATACGTCCCTCTCTGCTGGGCTGGACGGGGCTCTACGAGCACCCAGCCCACACGGTTCATTCACTGTAGGGTCATGGAGCCAAATGCTGGAGGTTTTCTCTCTGAAATGCAATCTCCTTATGAAACAGGGTTTGTGTGGTGGGGGATTGGTTTTCCTGCTGTGACCTGCTAAAATGGCAGGGTTTGATCTATGCAGTGGGCTGCAGAGCGGGCTGTAAGCAGAGGAGGAAAAGGGACAAATGGCATGGACTTACCAAGTGTCTCCTCAGTCCTTGCCCTGGCTGAGGTCCTGCTTTGGTGAAGAGATTTCTACACCAAACACTCTGGGGTCTCACTTTGTATTAATTCGAAAGAAAAAATGTGTGTCTAAATGTCAAAAACAGACTCCTTAGAGCCTAAATCCCTTCTGAAAGTGGTTCTGGGGTTCTTCTGTCACTGGTGGGGTGACTTATCTTCCTTTCCTTGGGGTGCCTGCAAGTCTCTGGTGGCTCCGCAGAGAGGGAGAGCAAGTGCCTCTGCTCTGACACAGGTAAAAATGACTTGTCTTCAGAAGGGGTTGAAGCTGGGGATGAATGCCCCACTTGGGCATTGTTTTTTTTTAAATCTGATCTGAAACAAGGAACCCAGTTTTGGCCAGCAGTTGGATCCAAACACAGGCTCTGTTTCAGGAGCTGTCCCCGAGAGCATCCCTGGTTTTGCTCAGTGGAAAATTCATTAGCAACATGTTTGATGAATGAGGCTCTGTTACGACACAAATGTTTCAGAAACCCGCAAAGCCCCGTTGGGTTATATAGGATTTCATGATGCTACATAAACATCCAAGAGGGCGAGTGAGCAAGCTGGTGGGTGGTGCTGCCGGCGCGTAGCTGCTGAGTGCGGCTCTGCGCAGCCTTTGCTGTTTTTCCTGTTACCCTTTTAGACTTCCTGAAGTGCTCGTTGCTGTGGCAGCAAGGGCAGTTTGGGCTGCAGAGTTTGTGAATGAGCAGTTTGGTAAGGAACGGGAGGGCGGGAGAGCCTGGGCGGGCTGTGCACATGCGGTGCGGGCAGGCGTCATGCTGCCTCCGCCGCGGCCCCGCCAGCCCGCGGCCGCCCCGCTCTTCCCACCCCAGGCCGCTCCCGAGCAGCTCTTCGATGTGTGGGGCGGTGGGTCTATCCAGTTTGTTTCTCACTTTGGGCTTTGACCTTATGCCTTCACAGTTTTGCTTTCAGATTCCAACCAACTTGGATAAAATTTTTTTCCAGGCTTTTTTCCCCCAAAGTTTCCTCATGTTAAGGGGAACAGAATCAGGGGTATGAATTCTTTACTTTCCCAAACAATTAGCTTCATATTGACTTAAGCGCAAATATGCTCTCTGCAATCCAATGTAAAGACCTGTGGAGCCAACAGCTCCTTCAAAGTGCTTTGCAGTGTTAAAATGAAGGACTAGACCCTCAACGCTCGTGAGCAGCTACTGAAGTGCATGATCCCGAAGCTACTGAACACCAGCCCAGTGTCAGAATAGGTCGTCAGGGCTGCTTGTGTAGTGGCACTCATCAGCTGGAACAGAGCATGAGAAATGAAGCTCCTTTCCCTCGAGGCAGTGGGCTCTGCATCTCGCTGGGGGCTGCTTGGGGCTGTGTCAGCCTCGTTTGCTGATGGCATGTTTGTGTTTCTGTGCTTGGCTGCTCTCGGCAGTATTTGCCTCTGGCCCCGGCAGCGCTGAGCACGCTGGTCACATTACCCCAACCTTCTCACGTTACAGGGCTTTTTTTCACTGAAGCTATAAAAAGCCTGTAGTGAAATTAAAACCACAACGTAGCTCCTGTCTTCTCTGGAGGGATGTTTCTTTTCCTTTATAAATGGAGCGGAGGACGAGGAGAGGGGATGTGTGTGGCAGTGCAAGAAGCCTGTGTGTGTGCATAGGAAGGTTGTTGGGGCTGTGTCTGTCCATGTTTGACTCCCGCGATCTCACCACCAACTCCCCAGGGAACCATGTCTCCTTACTTAGCAAAATGCCTGAAGTTAGGCAAGACAAATCCGGACCACTGAGACATTTAAGACCAAACTTCAAGTGTCACATAAGCAGAGACCCTCAGAGGGACTCCTGGGTGGATATTCTCCAGCAATGCTTCCCTGGATATAAGGCATTGCTGGCCCAGATTTGACTGCATCTGCAGGATATTTATGGGCAGAAGGGGCCCCTGCCTGTGTGGCATGGTCTGACACAACTTCTATGCAGCTTCTGATGCCTCCCTCTTTCCCTTCTCCTCTGCTGATGTTTGTCCATCACAGAGGTATGTGCAGATGCACATGTTCACATGTTGTGGATCAGCTCCGGGAAGGCGATGCAGAGCCCTCAGGACTCCCCAGCCCACTGGCTGTGAGAGCCGTCTGCCATCTTGAGATGGCCTTGGTGAGCTGGACTGGGGACAGCAGACGCGCTATTAATAAGGCAGAGCATGTAAGGAAGAGGGAGAATGTGGAGTGAGGTCCATTAATGGAAATAGCAATGGAGAATATAGGAATATGCGTCATGTCTTCCAAAGAGTGGTGGGATGCCTTCCTGAGTCCCGTGAATTCCCATGTATTTAAATTAGTGGCATCTTTTGGAAATAAGTGAAAAAAACCTGAGGTTGAATTGTAGAAAAAGTTTACTAGGATTTTTTTTTACCCCTTTGGAAAATGTCAATTTCACCTCTGTGACCTGGAAACATTTTTGTCCAGGTTTCTGGGTTTCAGAGTAGACTGTCAGAGAGGAAGGGATGGACACCCAGACTGGCCTTGGGACAGGACCTGCACCCAGGCATACACAGCACTATGTCCTTTGAGCTGAGGTCTGCTATGCCCATCTTCGTGAGATGTACACATTGCCATTAGCTTTTCCTGGGAGGGATGGTGAGAAGGCCTGAAAAGGATGAAAGATGTCCCAGATTTCACCAAAAAAGCCCTGGAACAAAATCAAGCCTGGGAATCTCATTTTGTTCCTGCAAACCACTGTTTCTCAAGCTGTTGGAGCTGCAACACCATGAGATGACCAGCCTCTGGAGGGAAGATTCCTGGTCTGCAGTGCTGGGGAAAGATGGGGATTGCTCAAGTAGGAGAGTCTCCTGGAGCAGCCTAGCTGCTTCATGGGTGACGCCCTGTCCCAAGGGATGCTGCAGCATCCTCTCGTCTTCTCGCCTCAGCTCTTGTTTCTCCCTGGGCTGGTAGGACATGGAGGTGCTATGGTGGCACATTTTTCTCAATTCTCCTTTGCAGACCCTCTTTGCTACCTCCTTTGCCCAGCTGTGACCTCTCGGTGGTGGCATGTATCCCTCTGCTCACCCGCTCCCTGGAGCATGCTGTACTTTGCTTGCACCTGTTGTTCCAGCTGTGTCCTGCCAGCACAACCCAAGGCACAGCTTCATGAATCACCACCTGGCCTGTTGCGTGGAATGAATTTAACCGTCGCCATCCATCGCAGGGAGACATGACCTTTGAGGAGGCTTTGTGGGTGGGCAGCAATGCCCTGTGGGGAATGGCATGCCCTGCTGACACTCTGGCATGCGCTGTGCCTTCTGGCTTCAAACCCCTGGACACCTCCGGGAGCTCTTGCTGATCCTGGCCTCTCCATTCCCATTGCTGCAAGCATGGCAGAGGGAAACCTTGTGTCTGGCAGTGCAGGATTTATCTGTGCATCCTGCATAAGGCCAGGGCCAGCTGGGGTGAGAGATTATGGTGCAAGTTGTCTGCTGGGAAGTGCAGAACGCTGTGCATCCTGTGCGTTCCTGCACAGGCTTTTCACTCAAAAATAATTCCCAGCCTCGATAAGCCATGTGTCTCTTTTCCACTGAAAGCTAGAAGTCTGCAGTGGAGATCTTGTGACAGTAATTTGCCCAGCTTGGCCTTGGTTACATCCTCTAAACACCACCAGCAGTAGCCTAGCCATGTAGTGCCATTGCTTGCTCCAGTGTGAACCTGCCTTCATGCCTGTATCCTCTGTTAGCAAATGCCACCACAGGGTGGAGGCCATTAGTCTAACACTGGTCCCTAAACCAGAGGGCATGTGGAAAATTCAGGTGACAATCAAATGGAAATGACAGCAAACAAATGTTGAAGAAATACGGGTATCACTTTGTATATCTGGGTCATGCAGCAACGTGCTGCATAGGACTGACTGGGCTTCTAGCTGGAACACCTGGGTAATATGTGGGATACAATAATTTATTTAGACAATAAAAACTGGTTCTTCAAGATGTACGGAGGGAACAGGGTGGGTGCTGCCCACCCTTTTCTCCTTTTCTCCTTTTCTCTTGAAGCCCAGGGCTGAGCCCCTGGTTTGCAATAATGGCAGTTACAGCTGTAATGAAATGAAATATACCTGCACTCATGTTCACATATTTGATTTTTCTATTTCTAAAGAAGGGGAGAAGTTAATAACACACACTATGAAAGTTGTTGCTTGGTGAGTTTGGAGAGACTGGAAGATGTAACATGAAGGCAAACGTGTGGTTCTTGATCTTAAAGGCAAATCTGTGTGGACACAGCCCTTGGTAAAGTCTGGGGTGGAAGTGAAAGATACTTTTTTAAATTAAATATCAGTGCTTTTCAGTTGCAATTTAAATTTTGGAAAGGGTCTCTATTTTCAGTAGTCTGAAGGTGAGGACATTGTTGTCTCCAGTGTTGTGGGATTTCCAGTAGGCAGGTTGTGCTTCTGGGGCTGTTCTTGGTGCTGGAGAAATCCAACCTTCTCTGAATGGTGCTTTTTCTTTCTGTTCCATTGCTTTCAGGCTCTGTTTTTGCTTAGGACTTGGGTGACCTGGGGAAGGGCGTGTATAGATGGGCAGAGAGGAGCTGAAGGACAGGGACAGAGCCTCAGAAGGTGAGACCCACCTTCTTATTTGGGTCTTTTCACCTGTGGCATCCAAGGGCTTGTTGTCCCACTATGTCCATGAAATCTTTTTATCTCATTTCTCTTTCTTTTTTCCTATAAAAAGTTTTCAGGAGGTTGGCTGGAAATATCCCAGCATGGTATGGGGGGTCTGGAGAAGTCCCCAGATGCTTCAGGGGAGCTCCAAGTGGCAGGTGTTTGGAGAGCCATTACTGAACCAGTTCCTCAGCATGGAGCTAGGGGGAGGTACCGTCTTTCAGATGAGATAATATCAAACTCCTTGTGACCCTTAAAAATTCTAAGATGCTTTTTGCAAGAATAGAGATGTTAAGACCATTTTTACGGCTAAATGCTTGTATACCTCCCTAGTAATTTTGGTCCCAGCTATCGGTGTCCTGTAGTATTATAACATTTGCTACTTCTTCCCCAGAGATGTCTGTGCTTTCTTTAGCATTGTGTGATTGTTGCAGGAGAGATACTATATTCAGTATCTTTCAAGCAATTGAGGAACCTTTGGGACAAGAGGCATTAATTATGTAAAGGACAGTAGTGAGGGATTTTCACAGACAGGAACAAGTGATTCACTGAGGAGTTCCCTTCTGTATCTCCCACACGTGCTGTTCTAGTTCCTGCTCTGGCTTCCTTATGCCAAGTGAAAGGGTTGGTCTGACAGCAAAGAGGTTTGAAAAAAAGCCATCTTGGGGGGAACTCCCACACTGGTGCAGGATGGAGATGCCGTACCTGGCACTGTGCTCTCTGCCCGACCTGGCTGGCAGGCAGGGAAGGCATGTTGTTGTGGCCAGTGATGCCTGTAGGCGACTCCTCCCAATCCTGTTGTGGCCCTCTGAGCAGATGCAGAAGTAAGATGATTTTCTTGGCCCAAAACACACCGCGAGTCCAGGATTCCCTCTAGAAATGCAACATCTTTTGCTTTTGCCCCAGTGCCATTTCATTTTCATCTCTGCAGGAGAACAAGTGTTTAAAACCATTAGCACAATGCATTTAGAAGATGCCGCCATGAACTGTAGAAGAACTGACACTTAATACATTAGTCCCATCATCCCTCTGTTGAAATGAAAGCATCTCCCAACTGGTGTTGTGCTGCTGTTGTAACATTTGAACCCCAGCCAGTCTCACCACCTCACTCTTGCAGACAGCTAGTTTTGATATGCGGGTGTTTCTTTGCAAGCACGGAGATGTGAGGAAGTCACGCAAGTGTGCCAGCAGTGGGAAATGGACCATGAGCTCCCATGGGGGCTGCAGGGGTGTGGGATGAACTGGGCTGGAGCATCGATGCTGGGTGGAGTCGCTGTAAGCGGGTGTGATGGGAGAGGTGGCCACAGCACACTTGGCTGAGCAGGGAGAGCAGCCCTGAAGACCAGGACTCAATCTCCAGTCACCTTAGGACTCCCCAACCCTGGTATATTTTTGTTGTTGTTGTTTCCTCTTTCCCCTGGTAAAACTAATTTTCCTCCAGAAACCTGCATTTCACCATGCATGTGTTTATAATCACATGCATGTGATGAAGAAGAAAACCAGAGGTGTTATGTGTTACTGCCTAATTCATGGGCCCTTTTTTTTTTGTAGGGCTGCTGCTCCACACCTAAGGCTTCTTGGCTTTGATTTTTCTCTTTCATGAATCAGGTCTCAGGGGAGGAAACTGTTGGATAATACAACCATTTGTTTTGGCAGTTGCCTGCGGGTGCTGGCCCTCCAGCCTTCCTGAATATGTACTCAGATGTGCACTGCTGAGCCCAAAGGGTCGGCAGGGCCTTGATTTTTAACCTTAATAAAAAGCCGGTCAAAATAACAATAAGCAAAGAAACGAGCTTGCTGGTGTTCGCTGTGCTCTGCCAGCTCTGAAAAGCAGACAGGGACCAGCACCGAGCTGCCTCCTCCAAGGGGACCTTGTCTCCAAAGTTGGGGTTCCTCATGCCTCGAGGACTACCACTGCCTAGCCCCACAGCCAGGATGTGGTGTTTGGCCTCTGCTCAGGAGAGAGCCAGTGCCCATGGGCTGCCTGCATCACCTTGCGATGCCCAGTGAGGTGGTGGAGTCACCATCCCGGGAGGTGTTCAAAAAACCTGTAGACGTGGCACTTTGGGACATGGTTTAGGAGGCATGGGGGTGTTGGGTTGATGGTTGGACTTGATGATCTTAGAAGTCTTTTCTAACCTTAATGATTCTATGATTCTATGCTGATCATTTCTTGGTAGCAAACACAGAAAACACCGTAATTTCTCATGACCTACCATTCATAACAAAGCTGGGTCCTGTCTGTGTGGATAGGATCAAATCCTTTTGCAAATAGTTGTTGTCATTATTACTCTAAGCCCTGTTATCACAGTATCCGACAGCAGAAGCCTATAACAGGGTGCTTTCCCCAACCCCTGCCTCTGTATGAGGCTGCCCTGTGACTTTGGGATGCCCAAGGACAATGAGCTGTAAGAGGAAAGTATTTCACCTATCCAACCCTCTGAGAACAGAAATCTCTTCCAGAGAAACCCCACCTGTCCTAGCTTCCTCTGCCCCGCACACTGCATAAATAAGACACCTAAACTTTAATAAAGACATTCAGAGTTCCCATCCTTAATCTTCTTGCAGCCCTTCGCAGGGTGGATGCGGCATCTCTCATACTCCTACCCTGCAGCACCAGGGTTGGGGGTAACGGGGACAAGTCCCACTTGTTTCAAGAAGCAGAGCTCTGGCAGTACGAGCTGGGAGTCTCCCCAGGATGCTGCATGACTAGGGCTTTTATAACGCTGCCCACACCTCAAGACTGTTTTAGGGCTAATGAACTAAAGGTAAAATATTTAGACGCTTCCCTCCCAGGCAGGGTGCCTGGGAGGGACCAGCCGAGGCCCTGCACTGCCCTGGCAAATGGGCGGCTGTACATGGGCTGATCCTCGCCGGGAGCGGCGGTGTTTGTGTCACTGGTCATAGTGCAGGAGAGCTCCCCAGGCTGTGCCAGCACCTTTGGTGCAAGCTGTGCCCTTCCCTTGGTGAGCGCCGGGAGCGTCACCGCGCCGGCTGCGCTATGCTGGGGACATGCAGGAGGGGCTGGGATTTATGCTCGGGCTCTGTCTGAGCATCCCAGTAAATCAATTTACAAGGCTGATACCACTAGATAAGATTGCAATTATTCCCCCTCCCAAACCATTCTATCTGGGAGGTTTCTGTTGGGTTTGGGGTACCGATCCCATAGATGGCATGCGTGCTATTATTGTGCTGCTTTTGTACGGAGATGAAAATAATTTGATTCAGCCCTTCCAAATAATGTTATTAGCTACAGAAAAATCAGAGCTAGTTAAATGCAAATATTATTCCATTAGAAAATATTTTCATCAAAAATTATTTGGGGGGGGCTGAAGAGATGTAAGGTTTAAGTCAGAAGGAAGCTCACAATTTCTTCTTCCTCTGTGTTTTTTTCCTGGCTTATTTATCTGTGGAGGTTTTTTTACAGGTGTGTTCACTGTGTTGCATAAAGGCTGCTCCAGAAAGCCCTGGTACAATTAGCTGAAAAAGTCTAGTATTCACTCTGAAGGTGCAAGGTTGAGCCCAAGGCAACTCTGCCAATCCTTATTAGAACCCTTTCCCCTTCCTGAGACCCAGACTGATGCTCACTGACAACCTTGGAGCTAAACACAGTTTTGACAGAAACCATTGGTGCAAAATAGGCAGAGTTCAGCAAGCTGCTTCTGAATCTGCAGCAGCTTTTGGGACTGGGTTCCTCTTACTTCTGGACTTGTCTCTGCCCCCGTTTGCATTTCGGTCAGCTGGGAAGGGCTTGCACAAAAATCTGCTTGCTGGCAGTACAACGCCCACGGGCAGCTTCGAATAACATTGATTCAGATACTAATTGCAGGCAGCCTGCTGCAATTGCAGCCCTGTGATGGATGTCAAAGTAGAGTGTAAGTGAATTAGGGAAAGCAAGAACTTAATTAAATAAAGTCAATGGCACAACTAGATCCGATCTGTGTGAGTGGAGTTCTGGAAGCCAGCCTGCATCCCAAGGCTGTGCTTTGGGTGCTGAGCCCTGTCTTGTGAGCACACAAGAACCTGCCTGAAAAACAAGGGTGCAAAAAGAGGTGTGCACGTATGTGCTATGGACATCACAGACCACTTTCCTGTAAGGGTAGTTTCATTTTTTTCCCTAAACAGGGAAATCCTGTTGTTACATGACTGAATAGCTCCATGTGTGGATCCCCAACCTTACCTTTAGATGTCACCCACTGTGTCAACACCTGAGACATGCCTACGGGGACAGCGTCATTCTTCTGCTTCCTGTACGTCAGTACTAGACAAACTTCCCTCCTTGACAACAATTTTAAGGTCAATGTGCTGCTGCCACATGTGGGATTCAGTCATGAGCGATGGCCACGACCCCAGGCAGCAGTGACTGCCCAGGACCTGTAAAGGTCCCAAAGCCTGGGAAGGTCCAAACCCCTTTGAAAGAACCTTCAGGTTCCTGGTGGTGATGGTGGTTGTTAAGCTTTGGTGCAGTGAAGGTTTTAAAGGCAGGTTAGCGACCACAGTGCTAAAGTGATGCTCTCATGTAGCTGGTTGAAATGTGGGTGATGTTTCAGGGCTGCAGCTGTGCTGGCAGGAGAAGGCTTTCCCTGTGGCAGAGGTGTGCTGGGCAGCATGCAGGGACTGCTTTCATTTTTCCAATGAAAGACCAGTGTTGGGGACCACTTGGCACAGCCCAGGTGGTGCCCTCACACATCCAGGTTGACCTCAGTGTCACCTTGGGTTGGCAGAGAGCTTTCAGCCTATCTCTGTGCCACAGAGGGACATGTGAATCACACAGGGACAGCCAGGGTGCCTCTCTGTGAGCATTACTGAGGGCCCTGCTCTTGCCGACACCTTCTGGCTTTCTCTTATTTTGCCTGTGACACACCACAGTCATTCCTGGAAAAGGTCGTGGCTGGAAGCCAGGGTGACATTGGGCATAGTATGGGACTGCTGAGGTGGAGCTGTGAGCCCTGCTCCCTGTGCCCTGACCCTGCTGACATTGTACATCTCGAGTGCCTTGAAGAAGCTGTTTCAATGCAAAACGTGTCTGTCTTTGCTCTGGAGACAGAGACGAATCGTGCTGCCGATCTGCTGGAGAGCTGCTGCTGAGAAGGACGGGCAAAGAGCAACACTGAGCTTACCAGTGTCTGCATTTTCAGGTGGGATGGGGGGGTGGATGCGTACGTGGCTGTGTGTGCGTCAGAGGGGAGAGCGGCACGGGGTTTGCACCTCATGGTGGAAACCCACCCCCCTTTTTCAGTAATACTCCAGGTAAGTAGAAGCCAAATATGTGTCTTTTTAACCAGAGCCCCTTCAGTTATATTAGGAGTTTGGACTTTATAATATTTTCCACTCTGAAGTGCATTTCCATTGGGGATTCCTAAATGCTCTCCAGACAATCTCTCTCCAGCCTCTTGAGGCAGGGCACTGCGTTAGCAGCTCAGAAACCCGCTGGTCCTTTGCCTGATCTCATGTCTGCAAGCAGCTCCACTAACACCAGAGACTGGTTCTGCTGGGCACAGTAGGAGTCCCACTGTGTTTGTCAGCAAATAGATGTGTTCAGTGCATGGCAGGATCGGGACGTCCTACACCCATCAGATAAAGCAGCGCACTGTGCTCGTGGGAAGATGCTGCCTTATATGATGACATTAAATGCACAGAGGGAAGAATTATTTCTGATTTAGTCACCTCAGAGCTGGATGTCTCATCCATGCTACCTTCCTGGACTCACTTTATAGTCACTGGAAGGAGACCGGTACCTCTATCTATTTCTTAGACACCTACCAGGTGTCTCCTGGTGGACACTACCAGGATAGGGGAGTTTGGGGACTGGGCCACCAACTGACCCATGAAGCTTCACTGCAGGCGGACCAAGGTAGGAGAGAGGAGCCCCGCTCTCCCACCAAGGGCTGGCTAGGCAGGGCCCTATCTCTATGGAGCTCCGTGCCATTCCTCCCTCCCCGGCATGGCTGTGGGTGCTCCCCCATGCTTTGCCGCCACGTCCTCCTTGCATTCCCAGAGTTGTTTCGCTGGCAGAGGCAGCATCCCGAGCCTCCTTTTGGGACGCCGTCCGTCACCCCCCCCCTGCTGGCCTGGGTGTCTCAGCAGGAGCGTGGGGCTGGAGGCTGGGACAAGGGATGCCTCTTCTTCTCTCAGGCCATGGGGCTCTGCAGGAATGCGCTAATTGCTGCTGGAACAAAAGCCGCTTCTGTGCGGTGCTGTGCATGGCTGTGCTGATCCTTCCCAGGCCCCGCGAGAATGCTCCCAGTGGTTTCTGCCCTGTGCTCTGCACACACTCCTAGCATATTTGAAAAGGACTTAGATTTATCTTTTCTTGTGCTGTTCTACTTAAAAAGCATATTTGGGGCATGCCAAGAGCTTGCCTGGAAAAAACATTTCCTCCTCCTCTTCTTTTCAAATACAGAGAGCTGTTCACTCAAATCTACCGTGAATAATGCTACCTGAAATTTTTACGAGGTTTTCTTAAGAAGAAGTACGCCATGCTCCCCAGGTATTTACTGCTGTTATGTTTACTAGGTTCCCTGGTGTCTGATGATTCCTTTGATATATTTTTTTTTTACCTGCAGATTTTTGCTGAGGCGCAGTTATTTCCCTTATCTCTGTGCCAGCATGTTTGGGCGGGTTGCCGTGCCTCTCCTCCCTGCTCCATGGCCTGGTGGAGATGAGATACAGCAGGTATGGCTGTGGATGCCCTGAGTAATGGCATAAGCACCCCACAGCCATGTGCTGTGATTTCCCCAGGACCGTGGAGCACTTCAGCAGCCTGTTTTAATCCCCCAACATGACTGCTCAGGGAAGCAGGGAGCAATTTAGTGGCAGCTTTCTGGAAATAAAGGTTGCAAAGAAAAGTTAGGGCAATGCAGGGTCTTTTCCCAGGGAAAAGGAGCAAAATTGTGTGTGGGTTGTGGCAAGAAGGACAGTTTAAGTCACCCTGGGAAGTTTGTGTCAAGCACGTTGGATGTGGGTCCCTTCCTAAACACTTGGATTTTTGCATTGTGGTTCAGAAAGTAGAAGGCTTTGGTTGCAGAAAGCCACATATATGGAAATAAAGTGAGTGCGTGCAGGAACCAGAGAGCCGGTCCATGGGTACATGGTCTGGCAGTTCGACTGGTGTCCCCATGCCTGCAGGGCTGCTGAGAGGGGGCAGGAAAGCAGTGGCTGTGGTGTGCAGGCAGGGGGGCCTCTGGGGAGGTGGCTGGGCTTAGGCAACAGGAGTAATCTTCTTGATATGGACGAGCCCTCTCTGTGCCAGACCCCCCATCCTGGGGCGCTCAGAGTCCCCTAGATGCTACTTCAGTTATTAAAAACCACCTCTGCGCAGAGATGGGCTGCTGAGGTTTGAATGCAAGAGTCCGGCATAAATCTCTCACGGGGGTCCACTTCACCGGGATGTGTGTCCTCATGGCAGAGAGGAGGGAGGGACGGGGTGACGCACTCTTTTGTTTCTATGTTTAAAAATCCACCAAGGCAGGGGCCAGGCAGCTGTGGTGTGGGGAGTGCTCTGCTGGAAGTGTGTGTGTGTCGTTCCTGCAGAGCAGGCGGAGAGGAGCTCGGCTACGGCGAAACTCCTCTCTGCACAAAAGGCAAAAGTGACATTGGCTCTGGAATTGCTCCCAAGCCCTCACGGCGTGTTTTGTACATATGCTGGCACTTTATGAGCCCTCAAAATAAGCTGTCTCCAGTCCCAAGATTAGGCTTTATTGCAGGTGGGGCTCATAGCAACGTCTCTGGCTGTGTTTGCCTAACAATGTCCATCAGGTTTTTATTTGATTATAATCTTGCCAAAGTGTGGCCATTAGCTTTTACATTTTTCATACTGTGTGTCAGCTCCCTTTTCTCTTTTTGGAAGGTTTCCAGGGAAGGGTTTAGCTGTTGGTAAGAGCAGGGCTGGGTCACTGCCCCTCGTACATCCAACCACGTCGCCTTTCAGCAAGATCCCTGGCACCACAGTGTGAGGCCCTGACTGTATCTGACTGAAGTTCTGTGCCAATATTTCTATTTTCATGGGTTGCTTATAAAAACCCTTGGACATTGCGCTCCTCACCTGGGTAAGAGCCGTGCTTGACTTTGCAGTGCCGCCCCCCTTGGTGTTGCAGCCCCGCTGGGGCTGCGCTGTTGGTTGCTTTGGGGGATGCAGGCATCTTTCTGCATGCAGAAAGGCAAAGGCTGCTTTTATCCTGCCTTTGCTGCAAAATGTGATTTTCCTAGAGGCAGTGAAGGATTGGGCCCTGCTTCGTACTCCATCCTTGTCTCCATTTTCGGGCTGGCTGGTCCCCAAGCTAACCTATGCGGGCAATGTGTCCCCTTGAGCTGGCATAGTGCTGCTGCATTTGGGCTGCACCCAAATTAACCCAACATTGCAGAGCGGCTCCCAGTTCTCCTTTCCCTAGGATTAACATAGGAATGTCTGTCAGCAGCTGGAATAAGTTACAGAAAACCAAACTCATGCTTAGTTCCTGAAAAAGCTGAAGATTTAGCCACAGGCTGAGAAGGAAAATCTCCCGTGGCTGGGGAAAGGGCAGAGTGGACATGTCAGTGGGATGGTTGAATGGGTTGTATGGCAAGGCTGTTCCTGGAAGGCACCAGCCTGGCCTGGCTTCACTCAATGTGACCCTGACAAATGCAGCCTGATGTAATTTTTTTTTTTTTTTTTAAAGAGGAATATCTGGATTTCGCTATTAGGGAGCTTTACAAATGGCTGAGGCAGATAGACGGGCACCAGGAGAGCGTGTAGCACGTTAGCTGGTGAGAGGGTCCCAATGCAGTGTCTCTGCTGAGCTCTGCACTGTTGGTGCCAGGCTGGTTCAGTGATGCTCGGCACAGGGCTCTGGGGTCTGGCATCCTCCGGCAAAATGCCCCCGGCATAGCTCAGGGGAGGGTGCCGAGCTGCCTTGTGGCTTTCCCCATCCCACGCACCGGCTGTTGTACAGGTGCTTTTGGAAACGTCATCCTTGTTTTTTATGGGAAATTGGTCTTCTCACTGCAGATAAGACCCATGTTGTGGTCATGGGCAATGGCTGCCAGGGGTAAAATACACTTGAAAGGCAGCTTGTTTTGGAGGTAGTGAAAAAAAGGTAGCTCTCCCAGTGCCAAATATCAATAGTTGTTGGAAGAAAACAGCATTTTTGTTGTTTCAAAATGACCTGTAATGCATAGGTTGCTGTGGGATGTTAGGGCCCTCATGGGAGAGGGCAGGGGCAGAAAGACCTGCACTGCCCTGCAGAAATGAGCCCCAGGGGCCCATGTGAGCCCTGAAGAAGGCACCGAGACACTGGTGCCACCAAAAGATTTGCTCTTCCCTCTTGTCCATAGGGTGTTTCCAACAAAGCAGTGTTAGCCACTGCAAACACTTAGAAGGCAGAGAGAGCACCAAGCACCGGGTGCTGTAGAGCGAACAAAAGTGGCATTTTCAGTCACTGCAACTAATTAGTCGCAGTCCTGCTCTCTTCAGAGGTGGCTTTCATCATCTTCTGTATCCTCAGGATCCCAATGTTCAGCAAATCCCCCTCACTGACTGTGCCCTTTCTGCACTCCCTTGTTTTTTCCCTTTTCTCCTTGTGAAATCAAAGTATTCAAAGGACCTTGTGGGTGTGTGTATCTGTCTGTATATCTATATATCCATATTTATCATCACATTCCAGCACACTCAAGGCCTATTGACTGTTTTGTGGAGATTTTGCCTGTCAAACCTAGCAGAAATTATTTATTTAATCCAGAGTAGCCCATGGAGAAGTGAACAGGGATGAAATTGCTCTGAGTCTCTCAGTAGCCTTTTTGTGCCAACTTTCAGGATTGAAGTATTAGGTTGGAAAAACATAGTCTCAGTTTCTGTCTTCGTTGCTTATCTGTTGGCACAGCATTTTAACATCAGCAAATAAAAGGTGGGTGAGAGTGTTTTGGGGATGAGTAGGATGGGAGTATCTCAGTTATTAAAGCCATTGAAAAATTCTCAGTATAACTTTCCATGTGAAAAAGCAGGTTAATTGAACTTGAACCATGTAGTAGAAATGTGCTGATTCCAACAACATTTTCCAGCAGCAAAAAAGAAGTTGAAATATTTTGTTTGGACAGTATCAAAACTCCAGCAGAAGCAGAATGTATCTGTTCTGTCACTTGATTACATGTAACATAGGCCATAAATTTTAATATTATATTGTCTTTATAGATCATATAATTCTATGTGCATGTAGTGCATAATTTAAGAAATGCATAGAAATGCAAGGAATAATGAAAAGAGTCACTGAAGTGAAACACTGTAATGGCCCTAAATTGATTGCTGAGAGGAAATGTTGTTTCTTGGCAAACACAAGAATTCTAGCTTTTTATGCAGAATCAGAATCAATCTCTCCCTTAATGTCAGGATTTCCCAAGTAATGGAAACTGCAGCTCCCAGCCAGCTCTGCTCAGGATGTAGTCTGTGTTAATTCTTCGTTGGAGTCAGATATAATAGTAGATGACTTAGAGGAAATCTGGGATAACACCACTGCTTTAAAGTCATGTCACATCCCCAGGCTGGCCGGGGCCATGAGCAAAGGAGGATGCCTGGCTCACAGTGCCTGGGGATGGACAGGCTCCTCCAACAGACAGTCATGGTCTGCTGGTGGAGGGGGCGGTGGGTGTCTTGGACCCTGTGAGGCTGGAGGCCGCTGCAGCTCTGTGTGTGTCCGCAGAGACCCAATTTGAATGCTACAAAACCCTGACGTGGGCCGAAAAGCCCAACTCTCGTCATGGCTCTTGGCTCTGCCTTGCAAAGGTTCAGCCTGCGGCTGCTAAAGCAATAATGGGGCGGCTGCTGCCAGAAGTCAGAACCAGTTTTTGTTTGCTTTGTTTAGCAAAATACTGAAATCCTTACCGAGTGTGCGCACATACGAGTGAGGTAGTAGCAGCCTGTGCTGGTTTGCATGGGAGACCCCCAGGGAAGATGTGCGTGGTGGTTACTCTCCTCAGCTGAACACTGTCCAGTGATGGGGAGCACGCAGGAGGCACCCACAGCCTCAGCGTGCTCGTTCTGCACTGGGTCTCTCCAGTACCCGATGAGAAAGGGGCAATGGCAAGAATTTATTTTCAAGGTTTCCAGAAAAATTGCTGCATTGTCATTGCTGTTGGAAAGTGAAAATGTGGAAGAGGGTAGGAGTGAGAGCCCAGGGCCACCCTGGTACTGCACAGTGCCAGGGCTTTGCCGGGGCCAGGCAAGCCCTGGCTGCCACGTTACGGGGTCCGGACAGAGCCACCTGTGTGGGGATCGGAGGATGCTTCTGCGGAGGAAACACAGCAGTTTGATACAGCCTCTGTGCAAGCAGAGCTGCTTCCTTGGTGCAAAACTTGCTGCCTCTAAGCTTCTGCCATGTAATTTTATCTAGCCATTTGGAAGGAAGGTTTTGCTACAAGTTAATTTGACTTTATGGTGAGCGCTGAGATGTTTGGGTTTGTTCCTTTCAAGCCCCCAGATCCTGAAGTCCTGTGGCTACGTCAGCATCCCAGCTGCTCTATAAAACCAGCTACCTTTCCAGGTCCTCGGGATAATAGACTTGAAAGGCAAGGTGAATACATATAATTTTATACAGTTTTCCAGAAATCTTACTGCATTGTTACCTGTGAAAAGCCACATTTATTTTGGCATTTAAGACACATTTGAATATCTACCATGCAGTCCTGTTGCAACCTGTAGCCCTGGGGGAAACCTGCATTAGGGAGGAAATGGGCATCTCTTCCTCGGTTTAAGCTTTGCACATTGTTATGTAGAAGGAACAGAAATGCCTTATTGCACCAGGATGGGACAGTGTGGTCCAGCCTGGAGGCAAAAGCAGTTGGTGGGACTCTTTCCCCAGCATGGGACCCATGCTAGGGCAGCAAACACTGCCATAAAGCCGAGATGTCCCCAGGGTCCACTCCCAGCTCCGCCTGGAAGCTGCTGCTGTCAGATTCACCCACTCACAAGCAATTCCTGGTCCAGGAGTGATAATTGCACGAGAACTTTTCTGATAATTCCACAACAAACTTGTATTCACCTTAAAAAGATACCATCTTTTGCATCAGCAGTACCTTCCCAGAAATGTTTCAAGGAAGAAAACAACTTTGGGTTTCTAATAAAGGTCTTCAACATCAGCTCAGCAGGTTTTATTTTAATTTTTCTTCTCCACAAAAATTTCCATTGTGTCCAAAAGCCTTTTTCTGTCAAAAAAGGTTTTGATGGAAAATATTTTACTAAATCTATTTGAAGCTGATACAAAGCATTGCCAAGAAAGAGGGAATGAATAAACCCTGTGACAGCTACTCGGCACATTAAAGGAAATATCGCCTGACTTCCCAGAGCCTCAGGAGCGTGGTTGGGTGGTGCCCGCAGCTCCTGGTACATCACAGCCCCCAGTAAATGTTAAGCTAACAAATAAATCTGCTTCACTCAGCAGCCAGAATACAGCCTTCAAACTGGGGTGAAGCTTTCTAAATATCTTTTGGCGTGTTTTCTTTAAAGGAAGGAAGGATCTTAATTCCAGCATTCCAACCCAAAATAGATGTCTCTAAGAATAGCCCTTCCACATCGTGGGGCAGGATGCCGTCAGGAGGAAAAAGGGTTGGGGGAGACGAGAATTGCTTTCCCTAAACAGCCAGTCCGTAATTACGAAGTGGTGGGTTTCAATTCTGATCATGGGTGATCGCCCCCAGAGCATCGAAGCCCATTGAGGTGGCTCAGAGCTGCTGATGGCCCCTTGGACCGGGGACCAGCGTGGCTCACTGGCTCCTTGGGTTGATGGAGCCGTTCCTTAGAGACCTGCCGGCCATCCTGCAGCAGACGTGCATTGGCGTCCTCCATGCCGCTGCTGTCGGAGCCCATCGCGTGGCTGGGGAGGGTGCATACCCGCAGGGCTGCAGCCTGGAGCAAGGAGAGGATGCCTCAGCCGTGCTCGGTGTGTCCTGGCAGAGTGAAGCAAAGGCGTCCTGTGGAAAAATGAGGTTGGGTGGCATGACCTACTGAAGTCTCTTCCACCATGAGTTATCCTGTGATCAAGTGCTACCAAGCTGGAAGGCTTTTGTGCATGGCTGTGCATGGCTGGAGTAGGGAGGACTCTTGTTCCCATCTCTTTTGGTTTAAAAAGTGCAATGCTGGAGTACCCCAGGTCCCATGAAGTTCAACAAGAGATTGGATGGATAGAGTCTGTAGTCCCACTCCCTTTTCCCTAGAAAATATAGGTTTGCATAATTCGAACAGTTTTGACTTTAATATTCCCCTTTTGGGGTTACATTTTCTATGCAAATATGAGGTCTAGAGAGGAATCTTGGAGCAAGAGTTGAGTTTCTCATGCAGCCTTATGACCCCAGGAACTGTCGCTTTAAGAAAAATACTAATTTTCATGGAACTCATAATGAAACAATAAAAACTGACAGCACAGGCAGGTCCTTCCACCCTCATTTCCTTTCTTTCAATGCTGGCAGCAGAATTTAAATCTCACAAGTTATAAACACCCTCAGATGCTGAGCGCTTAACATCTCCTGGAAGCGCAAGCTGCATCTTCCCAGTTCCTATATGTTGTACCTGTTCCTGGTACATCCCTCCCAGAGCTGTGGTTGAAGCTTTTCTCTGTGCAACATCGGTGTCGCATTTGGATTGAGCTTTTACCCAGAAGTCAATAACTGGACTCAGGTGACACTCAACACTAACACCATCCCGTGTTTTTCAGGAGCATGTGTCAGACCTTAAATATCATGATATCATTTTACAGAATTGCATCTTTAGTTTAAAAACATTTTGGGGGCTGCCATGTGCCTGGCGGAGGGTGTCGTTTGCCCTAGTTCATGTCTACAGGGCAAGTGTCTCCATATGACCTGGTTGTGCAGGCTCTCTTGGTGCTCAGTTGACAGAAACAGGCAATTTTGGGGCAGAATCACTCCCTGCTGTGATGGTATTAAGTCTATAAGAAAGTGAATGAACTGCCTCTGCTTTTATAGCCCAGCTTTACAACTGAGATGATTTATGTATTCAGGTGGGTTGAAAAATGTTGGCCTAAAACCAGGCAAAACCCGCTGGGTTTGGCCAATTACTCACTTTGTATTTTGAGCCCTTCTGAAATAAAACTCAAGGTGGGTGTAACGAAACCACAAAAACCCAAATCTGAAAGATAGCTTGCACAAAACCGTGAAAAGTCCCCAGGAGCTGAATCTCATGCTCCGGAAAGAGGGAAAAATAATAAGGTGGAAAAATGGGAGCTCCACCAGGCTGCAAACCTGAAACCCTTCAGCGCTTGGTTGCAAAAAAATCAAGCCAAGGCACTGAGCTCCTGCCAAAATTTCCGCTGCAGGAAGGGCTGGTCCAGCCTGAGCTGCCTCCTTCCTGCTGCTCGCACACACCGAGGAATAAACCCTCTGCAGAGATAAGAGGAAAGAACACTTCCACGGCGATACGGCGTCAGACACACCTCCGCAAGCCCACGCTGCGTGCCCATCAGCAGAGGAGGTCCATCCTCACTGGTGGATCCTGGGGCTGCAGCTCTCCCCTCCACGTGGATGCAAAGGTCTCATTTTAGTGACACCAACGGCCCTTTGGGGCATCTTTGTTCAGGGTGCTGGTGGCGAGAGTGATGCAGGGAAGAGTTTTCTGTGCCAAAGGAATATGGACTATCCTTGAAGCAGCCAAAGGTTTTTGATCTACTTGATCCTCCTGCCTTTGTTTTCAGACCCAGCTGCTGAGGTGTGTTTGGGAAAACAAGGACATGGAAGTGCCAGGATATGTCCTTTGATTTTTTTTTCCCTTTCTTTTCTGTTTTTTTGAATAATCTCCCGGAGATCAGTTAGTTTTACCTCCATATGTCTCCCTTGCAGATCACCCAGAAGATAAAATAAAAAACCCAAGGCCAGCACATGTGATCAGAGGGAGCAGAGCTGTACAGCAGTGGGGCAGCCATGGCACATACGCCTGGCTCTCGCTGTCACCAAGCCATCCACCATCTATTTTTCCCCTGCTCTGAGCCCAGGTTCTAATCACCAATGCCTCTGTTGTACTCAGGAATCTCTCTGCTCTCCTGAGCTCCTGAAAAACATCCCTCCTTGCCCCCCGGGGGGATAACACGGTGCCCATGGTCTCCAGCCTCGCACAAGCTCATCTGCAGGCAGAGCTGTAGCCTGCAAAGCAATAGATAAATTGTTTATTTCCCAGTATTTTCACCTCTCTTCCTTATATTTTGTCCCTGATAGCGGGTGCAAAGGGCTTCTCCACAACAAAGCACGTGGCCCCGCACTCTTGCGCTGGGTTTTTATAGCCACTTGGCTCAGGATAAACATTTTTTTCGCTCTAGCCTAGAAGTCTCTTTTTAAGGAGTTGCTGCCTTTAGCTCCAGCCCCAGCAGATATTGCTGCTAAACCGGCATCACTGAGAAACCTCCTGCTGATCTTGCTGCACTTAGGTGAGCAGTGGCCCTGCTGAAAGCCCTGACTTTTGTTACTGGTTTCTCAGGTGTGACTGGTCTTTATAGGTGCTTCGGCTTTTATAGTTGTTAGCAACTGCAGATGCTCAGGGCAAGCACGTCACAAAATCTTTTCTCAGCAAAGGGTGGGACAATGCAAATTTCCTGGCGTACTTTTCTGGCTTTCATGATTTATTGCAAATCTCTTCTGGTTATTATTTGCTTCATTATCTTTATCTGGATTTATCAATTTCCATTGTTCTAAGGTGAAAACAGGGTGTTTTGTTTTGATTTATATAGCTGATGGGCAAAGGTAGATCGTGTTCTGGCTCAGGCTTACCAGCACCAGGGCCCCTCCTGCCCACCCTCAGGTTCATTAGTGTGATGAGTTTCTGGGTGCAGGACATCTCTGTCCAGCTCTTTCTTTCCGATGACTGTTGGTTACACTGGAAAAGCCCAATCTGGTGCTCAGGTTGCAAGAAAAGCTGCTGTGGAGTGGGTGCAAAACAGCAAGCAAGATGCTCTTATTAACGCCAGTTATCCATGTCTTGCTATTCAGAGACACTTGTAGCTCTGTTAGTGCTGCATGGTATCAGGCAGAAAGCATTTATGTGCCTTTTGTTTTTTAATACATGTTAGGAAAAAAAAAATGGTTGAAGAGCAGAATGGGTGATGTCTACCATACAGCCATGCAGCCAGTATGTGTTGGGTAGGAGATGAGTCCCTGCTTGCAAATCTCTATTTAGTTGAGCAGCGAGCACTGAAGGACCTGTGCAGCAGGTACACTGCTGAGGTTCCAGCACCAGAATTGGAGCCTGTCCCCATGAGGATACCCTCACGATTCTACCTGGGCACAGCGTCCCTCGTCGTCCTTGGGGAGCTACCTGGAGGAAGGGGCTTTGGGGTCATTGTAGATCTTTTCATGCACCAGCCAGTTGTCCAAAGGAATTTACCCTGTGGCAAACCCCTGGAGATGGGTTTTGCAGAACTCCCTGCAGCTGCAGCAGAACAAATCCTACTATGCACCTACAGACCGACAGAGCAGTATCTTTGGGGAATTTGTGGCAATAAGGAGTCCTGTCCTCGGGTTGGTGGTACCTGTGTGGGCTGCATCTCTGGGGAGGCTGCTCATTCCCCGACTGCTCTTCACACCCTCCGTGTCCCAGGACTAATGCAAAGCGTTTGTGGCTTGTATTATAATTGTGTAAGGCAAGATTCAGGAATAAGCCATTGGATTTAGAGGCTGACACATCCCTTTTGGGGATGCAGGTGAAAATCCCAGCTGTCAAATCAAACCTGAAACCAAAATGGCCTGTAGTTGCCTTTTGGAGCAAACCTTTATGAGGGTTTAGTGTGCAGAGACTTCAACGACTTTCATCCTCTTACCCATTAGTCTGAGCAACATTCATCTCTCCAAAACATGTCAGAATTAACCTTTTTCTGAAGGCTGCTCAGGATACAAAGAAAACACCTTTTGCTTAAACTCCTTGAAAATAGTTGCCACTGCAGGGGAAGAAACCCATTGATTCAACCCTGCTTTTCCATTTTCTTTAGCAGGCACAGCGTACTCCATCTGGCTAAGTGGACCACAGTGTTCCAAGGATAAAAATTACATGTAATATGAGATAAAGTATCAGGCAAAATATTTATGTAATGAAATCTTAATGATAGTTCTAAAGGTCTGCGGCAGGGCATGGCAGAAAAGAAATGCTCCGCTTGCGAGCTTGTAACAGGGGGGACAGATGCACAACGAAAGACACTCGCAGGGGTAGGAAAAAGAGGGTTTTTATAAGAAATTTGATCTGCCCTTTCTAGCAAACCTACCAAAGGATATCAAGTAATTGATGGGATCTAATCTGATCGCAGCTGTCTTAATTATTTGTCAGCTTTACATGGAAATGGTTTCCCTTTGTTTTGAAGTAGTAAACATCCTCTGTAATCCTCAAACCCCAGCGGCTGCTGATGTATGGAAACCAGAGAGCGATGCTGACCTAAACCACCACGGGCCCTGAGCGTCACAGGCTGCAGCTGGGAGTCGATCCAAATTCATCCCATACTTTGCTGGCGGATCCATCTCTGGCATCCTGGCTTGGGCTGGGACAGCTATAAGGGTCAGTCACAAATGTGGTAAGAGCCCAATTTTCTGAAAGGAAAAGACGGTTCAGATTCAGGCTCCAATTCCAGCCTAGTATTTGGCAAGTGAGGTAGGCTGCTTTGTTGTCCTTATCCAGCAACTAAATGTAGTTAGAGTTTTTCATATCGCTTATCGAAATGGCTCTTAAATACTTCATGCTTATCACAGCTCTCAGCAGCCAAATCTGATAAAAGGAAATTTCGTCTGGAGTTAGACAATCCCTTGAGTGATCCTGAATAATAAGTGATACTGAAATGTGGAATTATTGCTTCATTCTTAGCAGAAGTAACTGTAGGTGATCTCTTGGCAGAAGTTTTAAAATCGGTCAAGCACAGTCTGGGTGGTGTTTCAAAATACATGGTAGTCACAGGCACTTAGCATGTTTTGTGTGTATGTTAGGGTCAGACCAGCCAAGGCTGCCTGTATTTTGGAAAGTTCAGATAAAAGCAACTGGTATCTAAATTGTCGTGTTTTGGCTGCAGCCCTCTGAGGTCCCCTGGGCAGATGTATGGGGCTGGAGTAGAGCAGGTGAAGAGCTATTCAGGGCCTGAATAGCTGGTTGTACCCTAAGCCCAACGAGGGAGAGGGCATGGCAGAAAGGATGGGGTGAGCACTGGGCAACTTCTCTCCCTGGCCTCAGGGAAGTCAGGTCACTGCACACCCACGTCTCACCTTATTTATCAAGAGTATTTTTTCTCTGAGCTGGCTGTCTTTTTCCCGACCTGGCTGGACCACATGGATCACAGCAGAGCCTTGCTCATGGCTCAGCCGTGGGGTATTGCTGCTGCAGAAACAGAACAGATGCACTCCGGGAGCTTAAAGGCAACGTCAAGTGGTTCCCCAATGCCGTGCCCAGCAGGTTTGCTGCAACCATTACTGCAAGGAACATTTGCTGCATTTGTTGAGTACTTACTGATGTAACTGCAGTGGGAGATGTTATTCTTCCTCCTGAGCTGGACAAGCAGTGCTCCCCAGGGCTCAGTTTTGGGGCCAGTCTTGTTTAATATCTTTATCAATGATCTGGATGAGGGGACTGAGTGCACACTCAGTAAGTTTGCAGATGACACAAAATTGGGCGGGTGTTAATCTGCTCAAGTGTAGGAAGACTCCACAGGGGGATCTGGACAGGCTGGATCGATGGGCTGAGGTCAACTGTGTGAGGTTTAACAAGGCCAAGTGCTGGGTCCTGCACTTGGGTCACAACAACCCCATGCAACGCTGCAGGCTTGGGGAAGAGTGGCTGGAAAGCTGCCTGGTGGAGAAGGACCCGGGGGTGCTGGCTGACAGCCGGCTGGACATGAGCCAGCAGTGTGCCCAGGTGGCCAAGGAGGCCAACAGCATCCTGGCTTGTATAAGGAATAGTGTGGCCAGCAGGAGCAGGGCAGTGATCGTGCCCCTGTACTCGGCACTGATGAGGCCGCACCTTGAATATTGTGTTCAGTTTTGGGCCCCTCAGAAAGACATTGAAGTGCTGGAGCGTGTCCAGAGAAGGCCAACGAAGCTGGTGAAGGGTTTGGAGCACAAGTGTGATGAGGAGCAGCTGAGGGAGCTGGGGATGTTTAGTCTGGAGAAGAGGAGGCTGAGGGGAGACCTTATCGCTCTCTGCAACTACCTGAAAGGAGGGTGTAGTGAGGTGGGGGTTGGTCTCTTCTACCAAGGTACTAATGATAGGACGAGAGGAAATGGCCTCAAGTTGCATCAGGGGAGGTTTAGATTGGATGTTAGGAAAACTGTATTTATTGTAAGAGTGGTCAGGCACTGGAACAGGCTGCCCAGAGAGGTGGTGGAGTCACCATCCCTGGGGGTGTTCAAAAAATGTGTAGACGTGGCACGTGGGGACATGGTTTAGGAGGCCTGGTGGTGTTGGGTTGATGGTTGGACTTGATCTGAGAAGTCTTTTCCAACCTTAATGATTCTATGATTCTATGATTCGAAGTGCAATAGCAGTGGAGAAGAGTACCGCAGACCTCTCCAGTGCCTCACCAGCACCACGCTGCACTGATGGAAGTGCTACATGGAACTTTCTCTTCTGGAGCTCCAGCAGTCTCGGGGGTAGCTGTTCTGTTGGGATTATTTGGTATTATTTCCCATGTAGGCAAGCCCTACAGCCCAGGAATCAGGGACTTTTCTGCAGCAAAGACTCCTCTCCAGTCACGTCCTTCTGAGCGGCAGCAAAAGACAAGCAAAGGCTTGTGCCATTGGATGGTGCAGAGGCACATCCCTCCTTCGTGAAAGTTTATTGCCACGGGGAAGAGTGTTTATATGACCATGGAAAGAGCACCCTGGCAGTGCTGCAAGGGGAGCTGAAAAGTGAGGAGAGTTTTTTTTTCTTTCTTTTTAAAAGCAATTTCCATGAAGGCTGGTTTTGTTTTTTTTTTTTTTCCCCAGACAAGCTTTCTGGGCTCTTCCACAACAGGACTGCATTCAGCCCTCACTATTTCCTGAGGAGGCAGAAGCTGAGGTCTTTCCTATCAGCTCTGCAGAATTTGTAATCTTTTTGCTGTCTGTGAAATAGTAGCCTGAATATGATGACAGAGGAAAAGAAATACAGTAACTGTCCCCTCCCCTTTCCAACCCAAGTCCTTGCCAAAGCAATAAAAAACTTTAAACAATAGCCAGTCATGACATAAACCAGTCCTTGAGCAGCCTGCCAAAATTCACCTCAAGAAAGTAGGTCCAAAAATAAACATTAACCTATAAAAAGCCCCACAGACTTAAAGATAGTCTTCCCATTGTGCTAATTGCTTTCACATCTGGCTCAGAAATGAGGAGTGTATACGAGCATGGAGAGGCCACCAATAACTCACTTCAGCTAAGCACAAAAGCATGTGCGTAGCATCAATCATGCAAGCCATCTATTTCTCCTCAGCAGATCTCAGATGCTGGGGCTCAATTTTAAGTTTGTGTTTAAATTGCACTGAAATAATGGGGCTGGTCATGATGTTAACAAACAGCACATGGTTAAATGCTTTCACGGGTGGGAATATAGAGAAATATAGAGAAAATTGTTTCATTTCCCTTTTCCCCCCTCCATCAGTTATCAGACCACAGCACCGTCAGCTCGGAACAGTTTTTGCCTGGCCTCCTCCTTGGAAAGAAGTCAGCCCCCGGGGTGGCTGGAAAGTTGCACCTTTGATAAATCAAGGGCTACAGCAAGATGGGACATACAGAGGAAAACTAGCTGGGGACTGTTTCATAAGGCCTTTTCTGTGTGCCAAGGAAGTGACCCCAAAACATGACCTTGTGTGAACTTGGTTGGAAGAACAAAACTCGCATCAGGCTCCTGGCAGGTCCCAGGGAGCCAGAGATGTGGTGTGATGCTCTGCATCCTCTGCTCTGGGCGTGCATTCATCTTTTTTCATGCCGATGTCTAGACCTTTTATATGACTATGATTCAGTGGATGTGCATAGGACTGTCTCCTACTTGCCGGTACGCCCATTTGTTTGTGTAGTTGATTGAATTTCATGGTGTGAGCAACACCTTTGTTTGTTGGATACAGTTGAAAGCACACCTTCCCCACAGCCTTGGACTTTGCAGTGAGACTAATATATAGAGAAAAGTCCAGGATCCCCTCCACAAGCCCATGGTGTATTGAAGTGGCTACAGGGAGGTTCTTCCCAAAATCGCTGGTTTTTTGTTTCCGATAGTTCCTTGGGCACAACTGAGAACATCACCAGAAAATTATTACATTTTCTGAGCTCACGATTGCTGTGTTTACATGAGTTATCTGTGTCTTAACCTTGTGGATGTGCAGAGCAGCCTGCCCTGAGCATCTGTGGTTTGGTGTTTGTGACTCATCACGAGAGCTCAAGAAGGGATTTGTAATGATTTATTCATGCCACATTTATTGTTTAGAAAGCTCAATCAAACGCTACTATGGTTAGACTGAATAATTCATCTGCCAGTCTACTTTTTGACCTCTGTATTGGTTTCTCTCTTCGTTAAGAGCCTTATGTTTGGAGGTGGAGATCACCTTAGGCTAGGGGCAATTTTCCATGCTTGATATCTTTGGAAACTAAAACTTCAAGGGTAGATTTTCAGTGGGTCTGGCTTTGCTGAAGGACTACGGGTGTTTTCAAGAGAGTCTGGGTTCATCTGCCCTTGGGACGTCCCATGTTGGGCGTCCAAGTCTGGGTATCACTCTGTGCATCTCCTATGGGACACAGAAGAAATACACCTTCCCTTGCACCATTTGCCTAATCCTAAAAAAAGCATCTAAGATAGTTCAGATAATGGCCTCTGGAGAGGCCTATTTCTTCCTGCTGACTGTAAAGGAAAATTATTTAGGTTGCAATGTCTAAACTTAGGTAAGGTGATTCCCATTCAGCATGTCCCCCATGGGCCAAACTGGGGCAAGTGGGCTGCTATTACATGTCACGTGTAGCTCCTGAGCATCCTGAGCTCCAGGGCAATTTTGTGTGAGGACAGAGGTGTGTCAACGTAAAATGGCATTTGCGTCTCCACACAGTGGGTCTCACTGGTTTAACTCCATCATTTTCCCAGTGCCTTTGAGAAATTTGGTGAAACGTCTTCCTGTAGAAGTGAGCTGATCCCTCAGCTCTGAAGCAGGGCTGGAGGTGGGATGTGCTCACTCCATCAGGACAAGAGTATGAGGTGGGTGGGAACGGCCACCCCTTTGCACCAGGGAAATGCGGGGGCGGAAGGACAGAGCAGAGGTTTTGCTTTCCCTCCCCTTGCTGCAGCCTACCCTTGTCCACTTGTGGTTGGCTCAAACATATCCCCTGAGTTGATTGATAAAAAATTCAGGGTGGAAAAGGAGATGTAAGCTTCGGCAGAAAACTCAGGTTCTGGGAAAACAATCACTAACCCCCTCAAGAATGTTAAAAAAAAATGCACATGAAGCACATACATAAGGAATGATTCACTTAGGTAACTGTCACTGATTTGTGCAAAATATTTGGAATGTTGCTCGTGCCTCTTTTAGGGCAATAGGATACATACAACACGTTTCCATCTCAGAGAAAGGAAAGTTCTCACAACACACATTTTTAACAGTTTTTCTATGAATAGCTCCTGTGTCAGGCCTGGGCGCAGGACAGGACTGCACATACTGATGTGCTGACAACGCGAGGTGGTTTCTCAAGCCTTTGCCAACACGTGCAGACAGTCCCGGCTGCATTGCAACATTAACTGTGGGCTGATTCTTCCCTACCTTATGCTCTCTTTACTCCAGTACAGGCTCATGGACATCGCAGAGGTCATCCCACCTTAAACCAGAGCAAGGGGGAGGAGACAGGTCCTGCTGGGACAACCTGCTGATGCACTGCATTTTCGTAGCCATTTAAGGATAGCAAGTAAGTGACTCAAATGAGTTGGAATTCACCACAAATTTGAATTTGGCACTGCCCCTTATTTATACGTGGGTATTTGCCCTGCTGGGGCTCAGCTGTCTGCCTGCAGAGCACAGAGGTGTGTGCCAGCAAACCGGGGAGCTGGGTTTTCTAAGTAGTCCAACCAGCAGGACTGTGGCACTTCCAGGTGCTGCACGGGACTGTGGAGGAGACAGCACAAACACTTGGGCTTCTCCAACCATGGAAAAAGGACACAAGCTCTTCGAGGGGCTGTTGGCAGAGGAAGGGAGAGCCCCAGATGATCTCCAGTGGCTGCCCATGTCCAAAGCTGGCTTTTTCTCCTTGCCAACCTGCTCAGCCTCCTCTCCCTCTCCTCCAGGTTTGGCGTCCAACCCCCAACCCTCCTCCTGCTAGTCCCAGCCTCCGGTGTAGCAGCGGGGGCTCAGTGATGGCCATAACCATCTTTTTCCACTGGCCACATGCATAGATCAACACAGCCTAGACCTCTCCTTAAGAGTCCTTGGCCCTCCATGTTTTATGGTCAACTCATAATTTTCACCAGAATGCGGGAAACCCGGTAAAAACCCTGGAAAGTCTCATGTGTTTCCTGGCCAGATGGAGCCTGCTGCAGGGCCGTGCCAGCAGCTGCAGCTGTGCGTGCAGCTCGTCCCTAAAAGCCAGCCTTGGTTTCATAAATAGAGAAAATCTTGAAGCCTGTTTGAATCCCTAAAGTAGCCCTGGGCCAGACGGGAACATGTGCTGCCTGTGAGCACCCTTGTCCTTCAGCGTGACAGCAAGGGATGTACCACACACAGTTTAAAATTTTTTTTTAATCCTCCATTAATTAAGGTGACTTTTGAAAATTATTCTGCTATTGAATGGACAATTGATCCCTTTCAAGCAGGTATGGTGTTTATAGGAGAGAGAGGAATATTCAAAAGTGGTGTAAAACTGTGAGACTGGGCAATGTTATGGGTACATGTAGACTCATGACGGATGCTATAAAAGATCTGGATCTGGGTATTTTCAGAAGGGTAGCTTATGATCCAGCGTAATGCTATATTAATAGACAGCGAGAATGTAGAGCTGTGACAGAAAGATTGACAGCTTTTGGCAGTAGATTTTGTACTTAGGTATCTAAATGTATCCCTTGAAATTCCAATAGGCGAACCTGAGCTGATGTGCAGAAAATTGGCACCCCTGCTTAACATCAGCCTCACATTTTCACCCTTGTTATTCTTGTTTGATTCTGAGCTAAAATGGTCAAGGCTTTGGGACAAACTATGTTCTCATGTCTCCGTCAAAACTGGGTAAGTCCCGCCAGAGCTAGGAGTGAGAGTTTTGTGATTTTACTGAATTAACTGCTGTTGCAGTTATAGTCACAATTAAGGGATGTGGTTTAATTACTTGAGTAAGTGAAAGTGATGTGAATAGTCCACTTAATTTTGTGTGGTACCCAGAGCACAAGGGATTTGGGGACCATTTACTGCATGTAGTTGATAACTTCTTGCTGGAGAGTAACGTAGCTTGTTTTACCTGTGCCAGTTTTCTGTGTCTTTGCAGCTTTTTAGGTACATCTTTAGCCCTTGACTTGAAAAGTCACTCCAGACACTATGGTGGGACAAAAGCTTCATCGATTTTGAAGTCCCCTGCTGTCCATCTGCATTGCAGTGCTCATGGATGCTTCCCCAGAAAGTCCCTGGTCTGTGTGCTTTGCAGAGCATCTGTGGGCCATTTACAATATTATCTAATTATTATTGCTTAATTTAGCAAATACATCAGAAACAGTGTGGTTGTCTACAACAATTAGTGGTGTCCATCATCGTGCAGTGATTCATCTGAACAAAATTAGCTCCAGGCAGGGAGTGCAAGCGGGCATAGATGGAGCCTGACAGGGTGCAAGAACCAGAGAGCTGGGCTGGTCCGAAGGCGTGTGCATGTCTAGCTAAGGGGCAGAGGTTGGCTTGCTTTAGTTGAAATTATTTTATCTGGTTTAGCTATAGAAAAGCAACTTGTGTGCTGAACCTTTTATTTCAGTTTGATTAAGTTGATTCTTCACCCGGCTAAAGCAAGATGTGTGTTTAAAGTGAAATCAAAGTGTGCTAAACTTGGTATACATGAAACAGTTTGAGTTATCTTTTATGTCAGACCTTTGGCATCAGAGGCATGGCTTTCTCATGGAGGCCAGCTCTGTGTGTGTGCACAGAAAGCAGGAGCGGTGGGGCAGGGTGTCACTGCACTCATGAGAAGCTGTAAAATATTTTGGTACAGTCTCAGTTTGCAGCTGCAATAGCTGGGAAAACAAGATACCGAAAAAACCTATGATAATGCAGATGTATTGGCCTGAATGTTTGATGAACCATCCACACTGCTGAGGGTTAATCCAATGTGGTAAAATGAAGTAAATGCAAATGTTTCCTCTGGATAACGTGGGACACAGAGGTCCTCACAGCAGACCTGATAGGCATCTTCAAAATTTGGAGAAAAACCTTCTAGGATTAGCCAGAGAGGCTGTGCTAACCTCCGGCACTACCGGGCTCCTCCTGTTTCAGTGCCTTTTCTCAGTTTAAAGCCTGAAATAACTGGGAAAAAGCCCTCTCCCAGGAAACATTCCCTATGTCACTGCGTGATTGGTGCACGATGCCATGGTGCTGCGTGAGGCTGTGCCATGGTGGGGCTGCTGGGGACACTGTGCATCTCCTCACCCAGTGAGCCATGGGCTGGCCAGGAGCACCAGTGCTGGCACTGGGTTGCCCAGTGAGGACACTGGTTTGCCCATGGGTAGCACTTGGTTGCCCAGGGGTGGCACTAGGATGCCCAAAGGCTGTACTGGGTTGCCCTTCGAGGGCACCAGGGGTTGTCCAGGGACAGGATCAAGTTGCGCAGCAAAGGCATTAGATTACACAGAGTCTGCACTGAGTTGCCCACCAAGGGCGCTGGGTTGCCCACTGAGGGCACTGAGTTCATATGATCACAGAATATCTCAAGTTGAAAGGGATCTATAAGTCCATCAAGTCCAACTCACTGCTCTCTGCAGGACTACCAAACACTAAATCATATGGCTGAGAGCGTTGTCCAGCCTCTCAACAGTTGCCCAACAGCTGCACCTGGTTGCCCAATGGTTGCACAGAATTGCCCAGTGAGGGCAGTAGGTTGTCCAGGGCAGGAACTAGGATGCCATGTGAGGGTGTTTTCTTGCCCAGGGGTGGCCCCGCGTTGCCCGTCGGCAGCACTGGGTTGCCCAACGGCTGCATCAGGTTGCCATAGCGGCTGCAGGGAGCGGCCTTGGCAGAACCCTGCCCGTGGCAACGCTCCCCTGGTCCCGTGTCACTGACGGGACTGGGGATGCTGCAGCACCCGGCGCCCGACAGCACCGTGGTGGGTAGCAGCCCCCCTGAGCACCCCCAAGCCCCTGAGCACAGCCCATGCCCTGGCAGCTAAGGGTGGGTATGTGCTTTAATTGGGAGGGGAGGACTAAAAAAGCAGGTTTTTCTCCTAATCTCCCTGATATCTCTTGTATTGTCCAAATGTACCCAAACTAGGTAGTCAGGGGCTCCTGTGGTGTGTCCATGTTCAGAGGTGGCAGAAAGTGTCACCCTTGGATGGCTTATCCCAAGGAGGGTGCGAGGGTATTTATTTCAGCTGGAAATGCAGGGAAATGTAACCCCGGTCCATCCCCAAGGTTTTTTTCTCTCTTTGTTAAACGTGTGTCTGTCAGTATCTGAAAGGGAATAATTTATATGCAGGGGTGAGAGCCAGCAAAGCCATCTCCCACCCTCTGAATGATGTTTCTCAGGTATAAATAAGTGGCACAGAGCTAGGGAAAGTGCAGTCGTTTATCCCTAGCAGGGACAAAAGGGCTGAAGGGACTGGTTTGTGGGAACCGGCACACACAGTGGTTTTTGTTGGACCTGAGCACAGACATTTCATCCTCCGTTCTGCCAAACTGGCTCAGAGGGTCGTGTTTGTGAAAGTGTTTTTGCTAAATTTGAGGGTGTGATTTTCCTGCTGCCTATCCCACAGCCTCTTTGGCGAGGCTGGATTCTGGGACGAGACTTGGTGCCCGCAGCTACGCTGCTCTCGAGTCAGGTACTGAGGCAGCCTATGCCAGCATGGCCAAAATTGGGCAAGGCTTGAAAATACAGTCGTCAAAGTTCAATGATTTCCCAGCTGCAGGCTGTGCACTTTTCCCCTCTGACTCATCCCTATTTTTCTCCAATTTGCCCTAGCTAAAGGACCTGTTATTCTCCTGCATTCATTGTTCATTTATTTAATAGCTGCATTTTGAGACACTGTTCATCTGAATGCATCAAACCATTACAGGCACGGGTGACACAAAATGTCTCTTAGGTCACCTGTCCCCATAGCTAGATGTCAGAAAACGTGCAGCTTAATGAGTTGTCTGCTCATCACCTGGTGTAAATGGGCACGGCTCCAAAAGAGTCAACAGGCTGTGAGCATCTGGCATTAAAGAGGGTTACCACCAGGGTACAGGCACAGCAGCTTACAGGCAGAGCCTGCCTGTCTCTGTGTGCCTCCCATCTATCCCCTTTTAAGCTTTTCAGTAGGAAACCATGACTCGTTGGTCCTGCCCTGTGTGGAGAGAGGCATTTCCTGTTGCAGAGGTGACTAAAATGAAAGAAACTCTCTTTCCCAAGGGTTTTATGGTTTTAAAAATAAGTCGGCCTCTCTCAGCTCGCCTATACGTGCAAATTGATCAGGGTAGCCCAGGAGGAGCTATTAAACCTCAAGTCATGTGATTGCTTGTGTGGATGCTTTGTTCTAGAATAAAAGGAAGTTTATTTAATACAAATGTGCCATTTTTAAGGTAATAAAGTTGATTTCATGCTGTCATAAATGGGATTTAGCACACGCTTCATGTCAAACCCCGCTCCCATCCAGGGATCTTGTAGCATGCTGGTGTCCTAATCTTTCACTGGGGCTCTGAGCCAGGCTGGGAGCAGTGGGGACAGGACAGTGTTATGGGAAGGACACATCCTTGCAACACAGCAGCTGGCTACAACAGGCATAGGGACTTATTCCTGCCAGTGCGTGACACTTGTAACCTTACAAGAGCTTCATACTGAGCACAAGATACCCTCCTGAGTGTCCTCAGATGAGGTGTGTTAGGTATATTTGATGGCCCTCTGCATTATATTTCTGATAACAATTGACTGACAACCTCAATCTGAAAAGAGCAATAGCATCCACAGTGCTGTATGCAGTTATTGGTAGCAAAATCTTCCTGTGTGGCCATTCCTCCTAGGGTTACTGCAAGGCTGGCGTTTACGAGCTGCTCTGAAAAGACACTGTGGGATATCTCCTTTCTAAGCGCATTTATTTTACATCACGTGAGTCATAGACGTTTTTCTTCCTTTGCAAGTCAAGAGATAGCTGTTCTTTTTAGGTTGAAATAGGTGGGGTTTTTTCAAATTTCTTTCTAGTCCTGCAAAGCTCAGCTCACCTACAGACTCCTCACTTGAGCATTTAATGAAAGTGAAGATAGAGATGATGAGAATGGAGTCCCTTGCCCACAAATTGCTCTGGGTTGGTAGCAGCTGTGTGTCCAAAGCTATCAGCTGGTAATGGAACTTTTAAAGAGAAAATTACATCTGGAGTACTATAAGATTACCAGATACAACAGCCAAAAGAAACAAATGAACAGCAGAGAATCAGCAACTACAGTTTCACTGGACTGACAGATTTAAGGAAAATGAAGGCATAATATCTGTCATTCCCCTTAACAGCCATGATTTGTTTCTCTCTGCATTTCAAGACTTGATGCTAGATATTAACAATGAAGTCAAATTCTTATATATACAAATGCTTGGGATGCTGTCAGAAGGGATTTGCTTTCAACAGTTTTAGGCCTGCACAGGCAATGTGTGGGTGCTGTGTGCATCGCTGTTTCTATTATAAGTTGCATGTGTTGCTATAAGAAGCAACGCAAGTGCAGGAGCTTACTGACTGAGGTTGTCTTCTTCTGTCTCCTTTGTGCAGGACACATACCTGAATAGCAGCGTTCAAGAATGGAGCTGGTTGGCTCTCCCTTAACGGCAACACGTGCCCATCCAAGATCAACACCTACCAAGTTTCTGCCTGCCATCAGCACCATGGCTTCAAGCTATAAGAACCGTTTTCCTTACTACCCTTTGCCTCAGAGCTTCAGCCTCCCCTGGATGCCCAGTGCCTACTATAAAACAGCTGCCATCAACCCAACTTTGGCTCCCTTTTCCAAAAGTTCCCAGGGGTTAACCCCAAGCAAGATGCTTCCTTTGATTTCCAACAGAACAACCCTCTTCACCCGGTACACCCCTGACGACTGGTACAGGTCCAACCTGACCAACTACAAAGAATCAGAGACTTCCCGGCACAATGCGGAGCGTCTGAGAGTTGATACTTCCCGCATGATTCTGGATAAATATCAGCAGACAAAGAGAACACAAGTACAAAGCACCAAAAACCTGGGAGAACGTGTCAATGATATTGAATTTTGGAAATCGGAGCTCTGCCATGAGCTGGATGAGATGATCAGGGAGACCAACGCACTCTCAGACATGAAGAAACGACTGGAGAGAGCCTTGGCTGAGACGGAGGCCCCTCTCCAGGTAAGCACCGTGTCCAGTGGGCTGCAAGCTGTAGCCTACTGCTGAAACATCTGCAGCCATTCAAACGTCTAATTAAGTTTCATTGCAGCTCCGTAACGTCTAGAAAGTTTTTATTAAGAGACCATTAGTTAAGTTAGTAATAAACAAATCCCTTGCCATCTGCTGCATCCCCTACCAGCACATGCTGAGCACATCAGAACAGTATTTGCTTAACCAAATATTTTTATAAGCGGTATATCCAAAATCCTGGTTTGGGAGACAAAAGTCCATTTCTTACTACGAGGCTCTGGCAAGGTCAGCATCAAGCCTGACACAGGTCCCTGCATTCAGCTGTTGTTGCACCAGGGACACGTGTGCTCCCTCGTGTTGATTTAATGCTGATGTTGCAGCTCGGCTGCTCGTTGTCAGCTAAACCAGCTGCCCTGGGCACTTTTTTCCCCTGCTGGTGGGCCATCTCTGTGCCCACCTATAACTTCTTTTCTTGCATTACTTGAGATGGGGACCACCTCTATAGGGAACCCTGCCCTTGCATCTGGCAGTGATGGCATGTCCCCAACAGGTCACTCAGGAGTGCCTTCTTCACCGGGAGAAGAGGATGGGCATTGACCTCGTCCATGATGACGTGGAGAAACAGCTCTTCACAGTAAGTTTGGCAACTCAGATCATGTGTTAAAGCTATTTTTACCTAAACTGCCCTAAACAGGTTTTGCAGCTTTGTTCCCTAAACGGTCCTTAGTGCTGGTGAGGTGTTAAACTCTTCAAACCCCCAAAACCTGCTGGCCTAGGGGATGGCATTCCCCCACGCAGCAGCATGCCCACACCATGTGGGTAAGACTTACCCTTACAGAGGAAGGAAGAGTTGAAAATCAGCTGTGCGCTTGTGTAGCATATTAGGGTCCTCTGTCCCTCTTCAAGTAGTTTGCGAGACTGTCCTGCCTTTCAGAGCCCTGCCAGAACAGGATCTATATGTATCTATATCACATACATATGATGTAGCTATATATCTATATCACATACATGTATCTATCACATGCAGATATGGAGAAGGCAGCATGTGCCCAGCAGCTTGTCTGGTTTTCCCAACTATATTAGTTGGTCTAATAAAAGATATTACATCTACCCCCAGCTTTTCTTTGCTCAGAGCAGTGTGGCTGCAGTAGGACTGCCGCTGTGTGTGCTAAGGCAATGGATTTTATAGAAATCATAAGATCATGCACTCCTGCCTGCCTTTATATAGTCTGCTTTAAATTACGAATAAAAGGCAAACATGATGAGAGCTGGCACAGAAGATGGGATCCTAATGCAGGACACAGTGGCATACAATCACAGCAAAGGCATTGTGAAACTGGGAAGGAAACTGCAGCCCCTGGGACTGTGATGCCACTGCTCCGTTAGAAGATTTTTTCTTATGAGTCAGGCCCTAAAAAATTAGAAGATTAATTTAAAGGTCATGAGATTTTATGAAAATAATCTGAGTTGGTATCTCCATGATGGCATTTTGGATTTTAAATGTTTAGGACACATTTAGGCTGTGCTTTTCAGTTGGCTCCTGCAGACAGGCGCGCTTAAAAATTACTGGATTTGGAGCACTAATCACCTGCCTCCAGTAGCTGGGGCTTCACAAATGCAATAGATTTGTGCTGAAGTCAAGTGAGCTGAGAGCAACACATGCCTTCCTCCAGTGGAGCTGAGCGTGTCTTAGAAATGACTGGGGATTTACACCAAAGTAAAGTTCATCTCCTCTTGTCCCATATGGATGGGATTCCTTCTGGGGAGGAGAATATTTTGGGAGCAAAAAGGGAAGATGCTGATTTGGGGGTGGGGGTGTGCAGTGTTGCTGGTACAGGGAACCACTATACCTGTTCATACCAGCTCAGGATCTGTCCCTGTCCATGCAGTGGAACTAACCAGCACTTGACACTGATGTCAAGATGAAAAAATACTTCTCAACCCACCCTGAAAGTGAATGCAAAGGCCACAGCTGCAGCTACAGCACCCTTATGTCCCCTCCCAGTCACTGTGTGCAGGCTCAGCTGCATGAGTGAGTGTGCTGGGATTGGGGGGCACTTTCACTTCTCCCTGCCTGTTTGCTTTGGGCAGAAACACAAGCGTGCAGGTTCTTGCTGTGTTCAGGGTTGGAGAGGTCCGAGGGGATGAGTGTGACCAGGACAATCGAGTGTGGACATTGATGGGGTCGTGTTTTTGCCTTTGCCCAGGAAGTCGATGTCATCAGGTCATGCCAGGAGAGGATGCAGCAGTACCTGGATAAGGCAAAAGTCCAGCTCGCGTAAGGAGATGCTCCTTATCTCATGCCGTAGGGCTGATGTGCATTTGCAGTTGTGATGTGAACCCCCAGCAGACCCCCACCTCTACCCACACTCCGCAAGTGTAAAACCCACGCAGGCTCCACGGGAAGCGGGCAGTGATGCTCGTGGGAGGACATAGCTGCCTGGGCAGGAGCTGCAGGGAAGTGGGATGGGGAGGAAGCCGTTCCACCCACACATCCCCACCTGTGGCTGTTACTTGTGTGTTGAAGGTCCAACAGGGCAGCCCAGCATGAGCTGGAGATAGACCTGGTCAACAAGCAGGCAGCCCACCGCATTGACGACAAGTGCCACCACCTGAGGAACACCTCCGACGGCATTAGCTACTACCGAGGGGTGGAGCGGATCGATGCCACGTGAGTGCACACCGGGCAGCACGTGAGCACTGAGCCATCCCCAGGATGCATGGTGCCTCTCCCTGGCAGGGAGCTGGTTGTCCCCAGTCCACTCTAAAGGCATGTGTCTCTGCATGGCACATCCATCCCGCCTGGAGTCACCCACCTCAGAGGGGCCATTTCTCTCCACTCACCATAAAGAGAGCACAACCCTCTGCTTTCAGCTGGATGCTGAACATCCAGAGGGTGAAAGCAAGTCCTACCTAATTAAACATTATATCAGAGTTCAGAGATCAGCCTGAAAATGAATTCAGTTCAGCACCTCTGCACAGCTCATTAAGTTTATGCATATTTTCAAAGATGTGTCAGTGCTTGCCTGAGTGCTCTTCATTGATGTAAAGTCTGGGGAGTTCACCCCAGCATGGAGAGGGCCTGGCAGGGAGCCAAAATGACACAGAAGATCAAGAAATAGAGAGCATGATCCTGGGATAGAGTTCAGCTGCTTTTGAGTGCCAGGAATTTGGCTTTGGCTCTGCAGTAAATGAACGGTGACCCAAACCAGCACTCACAGAGATATGCCCTAAGTGGCAAAGGGCTGAGGGGACAAACCTGCTGCTCGTGCAGATGCATGCAGTTTATGGGGGGACATAGATTGATCCGATTTTTCTAATGTTTGAATAATTATTCACAGTAGAGCTCAGACATATTTAGACAGGCAAATGAATTGCAAAGGATTGATGCTAAAATTCAGAGGGGGGTAAAATGTGCCGAGGATCAGCATGTTTTAAATGGAGCTTATGTGGTATTTAAGTCTTTTGTTGACCTTGTTCTGGACTACTGCACAGGCGTGACCTTCATCCTGAATGCACACACAGGGAATTGAATATTATCTAATGCTCATTTAGTTTAGTACGAAACTGAGATAAGTTAGGAGCAAAATGAATTGACTGCAACCTGCACGTTGTCGTGAAGCTGTGAATCACTTGGCACTTAAATGCCTCGAACGTGTAAATACGGGGTCTCGTTAAAATATCTATTTTTTCTGAGGAAATCTTTTGTTTGTCTGACCTTTCATAAGTATCACAGTTGTCTTCATGAACATGCCATCGTTTGATAAGCATTAATGAACAAATGGTGTCCAGATGTTTCACTTTCATGTGGTCATATTAAAAGCATAGATTCCCATTAAGGCTATGCTTAAAACACGCTGCTACCTGGCAGGGTCCATGCCTGCCCACGTCCAGCTTCAGCAGCATGGGCTTACCTTTTCCTCCCCCAGGATCTCAGTGCCGGAGTCATGGGCCAAGTTCACAGACAACAACATCCTCTGCTCCCAGAGTGAACGGGTGGCCTCTGCCAAGCTGCGGGACAACATCGAAAACCTGCTGATGGTGACGGCCAACGAGATGTGGTGCCAGTTCAACAGCGTGAATGTTGCCTTCACCAACCGCATCGCTGAGACAGCTGACGCCAAGAGCAAGATTCAGACCCACCTGGCCAAGGTAGCCTGAACCCCTCCCTTTCAGTGTGACACTGTCAATTCCCAGTGACACCTCCGAAGCGGGACCCTCCACACAGGCCTGGCCCAAGCAGAGGAACAGCCGACACAAGAAGCTGGTTATAATATAATTTTCCATTTGAAACTCAAAGTACTGGGGACTTTCTTCTTGGAGCAGGATGAGTTGGCACTGTAATTTCATCTCAAGGGATACTGTATTTTGTTAGCGCATCCTAGCTGGCAGCCTGGAAGCACAGGGATTTCCAGCAGAAAAATGCCAATGCTGGTTGCAGCTCCTGGTAGTTACTTCGGAAGCACTGGCTGTCCTGCAGAAAGTCTTTGCTGGGCCTCTGCTGGGGTGCCTGCTGGGGAGTTTGCAGGCTTGCTTCTCCTCCAGGGATGTGCTTTCAGTCTTGGTGCTCTGTGTTTGCTGCACTCTGCCAAGCAGGGTAAGCGAAGATCTGTGACGGGCACCCAACTTGGACCGCTGGGTCTCACGGAAAGCTTCCTGAAAAGTGTTTGACACAATATTGATTAACTGAGCGGGGACTGGGCTTGCAGCACTGCGGGCTGATGCCATGTCCTTAAATGAGGCTCCATTAAAAACCTTCCCTCTACTAGTTGCTATTGATGGATGATCTGTTCCTGCAAGCAGTAATTTTGGGAAGCCGGTAATTCAATAGATTCATCACTGCTCCAAAAACTCCTCTGATGTGACAGCAACAGCAAAGAGAGGCTTTTCCCTGAAGAGAAATTGCTGCTGGATTTGTGCCTTGATATGTGGCAGAGTGACAGTGGTCTGAGCCCAGGGTCTGCTTATTGAACTTGTTTTTTTCTGCAGACGGACAGGTGAAAAGGGAAATCATGTGGTCACTTGAGAATATGTTTTTTAATTTATGCATGTGTTTCTTTTTCATGCCAGACATTGCAGGAAATCTTCCAGATCGAGATGAACATAGAAACCATCCGAAAAGCCATTAGGGACAAAGGGCCTCCATTAAAAGTGGCTCAGACCCGGCTGGATGAGCGCACACGAAGACCAAACATGGAGCTGTGCCGGGACGCTGCCCAGCTCCGGTAAGGCAGGAGCACAGGGCTGGCAGGGTCCTTGAGAAGTCACTGGTGGGAGCACTCAGGAGCATCACTGGATGGCAAAATTAATCATGGGTTTTTTCTGAATAGTCCTTCCATAAGTGCAGTGATATAATCAAAAGCAACAAGCAGGTATTGCAGCCTTTGGGTGCTGGGAGAGCTCTGCACCCACGAAGGAGGCTGTACACCATGGCCAGGTACAGCCTGATGCCACCCCATGAGGGGCTGGATTCTTCCCACTTGGGTAAACATCATCTTCTCTCCTGCCTGCTTCCCAGCGGTTGGATGTGCACAGTTTTGAAGGATAAGCCCTTTACTCTCCGACAGGCTTGCATTGTGAGTGCTTAGCTCCTTCCTTTTGGGTCACTGCAAGAAAGAGTACACCATATAAGGAAGCAGTAAGGGCTGTCCTCCCCTCCTCTGGGAACACTGGAAATCCTCTCAAGGACACAGTGAGCTCTTTGGGATTGCACCCCAAGGGGCTGTGGAGAAGCAGGCTGCCCTGCGTGTCCAGCAGCACCCCCTGTGAGGCACTCCGAACATCACACCTCCTCCTGGGACCCCTCTGGGCATGACTCTGTGTGAACCCTTTTAAAGGCAATTTAAACCCGCCCCAGAGCCTGTTTAGTATCTCGCACACCATTGTTTTTTTCCATCCTCCACTTGTTTCACATTCACTTTTAGCCTCGCCCAGCTGTCCTGTTTGACTCTGTGTGCATCTGTGGGGGTGGAGAGGACCCCTGCACAGGGAAATCCAGGAGGGTGAACCAACAAACCCGCAAAACCAAACAGGAACAGGAAACCACAGCTGCTCATCCCTCTTCTTGGTGGCACGAGCTGCTCTGGGAGACGTGGCTGCGCATCGCCGAAGCCTTAGAGCAGACTTAACCATGGCTGCCCGCTGAGGTCTGGGGGAGCTCTGCCCTCAGCTTTCCCATGCATCTGCCAGAAACTAGGGGTCCAAGCTAGTCTGATCATGTTGAAGGGGGAAAATCCTGTGCCCAAGGGGCCCATCAGCAATGCCATGCTAGAAACCACCCCCATGGTGGGACTGTTAATGGGGGTTCTTGCTGTTTTCCAGCCTTGTCAATGAGGTCCATGAAATCGATGAGACAATCCAGAGCCTTCAGCAGCGGCTGAGGGATGCCGAGGACACGCTGCAAATGCTGGTTCGTGCCAAGTCAGCCTTGGAGCATGACCTGGCTGTCAAAGCCAACTCACTCTTCATCGACCAGGAGAAGTGCATGGGGATGCGCAAGACCTTTCCCAGCACTGTGCGGCTGGTGGGTTATGTTTAGGTTGGGCTCAGCAGAACTCCTGATATCTCTTGCGGGATGTATTCCCAGTTTTGCTAAGATGCTTTGAAAATACATGATAAGATTTTCACTTCCTGATGAAAGCCTTGAGTAGAAATTAAATGATCACTTTGTGTGTTACTGGTCTACCAGGATTATTTTTTTCCCTTATTTTTTCTCTTTCCACTGCTCTTTCACAGTGTGCCAGAGAGTAGCTGAAAATACCTCGTATGCGACTAAGATTAAATCCACCCACAGGGATTCATTCTTATCCTTTTAATCTGTGATTTTAGGAGAAAAACTGTTGTGTCTTCCTCCTTTTGAGACTGTCAGATGTGGAAAAGCACAAGGGGAAGTAAAGTTAGTTGTCAGAATAATTAGCTATTGACATCCATAATGTATTTTTAATGGTGCAGCAGGAGAAACGCAAACTATCCTGTAAAGCATTGCAGTATGTTCTGTTCCTAAATAGAAAAACTTGCATTTTAAGCTGATTTCTAATGATAATTTTCTTGCTTTTGAAAAATTTTAAATGTCATCTAAAATGTCAGTGCTGGGGTCTTAAAATGAGGAAGTACTTTCAACTAGCTAATTAAAGAAAATGCTGTGGTTTTAATTTTGGTGAGTATGGATTGGTTCCTAATTTAACCTCTTGCATGTAGTTTGTTCGTGGAAGCACCAAAGCACTTTGAAGATAAAGAAATTAATTGGTCCTTAAATCAGCCACCCTGACTGCCATGGTACCTGCTCTCTTGCTGTAAATCAGACCTATTTTACCAAATATTTGAATTTGCAGAGGGATAAGTTTTTAAACAATCTGAGGTTCAGTGTGAAAGTCACTTTGCAAATTGTCTCCTTAGACTCACGTATCACTTAAGACACTCCTGAATCTCTTAACCTAAGCAGAATTGAGCTCAGCCTAAAGCCTGTAGGCATCAAGATCCCAAAGGAGCAAAAGCTCAAGTCCCTTCTCCTCCCTTGGAAATCCAGGGCATGGACCTCCTGGCCCAGCGTGGGGGCTCTCAGGAGCTGAGAGCGTCTTTTCTTGTCTCGCATCCCCAGATGACTCCATCTCACAGCACAGGTCCAGACAGACCTGCCTGCCTTCCCCGTGCTGCCAGCGGCAGCCCCGAGAGCTGTAACCTGCGCCGAGGTCCTGCCCTGGCCTCAGCATCTTGGCAGGATCTCTCTTCACAGCAGCAGCCCTAAACAGGAAGGAATTGTCTTTTTAATGTTTTTTTTTTTTTTTTTTTAATAGCACTTTTGTCTCATGGAGACTAAAAATAGGTTTCCTCTGCTTTATGTGTATCTTGGAGCCAGAGTCCGTTGGAGACAACAGCCACCCTTTCTAAAGAGAAGATACAACTGTAGGCAGGAAAAACTGTCCAGCTCATCGCATCTTCCCTTTCTCCATGTATCTCCCTCCCCAAAACAAGCCGACAGCATGCTGAACTCATAGAGGCTTCCAGTTTTTGTTAGCGTCCTCGCTGGCCTTCGTGCTGCTTTGTACTGTTATTCTCCCATGGTCCTTTATTGAAGACATTCACAAACCCTGGTGATTTTGGCTGCTCTGCTGTTTCGAAACCCCACTCCAGATGGCTGGTTTTCAGGCAGAGCTGCCTGTTTTCTTTTTTGAGAAATGACCCCCATGAATTTGCCCCTAGCTGAGCACTGGGAAGTGGAGGCACCCACGGTCCTTTCTGAAAGGCTCACGCTTTTAAGTAACTTGAGTGAAGTCCTGGCATCAGTGGCAGCTTCACATTCATTTCACTTCCACTTTCATTTTTGAGTCACAAAAAAAAATATCTGTGCTCTGTTTTACGATGAGGGCACACCGATAAGAGTCAGCACCCAAAATCTCCTGTTTTCTCCAATTTTGCTTTCAGAGCACCCCGAACACTCATCTTTCCCACTAGCCCAACTCCTTTAAGGCTTTCTCCTAATTGACAGTGTTTATGTGGTGTCACAATTATCCAACTCTAAATTTTATCTTGCCGTCCTACCCTCTCGATGCTTCTTTACGCAATATTGGCAATGCATTTCTTTCCTCCATTTGAGCCATGACCAGAGGAATTTCAGTTGCAGCTTCTCTAATTTCTTTCACAAATATTTTCTGCTTTCCTGCAGCAGATTTCCCAGACATTAGAGAATTCCCAGGTCCCTTTGGGGTTTCATTCTCTCCACGCCAGTTTTCCACAAGTTGACAATATCGATGTTGCTACTTCTGGCAGCTGATACTCTAAAATCCCTAACCCCCCCCGCCCAAGCACTTTGATCATCTAATCCTATGCGTGCTTCAGTTTGAGTCTTTTTTTTCCCCTCTCACAGCATGTCCTGTGCACATCCCATGACGGGAGCCAGCTCTGCCAGAAAACTCTTGTAAAATGGGTCTCTAGGGAGAGTGTTTTGGGTGAAATTCCAATAGACACGTGGCAGGGTCTCCTCCACAGGGGTGGATTTGCCTCCCATGACTGAGCTGCTGGTGAGTAAAGCTGCTTGGTTCAATCACTGCAGGGTTGTTTTGGGGTTGCAGCCGAGCAGTTTCTGTCTTTGATGTGTACCAGGTGCATTAAACAACTGACCTGCCTTCCTGCTCCTGATGTGCGAGATGCCTTTGCTTTTGTACCATTAAATGATTTGCTTTCATAGATCACTTCTAAATAGTGTCCCCGCCTGCCTCGGCTGCCTTTCTGCACTGATGTGATGTTTCCTTTCTTTAACTGCCTTCAGTCTGAAGGATGACTTGCCTGCTTTTATTGCTGTTTATTGCTGGCGTTATCAGCCATGTTGCTGAGAAAGTTTGTGTAAATTCCTTTGTATCCCACAGCCATATGCCCACCCTCCCGCATCATTCCAATAAACCCTGCAGAGCTGGGTTTGTAAACTAATTGTTTACTGACTGGAGGAAAGAAAATAAATTAATAAAACCAGGACAGCGTTGCTTCATGCAAGCCAAACTTCGTGTCAGTCCAGGATCCAGCTGAACAGTCAAGACCAGTCTGTCAAGAAGCTATTCAGAAAGGAGGCTTGGGTGGTTTTGTTGTTTAAGAAAATAAAAAACATTGAATGTCCTGGAGGAATCTGATATGAATTTGGGTGAAACGAAAGCTTGCCAAAAAACATGATAATGGTATATTGCATAACTAATGCAAATTATTATGCTCGAGGGAGAGAGAATTCCCAAAAGAGCATCAGCAGTCAGAAAAAAAAACCCAAACTCACTGCTGTTACTAAAAAAAAAAAAAAAAAAAAAGAAAAGAAAAAAGAAAAAGGAGAAAACTTTGGCAAAATGCTAAGGAAAATTTGGGCAGTGTAGGATCATAGGAATGGCTGTGCTGGCTCAGACCAAAGTCCAGTGAGTCCCAGATTCAGCCTCTGGCAGAGCCAACAGGAGATGCTTAGATAAAAGCACCAGAAGAAGGCAAGCACCCTGTGATACTTTCCCACTCTACTTTCCCAGCTTCCAGCAATTAGTATCTCAAGGACTTCCTGAGCTGACAGGGCTGTCCTTGAATTTAATATCCCCCAATGGATTTCTTTCACATGATCTTGTTCCAGTTGTTCTTTGAGCCCGTGCAGACTTGCAGCATCCGCTGTGTCGCTCAGCAGGGAGCTACAGGGGACAGAGCATCACCATGCTCAGAGCACTGGCAGCCACTCTTGGGACCCCGGAGGAGCCTGAAAAAAGGCACAGACCTGGGACTGCTGAAGCCAAAAGTCTAAAACTCATTAGCTTGGGCAAAAAGGTAGCTCAAAGCTGGTTTAGATTTGTATCCTCTGTAAGTTCAACACAGGAGCTTGTAGAGGGTTGGCTCCTTTTATATGCTGTCAGCATGCAGGACATGAGCATGAATCACTATTTCTGAAAGTAGCTGAGTATGTCCTGACACAGAGTCATGTCCCAGCTGGGAACCTTGGTTGGTTTCTTTGGCTTTTGGAATCAGTGGGTAAATTTTGGTTTCATTGAAGCCAGTGGGATTTTCTCCAAAGATTTCAGCCTGACTCTATCAGTGATGACAACTGGCTTGGAGTTGAAAGTAAAAAGTTGGATGAAGTTGGGTTTTGGGCATGAATGCAGACAGGACTAAAATATTTTATAAATTCTTCTTGGTTTGGTGGAAAACAAATGTCAGGAAAAGTAAGTAAATGTCTCCAAGATGTATTAGACCTCTTGTTTAGAAGTTTACTGAATTTAAATGTCTCCCTTCCATTTTTTTCTGCTTGGAATGGTTTTTCAGATAGCCATTCCACCAGTTTTATCAGGAAAAGTAAAAACCACTCTCTCGGTGCATTTTGATCCAAACAGCATTTTACACTGGCAAAAAGGCCCGTTCCTCTTGCAGCCCTGCCGCGGGGTAGCCATGCAGTGCAGTGACCCGCAGTGGCACCCCTTCCCGGGGCACGGCACCCGCCTCCTCCCCAGCCGCCTGGCTGGGACCCAGCTGCGCTCGGTGCACGGCTCTGTGTGCTGGGGAAAGGGCAAGATCCCGGCAGCCCCCTGAGCCCCGCTCTCGTTACCAGCTGGGGATGTGCTCTCAAGGTGGAGAGCCTTCCCCCAGCCCTTCAGCTGGGAATGTTTACTTAGGTAGTTATTTCTCTCTGTGTATGTGTAATTTTATATATATATGCATGTGCGTTGTTTGGGGGAGGACTATAGGCTCTCCATAAAATGCAAGTCAAACCATATATTGCTCTCCTAGTTGCACCGTTGTTTGAAAACAGATTTTTTTTTTTTCCCATTGTTCTGTTCCCAGCCCCACATGTGCCATGGCAGTGCAGATTTCTGCCCCTTCCCTTTTTACATTTCAAATCCTCCATTGCCAATGGTTTTAATCACCAGGGTAGGGAACAGGAAGCGAGTGCCTAAAATTGTGATGACAGAGCAAATTCTTGGGGTTAAACAAGTTCATCCACAAGAAGACGGGCACAGAAAATCTTGTCTTATTGTGTAGTTTGAAAATGCTTGTTTTAAGAGTGTTTTCATTCACCTGGCTTGGGGAAGGGGATGGTGTACACGTACGCTGGACTGATGGCAGCAGAGCCCATGATGTGCTGGTCCAGATGATGCTGCAGACACAGTTAAATGAGGCTTAGATCCTTTTCAGCAAAGTCCTCTGTCTGTCACTGCCTTGTCAGATTAGCATCTGAGCCCCTTAAAGTGATATAAAACCCACTTTCTCTCCTAAATTCGTTATTCTATTCTAGAAATTCAAGCTGAAGCATTGTAAGAATTTTAAGTGATCCCATGAAATAGATTCAAAGTGAGAAATCCACATTTTTTTACGCAGTGTTTATACAACCCATCAATCTTACAGTATTCCCAGCACAGCCTGTGGCGAATCTTGTTTGTACACAAAACATTTTTCAAATGTATTGTGGTGCCTGCTCATATTTAGCCAGTGACCAATGCTAGCCACACTCGTATGGAGACTGAGCTGGGGAAGCCGGGCAGCTTTCGAGCCCCTTGATGGGAAGCATGGTGCGATTCCCTGGCCTGTGCCGGGTTGGGTGGTGATGCCATCTCTCCAGCAAAACCCCAAGGGCTCTGCTGCAAACATCCTCACTTTCTTGCCTCCTCTCGTCCTGGCCCAGACAGCCGCCTCCAGCACCTCTGGTCAATGGAAGGCGCAAAGAGGAGCTTTGCCACCAGCGCTTTCACGGGAACTCGCCGCGCTCCCTGGAGCAGTGTAGGCCCCCAGCGCCAGAGCTGCCCTGATAGCACATGCTCAGCAGATGTTTTTCCAAAGCCCCACTCCATTTGGCTGCTGCACCTTTCCAAGAAGAGAAGTGTCTGAGGAGCACGGGAGTGATGTGCTCGTCTCTCTGGGCTTCCTCCACAGTTTCTAATCCACAACTCTCAGCCAAAACAGGCTTCATTACCCGCAGGCTACTCTTTTTCCCTGATTCAAGTTTCAGATATTTCTCCTGTGCTTAAAAAGCTGCTTTTGGCACAATTTTCAGAACTGGAGCTGAGGTGTTTTTTCTTTCCTGCGTTCATGGAGGAGCTCGGGTGCAGTACGTGACCCCCCACCCCTCCCAGCTGCCTTTCACCGCTGTGCATCTCCCCGCTCTGCTTTTGGGAAACGGGGTAGATAATTTATCCAGAGACACAGCAGCTGAGATCTCAGACCCACAAACCCGAATCAGAAGATCATCTCTAACGGCAGCTTAGATCACAGTCCTTGGCGACAAGACCCTTCTCCCTCTGTGTTTGCGCAGCCCCGAGTGTGGTGGTTCCTTCTGCTCTGAAAGCAGCACAGACACTCAACCCACAGAGGCAAGACAGCCCAAAATAGGCTCATTAGTGAGGAATGTACTGATGGCAGTCCAGATGTTTTAGTCCTCTGGAGCTCGCAGTCCCGGATGGCACTGGCTCCTGAGGGTGCGTGCAGCAGCCTGCCATGGCAGGCAGCAGCGCCACAGGCACGGGGGGGTGGGGTGGGGGGTGGGGTGAGGGGTGGCAGCAGCAGAGAAATGGGTGGGTATTTTTCGGAGGGAAGGGCAAATTGCATCTTTTGAAACCAGGCTGGGCAAACCTGCACAAGGCAGAGCCAGCGCTGCTGGAGCACACTTTGGCTTGGTGGCATCGCAGAGGGGTGTGCAGGCACGTACTGAAACAGGGGCTTGAGCACGGTGTAAGGCTGGAGGCCTTGCTGCAGCCGCTGGCCTATCTCCCCGCTCCACCCTTACTGATGCTCTGAACTCCCACTTGCTGGCTAATGCATGTGATGGGACCACTTACACGAGTGCGGAGGAGCCAGAGCCCAGGCTGCAGGGAACACGCCTGTGCTTGCCAGGAGGAAGGAGCCAAGCACGCTTCTCTCCCTCTTCTCCCAAGATTTACAGTTTTGGTGGCTGGATGCCGAATTCCCTCGTCTCAGCAACAAAGCAGGACTAGTTTGGAGCTGGTGTGTGGAGAGGGGAGAGGTGATGGGGAGGTAGGTGCTAGTGCTCAGGACTCCCAGGGGTGCGCAGGTGTCCTGTAGGGACTATTGGGGGTGTGTGCGTGAGGCTTATTTCAACAGGTTAGCTGTGGCTGAGGAATGAGTGAAGGCTGCCGTACCAGAGTGCAGCCACCTCTTCCATTCCAAGCACCTAAGTCCTCCAGCATTTTGGAAAATCTCACCCTTCATTTAGCGAGAAGTTGCTCAGTCCCACAGGATTTGGCTTTCAAGTGCTAAAGTACTCCAGCCCAAGAGCCAGATTCACATTGCCATCGTAGGAGCAAATTGCAAGGGTGTCACTATCCCGGACACAGCCACGCTGTGTAAATCAGAGGCGGCATTCCCCTCGACTTCAGCACAGCCAGACGCTCATTCCCCTAATCCCGTCCCACGGCTCCCCGTCCGGGGCTACACAAACTGCCTCTGCCGGGGCAAGAGGAGCCACCCGACGCAGCAGAGCTCTCTGTCCTCTCCACGTAACCTCGTCGCTGACGATGCCCCCCTCCCCGTGCGTCCCTGGAAGAGGAAAGCTCCCTGCCAGCCCTCCCCAGGAGTCACTTATCCGCTTAGGAAAACACCCAGCTGCCAGCGCCGCGGTCGCGGACGCCGGCCGATCCTGCCCAGGGCGCTCCCCGGCTTCGTACAGCCCCGCGCTCCGGGTCACCACGGCTCCGGGACACGCAGGCACCCACCCACGCCCACGCCAGGCCGCTCCGGAAAGCGGAGCGGGACAGAGCCGCCTCCCGCCCCTTCCCCCGGGGGTGCGGCAGCATCGGGGCTCCCCACGCCGGGGGGGCTCGCTGGGGATCCGCCGTGGGGAAGCCGGGGGGGGGGGGGGGGAGGGCAGCCAGGCCGTGCGGGGTGTCGTTCCCCCCCGCCAGAATCTCCCCGCTGCCCGGCGGGAGGGTAGAGGCGGGAGCGGCCGTGCGCGGGACTGGGGATGATGGGATGGGGATGGGGATGGGGATGGGGATGGGGATGGGGATGGGGATGGGGATGGGGATGGGGCAGTGAGCGGCTCCCGGCCGGGGGCTCGGGGGGAGGCGGGCCGGGGCCGGGGCGCTGCCGCGTTTATAGGAGGAGCGGCCGGGCGCGCCGCAGGGCCCTCCCCGTCCCGCAGACGCAAGCGGGGCGGTGGCCCCGGTTAAAGGGGAAACTTGACAGCGCCGCCGCCCGCTCCCGCCGCCCGCTCCGCTCCGCTCCGCGCCCAGCGCCCCTCGGCTCCGCCGCGACGTGAGTACGGCCCGGCCCGCTCCCGGGGGGCCGGAGGGACCCTGCGGGGGTCCACAGGGGAGAAGGACTCGGGGAACACACACACCCCCCGCTCCGGGGGTCCTCTAGGGAGAGGGGTGAGGGCAGCCCCCCTCCCCTCTTCTCCGAGGGTCCCGAGGGGAGATGGGGTGGGGAAAGCTACCCTCCCCCAACTCCCTGGGGGAGAGGGGGGCCAAGAGAGCCCCTGCTGGGGGTGCCGAAGGGAGATGGGCCGAGGAGGGCCCCCCCGCAGAGAAGAGGAGCCTAGGTAGACGCCCCCCGCCACCCCTTCCCTGGGGGTCGCCAGGGGAGATGGGCCGGGGAAAGCCTCCCCTGGGGAGAGGGACCGACAGGGTGACCCCCGGTGGTCCCATGGGGAGGTGGGCAGAAGAACCCCCCCTCCCGGCGGAGAGGGGCCGGGGTAGCCCCTGGGGTGAGATAGACCCCTCTCCCGGGGGTGCCTCGGAGCGCACTCCCCTCGGGGAGAGGGATCGGAGCCCCCCTCGGAGGAGAGGGGCTGAGGGGGGTGCCTCGGGGAAGCCCCCCCGGGGGTCCCCAGGGGAGGGGGGACGGGGAAGCCCCGTCGGTGAGAAGCCTTGGAGGAGCAGGCTCGGGGGAAGGGCTCGGAGGACCCCCCGGGATATCCGGGAGTGGGTCCGGGCAGAGGGCTCAGAGTCCCCCCTCCGTCGGCGGGGCCCGAGGGAGGAAGCCGGGGAGCCGGGCGCTGCCCGAGCATCCCCGGAGCCGGGCGGGCTCCTGCCGCCGGCGGAGCGCCTCCTGCTGCTCCCGGGGCCGGGCTTCGCCGCTCACACACTCAGCAGCATCCCTCTCCCTCTCCAGTTCTGCCCTCCGCCACCGCCGAGATGCTGCTTTTGCTGCTGGGGATCATCGTGCTCCACGTCACCGTGCTAGTGCTCCTCTTCGTCTCCACCATCGTGAGCGTAAGTACGGACTTCCCTCCAGCACCGGGGTATCGGCGAGGCGGGGAGCGGCTGGCAGAGGGGTTATGGCATGGAAAGACCAGAAGGTGTTATTTTTAGTTGTGGTTTATTTTCCAGCTTGGCTTTTAGCAGGAAACCTTTACTTGCTGATTGCTGGTCTTACTAACAGTGGGATTTTTTGGATCATTTTGCACAGAAAGCTCTTGCCATATTTGTGCTGTCAGGCATGTTGCTGTCAGGTTGCGTGCCGCAGCGGGTGCTTGGGGCATCCCTGTCAGTACAGAGGAGAGCGCTGTTGAAGCCCATCTCCTCATCCTCCCCATGCTGGTTTGCATCACAGAGCAGCCTCAGAGCACCCAAACTACCCTGCACGGGCCTGAAACTGCACTCCCCTTTCATAAAGGAGCTCCACCTGCTAACGGGCTTCAGCCCACAGGACCAGTACAGCCAGTCTGAGCAAAACCCCTTGAAATGGGACTGGTTTGGGCACTGGCTCCTCAGCACCAACACTTTTGCTCTCCAGCTCTGTTCCTTTGGGGCTGTGAATTAGGCACAGCCTCTCTCCTAACTCAGATGGGCACCATGTGGTGATTTTCAAGACTTAAGCTTTGCAAGCAGTGGGAAGATTCAGGGTTGGATGCTGCACAGAGGGTTCCCAGCACCGTTCTTGGTCCAGAGCCCAGTTATCTACTGGGTCCAGAGCCCATCATCTACTTAGGAAGAGGTTTGACTTGGTTTTAAGGCAGCAGTTTTGTGGAGCTGGTGAGTTCCAGGCTTGCTTCATTCTTATTTCCCTTCTTTTTTTCTTTTTGAGTTTTGTTTTTTTTTTTTTTTTTGGGGTGGTAATAGATTAATAGTGGTAATAGAAGTTGTTACAAAAATCTTCTGCGTCGTTAGAAATCACGTGGAAGTATTCAAATAGCCCGGCCAGGCACCAGGCGAGGACGGCAGAGGGGAGGGAAGTGTGCATCTCCTGCGGGACTTGGTCCATGTTTAAAGAGAATAAAGAGCTTCTGTTTTTCTGCCGTTGAGGTGAAAGCAGCTAAAAGCAAATATCTGTATTTACTTTCTAAAGAAAAGCATGTGCCTGGGAGCGCCTGGCCCGGCACACGTGTGCGGGTGCACACTGGGGCTGCTCGGTGACAAAGCCTTGGCAGGGGCACGTGGCTGCCTGTTGCCTCCCTCCTCACGGGGCTGCATCTCTCTTGCAGCAATGGCTGGTGAATGGCGGGCACACAGCGGACCTCTGGCAGAACTGCACCTCCGGTAGTGTCTTCCACTGCCTGACATCGTCCACGAATGGTGAGTGTTCCCGGCAATCGGGGCTGTTGCTGCCCGTTGCTTTTATTCTCTTCCCCCGACTTATGAAATCAAGGGGGATTTGCCTGTGCAGGTTATTTGTGATTCCCTCTTGCTTTTCCCTGCCCCCCCCGAAGTTGTTCCCTCCCACCCGTTCCCCTTGCCTCCTCTGCTGTCCTCAGATGGAGGGGCAGGGCTTCACCGTGTTCCTGCTGTCCTGTTGGGGGGACACAGGGCTGGCCCTGCAGTGGGGGGATTGCTCAGGTCCTTTCAGGGACCTTATCAGTCCCTGAGGTTGCGACGGGGCTTAGCATGGGTACTAGACCCAACGCCCATTGCTCTGCCCTGCTGCCCTCGAGCTGTGGGGGCAGCTCCTGGCAGCACTGTGGCAGGGTGTTCGGCACACTCAGCCGCAGCGGAGGGGACTGGTGCGAGTGCCTTTTGGTGGTGTCCTGTTATTAGCCCATTTTGATTACACTTGGATGTATAAACTCAAGGCAGTCCTTGGAGCAGGGCTCTCTGGGTGCCCATCGCCCTGTTGGGAGTGGAGGGGCTGTTTTTTGGCACACCTCACTCTTGCTCTGCTTGTGAGGATGTTCTAAAGATGCACGTGATGCCCCCAGGACAGCCTGTCTCTGGAGGACACCCTGGCCCCTATCTAGAAAGCTGCCCTACTTTCTGCTGCTGTGACAGGCTGAGTTTTTGGGCACACTTCTCGCCCTGCGGTTCCCTGCTGAGCACCACGCATGGGATGTGCTGAGTCCTCAGGCCCTGCCTCATCCCACTGCTGAAACAGCCCCCATGGCACCTGCACGTGTGGGGTGGCTGAAGAGTCACCTTTGGACTAAGCTGGGTGAAGGCTGATGTCACGCTGGGTGACATCACCCCATGAGCTGTTTGCTGAGATCAGCAGGGGAGGAGTGCTTGCTATGACACTGTGACACAGAGTTTCCAGGGCACCTAGTGGTACCAATAACATGAAATCTGTGCTCAGGGGGTCAGGCAAGCCTGTGCCTCAGTTTCCCCTGAAGGCAGGGCTAATGCCAGTGGTGCTGTGTCCAGAATTATTATTTTTTTTTTCAGTTAGTCTGGTTTTTGCTTTCCTGTGGGAACAGGTTCTCCCAGTGCAACCCCTCAGTGAAACCAGTTGTGAATCATCACCAATGTCACTGGAGGCATAGTCACGCTGCACCAGAAACATGGTCCTGGCATAGGAGCAAACCAACGCTATGTGGTCTTGGCAAGGAGGGAAGGGTTGCAGTGGAGAGCACCATATGCTTTAAGAGGGTCTTGTGGCGATGGGATACTGCCAGAAGTTTTTGGAGTTTCAGGTCACCCTAATCCCCAGCCTGCTGGGAGCAAAACCCTCGTGGGTACCCCACGTGGGGTGGTGGATGCTGATGCTCACTCTCCCTCTTATCTTCCCTGCGCTGAAAGCAGCGGAGTGTTTCCCTGCTTGGGCCCAGGCTCCGGTTTTGGTGGGAGCGAAGCCACCGCTGCGGGTCTCTGCTGACGCCTGGTGGTGTCCGGGCCGGCCGGGAAGCGGCTGGACTCTGTCCCAGCCGAGGAGCCTTCTGGAGCCATGTCCTTCATCAGCAGTTGGCTGGTGCTGGCTATCTGCAGCGTAGGCAGGCTGCTTCACAGCCATTCATGCGTGCTCCAAAACTGCTGACCTTGCGCTTTGAAATAAAAGGCAGCGATTGCCCCCCGGAGTCCCAGAGCCAAGGGCAGTAAAGCCTCCCCAAATCTTTTGCTTTTCAAACCTGCACCGCTTTCTCTGTGTGTTTGCAAGATGCTGCATGATGGGGAGTTGTCAGTGTTGAGAGGGGCTTGTCCAAAATGTGGTTGGGATGGTTTCCTCCACATCTGACTGTCCTGTGTGTTGCAAGTCTATATTCCCCTGTTCCCAGAAGCTGCTCAAAGAAGGGCTTCTCTCTGGATCCTTTCGGTGATGAATTTTTATCATTAAAGGGGCTGTATTCAAGATGGCCCTGCTAAAAACGTGGTCAAGCAGCTGATTTGGTTGATAAGGTGCCCCAGTGGGCTGCTGTTTGAGTAGAGGTGCATTGTGCTCAGGTCTTAAAGAGCTCTCTGACAGCTCTTATTTATATGAAGGCTCCGCTCTGGCATCAGCAAAAGGGGGTTTTGCTTGGGCAAAAGCTTCTGCCCGCTCCACCCTGAAGCAGGGGTGTGGGAGCAGTGCTGCTGAGGGCCAGTTGTCATCTGGTGGGACCCTGGATGCAGGATCCGGAGCTCAGTGGTGCTGTAGGAACACAAAATCAAAAGACATTTCCTAGGCTTATGCAAGGCTTTTAAAGTCAGTTTGTGAAAACAGAATAAAAATACCACACAGCACCCTCTCCAGTGGATCCCTGCACCCTCCCTTCCTGCTGTCCGTCTCCGAGCCCCGTGGTCCCACAGCCCCTGTGCTGCCATGGGACATGCAGTTGGCCACTTGTCAGAGTGATAGCGGGGACACGGGGCAAGGATGCTGTGGCAGGGCCACCTCCGAGGCTCATGCTCATCCTATGCCTGGTCCTTGTTATGCTCCTCGTACTCTTTTTGCTAGGAATATGCTTACTTTCAAAAATATGAAATATCCTATACCAAATACCGCAAACCGTTCTCTTTTAAATCTCTTTCAAAACACAGGCTGTGCATGCTACTCTGGGTTGTAAAAAACCTTAAGAATTTGTCTCTCTGTGCCTCTGCCAAGGACGGTGCTTAACGGTTAATCGCAGAGTGCCAAGGTCTGCTCTGGGCTAAGAGCAAGAAATCCTCGTTTGGGAATTTTGGCAGAACTTGGTCTTTACGTAGAGGCAGCTTTTCCTCTGGCCATCACAGTGGCCGCTGTAGTGCAGTTATTTCTTCCTCTCATTTTGAAAAGGAGTGGTACTCAGTACTCGGAATATGTGGGATTTGGTAGGGCTCGGTCTCGCGTTTTCAGCACGGATGGGGGCTCTGGGCGGGTTTGTTGTGCTGTGATGCTCCCCTTGGTCTCAGCACGGTGAGGATGGATGAAGACTCCTCTCGCACACTGTACTGCTGCACAGGGATCCTTTTGTTTAGATGACCGTTATTTGGATGCCCAACGAGAAGCCAAATTTGCTAAAACCAGGTGCCAGCAAGATTTGCTTGCGTTTAACACTGGGGCAGGTTTGGGACTGTGCTTCTAACCTTATAGATTATCCTGTGGGGACTGAATAAGCAGCAAAACAACCGAAGGGTTGACAGCAGGAGACCGACAGACTGTGGCTCCCCAGGACATTAGCAGACCTTGGGTGCAGGATGGAGTTGGTCTCAGTGGAGGCTGAGCTCCCACCTCCCACATTCCTCTCGGCAGGGCTTGATCCCCCTGCGTATGTGAGGGCTGAGCACTCCCGATGGGAGCGAGTGCAGGGAGGGAGGAGGAAACACCGGGTCGGGGGCAGATGCCCACTTCTTTGCCTTTTACAACCGCCTGCTTGTTGCTTTGATTTCTGCATTTACTTGTTAGATAATGACTTTTTTTCAAGAGGCCGAGAACTATGGAAAAAATGTTGCAATCTTTGCTTCGTTTGCGCTGTCAGACATTCCTGGAAAAGACTTATCTCAAGAATCCAGCTCTGAATCCCAGAATTGTGCGTCGGCACGGCTGCGTGCCAGCCCCCAGCTGTGCAATCCCGCTGCAGACACGGGGCACGCGGCTGGACCTGAGCCGCTCAAGTGCTCTTAACTAGATTCCACCCCAAATTTCCAGACAGTGATATTTTTTCCTCCAAAAATGGCCTTTTTTTTCCGCAACTGAATTTTTTATGGAGGCAAGATTTTTTTTCTGCTACTTTCTACTGCTTTTCCTCTGATTTTGCTGGGAATGCTGAATGTGGGGAAGCAATGGGAACCTCCGTGGAGATCCCTACATCTTCCTGTAACGTGAGGAGACATTTTTCCTGTTGTCTTCTTACCGTTTCTCCTGCTGCTGCTCTGTGGCTTTCATATTACTGGCTTGTTCACAGGCAGGCTGGTGTTTTCTGGCTTTTTTAAAGAGAAAAGAAAACCCCAAACCTTGGGAAATGCACGGGCTGCCAATCCACATGATTACTAAGTGCCGTGGGCCATATGATGCACCTGCTAATTTGCTGCTGTGATGGCCACAAGCAAAGCCCAGGTGGGTTGCCCAGAGCAGAGGTCTGCCCTGGACTGCCTGGGTGGGCAGGAATGCACTTCCCATCGATGGGGCAGGCACAGTCATGCACCGGGGTATTGCACTGCTCTTCTGCATACTGACCTTCCCTCGTCCAGAGCCCCTTTGCTCTGGCAGACAGGACCCTAAGCAGCTCTGCTGGTGCTTGAAATGCATTATCTTTGTGCTGGAGGAGTCAGGAGAGATCTTCGTCCCTGGCATGAGGCAGGGGCATCTGTGCCCTGACCCACCAGCTGTTCCCAGGAGGAATTGTGCTGCTTCTTCTCCACTTTAAAATGCATAACAGAAACATCTGAACTCATTGCTTTTGTTCTTTCAGCCCCCCCACCCTGAGTGGCTTTGCTGCCCTTATTCTTTCAAACTCTTTCTTCCAGCAATGCTGGACTCGCATGACATAGAAAAGGTATGGAAAGATGGATAACTTGCTGTAATCCTTTTTGTGGCTGACAATGATGTTGCAAGGCTTCATTGAAGCCTTGCACCTAGGTAAATTATTTCTCAATGTCTAATTCCGTTATTGAGAGTGAGTATAAAATATCTCAACAAAAAGAGATGGGGGCAAATTCCCCTCCAGCCTACTGGAAGAGCCGAGACTGCACCAACTGGGTCAAGACTTGGAGAATTGGTCCCTGATGAGGGGACACTTCCTAGAACAGGAGGGTGAGATGGAGGTAATAATCCAGTCAACCCTGCAAATTAGAAGTTCAAACTCTACTCCCTCTACTCTGCCCTAGTGAGGCCACATCTGGAGTGCTGTGTCCAGTTCTGGGTTCCCCAGTTCAAGAAAGACAGGGAACTGCTGGAGGGAGTCCAGTGGAAAGCTACCAAGATGATCAGGGGACTGGAGCATCTCTCTTATGAGGAAAGGCTGAGAGGCCTGGGTTTGTTCAGCCTGGAAAAGAGAAGGCTGAGGGGGAACCTTAATACTTATATCTGATGGGTGGGTGTCAAGAGGATGGGACTGGACTCCTTTCAGTGGTGCCCAACGACGGGACAAGGGGCAATGGGCACAAGTTGGAACACAGGAAGTTCCACCTAAACATGAGAATAAACTTCTTTACTGTGAGGGTGACAGAGCGGTGGAACAGGCTGCCCAGAGAGGTTGTGGAGTCTCCTTCTCTGGAGACATTCAAAACCCGCCTGGACGCGGTCCTGTGCCCCCTGCTCTGGGTGTGCCTGCTCAAGCAGGGGGGTTGGAGGAGGTGATCTCCAGAGGTCCCTTCCAACCCCCATCATTCTGTGATTCTGTGATTTAAAGATTCAAATATTTTTAAAATGGTTTCAGCTATTTATTGAATGCTAAAGTAACCTTCTGCCATTATGCTATGCTGTCTTGCTGAGTCTGCAGGCACAGTGCTGTTGCAGCCTTTTGCTTTATTTCTGCTGGGCAGCTGCAAACTAGCAAGAAATTACCCATATTTAGGGATGCTGAGTCTGTTACAATGAAGCCCTGCAGTAAATACTGGATAGCCTCTATGTGTGTTAACACACAGCCTTCATACCTGAAGTTCTAGCCATCAGCTAGCTCCATTCAGCTTATGGACCACACGCAGATACCATGATTTGGGGACATCTCTGGTCCTTCAGGGTCTTTGCAGTTTGCAGCACAGTAGCAAAGAGCCAGCTTTTAATCTCAGCAGTTTGTGGGTCCAGGGCACCCACTTTGCTGTTAATGATAGATAATATTGGCCTAACTCGGGCAGGGTTGAACCCCGCTCTGCCAGCTTGTGGGTGACTGTATCTTGCCCCTTAGCTATCTAAAATAAATTGTGGGGTATTTCAGGAGAATATTTTGTATTTTGGATCAGTTTCTGCCATAACCATGTTGCCTGCGATATGAAAGGGTTTTCCTCTGCTTAAAACCAGGTTTTTTATTGTTGCTTGTCCCTCTTACAAAGAGCATTGGATAAGGAGAGGTATGGAACTAGTGCTGTTGTTTTCCTCAGCTGCTCCAGAGCTCTTTGGCTCCCCTATTTCTGCATAAGGTGTGTGGGGAGGTCAGTTGGCCTGCCTTGCTGGGTGGGAGACTTTGGCCCATGGAAGAGGAGCAAAAGGGAGGAAGAAGGCAACATGTGGGCAGATGATGGCTGCAGAACCAGAAGAATGGATGGGGAAGCACACTGCAGAGTGCAGTGCTGGAAAACCCTTAACCCAACATTTTTTTGGCCTTGATAAGACTCTTGGGTGTCCCCATGGCCACAGGCTGAGTGTACCCCTGGGGGTCAGGGCACCACCGCTCACCATCCCTGCTCCTGGCACCTGGCCTTAAAATCAGTGGGAGTTGGTACCTAAGCCCTTTGGAGGACCTGAAATGATGTATCTACCACCTTGGCTCGCTCTCACACACAAGCGAAGAGGAGGTCAGAGCCATCATGCTGAGGGTCCTGGAGAGGAGCTGGCTCAGGCACAGTGGAGCTGTTGGAAGTTGTTTTTCATGGTGCCAGCAGCTTTCTGCTGCCTCAGCAGCATCAGAGGTTGCCTCTGCAGGATGTGAGCTTTGACAGTCAACGGCATGGCTGCTGTGGCCTCATGGCTGAACCACAGAGATGCGGACGACATGCTCAAAAAACCGCTCACGTTTGAATGTGGCAGCTCTGGAGAGCTATGCACCTCCTGGCCTCAGGAACTTCTTGGATGGAGCTTCAAGGAGAAGGCAAAAGGGAGGACAGCTAGAAGAAAAGAGGACAAGAGGAGAAAAGAGAGCTTTGAGGGTTTCATCCCCTTCTGAAGGGAACTACAGAAGAGGACCAGGAAGTCTTGGGCAGAAACTGCAGCACCGTGTTCATTCACTGCCTCTCCACAGCCCCAGTGTTTCCCACCTGCTCATCCCCTGGCCCTTACAAATACCTTGGGAGCTCTTTAAAATCCCCCTTGGGATTTCCAGGAATACCTCGATCCAGCACCCTGCGGTCCTCTCCAGGGAGTGAACGTAGGATGATAGGAACTGTTGGGTGAAAAACCTGCTCTTCCCAGCCTGAGTGTCCAGCAGCCCAGAGCATAGCTGGGGAAGGTTTGACCTCGTGCTGGTGGGAGGCCTGGGACTGAAGCAGAAGAAAGTTGCAATTTCATGGAGCTCTTTTCTCCCTAGGAGAGCTTAGCAGCTCCACTGGATGTGGCTGAAGAACCGTGATGCTGTTCCCCTCAACAGGAGAGATGTTCGCTTTGAGCGGTGGGGCTGTGGGGGGTGGCAGGGGGGGATCTGTGCTGCTCAGGAATAGCACTGCAGGTAGCTGAGATTTTTGCCTTTGTGGATCACTACAGCGAGTTGCCAAGGGGTAGTGGTCTGAAGTTCAGCCCCAGAAGAATGATGCAATTGAGCTGGTATTTCTGCATCTTCAGTTAAACCTTTTTCAACCCTCTTAAGGGGTGTTTGAATATCAAGGTTTGAAACCACTGCAAGCCCCAGCACTTGTGATGTGACCTGTCCACTTCATAGGTGAGGATGCAAGTTGGGTTCAGGTTCTTGATCAGACCTTGAAGCCTGAGAGGAGTCTTTGGAAAAACTCTGCTCAGAAAACACATCTTTTCCTGGCAGGCTTGGGCTACTACCTTTTGCCAGTAGATGCACGTGCTGTTCCCAACCCTACTGATATTTAGTTTGCAGCATTGAAGGAGCAGGTTTTACCATGCAGATGTGGTCATGAATTTCCCCTCCCTCTAGTTTTGTATATATTACGTGCTACAGTTACCTCCTTAGTGGATGTTTTCTTCCTGAGAAGTAGTTGCTTTTTAAGTGTACAGTGCATACGCAGCTTGCAAAGGGAAAGCTATACGTGCAAAACGTTACCGTCAGCTGCAGGTCACAGCACACAGGTGTTTTTAATTCATAGCACTGATTCGGTGATGTCTTACAGTGGGTGTATAAGCTGATTGCTCAAGTAAGTTTCTTTTCAGTTTACACTTTATTCTTTCTCCTTGGCTGGGTCAAAAGAGGATAGGGTGTCTGTGATAGAGCAGTGAATTAAACCCTGATAAGCCAATGCCTGCCTTTAGGGCCCTCTACTCCTGGCCAAGGGCATGTTTCTGCCTGCCATGTCGATCCTGCTCGGCTGCACCCCTTGTCCAGGTATAATACCTCCCTGCAGGTAGGGCTGGGGCTTTGCTGGAAGGGGCTGGGTTAGCTACTGTCTTTCTGGGGCGGGGGTCAGCTGCAATTTCTGCTCTAAGTTTCAATTTCTGCTGTAAGTTTCAATTTCTGCTCTAAAGTTTCAATTTCTGCTCTGGGTTTCTTTCTTTCATGTTAGACTTCTGGGCAGTGAAATGTGGTCTTCAGCACCCCAGGGGTGAAGTCTTTTCCCTGCTGTTATAAGAGGTGGCATGAACACATCAGGGCTTGCAGAGCTTAGGGGAATTTTCAAATTCATTTTGTAAAAACTTCTTACTTCATTTCTGACTGCCTGAAAGGGCTCTAAAAACGCTCCCGATGGGTCCTTTCCGGAAGCGGTGTGCAGGGTGTTATCTGTCCTTTCCACTCTGTTTCCTTTTCTTCCTCCTGCTGAAGAACAAAGATATAAACATGGAGCTGAAGAGATGCAGGAGAAAAATGGAATAACCGACTTGTTGCCCAGGGGAAACCACAAATAACAGCCTGGGAGTAAACAGTACTGACAGCCCCAGAGTACAACTCACAAGGCCCAGACCTCCCTGTAGGAAACTTGCTTATAGGTAGGACACAGCACTAATAGCAAAGAAATGAAAAGCATATGGAGTTGAGGAAATGGCAATTCTATCTGCAGTTATAGTGGTGTTTTCAAGCAAATTAAAGGCAATTAGCTAGCCTAATGCAGCTGAAGTCTGTGGGCAGCTGGGCTTGGATTTAGTGGGAGTATAGCAGCTTGCACTTGTGGGTCTGTGAGTCATGAGCAATGGGCTGGATGTGAGCAGGCCCAGAGCTCTGGTCTGTGGGATCACCTCTCGATTTCCCTGCTCACAAGCTTGTGTGACTGCTGCTCTCTGGCTGCAGCAGAGCAGCACGGCTGGCTGCCGAAACACCTCTCCCAGTGCCTGCCTTTATATTCCTCTGACATGGCTCTTTATTACAATGGGATTTTGAAAAGCCCATATAAATCATTCACATTCAGAACCAAAAAAGAGGCACGGGGAGGCGGATGCAATTAAAAGGGCAGCTCAGCTCAGCTTTCCGTCTAGACAGCCTTCTCCTAAAATAACCGGCAGTTGGAGCATCCACCTCCGAGCAGAAAGGGCTCCTCTCCGGGCCGGATCCCATGGCCTTTGAAATCACAAAAGGCTTGGCTTCCTGGGTCCTGGACCAAACTGCAGGGCTTGGGGCTGGGCAGTCTTTGGCTCCAGTGGTGCATGGAGCTGGACCCAGCTTTAGGGCTCGGGAATGGGTGAGTCAAGAGCTCAACTTCCCAGACCTGGGATAGGAGCCCTTTCTGCTGAATTGTGGAAGGAGATTGCAGTTCAGCAGCTGGGCACCCTCTAACCATACTTCTCCGACCCCATCTGAGCAATGATTTATGACTTGATTTTTAGCAGCGCTTGAGCTGCTTCGTCCCCTCTGTTGCCCACTGGTTTAGCATGGACAGAGCTCAAGGGTCAGGTGTGATCGAGGCAGGGGAATTTCCCTGCCTGGTCAGCTGAGATAGATGAAATATATGGGATATTTTGTGTGCCACACTGGGATTTCCTGGAAGTGACAGCAGTGATAGCTGGTGGCATTAAAACAAGTGAAGCACAGCAGCTCTTTAGCAGGGCCTGTTAATGCTGCAGAGGAGTCTGGCGCAGGAAGCATCAAAAGGAGAGGAAGGAAAAAGCTGTCTGCAATGAGCAGAGGCCGCTCTGGGTGGTTTCAGTCTGCTTTGGTGAGCAGGGCCTGAATTTGCTCTGTTGCATGAATGTCAGGAGGCAAGATGCAAAGCCAAGGGGTAGAATTGATGGTCCAAAGTCAAACACACCAGACATTACTAAATGGCACAGGATGTTCCCCACAGGCATGGATTTGCTGGAAGGGCTCAGGCATGCATCATCATTGTCATCCCAGCTGAAGACTGTACCTTGCTCTCCTGTTCAAATTCCGCTCTCACCTTCATGAGTTCAGGTTGTGAGGATTTGGTGGGGAAGCGTGATTGCTTCTCTGGGAGCAGATGCTGCTCTGGGCAGTCCCAAATGGCCTCATTTGCTGCACCAAGTATTAAAGGTTGCTAAGCTGAAGCGTAGCTTTATTTGGAAGTTTTGCTATGTTTCAGCTATTTGCTGCAGAAAGCTGTTTCTTGCAGCCGGCGGAGTGAGGCTGGTGGAAGTAAAACTGTGGCAGGAATGTGGGATTGGAACTGAGACTTCAGTGCTGCTTAATTCTCCCCTGTCTGAGGATCCAGCCCAAAGCATGATTCTTCTGCCTTTCACTGGGTGGTTTGTGCCTCAGTTTACCTGTACCAAGTCCTGCCTGGCTTTCATGCTGAATTAATCGATGTTGTGTCCTTAAAGACCTCTCAAGAAAGTCTGCAAATACTCATTTTGATCTTAAACTTTATAAGGAAAGGGAAAGGCAGAGGTATTTGTGAGCATGGCCCCATCCCGGTGCTGTGAGGCACTGCCTCTTTCTGTCAAACTGCGGCAGCTCAGGGGATGGAGCGGCATTTTGCTTGTTTATTTATATTTTTTTTACACAGGGAGTTACACACCCACGAAGCCTGGAAATAGCTGGGCAGTGACTCACGAAGGGGCTGGTTTAACTGGTCTGCTTTGGGAGGCAGCTGCATTTGGCAGCTGGGGAAGGCTTTTTCTAAAATGTTTGACTCCACAAGGGCAGAGGGTGTTTTCACTCACTGTGTTTTTATTTTACCCCTGAGCTTGGCCAGCTCGGTGTCTCACTGCTTGTTGCATGCGGCTTTTGTGTTTCTAGTACAGCTGAACTCCCAGGGCCTGACATAAAGCTGGGGGAGAGGCTTTGTCTTGATTCCTGCAGGATTAATATCTCTGCTCATATTTTATTATAAATGCCCCCTGAGAAAATGCGTGGCCCTGCAGTTCAGTTTACCCCAGCATGCTGGTCCATGCCCATGTGTCCTAAATCCCAGGCAGTATTGTGCCGGTGCTGAGGACCTCACCGGGGGGTGCAGCACTGGATGTGGCCACATCCCCCGGCTGTTAAGAAACTTAATGGGAACCAGGGGTGGGATGTTGGCACGGGGGATGATGCCGAGGGCACAGGGGATGATGCCGAGGGCATGGGCTGTGGTGGGGGCTGGCTTTCTGTGGTGCCCGCACTGAGATTTCTGTCTGTCTTTCCGCAGAATGGCTGCAGTCTGTCCAAGCGATGATGATCCTCTCCATCATCTTCAGCGTCTTGTCCCTGTTCCTGTTCTTTTGCCAGCTGTTCACGCTCACCAAGGGCGGGCGGTTTTACATTACTGGAATCTTCCAAATCCTTGCCGGTAAGTGGGGGCTGATCGATGCGGCTGTCACCAGTGGGGAAAGGGCTTTCAAGCAGACGAGAGGGTAATGGCGGAAACAAGCATGCTCTTGGGTACCGAAGCAGGAGAGCCACCGAACTGGCTCCTGCATGGCTCAGTGAAGGGAAAGGGCGATGAATAATTTGGATCTGTTGAGGTCTTGCATGCCCTGGGATGGCATCCGGCTGTCAGAGCACATTATGCATCCAAGGTCTTCTGCCCTTGCATCACGGGAGGTGCAAGAGCGTTGCTGCCCCGGCCAGGGCGTTTTTGGAGGGGCAGGGTGCCAGACCCACTGAGCAGGAGGCAGAGCCATGCCGGCAGTCCCGGGCAGTGGGGCAGGCAGGGCGCAGGGACTGCCAGACCGAGGGCTCTGCCTCTTCTTCCTGCATCTCGGGGTGGGGTGCTGACGGTCCAGGGTGGCTGCGCTGGCTCTGGGACCCACCTTCACCGGGCTGGGTGAGGTTTCCGCAACTGCTGGCGGGGTGGGGGAAGTAGTGACGATCCTCTTTTGGTGAAAGAGGATCCGATGATTATTTATAAACTTGCCATATGGGGGCCTGGTGCTTTCCACATCAGCAAAGAGCCGCTGGAGCGTGCAGGGTGAGCCAGCTGACTTTGAACTGTCAGCTGCTATTTTTAACTCTTAAAGAACTCAGCACTGGAAATGAGCCACGGTTCATGTCCTATGTTGCAGTTCTCCAAATATAGATGCTGTAAAGCCACTGGCTCAATTTACGTTTCCACGTATGAAACCGGTTGAGAAGATTTTCAAGCATTCAGACTAGAAAAATTAAATTGTGCAATGAGATTCTGGCTAAATTACGACAGACTGTCTGGGAATGAGACTAATTGTTTGCTAGGGCTTTAGATGTTAAACTAAAAGCCACCCCAGGTCCTGCTACTAAATCAGTGGAAAAACTTATCCACTGAATTTAGACAAAGTTTCTGAGCATCCTCTAAGTGACTGGGCTTCACAAACCCTGGAAAAGTTTAGAGCTGACCTTTATTAGCAAGTGTGGCATGAAATCTATTATAAGTGTATCTGCTCGGCCATAATGCAGGTGATGAGTTCAGATCAGTTCACCATCTCTGGAAAGACAGATGTATAGAAACCCATTACAGCCATTGAGACAAGGAGGGGAAATGGGCATTAATAATGCAATTATCTGCCTGAGATCTTGTCTAATAGATCTGGGAGCAGAAGGCTTCTCTCTCCTGAGTGATTGCTGGTGAATCCTCATTCTCAGAGGAAGAGAAAATGGGATTGCAACCCTCCTGTTCATGCTGTGCTGGGTGTCCTAAGGGGTGCAGGGTCAGGCCACAGAACTACTGTCTCTTTCCTTGTTGGGCCTGAGGCATGGGTCAAATCCATCCCCAGCCACTATGAAGGACAGGAAAAGTGTGACCTGATCCCCACAAAGATTCCCCGTGGCCTGCGGGACCCGAAGGCAGAGGTCTGAGTCCAGATGGGCTATGCAGAGGTGGGCCAGGGTTGGAGGAGAGGGCTCAGGGCAGCTGTGGTGTTTGTGACCCTAAATTTCAGGGTTGTTGGTAGGAAACAGGACATGGCTGTGCCAGTGCTGCCAGAGATCCCACCTGGAGGTACGGACGGCTCTGGTCAAAGGAGCTGAACTTGATGTGGTCTCCTTGCAGCTTGCTGTGGAAGGCCACCGCTGTCTAAAGCCAACGGAATAAATTCCTTTGGCCTTCAGGCTTTGCAGGTGTTCATCCCATGCCTTGCAAAGCCCTGGCACCACAAAGTCCTGCTGCAGGTCTGCCAGGGATGCGGTCTTACCTGCTTGAGTGCTTTGTTCTCAGCTCTAGCAGAGCTCTAGCAGAGCTTCTGGGAGGCGATAGGAAAGCTCTTCCTGAAGCCTTCCATCACCCTGCACCTCCTCCCGGGGTGATGCAGCTTGGCAAAACTGAGGGTGTCCAGTTTTGGAGCCTGATCAACAGCAATGTTGGACCTGAAACATTGGGTGCCAGGGGGCAGGGCCACCGGGTGCTGCTGGGTGGCAGAGCCAGCAGTGGTGCCCCGAAAGCCAGGGAGGAGGGCAGGGTCTCCACTGCAACTTCGGCTGTGGCTCAGGGGAACTGGGGAGTGGAGGTAAGGGCAGGAAGAGATGCACAAGGTCAACTGGGTCTGTTGTGCAGCAGCAGGGCAGGACGCATCCTCAGCACCTTCTCCACACTGCTTGGAAACCTGCCCCGAAGTCCAGCTGAATTTGCTCTGATGGGATTTCGTCCATCACAAAGGCACCAAAAGGCCCTTGACAGCTCCCTGCCACCCCTGTTGGGTCCATCACATCTCATAGCTGTGTAAGCCCAGCACGGGAAAGACATTGGTTTGGGCCTCTCAGGGCTTGACCCAACCTTTCCATCACTCTCTCCAGCCTCAGCATCACTTCTATCCCTTTTCTCTCATCCCTCCCACCCTAGAATTCCTGTCCCCATGGGGTGGAGAGGGTAGGCTTAGCCTCAAGGGCTGTGCCTTCCACTTGTCCTGCAGCTTTTTGCAAAGCCCTGCATTGAAGAGCTGACCACAAGCGTGCACCAGCACCCATCCCAGCTTGTCTACAGGGCTGGGGCAGAATGCACAGACCTGCAGTAACAGATTTGAGGTAGCATTTGCCTTTCTGGCCTGTCAAAGCAAGACTAAAGTATGTTCTTAAAATCAGGCTCTAAAGTGGTGATGGATTATTTCTTGCATCTGAAGCCGAATGCAGCCATCCTTCACTTTCAGAGCATGTTCTCCAGGCCAAAATCAGTGCAGATGCTGCAGAAACCATCGCCTCCATTTTGCCAAATTCCTCATGCGGACAATTGCCGCTGTATTTTCTGCTGTCTGTAGGTGACTGGCGTGGCCACATGCCTGTTCTCTGTCCCCCACCAGCATCCGCAGACAATTGTTGTGCTCTCTTTGCATGGGCTGGGGCAGTGGGAGTTGGCTCTCGTGTTTAGGGAATGGAAACTGCACCAGCGGCGTATTAATGAAACGTATTCCCACTTCTGCACTTTCCCAGAACAAAGGAGCAGTGTCAAGTGGAATTACAGCTCAAATATCACGGTGGCTAAATGTAGGTGGTCCTGAGGTCCATGCAGGGGATTTGGAACTCGGCTCCGACAACAGTCCCGCGACTGTATAATAGAACTGCTGGGATTGACTGAAAGAGCTTGTTTTCGGGCAGAAATAGAGGTGGCTTTGTGTTAGCTCTGGGCAGTCCCCAATGCTGATGGGTTGTTTTTGCAACAAAGCTAAAATGCTGCCTACCGGAGCCGGGCCTGGCCGGACAGCCCTTGGGGAGCTGCGCTGGCCCGTGGCTGGCAAGGGTGCATGCTAGGAGCTGGGGAAGAGGGACAAGCTGCAGGCACACCGGGGTTTGCAGTTGAGCTCCTTGCACAGCCCCGGAGGAGGATGGGGGATTGCAGGGCACAGACCCTCCTCAGCCAGAGCTTTGTTGGCCCCCAGCTGTGCTTGACTGGGCAGGTGATAAAGAAACTTTCAAGCTTTTAAAAAAACAGGGTTTGTGTCTGACCTCTTGCAGCACCTCTGGTAGGGTGGTTCAGGCTGCAGTCTGGGTTTTAAATAAGCTACCCAAGGGCATGGGGCTGTTCCAGGGCAGCAGCCCAGAGCTGGGGGCTGCCTGATGCTTGCCTGAGGGATGGATTAGCCCAGGCGATGCTCCAGCTTTGCTTGCTCCAGGGACTTCAGCTTTGCTTGCTCAGAGCCTGGCAGAGGTATCCCCACTCACCTGCAGCCAGGGCAAAGCCCACAGCATCACACCCCCCAAATCATACCATAGTTTTCCAGGAGACAGGATACAAGGGGCCAATAATAAAAACAGTTTCCTGTGTTGGCATTGGGTATTATCCTCTCCAGCTCTGGGTTTCCAGCAGGGAACTGCTCCGTGTGTGGCATCACTAACTCCATCCTATGTGCGCTTTCCTGGCAGGGCTCTGTGTGATGAGCGGCGCGGCCATCTTCACAGTGAGGCACACAGACTGGCACCAAGCCTCGGAAAACACCTCCTACGGCTTCGCCTATATCCTGGCATGGCTGGCATTCCCCCTGGCCCTCGCCAGCGGCATAGTCTACGTCATCCTACGGAAGCGCGAGTGATGCCGCGGGAGGCGGCGTGGCGTGACAAGGGCACTCATGATGTCCACGGAGGAGACGGAGGCGGGGGAAAATAGACGAGAAAACGGAAAAGAAAATTAACCAAAAAAAAAAAAAAAAAAAAAGAATAAACCCTCCCACCAAAACCAAACCCAAACGACCCCAAAAGGAAACACTCAAAGGGTTACTTGTTAATTGAAGATGTATATAGTATCTATGGTTTAAAAAACCTATTTATAACACTTTTTACATATATGTACATAGTATTGTTTGCTTTTGTTGACCATACGCTATGTTTTAAAGCCTAAAGCAAGTGCCTAAGGGACTATTACTCCTAACAGTGTAACAAGAGCGTGGTGACTTTTCTCTCATGCAAAATCCTCTTTGACCTGAACTTTCCTTCCCCATCCCAGCCCGTGTCGAACCATCAGAAAACCCCAGCTCTGACTGGTTTTAGGCTGGCGTAAATCGGAGTTACACCTGTTTATGCCAGCCAGAGGGTTGGTCCCCACTCCTGCCACATGCTGTGATCCTGGTAACTGAAGTGCATGTCCAGATCTGACGGGAGACGCTTCCGAAAGGTTTGAAGGATTTCAGAGCAAAGGCTTTGATTGCCCCAAGTGCCTAAATGACTTATGTGCCTAAGTCCCATTGCCTTGCCACCACACCCGCTGGGAATTTGGGCTTTTAAATCACTTAGGTTGAACTGCAGTCCCGTGTGGGCTCTCGGGGTGCCCCTGGTGCTTGTGCTGGTGGGGCTGGGGTGTGTGCTGTGCCGTGCCGTGCCGAGCCGAGCCGAGCTGCCGGGGCACTGATGCTCCCAACCGTGAAACGTGCTTTATCCTTGCTGTGGAGCTAAACTACCGATGAGAAAGAAGCAAACCCAGTATATCTATGAAATCAAATACCAGATATATGAAATGGTGCTATCTATTTACCATTCCTTATATTGCTAGCCATTTAACCTTATTCACTGGAAATTCAGTTAACAATCTTGAGTAAACAACAAAGCTAGAAATGAGAAATAATTCTGTGTAATATAAATGAGCTATAACTGCTTTTGTACTTAGACTTGCTCTTACTATTATTTTTAATAAAGCATTTATAACCAAGGTTCCTTTTTTCCCCCCCGTGGTCAAGAGGAACAGAAACAGCTCTGGGTGGAGGCCTGTTGGACTTCACTGCCGGAGTGAGATGTCTGTCCTCTGTCTGTGTGTCAGTGATGTGTCTGGCCATGAATTGAACGGGCACCTGCGCAGACCCCAGGCTGCCTTCTGAGGACTCCAGGCACTGTGTTGCTGTTGTTGTTTTTGTTTCATTTTGGGGTTTTCTTTGTTTTTGTTTTTGTTTTTGTTTTTTTCTTTTTGCTTTGCTTTTCTGATTTTATACCGACTGTGTGGACTAAGAAGCAATGAAATAAAAGTCAGAATAACTCAGTTGCTTCTGCTTTTTGGCATTTTTGCAGGTTAGAGCCAGGCTGCGCTCCACCAGTCTGCTTGCATGGCCATCCCATGGAAGGTCTTTGTGATGCCGTGTAGCAGATTTGTGGGTTAATTCATACCGCTGAGAGAGGCTCTGAGCTCGCTGGGCTGTCTGCATGGCAGACGTACTTGTGCTGGAGGGGTAAGACTGCACCAAAGTTAGTGCCGGAGCCAGGAACGGAGCTCGTGGCCCTGTGCCGTAGTGCTGGTGTGTGCTCATCTTTCTGCCTCTGTCCTAAGATGCTCCTGTGATGTGACCACCAACTCCCCAAAGACAGCAGCCAGGCAGCAGCTGGCAGGACCACACTTACGCCCTCCCAGTCCCCTGAGCAGGGATGGTTCAGGTCAGCATCACCTGCCCCAGGGGGATCTGGCCGGCTCTGCTACCCGGCACAGCCAGCAGAAGCCATTCAGTCCTGTGCGCCAAAACACCCGGGGCCTGGAGGTGCAAGTACGGCTGGGGGGATTAGCACATCATGTGCAGTATGTGCAGCCGTGGTGGCTGGCATGGAGGCGTTCACACTTCCGTTCGCTCATTCATTTGGCTATTAAATATCTGAGCTGATGTAGCAACTGGTGCTGGCAGAAACACAATGGCTCTTGCAATGCCGTGTGTTGAGGCCAGTTATTAACATCAGGCCAGATCCCAAAGGCCTCAACCCAGCCACATCCCAAAGGAAAGGAGCAGGAGCTGCCTCGCATCTCCTCGGTCGCTCAGCGCAGAGCCTAGGCAGTGCAGTGTGACCACCCCAGCATCTCACTTGACGGCCGGAGCTCCTGGTCGTGTCTTCCAGCTGGGAGTATTTCCCTGTGTGCTCGTTTTGCTGAGCTCTGACTAAGTCTGGGAGGGTATCTTGCTTGCTGAAGCAGCATTCAAGCCCCCACGAGCTGCAGAACTGGGCCACAATGTCATCCTGGGTCCTGCTGGGCTTGGCACCATGTACCTGGCAAAGGGGACAAATATGTCTCTTCTGAGGAGCAGGTAGGAACACAGGTGGGTTTTCTTCCCCTCCTGTGGGAAAAATCAAAGATGCTTTTTCTCACTCTGGATCAATATCTCAGAAGGCACAAAAAAAACCCACTTCGTGTTTGCCTCTCAGCGCAGTGCTCTTTGCCCGTTCGTAAACAAGTGAGCAGCAACACTTCTTATCAACAGCTCAGTGTTGCTTTGTCTTGGGGATGCATTTTTGAAAGGATGCAGAGCAAGATGACTTTTGAAGTGGAGACAAGGCGAAGGTTTGAACCCTTTAGGAAAGAGTCCAAAGGGGAACAGCCACCGATTTGCACCAGGGTCGATGTCCCTGTCTCCCCACCACCAGCCCCAAACTGTCTCATTTGGGTTGACCCCGTTAGGCTGGAAAATGCCAGAGCCCATTACCCTGGCTCCCAACCATGGTTGCAAACATGCCCCATGCGGCGGTGGCCTGTGTGGGTCGGAGCTGCTGGGCAAGACCTGGCAGCTGGGTCTGGTCCCTCCACCAAGGTCCCTTTCGCAGCACCGCGCTGGCCTCGAACGGGCTCTTTTGACCTTTTCTTTGCCTTAATTCAGTCAACCGGGGCCTTTCCAGTGCCACACGGGGGGAAGCGGGGGCCACCGAGGCTGGGGCTCCGGCCCCGATCGCGGTCCGCGGCCGCCGCCCCGTGGCTGCAGGCGGCACGGCCGGGACACGGCGGGACACGGCGGGACACGGGCACCCCCCTGCGGGGAAGCACCCCCTCCTCCTCCCCCGCACCCCACCGCCGGCCACCACCCGTTCCCTGCCTGGGGGAGGTGGGATTTTTAAGGTGCGTGGTCAGGGTGTCCCACTGGGTGCCGATGGGGACACGGCTGAAGTGATGTCCCCTGGGGTGGGAGCATCGCCCGTCCCCGTGGCTGCCTGGTGGGTGAAGGACCACAGCTCCCGGCCCTTGTCTTAGCAGTATGGAGGGCTCTACCCCCGGCTCAGGCATCTCTTACTGCCCACTGGGAACGGCTGGGTTAAAGTGCAAATAATTAGTAATAAAACTGCTGGGAGCTCCAGAGGTCTCTAGTCCTGTCTCCTGCTTGGGGTGGGACCACCACCAATGCTAAACTGGGCTGGGCTTTGTTTAGTCCAGCCTTGAAAACCTCCAAGTGTGGATAATCCCCAGCACACCCTTCCTAGTGAAAAAGCCTTTCCTAAACACCAGCCTGAACATCTCAGGCCTCAGTCTGCCCCTCATTACATTAAATGGCCATGGTGACCGTCCTCTAAACCCCAGCCCAGGAACCCAGCTCCACGAGGGAGGCGGGGACCACCAGCACCTGGGCTGGGGGTATGTCACCCACACTGGGTGCTCCGTTCCCCACACGGCTCTTCCAGCTCACAAGACAACAGAATACATTAAGGCAGGACCCAGCATTTCTGCCCGATCAGCTGTAAGCACACTTTGAGCTAAATGAAACTCAGAAGTTTCACTGCACCCTGGGGTTACAGCCCAATTAAAATCAAGGCAGCCCATAAACCAGCTAGCTGAACAAAACAGCAGCAGCATGGTATGAAGTGGCAGAGGGGTGAAAAAAATATTAGGGAAGTTTCTTTAATGTGTGTTGTGTCATAAAAGCAATTGTTTAAATGGCTTTTCTAGTGCTGTCAGCGGTAAATACTTCTGAAAAATGCGCCGAGCAAATCTCATCTTCCTCTTTCATTTACTGCCTTGTAAATTGAAAAATTATGGTAGGAATAAAAAATCCTCAGTGCCTGGGAGCTGCTGTTTGGTTTGCAGCCCCCTTTCTCCTCTCAGCCCGTTGTGGCTCCTGGCTGCAGCCGGGCGGTGGCAGCTCGGAGCCGCGTTCCCGGAGCCCTCCCGGGCTCGGGAGGGGACAGCGGGGACCCCCAGCCCTGCCGGTGCCACGGCCCCGCTCCCAGGGACACTTGCCCCTCGGAGGCACAGGGGTAGGTGGCCCCTGTGCAGGACCTGGCTCTAAAACCGGTGCAGGCAGGAGCAGCTAAGCCTGGGAGAGTGGTTTGCAACGCCGCTGGGTTTGCCTGCAGCCTTGAGCAGACAGAGGGTGTTTGGACTGGGCTTGGCCATGCTGCAGATCCGGGTAAGAATGGCCAGGGTGTCAACCAGATCGCCTTGACCAGGGTGTGAGCCAGGTCTCCTTACAAAGCTTGCAGCAGTGCTGCCCTCCAGGGCACCCCTCCAGGGCACGTTTAGCCATTGCTGCTCTTTGGCTGCAGTTATGAAGCCCTCTGTCTTCTGGCACCAACATGGTCTTTGCACATACAGATAAGGCAGGTGCTAGCATGTTCACTACACTTGGGAAATCCAGCTGCTACAGCCACCACTAAGGGCCAGCTAATTAGTTAATTCTGGCTTGACTTCTTTGGTCAGTGTTGCATTAATTCATGCAGGGAAGGTTTTCTTCAGACTGTAGTGGCTGACAAGCAGCAAGAGGCTTTAGTCTGTGAAAATGAACAAGTCAGCTCATTCAAGAGCAACTCAACCACGGAGTGCTCCGATGTAGACACAAGAAGATGACCTGAGCAGGAGTGAGCACGGTTCTTTGCAGAGACCCAGGCTCTTGGGGACATCTCAAAGTCACCTGAAGATGCTCTAGTCCCCTCTCATCCTCTTGGCTAGAATCTGTTAATGAACAGGAAGACACCTGAAGTGTTTGTGACTATAAGTCCATGTCAGGGGCCAATACCTTGCAGAGAGCATCAGACAACCTCATGATGAACTCAAGTCAATCAGCAAAGTGGCAACATTTGTTAGCAACATGCAATTAATTATCCTACATAATCTGTGTGGAGGAAGCAGTACGGGCAGGTGACCCTGGCACTGGAAATTGAACAGCCCTGATACAAATAATTTTCATTTTCTTTTCTACCTTGACTGCTTAGTCTGTTTTTATTAACTAAATAAGATGAACCACATCCACATTCATTTTATTGCTGCCATTCAGCAGGAACCAAGGTGGGTGGCAATTTTTTTCCATTTTTTTTTATGCGACGCAAATAATGTCAGATAACCTGTCCTGAATGGGAGGGCTCTGAAGCTGCCCACTTCAGCCCTGTTCAAGACTAGCAGACACCTGATTTGATCAGGTTTTATTGTTACTCTGTAATCAGGTTGATTAAAACAAATGTTATAACACCACCACCACTATGAGTGGGCTTTGAATAAAACCATCCACTACAGACCTCCCCTGCTAAATTCTCCCAAGCACAGGGGTGCTGAGGGCTGGATTTTCCCCACATGGGTTGGAGCTGGGATATGGTTAGTGAATGTATATTTAGACCCATTCAGGACTTGGCTGGAGTAGTCTCAGCCTGCTTTCAGAGTCTAACAATGCTTTTTCTTTTGCATCCATTACCCATCCCCTGAGCCCTCCCATCCCTCCGCCGCCCTCATCCTCCAGCCTGCCCTCAAACCTCTCCCTCCCATCTCTGCCCTCTGGCTCTGACCCCACAGCCCTCCTATCTCACTTGGTCAACTTTTTCCCCTGTAATTATTTAACATGATTATTGATGCTTCCCTGAACACAGCCTCTTTGTGCAGTGATTTATGGAGTGCTTCCTCTGCCACAGCTCCCTTCTCCCCTCATGGGGACAGGCTGATCTGGGGCTGCGTTCAGGAGATGCCACTTTAGCCCAGGTGCTGAGCACCAAGTCAGTGTATGCAAGCGCTCAAGACTCCTGCCTTGAAGTCAGGAGGTGTCGGAGTTGCTGTAGGGACACCCATGAGTGTTCAGTGGGTCTAATGCTGATTTCAGCCAAGGATGATCTGTGCTGGGGCTGAAAGTGTACAGGTCTGGGGGTACTGCCACGGGGTCTGTCCCTGGTGTGGTTTTGCACCCTTTAGCCCTCGCTGTGTCTGGCATTGCCTCCACCCAAGGAGGTGCTGCCCCTTCTCTGGAGTGGGATGGGAAAAGGGCAGCTGAGATTGCTGAAAGCTGCAGAAAGACGCTCAGAGCTGGGCTGGAAGTTGGCAGAGCTGCTGGGCTCTGGTCTCTGCCCCATCCACAGTGCAGGAGGGAGCAAGTCGGTGGTTGCACTCCAGGAGCCAGTTGTCCCACTTTCCTCCCTGCCTGCCAAGGGGCCACCCCGCTCTGTGCCCTGCAGCTCCATGGCTGTTCACTTGGGTTTACATTCTCCCTAAGCCTCCCAGCATTAAGAAGCCACTTCTCCCTGGACTGATGAAAGGATAAAAGCACCTAGTTGTCCTTGGTTTATTCACTTCCTGGGGGATAATTCAACACCTTTAACTTTCCCCAAAGGGCGTGTTTCCCTGTGGGAATCTTTGGCCAGTGCTTTGCAAGATGGATTTATTGCCCCTCTGAAGGCACTGGGCGGGGGGAGGCTTTATTTTAACTGCTTCATTTCAGTCTTTGCTGGTTGTGTTTCCTTTCATATATACTTTTTGGGCTTTCATTTCCCAAGGCTTCCTCTTATCTGCCTTTGGAGACAGCCCTTGTAAAAAAAAAAAAAAATCAAACTCCAAAGCACTCTTCCTGGGATACTTTAAAGAGAAAGGCCCCTGCCCCCTTTCAAACCTCTTTTGAGAAAACTAGATCCTAACCCTGTGTATGCCACAGCCTACAGGAAAGTCTTTGAAGTAAATTAAACCAAATTAGTGTCGATGATATAGATGAGCTGAGGAGCTCCCTGCTGTGTCGCTAGCCTGGCCCTTTGCGTAATCTTTAACCCCTCTCCCTTGCGCTACGTTCGCCTCTAATTGACCGTGAAGCACCTGGGGGTGGTTTGGAGGCGATCCCATCTGCCCTCATCCAGGGCAGGATTTCCTCCTGCCCACACCAAGGGGATGGGGAGTATTTAATAGGCCTGCGAGTAAGCTGGGATAATGAATTACTTTCCACCTCCCCTTTCCTGTGTTTAGTGTCTATTATTTTTTTCTCCTTCTCTCTTATTCCCCCTTAATGAGAGACCTCCTGAGCCCAGGGGCACCCTAGCATTGCTCTGGTGCCCTCCGGCCGTGCTGGTGGATGTGGAGCTGCACCTGACTCCTTTGCAGCCGAGGAGCAGGTGGAGCAGGAGGATCCCAAGCCCCGATGGTTGTTAAAGCTCTGCAGGGTGTGCTTTCCTAATGCCCTGCACAGCCCTTTGTGCGCCTGACCCAGGACTGGAGGAACCAGCTGAATTTGGCCATGAACTGGGATAAGGTATGCTGGTGTTTAACTCAGTCAAAAAAAGGTAGTGGGTTTTTTTGTCTGTGTGTGTGAGGGGAGAAATAAATGGGGGAATTTGAGCCTCCTTTGGCCCCTGTGTCATGCCTGGAAAGCAGCATGTGGCCTTGCAGGCTGCAAGCTGAGCAGGCTCACAGCAAGGATGTTGAGAGATACCTGTGTCAAGAGATAATTGAATGTGCAAATTATATGCATGCATGTGCAAGGCAGCATTGCATATGCAGATGACCTACTGGTGGCAGGAGGTAACTGTATCTCTGATTGTCCTTCAGCAGATGAAGAGGCCCATACTTTGGTGTTTGACCTGGGAGAGTTGTGCTGTGGGCTGGCTCCAGTCACCATGGGGAGCCCTGCCTGGCCCCGGGGTGCTGCTCCAGAAGTGCCCTGTCCTTCTGGAGGTCCTGAGTCACATCCCCTAGCCCTGGCTGGATGTCTTGGGCACAAGTATGGGCCAATCAAGTCTGGACTGAGCCCTGGCTGTCTGCTAGCTGCTTCTCCAGGTACATTCAGTGACCTTTGAAAGATGGCTGCAGGACTGGTCCCTCCCAGGAGAGAGCAGGGAGCAAAAACCAGGGCTGAGCTCTGCCTAGGTGCTCCTGGCAGGTTTAGCTCATGGTCCTTTGGGCAGGATCTGTGCCAGAGAGGAGTTTGCATTAGATGCTTCCTACGCCTGCCCCTAAGGCCAGTTTGGATGCCCCTGAGCCACTGGGGGTTCACTAGAGTGCTCCTTTAGAAACCTGCAGCAGGGCCACCCACCACTTTTCCTGAGCGGTCTCGGATCAAACCTTGGGGACCCCCTTGGGACAACTGTCATTGCGCTGAGACAACTTCTTGCAGTGGCAATAGTCTCCGAAGAGCTTTGAGCTCAGATAGTGGCACCAGCTGCCTTTCTTTCAGCAGGGAGTAACCAGAAGTGTCTGGACATGGCCAGTGAAGAGATGGGAACACAAGCATGGAGCTTTGTGTTAATACCAACAGGCTTCATGACTGAATGTCCGGGTCTAGGAGAGGATGCTCCACAGTCCTGCAGTAGCCTGGGAGCATTACCTCTGGGGCTGTTCTTGCCCAGCAGCATATGAGGCAATTATTTCAGTCCCTGCAAGCACTCATGTGGACAGAGGTTTCAGAAGGGGCTGCATATTTTATAAGCATGTCTATAAATAAATCACAGCCAAATTAAATCATGAAACAAAAATAAAACTGCATGAAGCTGACAGGCAAACAAAAATCCCTGATCCCTGGAAACGTGCAGGAGAGGGCGGTAGGTTCCTACAGCACTTGTAGCAGGCTGCCGGGTTCAGGATCCTAGGGAGCTCCTGTGCTGACGTAACTCATCTCAGAATGGAGCTGAGCATCCACATGGTCTTGTGGATTGGTTTGACAAAGTCAACTTGAAAAATGTGCTGTGCAAAGCATTTCTGTGGGCAAGCCAGTGCTGCCTCTGTTTCCCTGCCTGCAAAGCACAGGTAGGAGCAGTGTGTACCTGTCAGCCTATGTTGCACAGTGGGAGGCAGGGCTTGTCCCCTGGGATCCCCTTATGGAGGAGGCAAAGGGTGTTATGAGGCTGACCCTGTGCAATGCAGAGGCACCCATTGCATTGAAGCATCACTGCACCGAACAAGCACCCTCTTCCTTCTCTGGGCTGGCTAAATAAAGCCAAACCCAAGCATTTGGCTTTGCTTATTATGTACAAAGATTCACAGGCAGGACCAATTTTACTTTAAAACATCAATTTTCTGGCTTTAGGCTGTGGATTCGCTTCAACACAGACCAGCTCAGACTGATGCTTAGTAGTCAGCACAGTGTGTGGGATCATTTTTGTGGATGTGGAATTAGTCCATTTGCAGAGTGGATTTGTGCCCTCCAGAAGCCTGGTGCTCAGCCCTTGCTGGGGCTCTGTAGGGGACTTGCACAGATTATTTCCTCCAGTCCTGGGCTTCTCTGACGCCTGGAAAAATCAAATGGTCCCACAATGGGGCTTAATTCAAGGCAAAAGGAAGAGCCAATAAATATCTATGAATGTAAATGATGTCATCTTTAAATGAGGCTGTGTAGTGGGTGAAGCTGTTATGAGGAGGGCAGGCGGCTTCATGCTGTAAGGTCAGACTGGGTTATCTGTTGCCCTCCAGGGCGGGGGAGCAGCCTGAGCAAGTTAATATCCCTTGCCCTTTCCCACCAGCCTTGTAACATCAGGCATGGCACGAGACCTCCCCTGCGTGGAAAACCTGAGTTTGTACCTAGGAAAATGCAAGGAGAGGCTTTTTAGCTGTGAATCAGAGCAACAAAAAGGGAATTCTTGTTGCTGGGGGTGGTAGGAGGAATTATTTGCTGTTGTGTTTTAAGTGGTCTTACTGAATGCTTCAAGCGCTCAGGGGAAAAAGAGATGAGGGGAGAAAGCAAAAGACAAGAATAAGAAAGACTGACATTTTCACGTGACTTTGCAGGGTTTCCTGATGTGCCAGGGTGACCAGTTATTCATGCCATGTTCTCAAGCTTCATGTGTGGATGGGCACTGCTGATGGTGGTTGAGCACCGTGCTTGCTTTTCCAAAGCGCTCCCTGTGCTTTCCACACCTCCTCAGCCTGTCTCTTCCAGCCCAAAACAGTCTCAAACCTACCTCTTACCACCGAGACAAGTGGATTCAACTCTTTCACTCCATCAATAACTGTGATGAGCAACCAGAGCCCACCTAGCATAGGTCCAGGTGTTCAGCCAGAGCTTCATACCACCAGGATAGCAAGATTCCTCTATCCATTTGTCATGATTTTGGCTGGGATAGAGTTAATTATGCATCCCAAACAAGGGGTCTCATATATGCATTTGCCTGATTTCCTATAGCCATGGCTCTTCTCTGAAAAGAGTAGCACAGATTTAATATTTCCCCCCTCCCCGCCCTTCTGAGAAGCTAAAATCTGGGATTACTCAACTGCTGGAGGCTGTGCTAGCAGCAAAAGGGAGCTGGACTGGCCCAAGGGCAGCCTGAACCTCTGCCCTCCTCTCCCATGCAGTGCAGGTGTGCTAGGATTTGGAGACTCTGGTGCTGTTGCTGGGATGTCAGAGCATGCCCCGCCCCTAGGCCAGCAAAAGCATAAGGTATGGCTCTCACTCCAAAAAGCAGAGTGACAGCAATCGCTGCAGAGCTGGTCTTCCCCAGGGTAGCCCACGTATTTGGATCCTGGATGCTGCTCTCCCCTAACAACCCCCAGGTGCTTTGCCTTTGGCTCTGGGGCTGTTGTACCACCCAGGTGAGCAGAGTGGGCACCACGATTGCAGGTGGGGATTTAGGAGGTCCAGGCTGGGATCTCAGCCTTGTGTCTGCTCTATCTTGTGGTGTCATCTTGGTTTCCCCAGCCCAGCACTGCCTGGGCAGGCAGGGCTGTCTCCGGCTCTTCATGGTCCCATCAAAACACTGCAGCTCTGGCCAGGGACCTGGTGGCAGGTCAGGGCATCCGGCAAACAGGTACCATGGTGTGGAAATCAGGTGAGGAAACATGTTGGTGATGATGGCAGACTACAGCAGAGCAGGGAATTCAGCGGGATCAACCCTCTCCCTTGTTCTTTGTTTTATGGGCTAGTCTTATTATAAATAATAGATGGGGTGAGCAGCGGGTGAAGCAAGAGGATAAATGACTTACCCAGGGTGGCACTGGTTCCCCGTTAAACAGCTGTTTGGAAAACCCCAGTGCCCTTAGTCAACATCCCAGGGACCGGGGCAGTACATCCCCTGCTGCCTCCTGGGGGTGGCCGGATCCCAGCAGTGCCCTCCAAAACACGAAAAGGGATGCTGAGGCAGTGGGGAGAAAGGCCGAGGAAGGGTGGGGAACCCCAAGTGCTTAAATATTCTAATCACTCTATCTTCTGGGAGATAATACTTTTAATTTTCGTCACACAAAGAACATGTCCTGAACCAGAAGGGGTTTGCCTAATTCATCATGCTTGCTTTCCACACAATACCAGGGCTGACAAGCATAACATTTTAAAGTGAGAGAAGTGGACATAATTAATGCTCATGAATTGCAAACACTTCTTTATTAAAGGGCTTTCGCTTGCCCCTGGACCATCTGCTTCATATCACTGTGCTGGGGTCCTGAGGCTATAATAACTTGCAGCTTTAATAATTTTACCTCTTAATTAAAGCTCATCTCAAAGTGCAGGAGCACAGACATGTTCCCAGCCCAGATTTGATTTTAACAGAGGAAACCTTGAGGGATGGGTAATAGAATTTGCATCCTTTCCTTTAAAGAATCTCTCTGACAAGTCCGAGTGAACCTACAGCCTGTGGAGGACCATGGGGCTGGTGTCCACCAAGATGTGGCTTTTGAGGGGTTGGAGGTCTGACCTCTGGTCCTCTGCTCCTCCCATGATGACCATGGACCCAGCCCATGGGGTGCAGAGCAAAGGGGCCGCTGCTGCTCCCCTGACTTTCAAGGGCTGGGAAGCCCTGGATGGTGGGGCTGGCATGGGGCGCAAGACACCCGAAGAGCAGCCCATGCCTGGGTCCTGCAGGGCTTTGGAGAGGCCGGGCCAAGGCATCAGGCAAGCTCCTGCCTAAGCGATAGGAGGAATGATGGCATGTTTATCCTCCAAGGGGATCCCAAGCCCATATGCTCTAGCATTGGGTTAAATAAAGCCCAGGGCTGTGTAGGGGGAGATGGTCCCGGGCTTTACCTGGTGCCACTGGAGCCTTGGGGTGCCCCATGCAGTGGATCCTGAACCCTTCCAAGGGCTGCAGTAAAGCTGACACCATCCACATCTGCTCTCCCCACAGATTTGGGTGACCTTTTGGGGGGCTGCGCTCCATTTAGATGGGATGAGTTGACAGTGCGTGAAATATGGTGGATTAATTCCCACTTCATTGTTGCTAGGCATGAGGCCGAAGGTCGAGGTCCATTAAGAAAACTAGGTATGAATTAATGCCCCATAATTCACACATCACAGGCCTTCTTATGGACAGAACATTTTATTCTAAAATGTGGTTTTAATTATTTATGTGTTAATTGATTGCTATAGAACTGGATTCACCAGAGGTGCATTAATGAGGAAAAGTTTGGGTTTTGAATGACACTTTGTTTGTCCAAACTGAAAAATCAATAAATAACCTAAGATCCAGAGAGACATCTTGATTCCCCTCACCCCCCACCCCCTTTTCCTAGTGGCTGAAATGCTCCAAGTAAGAGACAAGTCTATCAGAGTGATCTGCTTAACTCCCTCTGCCTTGGAAAGACAGAGCCATGTTCAAGGTGGGAGAGGGGGAAACACTGGTCCAGGTCAATGAGAAAATGCAAAGTGACTGCAAACATCTCTTGAGTAGCCTCTTCCCCAGTGTGTCTCCACTAGCTGTGCCTGACCACGGCCAGGCTTGGGGCTCCAGGGGTCCTTTCTGCACCCAGCAGCGATGCAAATGCTCCCTGTGCACATAGTGCTGGGTGACTGCCTGGAAGGGCTTCAGATCTAATACCTGCACGAGACAATTATTGTCCTGATGTGGGTTTGATCCTTGAGAGCCTGGGCACAGGATTTTTTTTTCCTAGCAGAGAGCAGTTACCCCATCCTGCTGAAAGCACAGCACACCCGGAGCAGGAAAGGGCTGCGGAGGTCTGCGATGCTGCAGGCAGCAAATACTCATTGTCTGCGGCAGTGTCAAGCGACTTGAATACCGACTACAATCAATTGAATCATGCCTCTTCTTTGTATTCTTGGAAGTTCAGAGAAAAACATTTATTTTAGTTGTTGCAACAGTTTCCTTTTGTTTTTGCTTTACTTACCAAAGCAGCTGGTTTTCAAAAACTTTTTCAGGACCAATCTTCTGGTTTTGGTTACAGAAAACAAAACAAACAGCTGCTTTTCTGTAACCAGCATTTACTTTAAGGAAAATTCTTGCTTTTAATGAAAAATCAGAACAAAAGATTAATCATGGTTTTTCTTTTTTTTTCCTGCAAAGATTTTCATTTCTAGTGACATGTCTCCAGCCAAATTTCCATTTTGATGGCAAGTGCGCAGCCAGATCTGCCCCTGAGTTTCTGTCTGCCTGGCTCACCCAGGAAATTAGGCAATGTCTGGGTTCAATCTGCGATGCTGCAGGTTGCTCGGCTCAGTGGGGTGCAAGCAATTACACAAGGGAGAGCCTGTGCCTGCTTGCTCCAATTAAAAATGTCTGCGCATACGGTGCAGCGTGCTGAAGCTGAGCGCACAGGAGCACTGCTCGCTGGGGAAAGCACACGTGGATGTGTAAGCGTGGCGCAGCGCTGAACCAGGCTGCAGTTCGGAAATCCATTTATTTATTATAATTATTTTTTACCCTCAAAGGGAATCCCCCTTGAAAGGGGGTGGACAAAAGACCTGTTTCCTTCCCGTGCTTGGATCGCTTGCTTCCTTCGCCGGCAGGCACAGAGGCAGGGATTCACAGCAGCTGACTTCTGGGCTCCTCCTGGGCTTTTGAAGCCTCATGCATTATGGATGGGGCTGGGTGGGAAGGGATGTCCCCCACAAGCTGTAAATAAGCCCTGATGTGGTCCTGTATCTGTGTTTGTCTCTGAGAACCTTAAATCAAGTTTCAGGAGAAACCTTCCCATCACATCTATTTATGCTTTTTATCTCCCATGATTGTTTGAGACCTTTTGATTGCTGTTGGGCAGAAACCCTCAGGAAATAGTGGGGTGACAGTCCTCCTTCCTGCCCTTGCAGGGGAAAAAGGGGAATGTATCAGTGGGACAGAGGAACAAGCACCCTGCAGGGATTTATTTACTATTTATATATATTTATTTATTAACCCTGGAGAGCTCCAGAGCTGACATTTTGCATCCTCCCTCTTCTCTCCCCCTGTGACCTTGGGCATGTCCTGCTATCCCCAGGGTGGGGACAGTGCAGCAAGCCCAGGAGCTGCAGGGAGGGCTGGCTCTATCACCTCTGTGCAGGCAAGCGGCAGATACCCAAGCGACATTTGGGAGACACCTTTTGGGTTGAGTTTTCCAATAACTGGGAGGGCTAAAAATGAGTTTTGTGTGTTTCTGGAAATCTGAGGTTCTTGAGGAGTTACCTGTTTCTAGAAGCTGAAGAAAACACTTACTTTAAGGCCTGTGATAAGCCCACAGAGTTGGTTATAGGAGAAGTGGGAGAAGGCTGGGAAAGGGCTGAAGGCTCTGTAAGGAGGAACAACTGCACTGGAATTGGGAGGAAGGGGGGTAGATGCAAATACATACTCTAAGGTTTATTTCCAAAATGATTCTGCAGACTGATCCAGAATCAAATCCTGAATTCTACAGAAATGAAGCACCCCCAGTCCTTCAGGTAGCATATACCAAGTTCAGCAACTCCCTCAAAAGACAATGCAGCCCAAACGAGCTCTTCCCAGCAGCTGCAGCAAGCCTTTTCTCAGGCTGCAAAGGGTCTCGGGGCTGTGGGGACACGGGAGAGGATGGGTAGGACAGATGCAGCAGGTCTGTCCCACGCTGTGGTGCCTTTGCTCACTTGCACGTGTAGCATCAAGGAGAGACCGAAGCCTGTACAAAAGCAGAGTCTGGGCTCTTTCAAGGTTAAACTGCTGCCACGAGAGGGTGCGTGTGTCCTTGTAGTTGAGCTCACAGGGTGCTTAAATAGCCTTCAAAGGAATTGGTGCCAGGTCCTCGGAAATACAGCGCAGCCAGGGTCTGTGTGCCCTGAGGAGGTGAGAGGAAATTAAAGACCCCAACGAGGTCAGTCGCCTCTTGGCACGCTGCAGAGTCAGTCAGTTAATGTGCAAAAAAAAAAAAAAAAAAAAACCTAAAAAAAAAATTGCTGCCAAGCATCGTTTTCAGCCTGGTTTAACCCACCAAACTAGTGAAACCAAAGGAAAATTCCTATGACCCCAGTGCCTGACCTGAGTGGTTTGTACCAAGTAGTTCAGTGGGGTCTTAGTGCAGATACTTTATTCCAACAAAAAAGCATGTGTTAATGGGGTGACTGGCACCTGCCACTAATGATGCAAACACTGAATAAACAAGAATGCTGGAGCAGAAAGTCCTGCCATGTTCTGGAGGGGCTGTTTTTTCCATCCTGCGTAACACTGCTGTCTATGCACTGCTGTGTGAGATGGCCTGAGCACGGCAAGCTCACAGCATGTGCCGGTGTTTGGAGAGGTACGGCTTCTCTGTGCAGACCTTGGGCATCACTAAAGGACTTTGCAAACAGTCCTGTGCCCACTTCTGCTACAGCCCAGCTCAACATCATGGCCCTAAAAACAGCCTTTGCTGGTTCTAGCAGCCCTGTGCTGCAGAGGAGGCACCGGTCTGTGTGATTCCTGCTCACTCTGATGACTCCGGCATCAAGCCCTGGGTATGCTGCAATTGTCCCAGCATGTGCTGCCCCTGAATTTTTTAGACTGGTAAAACCTAGGGACTGATCTACAGTTCAGGTGAAATCTTAGTAATTCAGGGGACAAGGAGGACTAATTGGCTTTTCATACCAGCTCTGCTTAAATGTAGAGAGAAGGGACCCTTTTTGCAATAGGCGGGCTGCTGCAGTCCTGGAAGATGCCCTGCCCTGTAGTCATTCATGGCTACAAGTTGCAAGGGCTCTTCTGAGCAGCAAGCAGCACTTTTCCTGATCATTCAACTTTTCTTTTAAAATGTAGCCTGGAAAGCAAGGGAAATTTAGGAAGAAGAAAGAAAAGAAGCATTTGGCTTTTAAAACAATATCCACAGCATTTCCCCTGAAAAGTAGTTTGCATTTTTTCCATTGCACAAACTCCAAGGGCCTCCTCCTGCACAGCCTTACCGGCTTGAAGATGTCTGGGAACAGACATGACCATGCTGCGTTCCTGATCAGAAGCTGATGAGAGATGCCTCCTGCAGACTCGGTAGCCTGATTTCTGTGCCAAGTTGCCTTGTTTGTTCTTGTAGTAGCAGGCAAATGGACTCTCACTCCTCTATGAAAGAAAAGGTAAAGAAGTGATGCTGGGAGGATGTGGGAGACCCTCTGTGGATGGATTCCAGCCCAAGTAGCCTCACATATGAGATGAAAATGAGCAGGAGGGGGGTCCCCCCAACCAAGACCCCCCTTTGGGTTTTCAGCTGCCCAATAAATGCAACCTGGTGCTCAGGGGAAGGAATCCACATGCCAGGGGCTCAGAGAGATCTCAGCCCCAGCTCTCAGGAAATGAGCGATTTCAGGGTGAAGGCTGAGGGTTTTGGTGGGGTCCGTATTGCGGTTGTAATGCCAGGGAGTGTGGAACAAGGCTGAAAAGGGTTTGTGCAGGACGGGCAGCATGGACAGGAGGTACTTTGTACAAAATTAGGGAGGGAGAGAGGGAAACGTTTCACCATCAGATATTTTCTAAAGAAAACTTGCAGATTAAAACCAAAATCCCATAATATCATCAAAAAGGGGTATTGCCCATAGAGACGTCTCTCATAAAGGATGGAAAAAGGCACCTATCAAAGGAGCTTTTCAGTGAAAAGCCTTCACCCAGTCCATGCTCACGCACCGTGGTTCCCCGGTGGGAGCACATCTTGGCAAATGGGTTTATTTATCCAGCTGGGACGCAGATCCTAAACCTTTATGTCCAGGCCAGGTTGTTCAGCCCAAGTGTTTTTGGGTGACTGAAGAATTACACCATGCAGGGAATGGATGCCCACAAAGAGATGGAAAACAAATGCTTTGAGCATGGTCTTGAGTTTAATATGGGCAATATGGGTTCTACTGTTTTGTTGTGTCAAAGAGACCTGTTTCAGGCATTAAGAGATGGAGGCTGGAAGGACATCGAACAGAGGATGGGAAGCACAGAGGAATTACAGAAGGTAAATGAATCTTCCCATTTCTCTCCAAATGAGTTATTAATCATCTCTCATTTACATATGCATTAACCATAATACACACCATATTTTTATTAATGTGGCAAAGAAACAATTATAGGTGAAAAATGGGTTGTCTGTTTATTTTATACATGGATCTTGTTCCTCATTTGCATGATTTAAAAAATGATGTTTCTTCTTGCCACACAAAAAAGAAACTGGCTGCTCGGGACATGTTCCAGCCTGAGACTATGGAAAGGGCTGTTTGAATGAACAGCTGGGAAACAAGAATTTGCACGCACCCACCAGCAACTGGCATCGGGGGATATTTTGTTTGCCAGGAACAGGTTATACTACGCCAGTCTTGGGCTGGAACAAGGGAGAAAAGATTGGTTCAGTCTGGTGGTCCTTGGCTATCTCCTGGTCATAGGGTTTCAGAAGGTGCTTTGTGAAGGGACTCCAACACAGAAGTCCTCTCTATGCATTTCCATTCAAGCAAGAGAAATGTGGTGAGCAGAAAAAACAAATGAATATTCAAAGCCTAATTCTGAATTTATTATAAAGGGGAGCCATCAAATGGCCAATAGTTTCTTTTATTCTCATGGAAGTAACATGAACCTTTGGTTTAAAATGCTTGAGGAACATATCCCCAAGTTCCTTCCCACTTCCTTCCTGCAGTTTTATGATGAATATTACGGATTTTCAATACGTTTTTTGGTAAGCCAGATGTGAGCCACTAGTTCAAAGGGAAAGCTTTGCTTTTGCCACTACTATTTCTTTGGTCAAGAAGATTAAGCTAGGGTTAAGCAAAATGATGTTGCAGTGAAAAAAAATACATTGTCAATTAAAATCTCATACTGTGAGTTACTGTGGGTGAGCAGTGTGGTTGGGAATGTTGTCTGGATGCTTGCTGAAACGAGACATCAAATCTGGCTTTGGGAAGGGTCTTTCCCATCCCCATCCCCATCCCCCTCTCCCTGGTCACATTGGCAAGCAAAATAAGAGCTGTTTGCCTCTTTCTGTAGCAAGGGGAGCAATCTACCTTCTAGGATTCTTCCTACGCAGGGGCTGAGGCTCAGAGACAGCCTCCAGCTCAGCAAATTCCCATCCTGGTGACAACTGGGAGCCCAGGGCTGTCCAGGACAGGCAGGGCTGTGTTCTTGGTTTGCTTCCTATAAACCTTCCCTAGGTGTTGGCACTGGGCACTGCTGGACACCGCTGGACACCGCATATAGGGCAGGACGGGCCACGGGTGCACATGAGGTGTCTTGTCTGCCCTGCACACTTTATTCTCATCAGTTGGGAAAAAATAAGATCTTTGAAACTGTCTGTGCTCTGGGAAATGCTGTTCGCAGATAAAGAGCATTTTGCCACAACACTTGAAGATTTTGCTGACATTGGGAACCAAGGGAGCACCCCTTGCAGCTCCAGGAGGGATGCTTACAACTGTCAGTTTTGTTTGTGAGACCAGAGACCTTCCTGCAAAAATTTCTCCCTATATCAGGAGAAAATAATGTTTTGAGTCTGCCTGGGAAAAGGGCATCCAGGCAGTCAGCTGGTCAAGGGACATGCATTTCTGTCTGTCCTTCTGCCCCTTCTCACACTCGAACACACTGCCTGATTTCAACTGAATTTGACAGGAAGGTAAATATCTAAATAACAAATCTGTGTACCTATATGGGAAATTGGCTACCTAGGGGGGAAAAAAAACCCAAACCCCACTGAGGTTTGGACAGCCTCAAGTTTGCTCTAATCACTTTGGCCCGATTCCCACAGGCGAGCATGGCAGCTGACATGTCACAGCCAACTTCTCCTGCGAGGGGAGTTGTAAAAGGAACAAGAGAGGAATTTTATAGGCATGGGCAGAGATGACAGAAATCTTAGCCTAATTCAGTTACAAAATCAGTCGAGGGAGATACAAGCATCCGTAGGAAAACAGAGTATGTTCACTCTGCTGTTCACAGGACTGCTGGTCTCCTGTATATAGGTAGGAGCTGAAAACACCTTTTTGTTCTCAACAAGAACGTTGTATTTATTTCTTATTTGTATATTTTTTTTAAAGCCCCTGTTTGGGAAGGGGAAGTTTCTTTCAGAGTCCATCTGTGAAGTGGGTGAAGTTTGGTCCATTCCCATAGAAGTCCAAGTCTTCAGCACAGGGAGAAATGGCAAAGTTTAATGATGAATGAGGAATTATAAACACCTGTCAAAAGCACCTGGCTCTGGGCATAAGACTTCTTTCAGTGTACTTCAGTGGTTTCATGCTGTCCTGCTCCCCTTGATGGCATGTAGCAATTCATAACACCTTCCATTTATTGTGAGCAGGCAAAATGCCCCGCAGTGTCTGTGGTTTTCCATGAATTGGAAAGAGGCTGTTCAGTGTATTTGTTCTCCTTTATTAATGATATTTTTGACAGACTTCTGTTTCTCCATTTTCTGGCTTATATTTCTCTCCCTTTTTATTTAATGATTATTACTACTTAGGAATGCTTTCCCGCCTTTGGTGTTAATGTCTTCTGGAACTGCACTAGAAGTAGGCTGCACAGCCCCAGCTTCTCTTCCCCAGTGTCACAAAACGTACAAAAACCAGACGATCAGAGGTTTTGAAAAAGACTTCTATAATAAGTAAATCAAAAGAAACCACACCAAGGGTGCTTGGTTTAAAATTTGGGGAGTGCTCTAGATGGAAAGCATCACATGGCTCGCTCTAAGGTCCCCTGCATAGTTGAGAGCTCCTGGAAGATCAGCAAAGCTATATTACATGAACATCAATTCCTCTTTCAAGAGAGAATGCCTATATCTTATATAGCTATATCAAAGCTATACTTGATCACAGGGTTTTGCTTTAATTAGTTATAGCATAGCTATTTTCCTGCCGTTTGAACCAGCATATGCCAGTATTGCACTGCCGATAAAAACATATTAATATGACACAGTGCTTTTCGGTATCTGCTAAAAATTGGTGGGTATTGCTATCCTCATTTTCTAGATGGGAAACTGAGGCATGGGAAAGACTTTGCGTCGCCTGGGAGGGTAAGCGTGCTCCTCTCCCACCTCATTTCTGCCTTGATGGCATAAACTAGCTGGGGCAGGATGGGTCTTGGTGTGTCTGCGCAGGACCTAGCATGGCAGCGCCTTACCTTAGCTGATCCAAACTGGTCTCCTCGTAAACAAGGTGGTTAGCGTGACTGTAACTCTGAGTGTTTTTCAGGACTTGCTTACTCTGCTTTTATTCCGGTCAGTCCATCAATACTGTGAGAGGGAACCATTTTACCTTCTTTTTAAAGTTTCAGCAGCTGCTGCCATCGGTCTTGGCACCACTGGGCTACCTGAGCTCCAAACCTGCCCCCAAGCCTCCCACCCTTGTCTCATTTTCACTTTAATATTCTGCCTCTGGCTCTGTACCAGAAAACACCCAACCACATCCCCCATGGAGCAGTCACAGGCTCACAGCTCAGCACAGGAATCTGTTTCGGCAGGATCGGGCCCCATCTTGTCAGAGCCTGCAGAGTGCACTTTGTAGAAACAATGCCTTTAAAATAAAGCTATAAGGAACGTGCCTCTGTCAGATTTGCTGCCTAAGTCATTCATAGTGAAGCAAAGAGATTTATCAGCAGTGAAGTCGGGGGAGCCAGTTTTCAGCAACTCCATTTCTGCATCATAATCAGCCCTGTTAAAACCAAGCCATCTCCCCCAGACCGCTGCATTCAAGCATTTCTTCCCTCCTTTGTTTCCATCAGTGCTTTTCTTCTTGCCCAAGCCCTTAAACAACCTTGACTGCAATGAGTTGGAGATCAGCAGAAACCCCCATCCGTTCAAAGTGAAAATATTGATGCTTCTGTGTCATTTCATAACACATCTGGGGTCCCGTGGGTCCACATACCATCACTGCCCAGCACACCAGGCCAAGAACAGCATGAGGAAGAAAAATAAATGTGATGACAGTTGGGCTCTTGCAAATGAGTCTTGGTATGAAACAAGCCAGAAAAGAATAAGCATCTTGCACTGACTCACAGAGCAGAGCTAGCGACGGGGAAAGAGGGAACGTGCAATGTTCACACTGTCAGGGCAAAGGTCTGCAACATGAGCTTGCACCACTAATATAGGCAGATTTCCTGCCTAATAATGTTAAAGGAACTATCTGGGCACTTGCTGATCAGTCGTGTTACAATGCCTGCGTGTGAACTGAGAGAGACCGGGCTGCTAGGGGTGACAAGGGGCTGCTTCAGCACAAGCTCTTTCAGCCCAGGTTTTCCGGGCACAGCTCTTGCCCATGCATGTGTTCAAGCTTTGGCAACTCTACAGGTGTACCTTAGGTCTCCCTTGTATTTTAGCCAACATGTTTCAGCTTGAGCTGCCTTGGCATAAAATCCATTCTGGCCAGGTGCACAGATATATGCTTCAGGTCTGTGCTTGGGTTCAGTGACCTGCTTCTAGGATGACTAAAAATTGCTATTCACAGGGGCCTAAATTCACTGGTCAGGGGCTCAGGGTTAAAGGACAGGCTTCTCCTGAAGGCAGGAGAAGTTTGACTCCATCTCTTTTGCAATGAATAGTTAACTTGAATCTGAACAGCACATTCTGGGTTTTGTTGTCCTCCAGTGCCCCCATGCAATTCCCTGGGCTGCTTTTTCCAGCCTTTTTAGCTATTCACTTTCCTCTCCCTTCCTGCACACCACAAGTCTCTGGGTGGTTTATGTACACTTGGCTGCAGCTCAGTTCCCTGTGGTCCTCCCCATTCCTCAGCCTTGGGGCTCCAGCATATGCACTGGGTTCTGTTTAACTTGTGCTCCACCAGCAACCTGGAAAACTTCTCCAGCAACGTCAGAAATCTCCAGCAGTTGATATTTATTAAGGCTTTTGCTGCCTGCATGAAATGTGAAAGCCAATCCAAGTGATTGATAGGCCCGATCTGCATTGCTCCGTGTTTTCTCAGCCAGGTTGAGATTTGGCTTGAATGAATGAAATGTGGAATTCTCTTTGAGCAGCAGCATGGCTGGCTGCAGCTTCTGGCTGGGTTGATAGCAGAGACAAAATAAAGGCATAGCAGGACCCGGCCTGTGACAGCCAGGTAGACAACTGCCATCTGAATCTGTGCCTGTCTCGCTTGCACAGCAGTGGCCTCCAGGGACTGCTGGCCCTTCCCTTCCCAATGTGGGTCAGCTAAAGCCATGGTCAGCAACAGCAATGAGTTATTTGGGGTTGAGTTCTGGCACCATCTGCATCTAGAGATACATCTGCCCCGGCTTGTTTGGGAACAAGCCATAACTCATGCCTTCAAAGCAAAACCAAACTGCCAAGTTTCAGTGCAGTTCCTTGTGTCCACTAAATCTGGAGAAGGTTCTATGAGTCCTGCTATACCCCCTCCAAATCCTTTTGATCACAGCTGCTCTTCCCACAAATCTGCCACAGCAAACAAACGACCTCAGCCAATACGTAAATTGTGCCCCACATTAATCCATAAAAAGCATTTTGTGAGATGTGTCAGAAAGCTCCCTGCAGCTCAGGACTTGCAGGGATGCATTGCCAAAGAGGTATCTTTCAAGCAAAAAAAATTCAACACATTTCTACTGCATGCAAACAGCCTGGAGTGGGGTGAAATATGGGAGCAGAAGGCAACTTTGCATGACAGCAAACAGAGATGCTGAATCACAGGGCATCCCCTTTCAGCGCTGGGGAGGGGTGGGGAATTGCAGAGGCTTTGCTGGGTAGATGGCAAACTATTGGCACACTGCAAAGCCTCGACATGCTGGATTGTGTCTGGGCAGAAACCCTAGGTGGAAAATAAAGCTGCAGAACCTCTGGTTTCGAAGAGACTCAGAGTCATGTAATCGAGAATAAAAACTGTCAAACTGTGTTTGCAAGACTAATACTGTATAGCACAGTAATTTGTAAGTGTTCATTTACTCAGCCTTTGTTTGGTCTATTGTTCCCATGCTCTCTCCTTAGGTAAATATATTTCCTTGCCTTTTTCTGTCTCAGATCAGATCTTCTCACATATGATTCTCCTGCTTGTATGAGAGAGTTTATAAAGAGGATACAAGCATTGACCCTGAGGTGACTCATTGATATTTCTCTGCTGCTCCAAGGCTGCAAGCTGGTGTTTATGGGACAGCAAGTCCCAGATTTTATACTGTGTAACTCAAGAATGAGTTTCAGGTGACATCTCCATGTGTCTGCAGAAACAGCCTTGGAACAGACAATGACAACCAGTCGCATCTGTAAATAACAGTATTGAGGCATTATGCAGGGCAAGGCTGCAAAGTCTTTGTGGAGAAGCTTCTATTGTGAGCAGGTGGGAAAATTAGGGCTTGGGTTGGGAAGCTCCTTGCTATAAATCACAGCAAACCCAGGTGAAGGTCTTTGCCTCTCTGTTCACCAGATCATGCTACTTCCTTGGTAGTCGTCAGGGGTGGGTTTGGCTCCTGGGAAGACTGAGAACTGTGACTTTAAAAATCAGGAGCAGAGGGAAACACTCACATTTTCCCACATGCTGGAGCCAAGGAGCTGTTAAGCCGTGAGGTTATGCTCAAAAGGGGATGGTTGTCCCATGAGCTCACTCTCGGCCTGATTGGCGAGGCTTGTGGCGGGTGTGCGATGAGCAGGTGGCTCTATTCGACAGCAGTGATGTGGATGGACTGCAGGCTGTGCTCCCCGCAGCCCAAGATGAATCCTTCCCTTGCAAAGGCCACCAGAGACCCAAGGAGGAGAACATCCCAGGTAGAAGGTGGTTGGAAAATTTTCACTAAAATAATACCTTTTTTTCAAATAAAAAATAAATTTTCAGCTAAATGGGAAGCTTATGGTTGAATATGGTTTGGGTTTTTCTCAAAAAAAATTTCAAAATAGAAAGTGGGAATGTTTAAACAAAAACCTAAAAGCAAGACATAACTTGAAAGCAGTGTTTAGATTAAATTAAACAAGCCTAATCATACTGGTCTATTACTTTTTGACAGGAGAGATAAATAGTTCCTGATCATCTCAGTTGCAATGAGCCTGTTGAGTAGAAGCTGAACTCTGTATAACAACTTGCTCAGAACAATGAGATCATGTATCTGTCAGCATGGCCTCTGCATCCAACTTCCGCACGCGTGTGTGTGTGCTGACAGCGCAGTCCCATACTTGGAGCCATTTGGAGACACCTCTCCTGAGAGGCTGTGCAGAATTGCACATTACAGGTAGATTTTGCTCTCAGACTATGCGAGCAGTCATTGCTCACATGGTTGGAGCCTGTACGTACAGATCTGGGAAACAGGGTTTGCACTGTTTTCAAGGTTTTCTACAGTTTAGTCCTAAATTTCAGTTTTATGCTTGCCTTGCAAGATTTGCTCAGGAATATTGTCACCCACCACTCATTTTTGTTTGCACCAAAACCAAGGCAACTGGCAGCATCTATTGCATGCTGTGAATTACATGTACAGGGAAAACTGCAGATCGTGCTGTCCCATGGCATGCACCTGAGTATCAGTGGTGGAAACGAAAGAAAGGCCAATCCATCCCAATAATACACAAATTTCTGGAGGGGCTTGGTACTGCAATGTGTAATTTCAACTAAAGCACCTTCCTTTCTTGCCTCGGCAGCTGAACAGAACATGATAGTCTGATGTTTTCCTGTAGTGTTATGAGCAGACAATAAGAGCAAAATGCAAGGGTGCACTGGGTTGGCTATTTCTTTATACGATGGGTGCTATGATGCCTTGGGGTTATTTACTCAGGCTCCATATGATCAAGTGGAGATGTGTCAGATTGCTCTTCTCAGCCTGCCCTGAGGACATGGCTCAGGCCAGCTTCAGGCTTCCATCAAAATTTAGGTTAAATAGGTTTTTTTGGGCTGGAATATGACTGGGAGTAGGGCTGCGATGCAGGGTGTGGGCTTGGCTCTCCTCAGCCGGCTGCTGGTCATCCTTGGGGACAGCAGTGTGTTGCAGTGATCTCTGGTAGGCAAGTATAGCATCTTGGGATCTGTTGAACAGAAGAATTTTAATTTGCATTATTAAAATGTTTTGTATGACATCTAATGCTGGGGATGTAATTTGGTAAACAGCCTTGTAATTTATGCCCAAATATTACTTGGCACATTGGCTCCTCCGTGACAAATGGAACTGATGGGGATACAATGGCATACCTTCTTCTTGCTCCTCCCACCATCTGCTTGCAATATTCATGCATGAACACATAAAAAAATATTAATGTCCATAAGAACTGGCCCGTCTCATCAAGCTAAATATGAACAATGTCAGAATGATTACAAGAGAACTGAGCAAAAATTGCTTAAACATATAGTACTCATCATTAATAGCTTGTTATTGGCACAACTGATGTGTATGACTATCACATACTACACTGATCCAGTACATAAATGTTTTCTTTAGCATATTTTTAATGTTGCTAATTTATCTGTTACTGTCACACTGGGGCTGTTAGCTTTGAACAAATGGCTGTTATTAATCACTGGAGAGCTATTAGATACCACAACCATGGTGTTAAATCAACTCAGGAGTGGCACTTGTAGGAATATTCAAGCAGAAATTTAAAATTGCCTGGGTACTAGTCGTGTGGTTAACGCCTCTGGGATCAGAGCCATCCAGTGCCTGCAAATACCGCTTCTACGTGTCAAACTTGCCCAGTGGAAATTCCTTTCTCTAAAGAGCAATTTGAGTTTAAGACCTGATTTATTATGAAGTTGCTTTGGGGAAAAAACAGAAAAAAAATTTGCAACTGTTGGAGCTCAGCAGTGTGGTGTTTACACCCTGGGCATGCTTTCCCCTCGCAGATTTGGGGCTCTCTGAGCAGCAAAATGTTTGCTTTCCCTGAGTTACCCTGCTAATCTGCTGATGCTGGGGGGAGGTCAAGATCCACAAGATTGCCTGGCTCAGGGATGAGGAGAGGATTAATTCTTTGTGCTAAGCACCACTTTCTTGCCAGTCTCCACATCCCTCCTGGGCACAGACGATACCTCAGGTGCTTGTGGGACCTGAAGAGCAAAGATCTTCAGGGCAGTTTAGGCTGCAGGAGAATCTGGCTGAAGTTTTTGCTGTTTTCAACTTTATTCTCATCAGGGGAAACTGAGCTAGCTACAGGGACATCAACATTATTTAACAGCACTGAACTAGTATCAAACTCAGATGTGCCCCTTTCAGTCCCCTGGTCTTACCAGTGTCCCAGGTGAGCAGGACACCCCTGTTTGTCCAGCCCCCACACAACAAGCTCTCCTTGGGATGATGGCAACAAATAATAATGATCTAGGTAGACTTACCCACTCAATAGCCTGGGGAGCATCACTCTGGTTCAGGCACTTCCCAGGGCTGAATGGAGATGAAAGGAAGATGGAGCTGAATGGAAGGAAAGAAACCTCAATGAGAGCTCTTTCAAAGGGGATATGTTTTAGACAAAACATTTTGGGGCTTAATGAACTTGTATTTTCCAGCAAGACTCCAATTCATGAGAAACCTTTGATTCATGAGACCTGCTGCACTCATAGATCCATTAAATGTACAGACTTGCCGGCTGCTGTAACGGAGCTGCCAAAAAGCAGCTGTGAGTGGGAGAACTCTGGTGGTCACCTACGATGCTCCACAAATATTTCTTCAAATGAAAACAAATGTAATTTGGAACAATTTTATTGCTGTTCTGGAGGGGCTGCTGTAATTTGTATTTTTCTCTATCATTTATGTAAGCTAAGTCATCACACATTTGAAAGTACAAATCTCAGTAGCAGAGCAGTCTCTTCATTAGCCTTGTGGTAGACTTCAAAGGGAAAACTTTGGAAGGATTTTTGGACCCCGTGAAAATGTATTATCTCAGATCTTGTGGATTGTCAGTACAAATCTACTGTAACTTTACAGTTTTCTGTGGCTTTCTCTAATGATGGCTATTTACATGTACCTTCACATAGCATTGCAAGGGAGTTACCCAGAGAAATACCTCAAAGGACTCTTAATTAGTGCCAGTTGTATGTTTATTACTGCACCACAGCACACCAATCACAAGGGGCTGCTGCTGAACTGACTGTGAAAAAGGGACCTTTCTGTCCTTTTTGCACTTCCTACAGTCGTCTTCTATACTTTCAATGGCCTGGGCAAACGGGAGTTTGAGAAGGCGTGCAGCCAGCTGAAAGGCACTTCCTTTCAGAATGGTCAGATATTCTTATGGCATATCATTAATGCTGAGTAGTCAATTGAACGGAGATGTAGGCCATGGCTTTATATTGCCACTAACTCCTACGCATTTGCCTTGTGTTTTTGTCACTGATTGGAGACCTTACAGCTGGGTTCTCACATCTGGAATAAACCTAATAGGGTGCCTTTTGCAAAAAAAACACCGTGCAAGGCCCGAACGGACCCCAGGGATGATCCAGTCTGATCTTCTGCATAACTCAGGTCTGAGATTCCCACAAAGTATTTCTGTGTTAAGGTGCTCATGTGGGACTGAACACGTGAAGAGACAGCCAAGATTTCTGAATTTGCACTTATTTCAAGAGTTTTGTTTAACTTTTGGTATACAGCCACTAAACCTTGCTGCATCTTTGCCTCTTGGTTTTAGAGCCTTCTCTGGAGGTTTTGCAATCAAGTCACTTCTCCGGTCTTTTTTTGAATAAGCTCAGTAAATAGAACATCCTAAAACTCTCACTGTTGGTCCTTTGCTGTCATCTCTGTTTCACATCACAAAGCTTCCCACACTGGACAGCTGCCTACCAGATCCTCATCTGGCCATGCAATTAGTGGAAGGTGGCAGAGGGTGTTATATTTTTCCTTAATACATAGTACCAATTTCTCCCCTTGAGAAATTAATTCTGTGTTGGTTCCAAATGGGTGGCCCCAAAGACTACAACCCTCCACTAAACAAGGTCCCCTGGGGTTCCCCAGCCATCAAACCCTTTTCCAGGCTGCTAGACTGGCGTACTGCAATCTTGGTCTTACAGCAGAAAAGGCACAGGGACCATCTCCCTCTGTGACCAGGCTACTCCTTGGCAGATTTGCTGCCAGTACTAACCTTGACTGGGCATCAGAAGAGGAGAGTGATGTACCCATTCTTTTAAAAAAACTCACTAAATTGGGTATCTGCTGAAATCACACTGAGATGCTCCCAAAAAAAGGGGAAAAAAAAAAAAGACATCAGCTGAGCTTATAGTCTTTGTGTGCTCCCCTCAGACCAGCTGCTCCCCAGCACCTCCGTATTTGGGACCAGCATCAATGTAAGTGAGCTTTGCTAGTGAGGGCTTCAGTTCTTTCTCTCTTTGGGACCACATTTCTGGCAACTTGCACTGAAGATCCCAAATTGGTCTCTTCTGGCTGATGAGATGTGAAGTTGCAGGCAGGTAAAATATAGACAAAACAGATTAACTGCCTCATTCTGTTACGCTCAAGCTCTTTTCTGGTGTGTAATGGAAACCTAAAGCCTGACTTTCTCTTAACTCAGATCTAAACAGTAGCTGCTATAAAGTGTTAGGTTGGAATATGAACTCTGTATGAAAGATGAAGGGGAATGATGTATTTTAAGAAGGATCTTAGTGGGTCCTAACTTAAAAGCATCAGTATAAATTCATTGGAAGTAATATGCTCTTAATTATTCATTTTCCTTGGCACTGGTTAAAGAGCCAAGTAACAGCTTCTGTCTCTTTATATTTAGTCTATTATTGTTTGAAAAAGGCCAGGGGGAGGACAGCACTATGAAGAAATGATATTCCCCCTTATATATACACATACATATTACCAGCAGCCATAGTAAAGGGGAATATAATCACCAGCAGCTGAGAGACAATGACATTTTTATAGACCTCCTGGCAAATCTGCAGTGGGAGACAGCCTGACAACTCTTTGGCTTTCGACCACATTCCTCCACAAGCTCTGCTCAGGGAGCTCGGGCGAGCTCCAAGTCACTTCACTCCTCAGGAACCAGCTCACATCGGCCAAACAGCAGCTGCCTCATTACCCTGAACTGTCCCCTCTCCTTCTGTTGGAGGAAAAGATGGGAGAGAAAGAGCAGGGTAGCTTCAGATGCAGGAATGGGTCTTGATGCCAAGACAAGATGCTTGCATGGCCAAATTTTAGAAAGCTGGTTCAGCCAAAGTAAAAGCAGCGGGGCTGGCTGGCCATTGCAGAGCTTGTTTGGAGGAGGCAAGAAGTCATCGTCTGCATTTTTACAGCAGACCACCCCAAGAGCCTCCACGGTGAGCAATCTGGCCTTGATGGTCTCCATCAGGCCAATGTGGTCCTGTTCTTAGGCAGATGAATGCTCCTGCTGACTCCAGAGGACCTGGGGGCAAGAGCATGGGCATGCTTTGCTGAAGAGGCCCAGGATGGAGAGTGCAAGCTTGCTTTTTCACTGAAGTGGAAACAGTAATGGGAATTTAGTTGGCCTTGGAAAACATGAGAAGATTTTTCAAGCTCTTTTGCTTGGATAGCAGAAGAGACATCTCTGGGGCTGAACACATGGGGCACCTTCTGGGTTCTGAGTGGGTAAATTCAGCTCTTGCCTTTGCTTGGTTTGATCTGTGGGCTTGATCCTGGGTCTCTCAACACTGAGTCAGTGCTGCAAATGCTTGACCCTATTTCTTACACTCTGGTGGTGTTTCATGTGATGTTGATAATTTGATTTTTTTTGGGCCAGGCAGCAGCCGGGTCAGTAATTTCATCTTTGCACTGAAAATCAGCAAAACATCCTCATCTGTTCAGCCATCCTACCCAGGTTTCCAAGCACTGGCAGTGAGGGGGGACCTTGCTCCCAGTTTCCTGGACACAACCCCCCTAAGCACATGCCCATGGCTGATGTCCTGTCAATGCCATTCACCTGAAAGAGCTGCTTTTATCCTGCTTTTTGCTATGAACAGGGTCACGTTGCACATACACTTCTGTCTACTCAGGTGTCCCAGGGTGTGTGGGAAGGATCTGCTCCATGCTAGCTGCCGTCCTCTGCAAATAATAAATATTAAAGCCTTTGCAGTTTCAAGCAGATGCAGTCATCCCCACTCAATTCAGAACAGATGAGATGAAGACAATTTCGGGAGAGAAAAATGTTGATAAATACTAAATAAAATAAGTTGAGTTTTGTCTAAACGCTAGAGACCAAATATTCCTTGGTTTTGGCAGCTGACAAGTTACACATTTCAAGCAGTTCTTTGGCAATTCAAATAGAAGAGAATTAGCTGCTTGGTCTAAATAAATGGGTTTTACTGAGTTTTTTCTTTGATTGGTAGGCATATTTCATTTTTCAGCTGTCGAAGTCCTGAAAGATTTGTTCTTTGATAGAAAACCCTCAGAATATCATCAGGATAAGCACTTCCATTGGGTCAAATAAGTCTGGTTTAAAAATGTCTTGAATTGAAAGTTTTGACTAGCTCCAGCTGATGGACAGGGCACTGAGTTTCACATAATTGTTGCTTGAAATCCTGACTTCTCTCAGGTTTGCTCAATCCCATACCTTTTCCCTGAGAACAGCTTGTGTACCTCAGGCAGCTGAGGTTGTGTTTAAATCTCCCCTGAAAACAAGCAAGTTTTGCCAGTTTCAAGGGTGTTTTTTTCTGCTGGAGCCTCAAATGCAGCCCTCAGAGGCGGTGCCAAACAATTTAACACTGGCACTATTTTTCCCAGCCAGCGTGTGGGAAGTCTGGGGCACTTAATATTCACACTTAATATTTAGTGTGAATAGAGTCCTGGTGTCTGACAGCTCTGTTTACCCACTGCAAAATTCAAGGGGAGGTGTGAGAGCAACAGCTTTGGGCCACTGCACTGTGGTGCTTTGCAGAAAGACACCCAGGTATGAACAAGAGTGAGCAGTCCCCAGCCTTTCAGAGATGCCAACAGCAAAGGGCTGGTCTCAATTTCCTCCTGAATACACTAATTAATGAAATGAATTTTCCCAGGATGCTGAGCCCAAAGACTTGCTCGCACATCATGCTCCCCTCATCTACCTCCATGCATGCCAGCCTCTGACCCCTCCGCATCCTTACACACCTTCCTCCACGCTGGTGCCTTATCTTCCTTATGTCCTCAGACTTTTGTCCTCTCCACACTGGAGGCTCTTGGCATCCTCCCTTTTTCCACTATGCCATTATCTCTTGCTTTACCCCATCATGCTTAGGGCCATGCTTCATCCTAGGTGTCCCACACACATATGCCCCCTTCCCATGGCATGGCAGCATGTCTGATTAGCTGAAGGAGGTGGAGGAGGTATCTGTATGGGCCTCTTTCCCCTTCACTGGGTGTAGGATCCCCCAGTTATCTCCCACTGACTCCATGCAGTCCTTACCTTTCCTGACTTCTTATCCTGAACTACCCCTTTTTTCCCTACTATTTTGGATTTTCTTCAGTGTCCTTTCTTTTCTATTTGTATTTGCCCTGAAGTGGTCGGGCAGTTGGATTGGATGATCATTGTAGGTTCCTTCCAACTGAAATATTCTATTCTATTCTATTCTATTCTATTCTATTCTATTCTATTCTATTCTATTCTATTCTATTCTATTCTATTCATACGTGTGCAGGCTGCCTGCAGGGAGACCTGTCCATGGCACAGGAACAGTGTCCTCAGCACATGATGGTTACAGCTTTACTGAGCAGAGGTCCAGGAATCCCTCTGGCCTCCATTTGCTTAAATTTTCCTCCAGTGTTCATCAAAATTAGTGAGCACCTGTCCAAGGATGCCTAGATTCTTTGAAACATCATAATTTTAGGAATATTTCACCCCCCATCTTTGGATAGAAATATTTGATGAGTGCAAGAACAGCTTTTAGTTCATCAAAGACAGTTTTCTGCTGAAATTAGCTCTTTTTCAAAGTAGTAATAATAATTATTATTACAATTTCTCCCATATTATTTCCAGCTTTGTTAACTACAAACTAGTTGGAATGAGATTCCTTTAGCACAGTGAAATTAAAAGCAAAATTAACTGTGCCCTCCCCTCTGGGAACTGCTTTTCCTCTGCTTTGCCCCCCAGTGCTTTAGCATCAGAAATCTGAAGAGCTGTAGCTTCACTGAAATGAGTAAGAGGACTCTTTCTTCTTCAGATTTTTGCTTATGAGCTAAGTTGTATTTATAATTTGTTTTATTCCTGCTCTAAACATGAGCCAAAATGGAGGAATCACTTTTTAATTCTGCAATTTGTTCACAATTAATTTAGGGAGGTGACTCTTGCTGACACATTTTGATTTGCTGCTAGGAAACTCAAACTTAAGATTTCAGCTCAAATCATTCTGACATTAAATCTTATCTAGCTGGCGCACCATGGTGCATCGCAATAATTGCTGTAGTGCTGCACAGGGAGTTCATGTAGTTCCTGAGCACAGGGTGTGTGCAGCACTGTCTTGGCTGGCACACAAACCCCATAATAGCCTGCTCTTGCTCTGACAAAGCCAAACAGTGCATTACAAGAGGTATAAGAGGGGAATATGATGTGGAAAATGGCATATTGAAGACTGGCACATTTCTCCCTAGGAATCGCTGTTCAGACTGCTGAATTTCCCATCACACTCAGCTAAGTTTTGATCTGGCTGTTAGGAAACTGCTGTAAAAGATATCTTAAAAGATAGACCAAAAAACCTGGAATCCTTTTTATCTCCTTACTTACCATGTCGTTCCCGAAGTCCTCCTAAGTTTTTCCCCCTGGAAAAGGTGGGTGAGATTCACCTTGAGGAGAAAACTGATGATGATGGCTATGAAATGTAAAGTTGGATGAAATCAAAGAAATTATCCTGATGCAACACAGGATGTCGGCATAGTTAAGCAGAAGGCAGAGGGAGTCTGAACAAAAAGGGGTGATAACAGTGTAACAGGAAAACCACTCAGATCCAGGGCAACGACAGGGGCTGTCTGAGCAGGGAAAACTCGGTACTTCCAGGGACGTGTTTTATATTGCAAAAGTGGGATGGATTCCCACAGGTAACAGTGCAATAAAACCGAACTGGGATGAAAGGAATAGAGGCCTGCTGAAATGAGTGTAATACAGATCTGTAGAAATAAGCCTACATATATATAATTTATAGGGAATAAATTCCTTTCTGTATCTGCATGGTTTCTGAACACTATTTTATAGAATTCTCTACCAAGTATGTAATTTCCCCCCCATTCTTCAGGATGTTCTAATTCTTGGGCTGGTGATTATTCCCTACAAGTTCTTTTTCAAAGAAGTTAGAAAATTTCTTTGGGGCCTTTTTAATAAAGTGCCACTGGCATTTCATAACTCACAGTGTTTCATAGGGTATGAAATGAAAGCATTTAAGAAATTCATGATTAGTAAGGCCAGTAGAAAAGTGAAATTTTATTTTAAATACATTTGTAAATCCTCCCTATTTATCATTTATTTCTGGCTTTGGCATGCGGTACGGTCAGTGTCCTGCTTTTTCCCGTTCACAGTGCCCCTTTTATGCAGGAGCGGCAGGGCTCTGGTCTGCCTGGCTGCGTGGATAATGGCCATATTCACCGGTACATTTTTCCAGCAGATCTGACAGCTAATCTAAAGAATGACGTTGCAGTAAGACACTTCAGATAAATGGAAAGAAACAAAAAGAGAACGGGAAATCTCATCAAGCCCACGGGAGCCTCCACTGCCTGGTTTTCTTCAGGAGGCACAAGGCAGATCATGGCATTAGTCATGAACACCAGCACGCTGGGAAGGAGCAAACAAAGCCTTAATTTTATATGGTGCGTGACGCCTGTTTGCACCAGATTATTTTCTTTCTAATCGTTGTAGCTGCAAGGGTTGGAGATCTTGATCTCAGTCATTGAGAGTTCAGTGGTTTGGAGGCAACCCATCTAAGAGATCCCAGTGCACACGGCGTTGGGAAGGAGCATGGCCAAGGTGTAGCCGCATCCCCGGGAGACGCCTCTGCAGTCACGGTGGAGCTACTTGGTGGGAGAGCTGTAGTCCCCACCTTTCACCCTGGTGCTCAGTGCAAGACTTCCTGCCAAGATACGACCCGTGTGGACATTTAATAAGACAAAACAAAGCCTTTCCCAACACAGGAGGATGAGCGAGGAAGCCGCGTGGAGCAGATGTGAGTCACTCTGCTGAACTGACAGCTAGGAGGTGCTTAGCATCCTCAGTGGTGTGGGTGATAACCAATGTAATGTGCAGGCATGATTCAACACTGGAGAGGAGTAAGATCTTACTATGGGCTCTCCACAACAGAAGGCAGTGCCTGCAGGTTTGTGTCTATGTGCAGGCCTGATCTGCAAGATGCCAAATGCTTCATGTGACTTATTGAGTCCACTCAGCCCCTGGATGCCTCCCTCACTCCTTCCTCTCTCCCTCCTTTGCTGCTCGCACAGCAAAGAGCAGAGCTTCTGGAAACACAAGCCAGAGGAATCAGTTATGTGAAGAGTATCTCAACATGGCAGCTCCTGGTGCTTTCCAGGGTGAGAATGAAAGCATCTTCGGAGGGAGCAGAGGGAATTCATGATGTCAGCTCATAAATCTCCTGTCTCTTTTCCATCTTCAGTTGAACACAGAGAATCAGTTTCCGATAACATCTCCAAATTGCTGGGAGCAATTTTGCAGCTTGTGTTAATTGCAATCTTCTGTTGAACGCCTCTGAGCTCTTAATAACTTTGTAATTAAAGTGCAATTAGCAAATTAACTTGTATATATCAAATGGAATGCTAATGTTGTTAATGAGGAGATAATTGTCTGGTGTCATGGAGAGACACATGGGGCATCTTCAAGATTCAGAACCCTTTTGGCTCGTGTAGGAGGTTAATGGAGGTTGCTGTGAATGAATGAATTGTCCTTCGATGACATGCAGTGGAGCAGCTTAAGATAGCCAGGTAACCGATGTCTCTGCAGCCAGAAAACAGAGGTTTCTCATTCAGTCATTGTCTGGGCAGTTGGCCAGTGCTTTACAAAGGTTTTCTACAGCACAACTGGAACGCTCATTAAAATACAGGGCCCGGGCTTTGAGAGGAGCTTAACAGGTGATGAAACCACTCAGCACTGTCCAGGCCTGAGGCAACATTCCTGCTCCAAAAAAGCCCTGTACAGCTTGTGCGTGTATCACTGCAGCATCACTAGGTGAGATGCAAGCCCCAGGACACCTCTGCAGGACACAGGTCCCCTCTCCAGCTGCCATCATGCTTTGTGGCTGTACTGTGGCAATCCAGCATATTTGTTAAAAGTGACTCCAGGAGTCAGTCTCAAAGGGAAATTAGGTATGGGCTGTTCTCTCATACACCTGGGAAAGCGCAAACAAGCTTTGGCAGAAAAGGGTATGAAGTCAGAGGAAGGACAGAAATGTTCTTGCTGTGGTGGTGGGTATCGGGTGAAGGGGAACTGCAGGGGAACTGTGGGGCTATAGCTGAAGGGAGTACACAAGAAGTCAGTGGAAAATGTGACAGGACCTGAAGTTGCCCATATAGTGTGTATGCCTCCCTGGGTGTAGCATGCTGCTTTTACAGCTTTTGATTTGTGATCTTAAATTCGCTATTAGATACTGAATCCTGAGGGGCGGACCCACCAGATCTAAACACCTCTGTGGCTCCGGGTGAGGATGGAGCTCCAGACTGCAGGCTGTGATGTGGGTGGCTCCTCACAGTCAGATGGTCCTAGAAGTACTGGCAAAGAGAAGGGAGGCCCCGTAACTGGTTTTATGGCATTTCTGCATCTCCATCCAGACAGACCATTGATCTTCCTCAGTCTTCTCCAGCCCTTGCACAGAACCACCAGTAGCTGCAAAATGCTCTATTGAAGGGCTTTCTTGAAGAAAAAGCACCGAGTTTTCCTGGCCTCTGGTTTGCAGGCAGGAACTGGGACTCGAGGGAGTTGTCAGTAAAATAATGGGGTCCCAGTGATGCAGCTTACCCTGGGGTGCTGCACGCAGTGCTGTGCTCAACAAGCTCCAGGCTCATGCAGGGGCCCTGTTGGCTTTCCACATTAGGACCCCACAGTGCCTGTGGGGCTGTGGATGCTGCACTGGGACGGGTGTGCTCTGCACTGGGGTGCACTGAAATGCCCTCCCTGCAGTTCAGCTGTCCCAGTCCAGCTCTCAAGCCTGGATGTGCTCTGGGAATGGGAGACCTCATTCTCAAGGAATTTGCTCCTGTTGTTTGGCCTTAATTTTCCTTCGCTCAATTTCATCTCATTACCCACAGTTACACCCTGCTGGGCCATGTGGCAGCACTCTAACAGGTATTTAAAATGTTACAGAGTAAGCCAATTGGTGCGTTTAAAATCCATTCCGTACCATGACATAATATATTTTCAATATGCTTAAATTTGTCAAGATACATTGGGACTGAAAAGAGACTGGCCAATTTCATGGGAATTCTCTTTTCGCTTGCAGTCAGACGGATGCCATGCCTCCCACCCTGCACTACCTGCATTGTCCTGGGGCTGCAGGTCTGGCTGGTCTCCAGCACACTCTGCCAGTGCCCATTGGTCCAGAGCCACAGCTCTGGGAGCTCCTCCGGCCATCGCCCATCTCTGCCAAAACATATGAAGCTGGGTCTGCACCTACTGCAACCATTTTATTTTGGGATCTTGTTTGCACAATTGCTGACACTGGGACATGTTGGGATAAATGCTTTTGATTTCATCCCATGGTTAAGATTAAACATAATTTCTGCTTGATAGTACTGTAAGTTCTGTCTTCTTCTATTTCCCATTTTCTTTTTCTATTTATTTATATGACAACGACTCTGTGTTAGGAATTATCAAGAGGAGAACCACAGCTGATAAATGTAAGGTGAAATAGCAGGAGGAGGAGAGTAGCCCAACCTAGACCTTTTCCCCACAAAGCTGGACAAGGACCTGCTGCCACATGCAGAGAGGGGTGGAGGGCGTAGGTGAGGTTGGGTGACGGGGACTGCTGTTCTTACTGAAGCAGAGGCTGCAATTTCTGCCCTTGGGGCAGACTCCAGCCCAGCAGAAGCATCACCCAGCCCCTGCCCTGCTCAGCAGCAGCCTGGCACCCTGGGGACCCAGGGACAACACCAGCAGCATGGCTGGGCACATCTCCCTTCAACCACCTCCCCAGGCTCTTCTTGCTTGTGATGAAATCTGCCCTGTACACAGTCAAACCACTTTCCAGTTTCACTGCAGATCGGAATTTCCTTCCCCATGCCTAAAATGATGTGACTTGACTGAGAAAACCCCACTGCTGCTGCAGGCAGAAGGTCCAGGAGGGAAGTTGTGTCAGTGCAATGATGCTGCCCTTATAGTCATGCTCATAGCAGAATGACTTTCAGACAACTTTACATCACTTTTGTGTAAAAAGCTAGGCCTGAATCCACATATAACACAGGCAAATAAGCAATTGCTGGAGAAGAAAGAAACTGCTTATGGTCTGAAGCCTCAGTTCAATCTCAATGACTTTAAATTAATTATGTGCCCCATGCTTTCCTGAATAGCGATGCTTTCCTGAAACAGTCTTAGGTCAGCCATAATATCCTGCAGATAAATATTTTCCCCCCTCCTTGGATCTACAAAGAGAGGTAGCTTTGGACTGCATATTTACAGACAGACTCTGAGCTATAAATTGGACATTTCTGCCGCACACTTTCCCTTAAGGGCCAATAAGACTACACACATCAGCTAAGTAATATTTTAGTGGGATTTTCTTTAATGACTTCAAGAGTGCTTATTCTTTCCCTCAACCAGCATTGCACGAATAACGTAATTCTACAATTAATCCTGAATTACTCATACAGTGGACTCCATTTTCCTTTGCATTCAGGACAAGTTTTAAAAAGTTATTGCTTTCCCACTCCTTTCTCTTTTTTTTTTTTTAAAGACTTCTTTAATCAGACCCAATGGGGCTTAAAAGTACTGGAAATGTCTGGTTTTCTTTCATTCTCAGCCTGTTCAAAATCAAGCTAACAACAAAGGACAAGAAAAGTGCTTTGCATTCACAAGCTGAGAAAAGGGACATGAGGGAGAAGAACTCCTTCACACATTGCTGATGTTTGCTTGTGGACAGGAATTTTTGAGCAACTGTGTTGGATCGCTGTGGAGGGACAGAGATGATTTCTTTCTATGTTAGGCCTATGTTTTGTGATTGGTCTCCACAAGAGTGCTCATTTTAGGGCAAGTTTAAAATGCATTGAAGCCTGAGTGGATGCTTGAAAAGATCCTGAAAAAAGAATGAGATGGACTTGAGGAAATACAGTGACCCCAGACATGGATAATGGTAAGGACCCAAAACCAGCCTGGTGCTAACAAGTGGCAGCTCCCTCAAGACACCCAGCATATACAAAGCCAGGCAGATTCAGCCCAAAGCTAGAGCTCTACCATTTCCAGATGTTTCTAGGGCTTTTTGGCCCCTTTTTGCCGTCTGGTATTAAATGTTTGATCTGCTAATTGCCAGCAAAGATGCAGAACACCTGAAATCTCCTAATATTATCAGCTGCCAGCATTTCTTGCAGACAACTTTGCACTCTCTTCATCACTATACTAAGTGAAAACACCCGGATGGGGGTAGGCTGCTGGGGAGCAGCTGCAGGCTATCTACCGCTGCGTGTGGTCATCTGTGGACCATGGAAACCTCAGTGAGGAGATCCTACCTTAGGCAATCCTAGGGAGCATTGTGGCTTGGCTGACAAGAAGGGAATAGCAGTTGGTTAAACCTGCTAGAAAAGAGAGAACTGATCCTTGTTTCCTGCTGATGAGTAGGGTAATTCCTTTGCTTTCATCTTTTTTTACAAGAATTTGAAGGATTCACCTTTAGCAGTAAGTGCTTGGCCCATGAATCTACCTGGCTAGGGGGCTGGTTATGAAATAAAAAGATAGTTTTGTATGTCACTGTTGAATTTGCTAAATACCTTTTTATAGGCAAGAAGAGTAGATGTGACAACAAAAAGCTGATGGACCAAAAAAATCAAAACATTTTATTTTGAAAGTGCTGAAAAAAGGTCCTTTTTTATTTATGGGATGCTGGGGAGGGGTGGGGGTGGTATTGAAACAATTTGATGCAAAAAGTGCCATCTGGGTTTATACACGGCTGCCCCATGAGCTGCGCAAAGGTGACTGCCTTTCCCTGCCTGGGTGATGATGGGGTGAGGGTGCACACCCATACGCAGGGATGTTCACAGAATCCACGAAAGCAAGCCTGTGATCTCAGGAATATGTTCAAACACCATCCCATGGGGAGTGTCTGGGCTGGGAAGCTGGCAGTCCTCTCTCCCCACATTGACGCTTTGCTGGCTGACACCAGTTGTTCACACTACACTCCATATATCTGCATTAGCTCAAACCTACCCGCTGTAGACTCAGTTAATCCTTTGGGAAGTGTATAGGGCTAAACTCCTCCGTGTTTTTTTTTCTGTTTAGTCTAGACTATTAGACTTAGTGGCGCAGCGACTTCATGGATTGGTGATAGATTTACTGGAGTTGGGATATGGCAAACAGTGGGTATTTATGCACATGTGCTGACGCACCCACGGCCCCCAGTGAGCATATTTCAGGCATGGCTGCTGAGCCCTGTGCAAACTGCTGCCTTACCTTTATTGCTCCTCTCCCTGCAAAGACATGAAATGGCTTTTTTGGGAGACTGGGGCACAGGACTTTTTTAGAGCAAATCTATTCTCCACCCTTTGGGAGCTGGTGAGAATTGGGAGAAGCTTTCTGGGTGTCATAGAATCATAGAATGGTTTGGGTTGGAAGGGACCTTTACAGGTCATCTAGTCCAACCCCCCTGCAGTGAGCAGGGACATCCCCATCTAGATCAGGTTGCTCAGAGCCCCGTCCAACCTGACCTTGAATGTTTCTAGGGATGGGGCCTCTGCAACCTCTCTGGGCAACCTGTTCCAATGTTTCACCACCCTTGTTGTAAAAAATTTTTCCTTATACCCAGTCTAAATCTACCCTCCTTTAGTTTAAAACCGTTATCCCTTGTCCTGTCACAACAGGCCTTGCTAAAGTTATCCCTGTCCTTCCTATAGTCACCCTTTAAGTACTGAAAGGCTGCAATAAGGTCTCCCCACAGCCTTCTCTTCTCCAGGCTGAACAACCCCAACTCTCTCAGCCTGTCCTCGTAGGAGAGGTGCTCCAGCCCTTGGTGTCCTTTCCATGGCCCCTGCACTGTGCAGTGGTGGGCTTGGAGATGCCAAGGTCACCAACTAGTCCCTTCCATTGCTAAAGTGCCTGTCTTTCTGCCTTCTCCAGGGAATGTTTGCTGTTCCTTAAAGACCTGAGTTGTGGGGTCTGGGTAGGGAGAGGTTCTATTTCTCAGCTGACACACTGCAAAGTCGAAAAAATGACACCTGAACTCTTGTTTTTTGTTTCCATCCATGTCACCTGCTAAGATGCTTAAGAGCCTAATTGCATTGCCACAGACAAATGGGACGTATCCAGCTGTTTTCTCATTCCTCAGCAGAAAGTTGCAGGGAACGTGGCTTTCAGTTGACTGAAAAAGCAACCTCGGGCATCAGGCTCCAATTTGAGGCATCTCAAGGAGGTCCCTAAATATCAGGGTGATATGGGAACTCCAATTTGAACATCACTCTTGTAGCTCTTCTGAGCTACCCAGATCTCTCCCTACTGGTTTTCCTTGCTCCTCACTTGGCACCTTGCACACAAGCTGGCCTTGACCATAGCTGGGCTTTTCTGCATGAGACAGATCTTCCCTTTCTCATGTGCCAGTGCCCAAGTCCCATGCGTCAGTCATGCACTGTGTGCTTCATCCCCCGGGATCCAGGACGCCTTGCTCAGAGCTGTACGTGAACATCAGTCCTCAGAGCCAGTCATGGCACCATTGGGGTGGCACTGCTGTCCCTCTACAGCAAAGAGATGGATGCTCATCACCATATTTCCTGTGGGCCTAGAAGCTATCCAGTCTGTTTGCCAGAATCAAATCACAACGAATAACATGGAGGTAAGGGATGATGTTTCTTATTACCAGGGTCCAAAAACTTCCAGTGACCTGGGGGATAAAATTCATGATATGCAGTACTTATTTGAGTGTTTACCTCTTTATGGAAAGGCCAACGTGTCCCCCCCACACTGCCACAAATCCATTAGTTTAATCACAACATTGTTGGTTGAAATGCACATAAAGGGAATAAATTTATATCTTGACAAGAATAACACACAGCATCCGCTGTTCTTCCTGAACTACATCCAGATTGCCCAGTGAGCATTTAGATGGACCAGTAATTACTCCTGCCTTGACTTAAAATAAATTTATCTGTTTCCATAAATGACTTAGCAATGTAAACATCTCCCCTCCCTAAGGTATTAGTGTTTCTTTGTCTTCTTTTTTTTTTTCCTCACATTCAGTCCCTTCTCTGCCGAGTTTCACATTTAGCACGTTATGTTCTGCAGCCACTTTGTTCTGTGCAGCCTTTGTTGTTCCCTGTTTTTCCTCCAGGCAATCTCCTGCTTTATTTAGAGGGCATCTCCTGTACATTACACACCCACGCTGCTTCCTGCTTGCAGACGCGCTCTTTCTGAAGCACTGCAATTATTCTGTCATGCATAGCTCCCCTTTTGCCACCCTGGAGCTGTTATAGCCCAAAAAAAAAAAAAAACCACAAAAACCAAAAAACTCCACAAAAACCCAAAACCCCAATAAAATCAATAGTAGCTAGAAAGTAAAATTCTGGAGTGCATATATAAAAAGAAACAAAATCACCATGGGAGATAAATGTGGAAACACATATTCCTCCTTTCCCCCCCCTCTGTTAAAGGGAGCAGGAGAGGAAAGGACTAATCCAGAAACATCCTGGCAAGAAAGGGTAGGCACAATCTGTTTTTTAAGTCTCCTTCTTCATTGGCTTGAAGATGAAGATGCTCCCAATTTACCCCTACGTAAATAAGAGGAGGATCAGGCCTTTTAGCTATTATTTTCAGCCAGGTGGGAGGCCCATGGGAAGGGCAGAACCTTGTAATACCCACTGGATCTACAGTCATCTCATCCCAGGCTGCCTTTTGCTGTTCCACATCCAGTGCCTGTGTCTAGCCAGGCTCCTTTCACACCTCTGCACCAATGCAGATTGCAATGGCACTTACCTGGTTTATGGTAGTACAAGAGGCTGACTCTAATTTTTAAGCAAAGCTGTTTAATATGGTGCAACCATGGCCTTAATTCTCCCGTGTTCCCTCATGAATCCACTGATATTTCTGAATGTATTTTGATTCAGATAATGCAAAAACCTCTAGGGGTTCAGGCTGTTGCAGACACAAGCTGCCCCTTGCTTCATAGCTTTCTACCCATCCCAGGAATTTGGAGGCCTTATTCTCGCACATCAGTTATGAGCCCACAGCACCCAGCCTCTATCACCCAAGGAAAACCCCAGCCTGGGCTCCCACCTGGGAACAAGCAGGTGAAGCAGTAGCATGGTTATGCTCCAATGCTGCACCCAGACCTGCTCCCTGAGTTTCTACCTGTGGTACTCTTCTCTGCCAAACCTGCTGCAGGTGCCCAGGAAGCACCAAGACCAGCCACCCAACATGCATCCCAACAAGTGCCATCAGGGGTGGTAAGGTGGGAATGCTCCAGAAGTGGGACTTGCTGGTGCAGACAGGACTGGATGCCCCACAACTCCTGAAAAGCAACTGGCAGCCCTGAAGCAAGAATGCAGCCAAGTACCTGCAGAAGCCATCTCTTAGCAGCCTGGAAAACTTATGGTTGATCCTCTTGTTGAATTGCTGTTTTTTTTTTACTTGCCTGGAAAGCCACTAAATCTTGGTTGAATTCAGTCATTCTAGCACTTCCCTCTATGTGGACAAACTTTGGCACAGGAATGGCAACAGTGAGTAGAAATAAGTAGCAAAAATTAGTCCCTTCATAGTGGGTGCACACGTCTTTGTTTTTAAAGGAACCTCAAAATTAGGTCTTTGCAAACATGTTCAGCTGAGTCCTAATTTAAGAACAACTGAGCAAGGTCCTATCAAAACCCCTGAATTTAGAAAAGACCTTAGGGAAAGCTGTGACCTGTCCTGTTAGGTGCTGGTCTCCTTGAGTGGCAGCTCTTTTGGTTGCTTGCCCAAGCTCACCCATCTCACACACATCAGTGCGTTTAGAGTCCTGTATCACTATTAAATGATAATCATAGTTTAGAGTAAGGAACACTTTAGGCATCACCATGTCAGCTGGAATTAGTTAAACACCAGCCTTTTGTGCCTATTCAAGTCCATGAAGGCAGATAGCCCTTACAGACTATCTCCTACATACCGTGTTTTGGCTCAGTGCAGGTTTTCAGGACCAGCCCTTTGTCCTCCAGCAAAAGCAGCACCCAGACCTACTGGTTCCCTCCCCAGCACCTTAGCAGCAGGTTCATACCACGTCTCCTGAAGTTGCTGACTCCCCATCCCCCTTTTCCCCCGCCTCACCTCCCCCAGCTCCAGTTCTCACATCCCGAGTTCATCAGTTTAAATCTCATCTTGGTGTAAATTGATTTCATTCCAGCCTCTGCTTCCACCTCTGCCTTGCCTTTAAATTGTATCTAGTCTTAAATCAATCTTATTCCAGCCCTCAGCTGCTGTGCTCTTAATTCTTCCACTTCAATTGCAACTGTTCTTAAAGGGCCTGGCTCAGGGATATGTTTTTCTCTCTCAGCCTCTGCTGCTTTCTTGTTTCATTTAAATCACCTCCAATATTAAGCAAGGACATCTTCCCCCTTCTCCCAGCCCTCAGATACTCCCTGTTTAACCAGTTAATATTTCCCCTTTGCAGCTCATCTGGTTTTAAACCAATTGGATTTTTTTTCACCTCCATAATATTCTAAACTATTCTTTACTTTCTGGCCTCTTCTGAACTTCCTTTTTCTTCCTCTGTGTTTTTGTCCATGGTGGCACTAGTAAGCAATGATTTCAGAAATATGATGTGACAGTTGCTGGTTCTCAGTTTGCAGAGCAGGAGGACAAGCCCTGTCTGTCCCAGCAGAGCTGATGGGGGAAAAGAAATGTTCTGGGACTGCAAGAAAGGAGAAAGGAAGAACCTCCTCCTCTGTCCTCAGTCTCATTATAAAGTGATTTAAGTAGCTGCAAACAGATTTAGGAAGCCAATGATGCAAATAGATGCCTTTTGGGATTTGCAAGAGTCTGACTTGAAAATGACCTTAGGGTTTTCAACAGCTGTTTCACCCAAGCTGACTATGAAGGGAATGAGCATTGCTGATGTTCAGAGACCTGGCAACAAAAAGGTACCAAACTCCTGTTGGTTTTTCAGTGGGGCCTGAGATGACATAAAAGCCATGTGTTTTAAAGCAGGTGTCTGCAGGTTATTAAGCAGGGAGCATTCATAGACGCTAGAGGTGGCAATGTGCCCAAATCCCACAGTCTTTCAGTAGTAATCAGGTGTCTACATGGCACAGTTGCCTCTGAAAACCTTCTTCCAGTTGTCTTTGTTTTGAAATTACATTCAGGAACCTAAAGTTGCCCAAGGTGCTTCCTTAAAACTGCCAAGGACCTAAATCAGAGTGGGATCAGTATTTGTCAACAGCCTTGACAGACCCTGACTTTGTGTGTGGGTGTATGCAGGCATATTTTTAGGAAAGAAGGAAGTAAAAACCCCCTTTGTTCTTTTCTGTTCAATGTCCATGAAGGTAGCATCTGGCCACAGCCATTCTCCGGGTCCCCAGTGGCAGGGTCTGTTTGCTAACATTGCAGCATTGGGTGTGAATGCACTGGTCTCCACCACCAGAGTCATCCTTGAACATGGTCACCAGTGCAGCTATTAGAGGGATCACGGTTCACCCCATGCATGGAGATGGCTCCTGGTAATGGCATTCAACAGCTCCTGGCCCAAGGCTTTGAAAGGTGACCTGGAGGGTCAAAGGTTTGGTGTCCTCTGTCCTGGAGGAGACATTGACTCTTCTCCATGACATAATTTATTCTTTTCCCTTAAGAAGAGCCCATTGTGTTTTGAGGCTGTCCCTTCCACTGGCTGTAGTGACCGAGAGGTGTCCTGAGCCATTACTGTCCTCTGACCCCTCCATCACAGCACAGGAGACACAAGCAAGGTGATGCCCTCATTTGCTGCCCATGGAAGAAAGCTGCCAGTCTCAGAGTAATGGATGGAGTTTAGAAGTGGAAGCATCACGAATCAGATGTGTTTAGGGAAGCTGTCTGGGTGATCTGAGAGGTTATGCCCTGATTCATGGGTTGGTTGGTTGTAAAATGCCTGAAACTTTTTTTTATGATGGAAAGTTCTGATTAAGAAACTAAGATTTTTCCTGGAAATTGATTGGAGCTTAGGCTTTTGGCTTTTTCTTTTTTTCTTTGTTTTCCCTTGTTGTAAAAGACAACTAGAAGCAGAACAGCTAATAAGCAAAATAAGTGTTTGCCTGAAATGTTTGAGAGACCTAGTTTTTGGTAAATTTGGGCCAATGTTTTTTGTCTTGTTTTTGACTGTCAAAAATGAAAATACATATTTTGTGATAGATCAGATCTTTTAATTCTGAAGGACGTCTCTATTCCTGCCAGCTCTAAGTAGCAGTGCTGTCCAGTGGGACATGTGCATGAGTGCTCTGCAGGTGGACGGCACAGAGAAGCTAACACAGGGCAATTGTGGAAAACCGATCCAGCTTCTTCATTATCATTAGATTGTAATGACTTTTGGCTTTTCTTGGTAGATCCCATTTGTTAGTTGCTTTTTTAGCTGGTTTAGCTTTGATGCCACCAGGCACATCTGTAGAATATGGACTGTATTCCAGGTCCTTAGGGGTCTCTGTAAGTGTCCTGGGATTTATGGCTGTCAGGAAAACTTGTAGAGCCTCTGGATTGTTCAGTCAATGCAAGCTCACTTTGGAAAGGGAAGAGTCCAAAGATGCAGGAAAAGGAAGGGCCAAACTTAGTCTTTCCAGCTTCAAGCCAAGACAGTTTATGCAAAACCAGGTTAATGTAGACTATTGCCTTGGGACCTTGTGTCAAACCCTCGAAGTCTCCAGAAAAATTCTCATTTCCTTCAATGTGCTTTGGATCAGGTGCTCACTGACCCACCCAGAGGAGCTGCCTAACTCAAATGCTCCAGGGTGAATGCAATTGGTTAGGATGTCTCTGTTCCCTGTGCTTTCTCCCTTAGGAAGGTAAAAGGTGCAGTTGTTGTGTTAATGAGCAGGACTGGTGAATTTTTTGGCATGAACAGGACAATTACAGTAGTCTGTGGCAGATCAGCAGTAAATATTCTGAGACCCGCAGAGGTGCTCTAATTGAATCTTCACTGAGTCCCTACATCCCAAAGGATCTGGACATGGTAATGCTGCACAGTGGGTCTGTCCCTAAAACATATCATTATTTAATAGAAAAATAATGCCCATCAGACATCTGGTGGAGAAGTTTTGACCTCTTTATCTATGCCTAAAATCAATGTATACATGATGATGTTGATGGATTCAGAAGCCAGAAAGACCTAATGGTAAGTGCCTTTCATTTCTGCTAATGAAATCCCACCCTGGTAATTAAGGTTACCAGATAAGTATGAAGCGTTGCTTTGTAGTGATTTATACTGTACACACTGATTTACACCAGCTGAAGGTTGAGCCCAGTTTGGGTTTGTTTGGACTCATTGATTCATAAATTATGTAGATATCCAGCAGTGACTGGAGAAAGAAACACCTGACTTCCTAACTTAGCCAACATGGCACTGGTGCAATGAGGCAGCCTGGCCGGTCCTGGCCATGAGCGTGGCTGTGCCTAGAGCTAGAAGTGCTGCTGTGGGTCATGCAGAAAGGAGACGTCCATGTAGGAGAAGGTTAGATATTAAGTGCTGTATCCATCAAACTATAATGTCACTGGGGATGTTTGACCATTCCCAGAAATATGTAACACCAGGTGCAAACCTCACAAGGCTGTGCTCTTTGGAAGGACAGCATTCCTCCTGTTGGTATCCTCAGTATCACTGTGATTGTTGGGCCCTGTTGAGTGGCATCATGCACCTTATAGCTAAAAGCAGAAATTAAAGACATTGGGAAGATGTGCTGTTACAGCTCCCATCTTCTGTGGCTTGGTAGGGGGAAGGCTGGTAACGCACACGCAGCAGTAAGGTATTTCCAGTCCTCCATCTGAAAGTTGGGTTGTGCTGGGACGTACTTTTATTATTTGTAGTTTATGGCTAGAATGTGATTCTTTTCTTAGACTTGAGCCATAGGAGGCTGGGGAGAGCTTCGGGGAGAGTGTTCCTGCCTGCTGCCCCACCTTGGGCTGCTCATGGCAGACAGGGACATCACCATCTCTGGCAGGGAGCATGTGGCTACCTTGGGGACTCTCCAGGGTCCAAGCTCTGACTAAGAGGTGCTGGACAGGGACTCACTCTGCTTTCCCCCTTTTGGGTAACTTGGTCCATGGGGGAAAAACAAGAGCCAGGTATAAAAAGTTGTAGCCAATGTGGCCAATGTTTAGGAACAAATTAACTTTGTAGAGTGTAAGAACTGCAATTCTCATACTTCTTGGTTTGCATTTTGAACAAGCACGTCCCAGTGAATCCCTTAACCCACAAAGAATTGACACTTCTAAAGAGGGGCAAAGCAGGGGGGAGGAACACATGAGACAAGGTAGGTGGGATTTTAGTGAAAGAAAACGCAGCCCAAAGGCAGGCTTTGAGCCAGTCAGCCAAGCTGTCAGGCCAAGCTGCAAAACCAAAACAAAGCAGCAAAGGAGAATCCAAAGTTCAGAGAAGCAAGTTATAGCAAACAGGTTATTGTCATAGGCATTTTTGCTGGAATTTACACTTGTGGTTAGCATCAGCTGGCTAGACGGCCTCATACCACACAGCGCTCTCTCACTCAGGCTTTGATCTTGCAGTGAACTGCATGCACCACCACCACCACCCCCACCACCCCCCGCCAACGGCACCCCTGCAGCAGTGAGGGATGAGCCCTGTGCTGGTATAGGGGATGCCAGGTCCAGCAAAGACCTGGCAATATCTAGGGCTGAAGATCTGGGCATAAATCTTCAGAAATTAGTGACACATAAGACAGAGTCACTGAGGCCCTTCTATTGTCCAAATGTTCATCAGCTTTCTATGAGGTATTTTTCTTCTCTGGAAATTTCAGGAAACCAGCTCCATTAGAGGATGTCTGCACTCAATTTTCTTCTTTGTTGGGGTAGGACACTGGTATATCAGCTGTCATGGTGTTCAGGGAGGTGCGAACCAGGAATACAATGTACAGGATGCTTTTTTCCTCCAGTACCCATACAGAGTAGCTGGGAATGGGAGAAGCTGCAAAGGGAGCTTATATCCGTCACAGTGGTTTTTGGTACCTCTGGCTCTGCCATACCAGGCTGGACGTGGTTTCCCTTTCCTCTCTCTGCTGATGGCCCATTAGGAGTAGGCATCTCCTATAATCCTCTTCCCCAAACCCTCCACTTCAGGCTCAGAGAAGTGATTTCTCCACCCTCTGTTCTGCCCTACAGGGGATGGGAGTAGAAAAAATCATGGAAAGGAATGAGAGGGAACGTTTTGTGAGCATGGGAAGTGGTGCTAATTAGGGCATTCAATGTCCATATATTCGATAAATATCATTAGCTGTAGCTGGACAAGGCTGCAAAATTTGTCTTGCACTGATTTTTTGCTGCTTTGCTGAAAATCTAATGGGATCCTTGCCCAAGGAGTTGGACAGCCCTGATCTAGAGTCTGCCCTGTTGGATAGAAGTCCTTTCTGTTTGGTTTCCAGCAATTTTTTCTGTGTCCTAGCCAAATCCTGGGTCTTAGATTGAAAAAGACAGTAAAATACAAGTCTTCTGCATCCCCTGTGTCTTTGGTGCAGGCAGACTGATCTGCTACGCTACCCTTCATTTTTTTTGTTTTTTCTTTCTTTTTTGGGGGGCAGGGGTTGGAGGGGACCATGGCAACACCCCAGGGATTTCAGACAGAAAACACTATCCTTTCCCCCAGGATTTTTGGAAGCCATTGGCAATGGTAATCTGCCTTGTAATGTATGTCAGAGGTGGAAGACCCAAAGATGGGGAATTTTTGTGTTGTGTGAGAATAAGCAGGTAGTCAGAAGAGAGCCACTAGCAGTGGTCCTCCTAGAAGAAAGCCAGCAGAAGCTCACTCTATTCGACACCAGAAACTTCACAGGAAAACTTGTCCTTGGGGACACAAGTCAGGTTTAACTGGTTTCTCCACTTGGGGAGCTGTTCCTTCATATCACATATAAAATTATATTTACTCTGACAGGGAAAAATGTCCCTGAGATGAATTCTTCTTTTGCAACAATGCTCAGGGCTGTTGTTACCCTGAACCCAGACCATTTTCCAGTCAATCTCCTGCTCAATGGGAACTGTTTCACAAGCACAGAGCAAATTCTGCATTTCAAGGACAGCGCTGGGCCTTGGAGAAAGGACTTGACCAGAAATTTGAAGGAGTGCTGGGCCCTTGCAGGTTGGAGTGGGATCAGCTGGGTTGTGCACAGTGAGGTGCTTTGGAAGCCTGTCTTTTAGTTGTGCCTTGGTTTCTCTATCGTGATGGTGTGTGGAAAGCAGATTTGCTCTGCAGAATGTTGTGACAGTCAGTAGTGCAAATGCTTTCAAAATCCTTCAGTGAAGCAGAGAATATAAGTTTAAGGACTAATTGTGTTGCTGCATTAGACACATCAGTGTTCAGGCTGTCCACAGAAAGCACATGGAAGACCTGGCTCAGATTTAGGCCAGAGGACCAGGTCCCTGCTGACACCTGAAAGAGCAGATTGCTGTGTGCTTGGGTGTTTGTTGGGTGCCACAGCTGTGCAGCCAGCCACTGCTCCTCTGAAGAGTGACCCCAAAACTCCCAGCAGCCTCCTGCGAAATGGAGTGCCGGAGTCATTCTTGTCTTCGTGATGAATAGGTGTGGTATTTGCTGTCCGGATAACCCTCTCCAATCACCATTTCCTTGTTCTCCTGGATGTTGCTTTATTTTTTCCAGCATGAAAGGTGTTCAGATAGAGAATGTGAATGTTGTGCTGGGCAAGGAGAGATGATGAATGGGACATGGAGCTGAAGGATAGTCGGAGCTTGACCTTCTTATGGAGCAGCAACTGCTTTTTCCCTTTTTCTTGAGTTTCTGCTGGGACATGTAGGAATCCCTTGGTCTTGTGGTGCAGTGAGATCTGACTGCTGGAATAAATGATGGATAGAAAAGTGATGGTGGAGGGGTAGCACAGTCTTATCCAGCTTGCTTCTTGCATCTCTGAGCCCCAGCTGGGTTTTCCTTCAGCCTTGCAGATGCAGCTATGAAAGCAATGTGACTACTATTGTATTGCAGTGAAATAAGGATAACGATAAATACTATCCCTGTTCAAATTCTTAGAAAATTTACCAATAACTGCACAGGGGCCGAGATGTTAAATGAAATGCCTCCCTAAATAGCTACGTCTGCCTCTGTGCACAACATTCAGATGATGCAGTAATTCAGTGAGACTAAAAATTGCAGAAAGGAGTAATGTAATCTTGTGTTGTTAATTTTTTTTTTTTTTTTTAACATTTAACATACACCTGTTTTCTATGGCTGTTTGGTTATCCATAGGGATAGGGCAGAGGGTGGATTAGCACTGATATAAGGGGTTGTTTTCTGCGTTCTGGGTAATGCCTGTTTATGTAGATGGGTTTTTTGCGATGAAATGCCTATTCTGTACAGTAATCCTTCTAAAGCAAGACCCTTTTAGAGGTACAGTATGGAGAAAAAGATTGTACATAGCAAAATGATATCATGGTTACCAGCCACACCGATAAATTACTGAGTTTTGTCCTGTTGGTGCAGGCAGGCTGTCTGAAAATGTGTTTGAAGGCAACCTGGTTCTGATTTATAATCAGGCTTCCTAGAGAACAAATAAAAGCTAAATGGGAATGATGGAAATTACTCAAGGGAGAATCCAAGCCAGATAATCGGCTTTCACACTCCCCCTCCACCACCCTCGAAGCCAAACTCGCTAACATCTTTCAATTACTTCAGAGCTGAACAACATTGTCCCACTGGTTCTTTTTATACAAATAATTACCCATGACCCCTCTAGAGCTGCATGAATCCAGGGATACCAGAGCTTTTTGCAAATATTGATGAATGAAGTGCAATTGTTCCTTGATCCCTGAGCAGTGGGTAGCCATTCCACCAATTCCATGGTGATTTTGAAATCCCCGCCTTGTTTCTGTTAGGGTTGAGAGGGAGATGGCTTCCCCCCCCCCCCCCCAAAAAATTTCCAAGTGTTTGAAAAAGACTCCAATTCCAAATGGGCACATAAAATTCAGATCCTGAAACATGAAAAATAACTCATCAAAATAAACTTTTTAAAGCTATTTTTTTTCATAGCCATTTGCTGTAGAAATGCCTGAGATGTCTAAGACTAAGTTATGTTGACTGAAGCACCCTGCAATTTGAAAATGTCAAAACAGTCCTTTTCTTAAATGTTGCCTGGCTTGTTGCAACTGGCCCAGTTTAGCAAAATGTTCGCTTTTGATGAATGAGTGTTTTGGGGATGGGAAAAAGGTGCAACTCAGGTCAGTAGAAACTGTTTGATTGGCTCTAGTTTGCTCTTTTGGAGCTGTTGGCTTTACAGAACAGCAAAGTGAGGGAGAGACATCCCAGCTCCTCCTGCTCTGAAAACAAGCAGAGCGACAATCCTGGGCTGTATTCTCTGCCTGCTCAAGTAAAATGCCTCTTTGCTCTTGAAGGTGTGATTGGCCAAAGTACACACCAGTGACCTGACTATTTACCTGCCATGGGATAAACATCAGGCCAATACCTACAACTGGAAAATCCTGTGCACTGACAGGTGGCTGGACTGCTGTGGTTATACCTGGACACAGAAAATGGTAAATGCGTGCCAATGTAGGGTTGCCTTGTCCTCGTCCCGCATGGTCCTTGTGCCATGTGGGAGCATGTCGTTATTTAATTATACGTCGCTTCTTGACAGAAGAATAAAATTGATTGCTTCTTTGTAGCTCTGTAACTGTACGCAATTGGGAGGGTGCTGAGAGCATGTACATGAGTGCTTTAACTGTATTCTGAATTTTTGGTAGATTAACTACCAGCTCAGCCTCCTAGGACAAATTTAGCTCCATTTGTCCCCATCTGCATCTACCTTCCAGATCAGAGGCAGCCTAGAGCCTGTACAGAAGAAGCTCTTGCCCAGGAGCCAAATGTGTTTCAGAGGAAAGAACAGCAGTTGTAGCTTTTTCTGGAGGAAAGAGGGATGTCCTTTGCCCCTAAGATAAATCCACACCTTTTCATGCCGGGCATCCAGAGCAGAATTCCATCAGTAGGGACTGCTCACCCTGAGGAAAAGGAAGATGGAAACCCACAACCACCTCCTCACCAATAGGAGTCCTTTACTACCCCATCTCTCATTCCACATCCCTTTGACCCCAGTGTGGTTACGGGACAAAAGAGCTTTCTTCAACATCTGGGAGTAATTAGAGAAATATCCGTACCTTTCCCCATGTCAGTAAATGCAGTGGGGAAAAGGGACAGTAAGAAATGGAGCAAGGAAAGGTAGACCACAGGTAAGGACTCCACCTTCCAGCAAATGCAGAACTGATAAAGCTAAATAAAACTATTTTATTATATGACATAACATATCTGATCCAAAGTCACAGTACTCCTGCTTTTTGGGCAGCTGTTTCTCTTGCAATTATTTTTCTATGTCAATGTGGTTTTGGTCCATGGGGTTGAACCACCTCTCCCATGCACATGCCAAACTCACATTAACTCTCTGGGCAGTTGTGCATGTGCATCGAGAGGAGAACAGATCCCCTTTTTATTTTCAGGAAGGGTTTGCATGTGATTTATGAGCCTGGAGAAGGAGCACGGAATACCACAGTGCCAAATTAAGGCATGCCCAGCAAACGAAAGGACAAGGTGAAATCCAGGAGCCTTCAGAATTAATTACTGGAACAACAGAGCTGACGTGAAGTGATGTGAGCTCATGGTAGCTGCTCCAGCCAGCTTCAGGTGCAAAGGTATATTTGTTCATGGCTCAGGGTTTTCATTTCAGTGCTGACAGGGTGATAATTCAGTCCTATAAAGCAGCAAATTATCACTGCCGCCTTAGCATTAATTTCCCTCCCCAACAGACACCATAAAAAAATGAATGCTTTCTCCTCAAGGCCTCGGTGCAGAGAATTACCGATGGCAGGCCATGAGTTACAACTCTATCTCCAAAGACATCCTGTAAATAACACATCAGGATCTTAATTCATTAAATAAATCTAACAGCTTACCCAATCCATAACACATAGTATCTTCAATGCTGCTTCTAAAAAGGGTGTCAGTGCTTTCCTCTCTTTTGAGGCATATGCTGAGTGCATTGCATAGGCACAGATATAATTATCCATACCTTCCCCATCTATATAAAGCAAAGCGTGTGTGTGCAAATGTCTGAAGCACGCACAGGGCTGTGGAGAGGGTGCCAGAGCATATGTGGGCCAGACCTCATATTTTCTGTCACTCCAGGAGAGCCACTGTCCCAAGGCTCCGTTAATAGGCACAATTTCTCATGCCAACTGGTTGCCTGAGGGCTTGCCGCTAAATGCACAGATCAAACTGGAAGTGATTGTGCGCTGACACAGGCCCTCTGACACCTTGTGAACTCCAGATGACTCACTTCAAGCTTGTTCCTTTCGGGGGGAGAGAGAGAGAGGGCATTACCAAGTATCGCTGTATCTGTCCCTCTTTCTTTCGATATGGGAACCTTCATCCGTCAAACTACATCTGCTGTGTACAAGTATTTTTGTGCACATGAGGTTTTTCCCCACTGGCACCATGCAGTAATTCATGCTTGCCCAAAGCCATAATGAAACCCATCCACCGGCATGCTGGAGAGAGGGGGGATGCTTGGTCTGGACATCATTTTGTCCTGGCTTTGGAGGGAGCTTGCTCCTGTCTCAGAGCTGAGGTTGGGGCAAGGGCAGATTTGAGACTGCTGCCATGGTCCTTGGGGCTGGCAGAGCCTCCCCAGCCACTTCCTCAGAGAGGGTGTCTCCATGGGGCTGGGTTTCTGCCTTGGCTCTAGCTGTTTAGTTTTACAGAGGTGCCTTCAATTGACAGTGGTGGTATTTGGGAAGTTCATCCCTTTGCTCTGAGGCTGCTTGAGGCTTTTTGTGTGCCCTTGAAAGAGAAACACTGAAGCCACGTGAGGTCTTGTCCTCCAGCCATCTGGGGACACTGTAAGGTAGCAACAGGCTTGTGTACACACAGGAGAGGGTTTTGAAAGATTTACTTTTACAAGAAAATGCTTAACTGCTAGTGAATATAATAATTAATCCTGAAAGATCTGCTGGAGCCCTGCGGTGGGTCTGCTTCTGCTCTAATTCATGGCGGAAGAGAGAAATTTTGCAAAGATTGTTTTCATTTCTAGCAAGATCATGTCCCCACTTTGCCTTTTCCTTTTTGATTAATGTAAAAAAGCAAAAGAAAATTAACTTGCTACTGGACTAATTTAGTGGATGTTTCACCATGGAGCACATTTTGATTGCTGAGTATTACCCTGCTGTATGAGAGACCGACAGGGGACATTGAAGCGTTTCCTGATTTACTGCTATTTTGGGCATTGCCAGTTTGATAGGACCTCCAGGTTTTGGTTTTGGGGTGGGTTTTTTTTAGGTTTTGGGTTGTGGGGTTTTTTTTGGGTTTTTTTTTTTTTTTTTTTTTTTTTTGGTTTTTTTTTTATTTTTTAAAGTTTGGGGGGAAGGGATGGGAAAGAAAGGAAAGACCTCAGTCAGAAAGAGGCTTTGTATTCCTGGTTTTCCTGGTCTGGATTCAAGTGACATTTTCTGCTGAATCCATTACCGTTAGTCCACACAAGCAACACCAGATCCCTTTGTCCTTCAAAAGCTGGAGCAGCTTTCCCCTTTTGCATGGGGAGGGGTGCCTCAGTGCTAAGCCAAACCACATCCCATCTCTGATAAACTTCATAATTAGCTTCCCTAATAAAGCACTTAATCTGAATACATGTTTTTACTAATTGTAACAGGAAGTTTTGTCAGAGCAGTTTACCTACTGCTGTGCCGGGCGTTCTCCATGGGCCCTGGGAACCAATACCCACATCCCGACCAGAGCCCCAGGCTTCAATTAGCCCCGGCAATTCAGAACGAAAACAATTCTCCATTTTCTCATTAAAAGATGAAAGAGGAAAGCCTTCATTCCCCCCCCCCAATTTTTTTTTTTTTAAATACCAAGTGATAATTTTGCACTGCGAAGAAGCTGCTCTTCTTTCATGGCCCCTGATTAGGAAAGACAATGGGATTAGTTCAAACTGAGTTGAGAGGCCTTGGTGACTCCTTTGCTGACTAAATTGTGGATGAGGGTGGATAATGGGAGATTGATTAGGGTTAATAGACTTATTTTTACAGGTCACGCCGCACAGCACTCTGGGTTGTGGTGCTCCAACACATATTATTGCAAGCCATAAATCAAGTGGCTTGGAGGGACTTCAGGGCTCCCTCCCTCTGAATTGTTGGTGAACAATTGACTTTTGTCTCCCTGTTGCTAGTGCTACCGCTTCTGCCCCCCCATCTTTTGGCAGGGCCTGATCCTGGGGGAGGCTCAGCACCTCCTCCCCAATGGCCAAGGACCTTGCAGAGCTGTGGAGAGGAGCTTATCATGTGGCCATGATAAGCACCCTGCAGGATCTGGCCCCGAAAGGGCTCAATTTGGATAGATAGGGGAGTGAGGCGTAGGGAAGAGCTTTTTAAAGCGTGTTTTGTGAGTTTTATGCTTGGGGTTGAATGGGAACCTTAAAACCAGCTCTGTGAGACTCCCAGGTTTGTTTTCTCTCATTTCTAAGGTTACTGAGCGTGTTCCAGCAGCTGGAACAACTGCGCGGGGCTGTCAGTCCTGCTTCTGCTCCGTCAGAACGCCTCCAGCCGGGAGGTTTCCAAAGTGGCAGAGGGGGAAGGAGTGGCGAGGGGGGCAGCGAATTCCCACAAGGTTTTCAGGCTTTTTTGGCTCCAGCGTCTAAACGTGACCAGAGACAGCACATGAAGAGCCGATGCTGCTTGTAACCCAATGGGAGCTCTGCTTAAATTTCAATGCCAGGTCAATGTTAAGCAGGGTTATTTGTATATACTGGATATTGTACATGTATAGTTTTCATTTAGAGAAGCCCAAAAGGAATGTTTTCTAACAGGTGGGGAAGGTAGGAAAAGCTTATTCTGTGAAATGCATAGCAGGGTTTCTTTCAAGCAGGGTAAGACTCTGGTCTGTCTTACACCAGCAGAAATCTCTGCTGCCTTGCTGGAGCTTTATGCTTTTGCAAAATGTGAGCTATTCTGGTTTTATATCGTTGTACCTTGATCCCAAATGGGAGATCTCATTTTCTGCAATGGGCACTAGCTCAAAGTACATTATATTATTCCACTGCAATTCATGCTACAACAAACTGCAATAAAAATCCTCTCCGACAGCATGCCACGGTGTTACAAGTGATTGCTGCCATAAGCCATATCATTAAGTGCCAGGACTCTGGTAAGTACTAGAGCTAGCTGGAGATTTTTCTACTGGAATAATTTTCTAAAGGAAAATGTCCTGTTTGCAAAATCAAAATTTTCCATGGGGAAATGCACAGTTTTGCTATTTTCTTCCCTCTCTGCCTTTCACTGCTTCCCACACAGGCACTGTCACATGAGAAATTTTCAGTTATTGTTTTCCTGAGAAAAGAGATGGGTTTTACTGGACTTCAGAAAACTCTGCACCTATGCATGGAAATGCCAGACAGCACGACCCTTCGCAGTCTCTCACAGCGCTTAATGCCACAGCATGTGGGATGCTGCAGGCAATGCCCCTCTTCTTCAGACAGGCACCACTGCTCCCACGGTACTGTCAGCACTGGACACACCAGTGCAGTTACTGGTAACGGTCACAGCTCTGTGGCCCTTGGAGCACACACAATCAGAAAATCATCTGGTGGTCTAGCCCCGTCTGACAGCAAGATGCCCTTGTTCAGGGTGGCAGACAGCAAAAGCAGTAGGTGCTTTCCAGAGAAAATGCTGACATGATCTCTAGGTATTTCTGGCTAGAGATTAAATACAGCAAAGAGTTTTAACTCCTTAGCATTTCTAAAGGGCTGATGGCTGCACTGTGAATGTGCTGTGTGAGAATTGGCTTGTGATGATCTGATCTTTTCTACCCTGCTTTTCCAGGCTTTCTCTGCTTTCTGCACCTCGCAATGCGCACGCTAATTGAAGCTTCACGGAGATATTTTTTTGGCCTTGCAAGGATATGTGAAGGCTTTGTGAAAATTATCTTCTCCAAAGAGGATATAGGATTAATTTTAGTATGGATCAGGTGTCAGACACTTGCATGGACTCAAAAACAAAAGCAGGCAGAAGTAAACCTAAGTGCGGTAACCACCTGGTGTACGGGGATGCGCTAACCTGCAATTGTGGGATCTTTGCTGTCACCGTAATCATAATAAATATATTACTAGCTTGCAGCACCTTTTGTCCAAAGATGATAAAGTACTTCACAAAAAAAAAAATGCCTTGGCATACTCCAGAGAGTAGTCTCTCTCTATAATTGATGTCTGCATTTGTGAATCTGAGTCAGCAAGCAGTTAGATGATGTGCCTGGGATCATCTAGTTGATCAGTGGCAAAGGTCTTAGAGTTCAAAGCTCCCTCGCTCCCTGGATGGGTCTGGCAACATCAAGGGCTTCAGTGCAGACAGATGAGTGTAAAGGAATTAAAAATCCTCTTCCTAAACTAAGGCACAGTTTGCATCATAAAATTTTGGTCATCTTGCCAAAGGTATTTGCCACGTCACACTTTGCAACATCAAATGTGTCTGTCCTGAGAACACGCAAATGTCTGTCCAGCAGAAACTGCTCAAAAGCAGGTAAATACAACACACAGAACAAAATGAGATCTTAATCCCAATACTGCACCATCCATTGGGAAATGCCAGGGTGATCCGCGGGAGGAGCAAGTTCAATTCTGATTGCAGAGTTACTGCAGCTTGCCCCAGGCTGGGTAAACGGCAGTGTTTTCTGCAGCTGGGATTGCAGTGGGGAAGGCACAGCCCGAGCTTGACTAACAAGGTGCTTACTTATGGATGGGGTAATTGGAAACAGCCTTTTTTTATAGGTTTCCCTCCCCTCTCTTGGACAGAGGCTTTAACTCCTCTGCCACTGTGCTATCCCCAGCACCTGTTCAAATACGGAGACACCTATAAATACACCTCTTCATGAGCAGTCCTGATGCGTCTCTCATTTCCAAAAATGTCCTTGCAAACAACATTTCCTTCCTGTGAATGTTTGCGAAAATTAACCAAACAATTCCCAATGCTGCTGGAATATGTTTGCATTTCTTTATGTAAATTGAGAACTGCAAATAATTTTTGGCAGTCTTGTCCTGGCTCACAGCAGTAAAGTAACAACAGGATGTAGGTGAAGTTGATGACAACTTTATAATAACAACCAAATCCAGGCAGATCAAGCATGTGTATCACATGTTATGCCTTCACTACAGAAGGAGATGTGTTTTTATATGGAGATAATTAACTGGAGAGATCTACCTTGGTGTACACTGTGAACAGCGATAAGATAGTGTTACCTAGATATGACTGGCTGGCTTTATCTTGACTAGGTATATCTAGGCAAAATCTATAATTCTTTGTCTAGACAATGATCTCACAACAAGAGAATGAACTTTAATTAGCTGTTTTGATGGAAAAAACCTTTTGTGTAATGGAGACAAACCCAGAGCACTTATGAGCAACCCTATAATAACAAACCTGTATGTACATAAACATAGTAGAGAGGGAAGGGGGTGGCAATAGCAAGAGGATTTCATTTCAAAGTCTCAAGAAGTTATTTCAGATGCTGGCAAGCACCTGCCTTCATAACAGAGTCAAAGACAAAATTTGCACCTCTCTACCCACAGCTTGCGTCCAGAGGAAGGAAGGACAGGCAGTATTTCTCTGTGTGAGCTCTGCTCATTGCTCCTTTGGAAAGTGCTAAGCAGGGCAATAGGAAGAGGTGAATGAAAAAGCCACATAGCTGTGTATTTAAAGACCTGTCATGGGCTGCGGTGGTAAAGTGCTGTTGGGGGAAGGGAAAACTTTAGGTCATCCCTAGCATCCTTGCAAGACAATAAGGGGCCCAAATCTCTGCTTTTCCTGTGATCATGGGCCCTGAAATACTACAGTCAAGTATGCTTTATCCTCTTTTTTAAAAAAAAAAAAAAAAAAAAAATCTGGATTTTTAGGCTGTTTCTGCACAGGGTGCAAACTTGCTGACATAGCTGCCTTCCCCAGCTGCCTGCTACAGACCCTTTAGAGGTTATCCATGGACCCCCCAGCACTGAAGCACTGAGTATGTTATGTGATGCTCGATAACTGATGTCATACAAAGGCAGGCTACATAATCTAACAGGTTGGACTTTTCTGTTTTCACAGCCCAGTTGTGGTGGAAACATGACTTCGGTTGAGTGCAAATAGTACCTAGCAAAGAAAACCAATGCTCCAGAAACATCTCTGGTTTCCTTTGTGCAAGAAAGAGGAGGAAAATAGCACAAGGCATTGGCTGTTCAGTATACCTGTTTAGCATAACTCCAGCTCTTGATTTTGCGCCATAATGAGGGCCAAGTTGATAAAAATCAGTCTTGTTTGGATGAAATATAAGAAGTCCTGGTGCTGGATAAGATCTTTATGAGGCTGATATTATTTGATGTTTATGTTCCTGTACTGGCCAGAGCCCTCCCTAGATGCAGAGTCTCAGAATTATACGGAGATAGAGCAAGAAGCACCCTTTGGACTGAACGTCTCACAGCCCTGGTACTGTAACTCTCTCTGCAGCTTTGGTGTTTTCTCACAGCTGCTTCTCCCAGTACTCTGCTGCTGCCTGTGAATGTCCATGTGCAACGTGTCCACCACACCGGGGAGGTCGGAGAAGCTGGAGAGTGTGCAGGAGATGGCACAGGGGGGAGAGCACAGCAAGCAGCATGTTCTCTGCTGACAACTGCCAAGAAAGTGCAAAAATAAGCAAATCTGAAAAGCAAGTGTCCCGTGTGATTAGCAGGGCTTTGCATATGGATGAGAAGCTAAGCTGAAGCAATTCTGCTCTGGAAATAGCTTTACATGCTGCTGGTGCCAGCCAGAGGCACAGAAATGGCTGCATTTCTTCCCAGTGCCATCACTGTAGTTCCGCTCTGTGCTAGCAAAAGGGGCTCTGGCTGTAGCACTTTCCAGATGGTTCAGGCTCTGCCACCGCATCCTGAGCTGAAAAGGGCTGGGAAAGAGTCTGAGCTGGGGCTGAGGTTGTGCCCATGGTTTTAGGAGGTTTAGGTGTCCAAGTGGGACCCCTAACTGCTTTGGGCTTCTCTGTAGTAGACCCCTCCTATAGGTGATATAGACCCTAAATGGGCTTTCTTGCCCATGGATTTAAGACTCCATTGACCATGGTGGGAGCCAAGACCCTTACTAGGGGTGTCTCAAAAGCCTGAAGTTAGGTGGTTAGAGAGGGGCAGAAGGTCTGTGGTACAGAGGATAGCCAAAGAATTGCTGCAAAATGCAAAGGCACCCAATTTGGAAAATGGTAGTTCAAGCAACATGTCCTGTCTGACTGGGTGGCTTTTGTTCCTGAGGACTTTGGTCAGGATGAAAGGGGTTGGGGTTGGTGCTAGGGATGATCCTGAGGTCATCAACTTGTGAAGGGGCAGCAGTGGGTGCAGAATGGAAGAGCTATGGGGAGGTCGATGTGTTTGTACATGGCTACCACACTTGCAGCATCTTCTTTAGACCTCATTTAGTTTTAGAAATGTGGAGTTGTCACAGGCTATTATGCAGCCCATGTCCTGTAAAAGAGGACAAACAGGCTTTGCTGCCAGGCTGCACCAGAGTCAGTCCATGGGCATCCACCTCACAGCATTGAAAGCCTGAGCTTCTCTGGCCTGTGTCAGAGGTGTCACATTATCTCATTCAGGGCCATTGAGTTTATTCTCTGTGCAGAAGCTTGTTCTCATGAATAGTGGTAATAAGGCTGCTCTGCTCCATCCAATTCCCTGGTATTGTCCCTACATCCCAGGATAGGTTCCTCTGCAGACAGAAGACCCAGAGCCACCCTGATGGTGTCCATGCTCCCAAGGGATATCCCTGGGAAATGAATGGAAGAGCTCAAGGTTTTCCATTTTGTTCTGAATGAGCTCTCACGCCAGCTGCAGCACACAGGATATCTGTTGGGGGGGACCTTCTGCTCCTCTTCAAAGGAGATCATTAAATACATTTCAGCTTTCGTGTTGACTTTTGTGTGGACTCAGATCATTCATCAAAGATGACTTTTGATCAAACTCCCCTTGGGAGGGACCTCTCAGTAGTAGACTTGAACTGGGGAGGGACAAAAGAAAGACAAGATGTGGAAAAAATAATACACTTTAAGCATTGCCCTTCATTAATATCTTCAATAAACAAACATGTACATCTGAATATTACTTTCTTTTACACACCCACTGTTATCACTTAACTATATTCCACATGAAAGCACACTTGTCATAAGCCATTTCAACTCCCATCCCAAGTTAATATATTAGCACTCATCTCATTTGCATTTTAATGGTGAGACTACACTTTTCAAATAAATGACTCCACTTTATCAAAGGATTACTTCATTTTGACTGTAATGCTGCTCTGCCATGTGGGAATCAGGGAGTGTGGAGGCTGAAAAAAGACCTGCAAAGCAGACCCACTGGGTTCAAGAGCACCAGCTCTGCTCTTTACAACTCCATCTTCGTAATGAGGGGGAAAATGGCAATGTTGAAATGGACTGGCTGCTTCTCTTTGTACTGAAGAGAGATGCCGATTATGTAATTTCATTCCCACATTTTGTTACATGCATGGACTCCTCTTCTCCAGGGAACATTATTAGGGGTTATAGATGGCCTGAAATGAACCTGTGGATAGAAATCCCTGGGGTTTCTCTCTATCTGGGCTTTGAATCTCTACTGTGTAGCTGAAGCCTATTCTAGTGTTAGGCCTGTTTCCCCAGCAGATCAGAGCAGTCTCCTGTGGAGATGGAATAAGATCCATCATCCCTGATTCAGAGGATGGGGTAACATGGTGGCCACACTGTGGGTTCGGTTGGAAGCTTCTAGGGCTAAAAAGCCAGAATATACATATAAAAATAAAATTATCCTTTACTTCAAGAGGTAAAAAGACATGCAAAGCTGCATGTGGCATGCTAAATCTTTAGGCAGCAAATAAAGTAAGAGAAAACAGGAATGCAAAATGCAGCCTGCGTGGCAAGAAGCTCTGTAACACTGCCTGTCCTGCCTGAAGTGGCACTGAATTCCCACCTTTCCAGGGGAACAAAGCAGAATATGTTTGGATGTTTCTGGTATTGATACCTAGCTTGTCATAGCATAAAATATTTCTTGGCTACACCAGGTCCCAACAGAGGGGCTACAGACCCTTTAAGGGAGCCAGCTTGGCTCCACCTGGTGTGGGGGCTGGAGGGAGACAAAAGTAGAAGCAGCCCCAGCTGGGGGTTTTTGGGGGTGGTGGGAGGTGTGTTATAGTAGCCCTGCAAGAAAGCTGCTGAAAAGGTCTGTGAGTGGCTCCTGAAGAAGGCTGAGCATTAGGAGGTGTGTATGCGGTGGGGGTTTGCCAGGGAAGGGGGTGGAAATCCATGAGCTTAGAGAGGCAGCCTGTACTGAAGGGCTTTTCTGGCTGGTGATTTTATTCTGAAGTTTTCCCCTTGCATAGTTTGGGGATGGTGGTAGTGTCCCTAGGTACTACTTTCTCATTAAGTTGAACACCTGGCTGGTTAAGTGCTGCTTAGAAGGAAATGTGGTATAAAGTTGCACAGGTTTGGTGCATGCTGTTTAATATTAGGCTGTATAAGAAGGTTTCTCTAGTTGAAAGAAAAATCCCTACTACCAAATTTTAAATTCCCTCCTTTCCTATGATTGTAATGCCATTTATTAGCTTCTGTTGCTGAAGAAAGCTGTGGTTCATAAGGCCTCAGTGACTGGGTAGGCAATCAAAATGTCCTTAAACATCAGTAAGTTTTATTTTAAAACTTGTCAACCTTTAGCTTGAATTGGAATAAAAGGGAGCTGTCAGCTTCCATTTGTTGGCAGGAATGCTGTTGTGGCAAATACTGTGTGTGGGGGGGGGAAACCAACAAAACAAACCCCCCAAAAAACAAAACAAGAAATGTGTGTAGTTTAAACCCTGCATTAAATGGAGGCAGGGTAATGCAATGATCTAGAATAGTTATTTGCAACCTAGGCTGTGATAATGAAGGATGCTGGGGGGCTCTAATGTGTGAAATCTTGGTGGGGATAATAGAAATCTCTAGCAGGTGTTGTGGTTTGGGTTTTTTATGATTTTTTTTTTATTTTGGTCCTCCGCTAAAAATTAGCATTTTGTGCTGACAAATGAACCATGAGCTGCCAAGGAAAAACACCCCCACTGCCTGTTTGCAGCTGGGCTTCATCCTGAGGAAAATCCAAGTGTCTCCCAAACGGGTTATTGATTAGAAATGCTTTATTTCGTCAGGAGTTTACATGCTGGCAAAGTTTATCCAGCCTTCGAAATGAAAGATTGTAGATGGCAGCAGCAGACTTCTGGGGAGACTCCAGGCTGAGGCCCTTGGTCCCAGGCTGGTGGATGCTCCTGCAGAAGTTAGCAGGTTTCTCCTTCCTTGTGTCCTGTGGTTGGATCTTGTGCATCAAAGGCTCTCTAGGCTAGTGAGCAGTGTGGTGCAATAGGAGCGACCTGTGGGGTTAAACTCCTGGTGCTGAGGAGATGAATTTCATATTACATACCTTTTAGGGCTTTTTGTGTTGGGATGTTTCTATTCTGATCTTATGGATTGGTCTCCACTAGAAGTAGGAGCATATTAGGTACATCTTCTGTTTGGGGTTTTGTCATCATGGGATGTCCCCATTTCTAGGATGTGTCTTCCCTCTTGGTCTAGATATCTGTCCCTCCAGCCCTCCTGTGCTGAGGAAGGAGGTACAGGACAGCCCTGTCCTTGTGCAGCAGGCTGGCTGTGTTATGGCTGGGAAGAGTTGTGACAAATTGGCTGATTAATTGCCCTGAGGGCTCTGCCCAGAGCAATGGGCATTGCTGGCAGATCTGCTGGCAATTGGGGTTCACTCAGGGATGGAGGGAGGTGACATGGAGCCCGCAGGATGATGCAAAGAGGGCAAAGGGATATGAGCAGTGGGTTGCTCTCTTACTGCTAATTTGAAGTAGGTAGGGGAAGTCCTGGTGGAAATAGTTAGCTTCCTGCTAATTCTGCTGGTGAAGTGCCTCTGGTTTAGTCCTGGGGCATGTGTGCACCCTGAAGGAGCCCAATAACACCTGAGTTCTAGCTTTTCTAGAAGGGCACAGAAGAGAGGGTCTTGCTAGAAAACTCACCTGATGCTGATGCAGGTGGCTGGAGAATAACTGCAGTGGTGAGGCTGAGCACCAGGGCCCCATGGCATCTGCTTGTTGTTCACAACTCCCCCTGCTGCAGGTTGCACTGAGGTGACCAATCTGCACCTTTACTGGCCTGGTGGTGGCAAGCCTCCAGCAAATACTATGGACCTAACCTGTTATTCATCAATGTTTTAATTATTACATTTCTTACCACATGCCTCAACTATTTCATAAATGTTGGCTCTAAATCCCCTGAACATGTTTAAAATAATTCCTTAGGCATGCATGGACAGAGCTGCCTGCATTCCTCCTTGGTTATATATAATGCTGTTGAAGCCTGGGATGACTATGGCCGTCTGTATTTATACCACAAAATCTCTTTTGTGTTGCCCAGAATTTGAGTTGTGTAATTGATGTGGGCTGCCCAAAAAGCTGAAGCAGCCAGCAAGGCTTAGTGATCGCTCCTATGAGCCTGTAACATAAGGTTCTTTGCAATATGCTGCACATACACATGCATCCCTAAGTAGTGGTAGGCAGTACACCTCCAAAAGCGAATCCCTCTGCTATAATATTTTGCACATATCAGGGAACTGCTACTCTTGCTGGAGACTGACAGATGCTGCTGTGGCCCCTCTTCTGCCCTGTTTGAATGATGAAGGTTACAGCTCCACAGGGGTTTCCAGCATGGTCCTGGTGCTCACTCCCTCTTTGTTCAGCTGATGTCCTTGGATGGCCTTTGTGCTCTGACCTTCTTCCTTCTCTGACCAGTGACTTTTAAGTGCTATCCATCTTCCCCTGTGTTTGACAGAGTGGAGAGCAAACAGGCTCAACCCAGAGGGGAGATTTTTCCTCATCCTGTGCTGGGATGTTTTGGAAGAAGTGTTATCAATATCATTGAGTCTTGGCACTAACGCTCAATGAGCATCATGGTGGCAGTAGACATGTCTCTTGCTCTCCTCCACTTCCACTGTCCTTGGTATCCATTGCTTTTGGTAGCTGGGGTAAGTGGGGCTGCACCTCTGAGATGGTTTGCCATTTCCCTTGATAAAAGTGTGGGGTCAGGGCATGTCCCATCAATATGGGAGAAGCTCCAGCTGAGCCTGCCTGTGTGCATCATGCAGAACCCTGGTGGTAAATGATGGTATTTGGGTCCTGAGACAAGCCTGTTTCTTTCTACAGGTGCTTTTCCTGCTGTGCGTGATTTAAGGGAGAACTCCAGAGATCAGCAATGAGGCAGCAGAGTGTACCGTGCACTGAAGTACAAAATAAGGTAAACTGTGACTTCCTGCTGTGCTGTAATGTGCCCATCAGCTGGTCTGAGGAAGATGGTGGTTCATAGATGTGGAGCTGTGTTGTAGGCAGAAAGCAGGTTAAGGTAATCCAGGAACCCTCTGATGGGTTAAAGAGTTAAATTTATGGTGCACTGAAGAGAGACCTGGGCAAGGTGACCCTAGCTAGGGCCCAAACTGTAGTGTCTTGTCAGCTGTAGATAAAGTCAGATGCCTCTGTGTGTGGTAATGCTTAATATCTACCAGTCCCATTGCATCCCTAAATTAGGACATTCAATGCCTGCAGAGTAGCATTAATGTAAGTAACTCTTTGCACTTCTATTTGCTGTGTGTGTGTAAAAATTAAGAGCTAGGTTTTTTTGAAAACTGGACCGAAGATTTGCACATCAAAAGAATTGTAGAAAGTGGAGTTTAAAGGGCTTTCAAGAGGTTATCTAGTCCAGCCCCTAATCCATGTGGGATCAGCTCCACCTTTGTCACCCTGAGATATTTTTGTGTAACTTATACTTACAGGACTTCAGTGACAGGATTTTCGAACCTCCGATGATAACTGGTTTAACTGAACACCCTGACTTACTATCTTGGGTAAATGGGAGTGGGATCCCAGCTGGGTAGGAAATTGTGTGCTGTGACTGGGGAAATTTATATGGTTGAGGGCTGCCTTGTGTGTCTGTAGCCACATGTGTGTGCCAATCCTGGCTGTTGCTTGGGAGATGCCCCTGCCCTCCTAGGAAAAAATGTGCCGGCAATGGAAAAAGAAGCTGTGACTAATACATTGATAGGTGGTGTGCTAATGAAGAAGAAGGGATTTATCTTTGTAAATAACTCTTATTTTCCATGTCTGCATCTCCAGAAAGGGGGGATGACTTTGTCCTAAGAGCAGGTCCCCAGGGGAACCCATTAGTTATAATGTCCCCTTGACCCTAAATATCTTCCTGTAACAGGTACATTTAAAATGTGCCAGGCAGCTTGTAATGTAACGTGTACTCTACTTACCATCTATGATGAATATTTTTAAATAAAGCAATCACATGATGCTAAACTGAATGTCTTTGAGAAATCCAGGCACATACTCTCAGCAGAGTTGGCTTATCCAGCGAGCCTATAATCTTGTCAAAAAAAGATAGCTTGATTTGACAACTCCACCAAAAGCAGGGTTTATGGTGACTTGCACTCTTTGTGTGCTAGCCTGTAATTCCTTGGTAGTCTTAAATGTACTATTCTTCTGCACTGGCATCAGGGCTAATTGTGCTATAGTTCTGCAGGTTGCTCATTTTGCTCTTTTAAATGTTGGAATTATGTTCCTGCAATCTAATCCCTTGGGACTTCTTGAAGTCTTGAAAAGCTAGAAATAAAAACACAGGTCCAGAGTACCCCAGTCAGGTCTTTCGAGACTCTTGAGAGTAACTACATAGTGCCAGTGGGTTTGATGTGGCTTCATGGTGTTCTCTCTCATTCTCCTCTGTTATACAACAACTAAAACTAGATCATCCCAATTGTACTCCTGTCTGGCCTTGAAGTATATGACTCCATGAATGACTATGCTGAGGGAAAGAAAATGCAAAAGAATGAGTGAATGTGCCTGAATTGTCAATAAAATAAAACTATTACAGTACTTTTCCAGCTTCCAAAATTAAGGCTACAGATGATAAAACAGCTTTGGTGCCATGAACCTTTTTCAAGCAGGGTTTTATTCCTAACCCAGGCTGGATTTGAGCAATTGTACTGTACAATCCTTCCATTTCCATAGCAAGAGACCTCACGTTTAATGTGTTGCCTTATGCATCCTTAATGCCTTGCCATTCAATAGCTCTGTGCTTTGCAGGACCCTGGAGATAAAAGAACCAATATTGCTTCGAAGGTTATTTCTAACACAGGAGTAGTTAAGAAACTGTCTGCACACAAATGACAAATTATTGTAATCTGAACAAAGAATGGGGCAGTGAAGATCACACTAGCTGAAAACTTAAAAGAAACCATAGAGAAAGATGAAAAGAGGGATTAAAAAAAGATCTCAAATGCTCCCAAATGCAGCAATGTGGCTAATTGGTACAAATGAAAGATGCTTCAGAAGCAGACTTGGAGATGAATTGCCAAGTTCTTGTCTTTCTCCCATTAGTTGCAGTGGTCCCTTGTGCAATGTTGCCAGAGCTCTGCCATCCCCTGCCCACAGAAGCCTTTAATTCACACATTCTCACAGCACCAGGGGAGAAATGTGTGCTCATGGGGGGTGGTTTGGCTTGCTTTAACAGGCAGGAGAAGGCTGGGCTTGCATTGCAGCAGTGGCTGATCCTGCCTCTGCTGCAAAATCAGAAGGAAAATATTCCTGCACAGTGCATTTATTTCCTAATCTCATTTTATCAGCCTGGCTTGCAGCTTGGTACCATTCATTTGCGTGGTGGGAATAACACTGGTGCAGGAATTACTAAGTGGTACTCGGGCTTAAGGATGTGGGATGACAGACTATGGGAGTACAGTGCTCCTTTCTGTCCTTAAAATATGCAAGTGTCCTCCTTCTGTGTGAGCAAAGGAAAAATTCCCTGAGGCCTGGGGAAGCTGGGGTTTCACCTAGTGAACCTTCTTTCTGAGCTGGGGGTAGAGAAGCTGCTTCTGGGCAGACAAGTCATGTAGTGGCTACTGGGTTTTATTTTCTGGGATTCCTGTGTGAAAAGCAGGTCCTTGGTATGGAAGGTTATGTTTGAGCAAATGGCAGAGAGGATGTGTCTCTGTTTCAGATACATGCTCCTTCTGGCAAGTGAGCGAGAAGAAGGTGTCATTACAGGATGCGTTTTTCAGCATTTCCCCTCCAGCCTTTGGGAGTCCCAGCAGCAGCGGCTGTGTGATCCCTCAGTAGAAATGCTTCAGCTGATGAAAAGGGAGTTGTCTGCTGCTCTTCCTATAGTGGCTTCTTTCTGTTGGACATATATCAGAAGTGTGTGCCACGTGAACGTGCTTGTGGAAGGCTCTCCAGGGGCAGGCAAGCCTGGAGGGGAGAGGGGGTGAAGGAAAGCAAGAAGCAACTGCAGCAGGAGCAAATATCCCTGCTAGCATGGCTGCAGGGCCACAGAAGCTCATGGTAGTGTTCAAACCATTCCTGATAGAGAGGTTTTGGCCATGGAAATTCAAGCCGAACCTCCAAGGTCTGCTTAGTTTGAGTGTGAAACCTTGATTTGCATTATAGTTTGCACTAGGCTTGCTTGGCGCTTTGCCTGATATTAATCAAACCTTTGCAGAGCCTGGCCTTGGTTTTAGTTTGGCAGCAGGATCTGTGCCTGGGCAGGTTTACCTTGGCTTTGCATTTCATTGCAGACCTCTGCTTGTGGACGGTAAATCAAATGTGTGATAAGTTTACAGAGGATCTGGACTGCATCTAATAGATGTTATTACGTTGCTTGTTCAGAGTTGCGTAGTGACAAGGTCATCCTGCCTCATAAAGATAGCATAAATTTCCTATTTTCTTGACTCCCACAGAGGATTGTGGGAGGTAGAGCTGTAGGGATTGCTGCAGTGCATGGAGCATAGAGATCTCCTATGCAGTTTATCCATAATCCATCAGTATCTGTTGTCTTCTCAAACTTACTGTTTTTCAAGCTACAAACTTAATGTGCATCTCTGTCCTGGCAGTGCTAAACACCTCACCTCCTCCTGTGGTGGGAGTTTTAGGCCCCAGTGTTGTGCAGTGGATCAAAACCATTGCTGGGCTGAGGGGCAGCACCTCCTGCTTTAGGCAGTTCATGGCTTAGGGCTGGTGCTAATTTGGGGGCTGCATGGTGGGGGCACTGGCCTTTGCCTCTTTCAATGCAAACTTGCCTTTAGTACCCAGCTTGAAGAGCTACTCTCACCTGATGAGGTCCCAGTGCTTTGGGACCTTGCCGTGCCCTGGCTGTTCCCCCAGACCAGTTCACCCTCGGTCCCCAAGTCTGTTTTTTCATTCCCTTCAGAAAGATCTGAGCCCTTTGGAGGTTTACACCATTAGATTCCAGCTCAGGTACCTGTTAAACCAAGAGCAAACTTCTCAGTGGCTTCTGCAGCACGTGGCTCAGCCTTGGAGTTCTTCGGTGGACCTCATCCTTGAGTACATGTCATTTTGCTGCAATACCTTCCCCAATAGTAACAACCCAAGTGCTGGAGATTCTTCTGAAGTCTGAAAGCTGTCTCGCACATATTGCACTTGTCATGCTTGCCTCTTTGTCAAGTTGGCAGCTGCCTTCTCTCCTCTGGAAATCTGCATGGTTGGCCAGTTGTGTGCCCACAGTCTGCCCTGGCTATGCACCTCCCCATGACAGAGGAGGAGCAGTTCAGCAGCTCAAGGCACAGATACTTGCTGCAGTCACGGTTTCTCCACCCTGCTTTGATCACGGGACTATTTCTCCTATATTTCTCCTATGTTTCCCCCATGGCTGCCACCACATGTGCAGGGTTGGGGTTTCTTTGCAGCAGCAAATCTGTCTGTCTGCTATTTCAAAAAACAGGAGAAACCCCATGACATCAGCACCTAGAGGCAGATTTCTATGTTGTGCAGACTTGTAGCAACATGACAAACACATGTTTCCAGTGATGCAAGGTTGAGCTGTGGTTGCAATGGGCCAAGAGGTGATGATAGAACAGGCTGGCTTTTTATAGCATCTGATATACTCTAGCACTGCTCAGGTGTGGCTGCAGAAATCCCTGTCTCTATTTCATGCCCTGTTGATAACTGTGTCTGAACATTGTTGGTGTCTTAACAACTGAGCAAAAATTGTGTGGGTTGTTTCCCCGCCCTGCCCCAAGTTTTGGCTTAAGAAGAGGATGTGGAGGTGCAGTGAATTTTTGAGCTAGCTACGTATCTCTGGGAAGTTACATCTGTATCCACTGCAAAATTCTCCTGTCCTGGAATATAACAGCCTGGATCCTGCCATGTTTTCCACTTACGGGTGTGTGCTGTAAGCCAGAGCAGACCTGGAGATCTGGAGTTTGATGTAAGAAACGTGGAAAACAGCCATGCTTTTGCTATTCCAGTCCCAATGAAGAATCAGCAGAACTTCATGATGAAGTGCTGGAACAGTTAAGCATAATAAATAGAAACAGAAGTTTACCTAGCTACATGGGACAGTATAGCTTCTGAGGTCCCGTGGGGTCTATTGCATGGTTGATTGTATTTAAATGATACCATCCATTTCCTATATACTCTAGAGGAGATTCAGGCTCATTAGCAGATCAGAAACATTCTTTGTTATCCATTACAGTAGTGAGCAAGCCAATACTTTGTCTTGGCATTGTAATATTTAAGAGAGAGGAATCTGTCTGCCAAGTGCTAAGTTGTCTTCTCTGTTTTAAATAAATAAGTATAATAAATAATAATAAACTCTTTGATCTTTACTGTCTCATGTTAATTTACTTGCTCTTTGATTGGTCAGATTTTATTTTGGTGTTTGACTGGGCCTGGTTTGGAAAGGCCTTCTTACTCAAAATGTAGAAGAAAAAAATACAAGAACCCCCATAAAGCAGGGCATGAAGGCTACTTGTTAAATAAGCATAAAGTACTTGGAAAGTGATTAGTGTCTTTCTGTTTTGATATTAAAATGGTGTTTCAGTGATAAATTAAGACCCTTCTCAGAATGACAATAACAATTTGGGGCCATTTGCCCTCTATTTATAGTGATGTGATGGTTCCTTGCTGCTAGGGCATCCTTCTTGGACAAGGGGAACTCATGAAGTATTACCTTGTCACCTGGGTAGATTCCTGCCAGGCTGCCTGGGTTTTCCACTGTATTTATGTGCTGTCTTGCGTTCAGGCCAGCTACTGATTGCCTGGATTGTTTGGTGAAATATTTTGTGGAGTGCTGTTTGAGATGAGGTCACCTGCTTCCAGGCACTCTCAAACTATGTACACACTGAAGGCTTAAAATACAAGTTAGAAGGCTCTTTACAAAGCTGAGGAACTTCTAATAAATCTGCTATCTCTTTGTGACCACAAATCCTTGGCAGAGTATTTGGTGCTGACTGCTTGAGACCTAAGTCCTCTGTTCATCTGTGGGACCTCACTCCATCTTCTCTCCCCAGCACTCAGAAATGCTTGTACATTAGGAGGCCCTAGCTAGAATACAGATAGTTAAGGCAAAATAAGCCATAGTGAGAGTTAGTCCCCCTCTTCACAATGTTCCACAGTTGCCATTACACTGAAGAAACACTACTACATCCAAATAATAAAGGTGATTCTTATAAATGGAGAAACAGAGAGTAAGAGCTGTCAATCACATTTTAATGTGTGGCTACTGTTTGGATTGACAGAGGGAATACCTCCATAGCTTCTGGGAGCAAGGGAAAACAGCTATCCATTGCAGTTAACTGTTCATTCCAGCTGTTTTACACCCTTGAGAAATGCTTGTGTACACACCTTAAATACTTCCAGGCACATTGAGCAAATGTGTTCACATAACTCCCCTGATTAAACATGTCATTAGGTTAACACTGCATATGTATACTCTGCTAGGGTTAAAGGAGGGGTGGATTCCTTGTATTTAAACCTGCCCTAAGTTTAGTATGTTCTATAAATAGCCCTCCCAAATACTTGAGCAATTCATGTTCTATTTTCTAAAGGCAGAAAAGGCCTCCTAGGTAATGGAAATAGTGGTGATTAGTGAAGGCTGTGCATGAAAAGAGGATATGAAAGTAGCATAGAAATCTTTTGATATATCACTCGCTGTTCCCGAGGCATTTTCTTCTCCTTGTCTCGACTTTAAATTTCCCCTGTACTATGTAAGTGAATCTACCTCTTAAAAAATATTTCACCATGCCTTTCTATGTGAAAATATACTTTCCTCCTAAGTTGTGCTTGGCAGAAATGGGGAAAATGCTATATATATATATACACATAAAAAAAAAAAAATCAATCTAAGAGTATTGATTTAAATTTTTATAGAAACCATTTGGGCTAGTTTGGGCCCCTGCTGTGTTCATCTAGGGAACAATGCACAGGCAAAGCAATTCATTTCATCTAAATTTAGCTACCAAAAATTAGGCATCTAGTAGTTAGCCAGTTGTTTAGGCTTTTCTGGTCAATGCTGCCAAAGGACAACCTCCGAGGGCAATTTGTCTGTGTTATAGGAATGAATCAGCCCTTGAAGGGGCCTGACTCTTTCCATTGACCAGGAGTCGTCTAAATGATTAATGAGATTAGACACCTAACGACTCATTCGGGTGTCTAAAGATAAGTGTCCAGTGCCATTTTAGACACAATATCATATGTAAGGTGTATGTAATGAGCTGGGAGATACAATTAACTCTGGGAGATCCATGCCTTTACAGAAGAGATGCACACCTCCCTTCTGGCCCCTAGGAGAGGGATACTTTGGGAAATTTAAAATGTAGCTGGGTGTTTGTTTAGGCACGTAAAGCCCATCCTTAATGCTTCAAAACCTCAAATTTGGTGAGATGTATCACTGACCCTGTTTTACTGGCTTTCATAACCTTAGGAGCTGGAGTGATGTGGGTGAAATCCAGCCCTTTCCTTCTGCTGTTTAAAAAGAGCTCATGGAGTTTGTGGGGCTTTGGGGAGGCTGATGTCCTGATGCTCCCCGGTGATATTGGGGATGAGGTAGGGCTGGTCAATTCAGTCCCAGGGTGCTGGTATATGTATACTCATAAGGTGTTTCCAGAATGAATTGTATCCTGTGCTCGTGTTGATATTGGCTGAGAACAACATAATCCTACTGGCAGGTTGTTATTCCTTAGAGTTATATTGCTGTAGTCATAGAGGCATGCACAGGGAGATGCTCCTGAGCAGAGGCAGTAGTGTACCACTGCACAATAGTCACCCTGAATTACTCCATGGAGAAATATGATGAGATTGGAGCTAGCAAATATGTCAGAATTGAGCCTATAGGCATTAGTTGCAATAAAACACTGAGATATTTGGCTGGAAGTCAAATAGTCCAGATCGGCTGCAGTGGCTCACCAGAGGTTTCCCTGCTTCCCTGGCCATGTCGCTTTACAGCAGTTGAGGATCTAGCTCATGGTCTTTGAAGCAACCAGCAGCAAAGAAACAGGTAGAATATAGACCCCTCAGCAACACCTGTAGCAAGCAACAAGTATGTTCTCAAAGTTACATAGCAGCTTAATTAAAGGAGGAGAGGCCTGCCAGACTCAATTTATTTTTAAAAGCCCCATCAAATTTAATTTGTGAGTGCAGTTCCTCCATCTGCTTTCAGGCATTATCTCTGGAGTTCAGGAGAAAAACATATGTCTTGTGGTTAATAAGAATTTGTTTTAATGGATCATATGACTGGGTGATTAATAACTGTTCTACTCTGATTGTTCTTGTTATAACGATAATATGCAGCCCTGCTGCCCAGCCCCAACCTATTGTCGTGAAAAGAGATCATAAAATGGGAGATGAAAAATTCCTCTGGTTGAGATGAAAGAAAATGGATCAAGAGGCTGGCTGCATGGAGCTGCGCAGAGAAATCGGCTTCCTATGGTTCTTATTATTTCTCTTTTGGGATTATATATCAGATCATCAAATGTGCACAAAGCAGGGCACTTAAGTCTGTATTTAGACATGTAACTTGATCTGATGTCTGGCTGCCAAAGGCACTGTGTTGGCATTCAGGAGGTCCTGAGTAAAACCCTGCTTTCCATAGACTTCTTCTGTAACCTTGGGCAAGTCCCCAAAGCCTCTCCAGAAATAGCATCCATGCAGAAATATTCCCAGTGCAGATCAGACTCTGACCTCACCAGATTTTCCTCTTTTACTAGCTTTCTCCTAGTTTTAACTTCATGTCACTTCTTCCAAGCAAGTTCAGCATCTCTGTAGAGTTGCACCATATTTCCACAAGTGCAAATGAGATGAGAACGTGACCCTTCTGTTTAATGACCAACTGGTACTTTCATTTCATGCAAGAACCAAATCCAGAGCGATTCATCATATTTGCTTTCATGATACGCTGGCTGGGTATTAGAAATGTTGGGAGCTTTGTTGTTTGGCAGATATTCAAACCAGTTACTTCAGAGGAAATTCCACTTATTAAAAGAGTCCAGTGATTAGGTTATCATAATCTCTACTTCTCGTTTTCTCTGTTCACAATGAAAGCTTGAAAGAGAGAAATTTATTTGGTTGTTTTTAAAGGCACAAGTTGAAATGTGCTCCCAGGCAGGAAATAAAGAGACATTATTACTTCATAGCCCCCCGGGGGAGATGGCAGGCGGTCAGGCATGTGGTCCCAGGAGTCATAAAGCAACACAAACCGGAACAGGTAACTGGTGTCATTTTGGCTTTGATTTGCTTTTCCAGTGTTAACCTCATGTTAACCTTCAGAGCACGAGGTCAGGGAAAGGTTGCAGCCTCAGATGCTGGAAAAAGGAACTCTGCCTGCCTGAAATGAGTTGTCCTCACAAAGCCTATGAAGTTAGCCACAAATAATAACAAAAAAAGAAATTACTCGTGAATAACGTTTCCATTTCAGCTGAGAAGTCTCAGCCAATTTATGTGCAGAAGGAAAAAACAAGACGTACTTCAAAGCAGGGAATAAAATCAATGTCCCCCCAAAAGCAGAGGGGAATATGAAGGTGGTTTGTGTTTTTTTTTTCTTTTTTCTTTAGAGCATTTGCCATGCCCTTCCCCTCTCCATATGCACGTGCTTGTGCAATGCCCAGGCACTCTTGTTAGCATGGACGAGCTGATCTTCTGCCCAGGCAGAAGGTCTATTCATCGAACGCCCTGTTGTTTTACTGTGCTGCAGCAATGACTGCAGTCAGAATTTGAGACTTTACTCTCTGTGCTGGGACCTGGAAGCAGCAGACATGCTTCCTTGGGATACAGGGTAGCTAACCAGGGCTTTGCTTCCTTGGTGCAGCCTTTCTGTGTACTGGTTGAACTGGCTTCTGATAACTCCCTTTTAGCTCCTACTGCATCTGCCCCGAAAGCTTCCTTTCTTACTGAGCTACGGGAGAGTGTGGGCACCGGGAATGAAGTGTAAAAGCTCTGATGTGGGCATGAAGCCTTTGTACAGCAACATAAAAATAGCATTGATTGCACAATTGCACCCATAAAAATGGAAAGAGAGGGAAAATCATAGAGTGCACGCAGAATTTTTTATTGGTGGCTTCGTTATTTCCATAAGGGACAGACAGATGGGGCCAATTTGATCAAACTAGGAAGTTCTCTGCCAAGCTGCATTCATTTGTCTGCTCTGAAATATTAGGTGGCATATGGCAACTGGTATTTTCTGATATATTCCTGCAGTGGCATGATGATGACAGTGTCTCTGTGGTGAGAGATATGCAACAAAATGGGCAAAGTGGTGGAGATGGGAGAGGCATTGCTGAAGGTGGCTCATGGCTAGCACTGGAGGACATGAAGGGGGATGCAGGCTGTATGGTGCCCTCTGCTATCTGGATGTGTGATGTGTTACCTTAGGTGCTGTGCAAAAGCAGCTGTTTTGCACTGGTGAAAGTCTTCTGCAAGGATTAAGTTAATACTGAGTTATAAGATGTATTATTTATTATTATCCTACAGCTTCTTTGGAACCTTTAAACATGAATGTGAGCAACTAAAGTATTTGTCCTCAGGGAGACACTTTCACAGAGGTGGGGAAAAGGGAAGATTTTGAATTTTTTTTTTTTTTTTTTGGTAGAACAAGTTTTTCATGTTAGAAAAAAAAAAAATCTTCTAGACGTATAGCCAAAAGTCCTGCTGGACAAAGGTCTCTGGAGCATGGAGATGGTGTGGAGACTACTTTGGGCTTTCCTTCCATTTGGGCTGTTAGTTGTAATGATATCTATTGCCTCAAACTCTTAGTGGACTTAGAGATCATATCTGTTATTTAATATTCCTGTCTTATCACTGAGTTGTTATCAGCAAAGATGGGATTCGAATGCTGGAAAGAAGTGTTTATATCCAAGTCTATCATGAGGAGCCTTGTTTTTAGTACTCATCTCTATAGAGCACCTCTTCTCACCTGAATGTAGGTGAATCCCCCACTCAACAATGATTTCACAGCCCGGTACCTTGATTATCTCCCTTTTCAAGGTGGATACAGTCATGCGCATCCTCTCAATTCCCTTTGAGATCCAGTGTCACACAATGCAGTAAGCATGGAAAGTAGGTCTGTTTGGGAAATGTCATTTATTTTAAGTGAAATACTTAAAAGAAGATGATGAGTTTAATTATATATCCCATGGAAGACAGGTTTCACTTTTATTTGAAGTTTTGTTTAGACTTCTTCCTTTTTGTTCTTGGTTAGTTTTTAATTTTATTTTCTGCTTGCAAAAATGAGAGAAGTTAAGAAGGGAAAAATATAGGGGAAACAGTTCTGTGGATTTTTTTTTTTTCCCCAAACTTTGAAAGAGAAGAAAAGAAAACTTTAGAGAGGAAGTAAAAGAAGGGAGAAAGAAAGGAATGGAAAGCCAGAGTCCTTCCAGATTTGGAGAACAAAACCAAAATGACGTCTTTCAAAAGGAACATTTATCATTTTGTTTCATTTTGAAAGTTTTCATTAAAAGAAGAATTCAACCAAATCAGCTATGTTTGTGGAAAATCCTGGGTTCCCTTGGAAACCTGTTTTATTTTTCATGGCTAGAACTTTATGAAGAAAATTGTAACCACGTCGTAGCTGTTCCACTGCCTGAGATTTATGAAGCATGTTAATCAATCACCTCGTCCTGCAGGTGCAGAATTTTATAAATAGCAATTACAAGGAGATGGCGTGATGCCAATCTTAATCCCTCTCTCTCCCCCACTTCCTGAAGTCAGCATCTTCAGAAAGCCCTCTGTGCTTACTAAGGCTCCACAAATCATTACATCTGGATTTTTTGATCCACTTCCCAGGCAATATCCCTTGTGCCCTCACACTGTCATCTCTTTCATGTGGTCCTCTAAGTGCTCTGCTTGGGTCCCTTTGAGATTTTTGCCTGCCATGGCACTGGGAGAACTCAATGGTTGGCCATGGCTGGGCTACAGATCTTCCCTGAGCACTGCTGTCACTGTAAACAGGTCAATAAATCACTCTTCTCACCTTCACAAAAGGTTCTGACACTGGAAAAAGGAAAATTACATTTTTGTAATGAAAAATCCTTAGCCTGGTTATCTTTTTTTAAATTGATGATGCTTCTGAATGTGAGCAGGTTCTTCTCTCCAAGGTGTTGCTCTGTAGAGTTGTCTTTTTTCAGACTGAAGTTTTGAAAAGAAGTTTTGTCCAGAGCCTCTGCTTCTGTCCTCACCCCTTGAGCAACCACTGTGTTTCTTCACCCCTCCCTTGATATTTGCCTTGTTCACACACTGTAACTTGCTGCAAACCACCCTGGAACAAAAGCCCATCTTTGACCCTACACTGTGCTTCATACAGCATGGACAAAGCATCTCCTGGAGCATGGCTGTTGGCATGTCCACTAATGTTTTCTACCAATAGTGAGAAATACCCTGTGAAACCTGGGATGCTACATGTGCCAAGTACACCTTGGTCTTCCCCTTTGCAGTCTGGGGGTCACTTGAGCAGCCACATGTTCTTCTGGTTCAGGGCTTCTTGTGTCATCCTCCGAAGGGGGATTTTGGCATCAGCTTCACTGGGGGAAGAGAAAGGAGTAGAACTGTCAAGGTCATGGACTTACGTCACTTGTTTTTAATGTAGCAACTTCTCTGGGTTTTTAATAAAAAAGAGTATATATGCCCCCTCTGGGGAACCCCAGCTCTGCTGATCTCTTTTCTCTGCAGAATTGCCCAAGTACAGTAAAAAGAAGCCTGATTTCAACTGATATTATCCCCTGGAAGATCAGTATGCCGGAAAATAATTAGCTGTCAAGAGAAGTTGCTCATGCCACCTGCCCCCTGTCACCAAATGAAGTTCAGTGGGCTCAGATCTGATGCAGAATCACCAGGGGAAGGGGGAAGCTGTCCCCAGATTAGATATGGCAAGTTTATATGACACAAGAATTTATTACTTAGTCCAGCTTACAGGAGGTCAGAAAGAAAATAACCCTCTCTGCTTTGTGAAACAGATACAGAGTTTGAGTGTAACCCAGGGGTGTTAAGTCTTAATAAATTCTGTTGGTGGCTTGCGTGATGGACAGATTTATCTCCATCATGCTATTTTGTTGCTTCCAGATGAATCCTAACCAGCACTGACCTGAAACTTTCCTCCCTTTATACACATCAATAACTTAACACAACCTCTTCTCCATATCATCTGGCAGCAGTAGAAGCCTAGGCCATGGTTTTACTGGGGAAATTGTATTTTCTTCAAGGTGGAGTATTATGGCCAGACTGGATAAATATCTTGCATTTCCTTGCATTGTCTGGCAACATGCATCGAGCAGTTCCCAGCCCACTCCTCAAAGGTTTTACAACATTGAGAGGCCTCCATAAACTTCAAGCAGCCAGGAAGATATTAAAGGAATGTCTTAAAAAGGATAAGGAAAAAAGAGAGAGAGGGAAGCAAAAGCAAACTCATAAGAAAACATCAGAGGGTCTATGAGGAATAATTGGAAAGTGATTCCATTGGGATGTGGGAGACTCAACTTCTCCCCATTATACAGGAGATTTCTTGATTAGTTAAAAGTGACTTATGCCTTGGTTTCTCCTTTCTAAAGCAAAATTAATAGCACTCTGCAGGGAAATAATAAGCATGTAGCTAGTGGGCTCTCTGAGCAGGGGAAATGGAAGGGAAACGGGCATACGGGTTGCAGTCTGCATCTGGATCACCTGCAAGAGCACCCAGTGGGGCAGCTGGCACAGTGTCCAGATGAAGAGGATTCAATGGCCTCAGTGACCAGCCTCATCTCTCAGATTTTCCTGTGGCAGGGAGCCTGCTGGCTTCTGCTCTGAACTGAGCTGGAGAAAATTCATTTTACTCAGGATGGAGAATCATATTCCACTGAGTGGAATTCACTGAGTGAATGGTGCAGGAAGGAGAGAGATGTGTTGGGCAGAAGGATGTTAGGAATTTCAGCCCTGGCTGACCCATTCCTCAGGGAAGAAGCTGAGACCCTTCATGTACTTTGTGTTGGTTTCTTCCTGCAGAAAGAAGGTAATTTTGGCCAAAATGCCCTGCCCTGGAGGGGTGAGTAGGGAACCGCCCAAAAGCAGGGATGCAAGGTTGGTGCATCACACCTGGACTGGATAAGGCCTCTAGCCCTCAAAATGGGAGTAATGGCCAAAGCCAGAAGACTCATCTCCATTAGCAAGTCTTTAATGAGTATGCCCACCTCTGTACGTGGCCTGAGTGCCAGTGAGGGGACCAGAGTAACCTGGGGGAGTTCCAGTGGACAGGGAGTGTGGGTGGGGGTGGTGGTTTGTGCCTTTTGAGCCATGGTCTCATTCCTGACGCTCTTGGGATGCTGTTTCTACCCTCTGTACCCTTCCCAACAATCTGTGGCTGCAGAACAAGCTCTGCATGTTTGGAAATGGAGTGGAGGGAGGGTACCAGTGCTGCTGGAATGCCCCACCATGAGCAGATGCTGCTGAGGAGAGGGCTGCCCGGCCGGTGAGCGGGCACCGTGTGAGCACCCAGCTCTCATGGGCAAACTTAGCTAGAAATGTACAGCGTGTGGGATCTCGCCTGGTGGCTTCTGTTTCAGCATATGGGATTTCTTAATAACAGCGAATATCCCCCAGTGGTTTCCGCCTCTCTTATTCCTTCTAATTAAATAAATACCAACACATTTGGAAGAAACTGTGTAGTCATATCGCATTAGCCACAAGAAGACAGATTTTTCTTTTTTTGCCTTTCAAGAATCTCAGAATATCCTACAACTATTAATTAATCCGGCCTCCTGACAATTCTGCCAGGATATATGATAACGATCAGTTATGGATGGGGAAATTGAGTCATATAGATCTGAAAGGACTGGTTCAGCACATTGTGCGGCAGGGCTGGAAATAGAAAGCAGAACGCTTGCCTCGCTGTTTCCTGCTCTAACCACGGTCTGGCCGCCTTCTCTTCACAAGGTAGTGTGCAAGTTGGTGGAAAAGTTTTTGCTAAGGAAAGCGATCTCAGTTGCTAGCTTTCAAAGGCTTGTTGCAAACGCAGATTGATGGGGCGGGGAACGTACTTTAAACATTATGGCAAACACCTTAGTTGTGTCCCTTTCAAGTGAAAGCTTGAAGTAAGGGAATTTGACTGATGTGTGCTTTTATCAAAGCTATTCCCTATTATGTTAGGCACAGTAGCCTACGGAAGTTAAGAAGTTAATGGGGGAAGCAGGCATTAAACAGAAAGATCAAATGCATCAGATAATAGCCAAAGGGATAAAAACGATACGGCACCTGAGAGTGGCAATAAATGTAAAATGCTTATATCTCATTTCAGATGTATGATTAACTGCTTCTAAATATACTGGGCACTGCACAATAAAGGGGAATATGTGGATGAGCTATAACGTGGTCAAAATGTTTCAGGAACTCTGGCCAAAGAACCTGTAAAATCCTTCTAGGCTCCTAGCCGCCAAGGATATGTTCTGCTCCTATGAGGGCAAACATAAAGGTTCAGGGATTTATAACTAATTTTTTACTGGGAGAAAAAAAAATCAGATAAACAGCTGAGGTACAGAAAAGCACTGTAGGAAAAGTTATTGGACTGATGAGGATGGAATATGGGGAGTAGTGCAACAGTAAAATTCTCTTTGATGTTCCAGAAGGGAAATGGAGTTTGTTTCCTTTCTTTCCATTACTGAAAATGGCTGTTGTAGAGTTAAGATCAGGGAGATTTTTCCAATCTTGTGTCTCCAAAGAACTCTTACCTATTTTGCTAGCATATTTGCAAATGTTACTTTGCACAGGAATGCTCTCGCACTTATTGCTAGAATATTGGGTTTCTCTAGATGCAAAACATATTTTGGAAATATTTTCAAATCAGCACTTCAGCCCATTGCAGAGAAAGACTTTGATGTTTGAGTTTCTACTAGCAGCAATCCTTTGCACCACTGGAATACTTTGCATCCCAGGATACCAGAGAGTCTTGCAAAAACAATTCATTCAGTCTTTTGACGTAGCTCGAAAGCCTTATTTCATGCAAAAGAACAAGAGCCCAGATGGTTTGGTCTTCTGCCTCCCTGTGTGCATTGTCCCTGACATAAGGGAAACTGTCAGGACCAAGACTCAGCAGCTAAAACCCTGTACTCACCAGTAGGGCATGCACACTGTATTCACACCAAACAGGGGCAGCTCACTGCAAGCTTATCTCTGTTGCTGTGTTGGTTTTGTCCAAGCACTGTGTCTATGACCAGAGCAGGCTGTCCATCCATACCTGAAGGTCTTCAGGGAGAACTGTGATATCTGTTCCCCAGAGGAGCACGGAGCCTTCTCAGCTACAGAGCTGAGCACTGCTGCATGTTTGGAGGTCTGAGCTTGCCCTGTGAGCTGGACCAATTGTGAACAACCAGTGGAGAACCAGCCTGGGAGAGGTTGGAAGGAAGTGGTCAGAAATCAGAGAGTTTTCATTATTGTCGTCCATAGTGGATTTCCAAGGGCAGTTCTTCAAGTTGCTGGCAGTGGCATCCTACTTCAACCTCCAAGATCAAAGACTTTTGAATGCTCTGGGCTTCAGCCTTAGCTCAATTTGCATCTCTCCTATAGTGCAGGATAGCTTCAGGGAAGTACAACATAATCCTCTTTAAAGGCCGTTTTGTGGTGCCACAATAGTGCAAAGAAGACTTGGATCCACTAGTAATTTGGAAAGGAGCTGTCAGCAAACCCTGCGACCTGCTTCTGCATGCCTACCCGCTCTCTGTGCAGCTCTGGGCTCCATGCCACAAGCAGGTGGGCATGCAAACCCCTGGTGCAAAGACAAACCCAGATTTGGAAATATTTGAGATGCTGAGACTGACGGTGCAGTGGGGGGCTGGGATACTGGGAGAATTCCCCCCATCCCCAGCTGCTCCTGCTGATCCCTGGCATTTTTTCAAAGAAGCAATGTGCACCCACGAAGGAGGTGATGGGGCATAATTTGTCCCAAGGAGTTTAAACCACCATGGATAAATTACGTTATACTTCGGTTTTCTGTTTGGGTTTGGAACCCTCCTTTTTGGCTCTGTTTTCTGTCATGTCCTGATAAAAAAACCTAAATGACTGTAATGAAGGCATTGATTAGGTGTGTTAGGAAGAGGTTTGCATCAGAGCTGGGCCAGCCTGGCTTGAATACTCCTAGAAACACAGTGGCTGCTCGTGTTCACAGCAGGGTAATATCAGTGATTTTACTGTGGATGTGTTGCTCCAGGGGAGTCCTGAATAGGTGTTAATGAATGCTAAAGAAATGAAATGAAACATGATAGCTGTAATGGCTGGAAGAGTGGGAAGCTATTAGGCGCTGCTGAGATAGTTATGATATGGTGAGATGGATTAGATAGAGATGTAAAAATAGGGTAAACTGGAAATTCAGATTCACTACAGGAATCCCAGCTTACAACTCCGGTCTTCACTCCCATGGCTCATTTGATATTGCCAGCACAGTGAATTAGGGTGAGAAATGTGAGTCCTGACTTTTTTTCACCTGAATGTCTTTTCTCTGTCTCTTACAGTCTTAAGTCAGGCTCTTAAGACAATCCTCATTTATCTTGTGAAGACTTTATATATAAAACTCTTCCTGGCAGTCATCAGCAAGCTTTCATGTCTGACATCTACTTCAGATAGGTTTACCATTTGTCTGCACCATGGTGTGATAACAGACCTGTTAGCTTTGAAACGAAATCCCATGAAGGCACAGACATTGCAGAAATACCTGCCTTTGACCATGCAGACATGCATGAACTTTGGTGCTGAATGCTGCACTGGAAGTCTGCTCCTGCCAGACACCTGGACTGCTCTGCTGCAGCTCTGGGATGTGTTCTTGCATGGCTGCAGTGGGGGATGTCAGAGAAAGGAGCAGGAGCAGCAGCAGAGAGCTGGAAATGTGATCATTTTGCCTAATGCCCTTGAGGGTATCTCCACTGCAGTGGCTGCAGCTCATGGGGACGTACCTGTCCTGTTTTGAATGCAGCTCTGTGCTGCGGGTGGTGTCTCCAGGGCTGGTACCAAAACTTGTTTGAGAGGGTCATTGCTGCCTTCACAAGCTGCAATATGTAGCTCCTCAGCACCAGAGCTCCTGGTTCTTCTCAGGGCTGCTTCAGAGCAATGGTTGTTTACCCAACAGGCTCATAGATGGGGTCCAGACAAGTCACTGCAGCTCAGATTAACAACAGAATAAAGCTGTGTGTTAGGCTAGATGACTCCTTTCCCTGATGCTTTCCTCTCTGTGACAGCACCCGTGATCAAGAGTCCTTTACACCAGAAAAAAGCCTGACTCAAAGCTTAAGAACTGTACTTTCTCCCCCCACTTTTTTCCCTGAAACAGGACTTCATGTTAAGGAGCTGTTTGTCTAACCTGAGAGTAAGGAAGCTTGTCTCTGCCTAAGCCTCAGGAAACAATGATTTGTGATAGCTGGGATGGCCAGGATTTGCTGTACCTGCACCGAAGGCTGCTGGCCAGGCAGCAGACATTTCCTGTGTGGTCCTCAAGCCCTCCCAGATATGTGGCAGGCAGGTCAGTCCCCTGATGTCCAGGGACAGGGACTGGTGCTAAATGGTCACATCCTTCCCCTGGGAGGCTGTGTGGGCTGTGCTGCTGGTGCTGGGGATGTCCACAACCTGCCTGGGAGGAGCAGGGATGGAGGGCTGGTGCTGGGGCAATAGGTAGGGAGCCCTGAAGAGAACATGGCTTTGCTCAGCAGGAATTTCCTAGGATAGAAAATACCTTTCAAACGACCATGTCTTTCCAGAGACCCAAGGATATGGTGCAGCAGCTACTGCCAGGGAACGCAGGAGAGTCATAGGGGCACTGCTGTGGCTTAGACCCAGTCTGCCACCCTGGCCGTGCCCTCACTCACCAAGTGATCTGGACCGTCTCATCTCCCCTTCAATTTCTGGAAGTCCAAGAGTGGCCAGTTGATAGCAGGGAGCTCAGGGGCTTGAGTTGTGTATTCAACTCTGCTCTGGCACAGTCTATGTTTCTAAACGGTGGGGCACAGGGTGCTCCCTAGCTCTGGGGTCTATGTACTGGCTCCTGCCTACGTGCCCAAGGGTGGACAACTTGCTGTGGGACCAGAGGGACCTGCCTGGGCTGTCCTGATGGAGAGGCCAGGAGCAGAGTGAGCAGTGTCTGGACACAGCTTATGGGAGTTTCAGGGTAGAAAATGGGCAATTCTCAGATAAAATGGACAAAGAAGTATCTAAGGTAGTAATCAGACCTAAGACGAAGGGGAGGCCAGTGAGAGAGGGTCAGGGAGTACAAAACCTCAAGATGCCTGGGGCTGGCAGACTATAAATCTCCCAAAGATGTGTCAGGCACTGGAGAGAAAGCTGAAAGGTCCTAAGTCTGTGGTTATACACAAAGAGATGACAGCTGGTACAATTAATCTCCTGCCCTTTGTGAATCTTTAGACGAAGCCTCTGAGTAAATGCAGAAAGGTAAGGAAAGGTCTTTGTGGCTCTTTCTTTCTTTCATCCCAATGGGCTCCTCATCCTGGAGTAAAACAGAAACAGTCCCAGTCACAGTCAGCTCTGCCTCGGATCCAGATTCGCTTCTTCCCGAGTGTAAAGTAGTGCAACATAACTTATAACTCTGCGTTGCCCTGAACTTGTCCTTTCAGCTTAGTTCACTCAAAGCTGGCTGTCTCACAGCCTCACTCAACATAATTTTGTCTTCAATACCTCAAATGCTAAAGAATAACATTAATGTTATTAATATTTAAAATGTTATTAAAAGTAATATAAACAGATGTGGACTTCTTTCACTTATCCAGGATAAGAGGGAAAGAGATTTTTGCTGATTCCCTATGTTTTGAAGACTTTAAGTTCTAGTTCCAAACTTGAAAAGTGTGTGAGAGGAGGAGGAGTACTGTTGTAGTTGGGAGTATCTAAGGAGGTCTAGAGGTAAGGCTTGTATCTGTGATGAGACTGACAGATATAACCTCTGTCAGTCTTTGTCTCCAAAACCTCCAGTGTGCTGGGATTTTTCCATTAATCATATACCAGCAGCACCTCAGCCCTCTGTGTTAGCAGCTGTGTGCTAGCTGAGAGGTTTGTGATGGATCTGAGCTGGATCTGCAGACACTGGCTTCACAGAGGGTCTCCAGTCCCTGAATGTTGTCCTGGCTTTTGTCAAACAGGCTATTGCTGCCTGATCTCCTGGTGATTCAGATTCTCTAGCTCCACCTCTGTCACCATCTCAGCATGTCCCTCACCAAGTCTGGTGACATCTCTTGCAAACCATCCCTTCTTTCATCACCACCATTCCTCCTTGTGGCAGCGTGTGCCAGTGCTGCTGAGGACTATGGAGCCAGGGACCTGTGGGGCCAGAGGGGACCGGCTGCTCTGTCCCCCTGCTCCAGGATGGGGCCAGGCCTCATGTCTGGCTGGTGATCACCCTACGTTTTTCTTGAACACCTCTTTTGAAGGGGTTTTCACTTTGTCCTCATATGTCTGCCCAGTCCAGGATCACAACAGCTAGTCTCCCTTTTTGCTGAAAACAGTGCTAGCACCAGCCTGGTGTTTTCTCAGTCCCCTCTCCTAATGCTTCTCCAGGCCTCCATTCCTCCATGAAAAGACATATCAGCTGCCTGAACCCATTTTGGCCATGGTACCTTCATATCCCTACAGAGTCTGAGTGTTTCTCAATTGTTAGAAGGATTTATCCTTACTTGGGTCTGTTTTCCAGAAGGGAAAAGAAGGCAGGAGGTGGTTAATTGGGACATTCTCAAAAGTATCAAAAAACCCCCATGTAGACACTCAAACTGTGTAGATGTTTTGGACAGAATCATGGTTCTTCAATGTCTGAAGGAAAAATGTAACCTCACATGACTCGAAAACCATCTGAGCTGGTCAAGTGTCCCAGCATTAACCCATCTCTTCTGCCTGCTCCTGTCTCAGCGGGTGGTGGTAAATTAGCCATGTTGTTGTGCAGGCTGCAGGACCCCCCATATCTCAGCAGTCACCCCAAAGGATGCTTTCAGTGGGCTCAGTTCTCCTCCTATCCCTCTTTTCCACTCAGAGTGGTCATCTGCTCTTCCCTCGCTTTCTGCTACTTCTTAAACTACCCAGTGTTGCCTGTGAATAAAACTAGGTAGTCCAAGTGAGGCAGAAAAAGTAGCAATCAATTAAAAGCCCAACAAAGTGCCTTTGTGCCTCGCTTTGCAGTCGTAATGAATGGCTGTCTTGTCAGAAAGGTTTCTACTGTATTAAGAAAGCATTCTACCTTAGCCCGTTGTGATCCTGCCTGCAAAAGTCTCATTACTGTGCCAGCAATAATAGTGTCTAATTAAGCAGAATAAAGAGAGACGAAGCGTAATGGTTACAGGATAGAGAAGTTATTCGTCAGATGGAGGTAATAAATTACTGAGTCCTGTGTCCTGGTATGTCGGAAAAGATGGAGTCAAAGAGAGCCAACACTGGAAACTTGTTTTTCTTTTTGATAAATTGGCCAGCTTGGGTTGGTATTTATTTGTGTGTTGCCACAATGGATCTTTTTTTTTTTTTAACTCCTCTTAATGAATAGAGCAAAACCGTGGACATTAGGGTGGTGGCAGAGTAATGATGAGATCAATCGGTCATTATAAGGGGCAGAATTGCATATTGCTGCGCAGCCGGGGAACAGGGATTGTCCAGAGGGAGCTCCTTTACCTGGCACCGTGCCCCGGGAGGCTTGGTTTCATGCTTTAGCTCCCACATTATTGTGGCTGCAGAAAACGAACAATTCCTGACAAAATGAGGTGGCTGGAACCATTCTGAGATAAAAACCTGCCTGTCATTCTGTTGCATGAACCTATATTCCAATTTTATCTGCAAAGCATGATTCTCTTTTATCCGGTTTCCTGTTTGAAGGGATTTGAGCAGAACAGATAATCCTAACTTTGAACATAAATCACTGGGCTGCACGGCTGATAGATGCTTTGCACTTTCTTATGATAATGGCTGATTGGAAGCTGGGAGGGAAAATGCCAGGGGCTTATCTCTGTGGAGCAGCATTCGGAGGGTGTGCGGATGGCTGAGGGAAGGGGAGGCAGCAGCATGAGGTGGGGCTGTTTTGTGTTTCTTTATCTGTTTGTTTATTTTGAACATCTGAACTCGAGCAGAGATACTCCAGGATGTTGCTGGGAACTTTGGGAGACGGGTTCTGCAAAGGCACCTTGCTACAAGATGAGGGTGGGTGTCCTCTGCGGGCATCTGAGATAACAGACTCTGTCAGGTGCTCACCGTGCATGGGGCTGAACTCCAGATGATTCAGTCAGAGCCTGAGATTCCCCCTAAAGGGGCTTGGGGATGCCAAAGAGACATCAAATAGAGTACATGGATTGTTACTATTTTACTGAGAATAGTTTAAAAAAAACCAACCAAACAAAAAAAACCCAAAACAAAACAAACAGCTCTTTTTTTTTTTGTTTTTACCCGCAGTATAGATGACAACTCAGAAAGTGTACTCTTCCTTTTGAAGACAAAAATCCCCAGAAAGGTCATGTTTCATTTTGATTTTGAATGTTTCTTATTTTTAAAAGATTTATTTTACTCCAATTAGCTTAAATTTCAAAGTAATTTTAAACCAGAAAACTGGATTCTTTTTTTGCTTATAACGTCTGTCTCTTTTTAAATTAAAAAACAAAACAAAACAAAACCAAAACCAAACCAAACAAAACAAACAGAAAAAAGCAACCAAAAAAACCCAACCCAACAGAAAACTCAACATCAAAACAGATGCTTTCCCAGGAAAACTTGTTTGTTGATGAAACAGATTAATTGGCATTTTCTAATAAAATCTTCAAAAAAATTTCCAGGCAGCTTTACTGAAGCATTGAAATACCATTGTACAAAGTAAGCTTTCTTAATGTCACCCGGTGAAAATCTTCTTTCTCCAGTAACTATAAATGGCGCCTTGGCAACTGTGTTGGGTTGAATGTTTAGATTTTTGCCTGTGAATAGATGAGTATTTTGGTTCAGAGGAGGAGTGCAATTTTGAAGCACATCCCCAGTTTGTCGCCAGGTGTGCTCCAGATGCTCTCAATCCCCTGATGGAGATGTAATGGTCCAAATCAAAGACTGATTTTTCCAACAGCTCTGAACCACAAGCACGGTCAGGATGTTTATTCTGGGGGACCAGAATAAACCTCATGTAAAATCAATCCCCCCAAGATGCATATAGGGTAGATGGTCCGGTGTCAGTACCAGGTATGCAGATGCTCCATTCTGCCCCATTATATCAAATTACTTGTCAATATTGATGCAGCTTTTGATAACTAAAGTTGTGTCAGTTGAAAATCATCTTATGTGCTTCAGCCCTGTTTGAAAACAGGTAACAGAATCTGAATTGCTGAGATGGTTTGAAGACCCTTCTTCATGTGATTTATCCTTGCCACAGCTTTCGTTCCAACAATGGCAGCTTCTGGAGGGCCCTGTGCCCACCCTTGGGCAGATGTGGTCTCTTCCTGAAGCAGGTGGCTATCATAAGGGGTCTGTGGGAGCTGGCAGACAGTGTGACGTGGACAGTAGGACTCTGGGTACCAAGGACCAGTTTGTGAGGGTCCTGGATGAGATGGGTGACTGCCGTTGTGCTGTTGCCTTGGCAGCAATGCACGTGGATGCTTAATATGATGGAAAGAGTATACAGCTGCCCCAATGCACAATGGAGTCAAAGTTTTCTCTAAATTATTTCTATCTAGGAAGCTGATCATAAAGGTGACACAGAGGCTGAACATGGGGAGGTGGCAGTGTCTCCTCCGAGGGTGTGAGGACTGTGTCCATACCAGAGAAATGAACTGTGAAGGAGGAGATGCTTTGGGCACAGCTGGGAGTTGGGGGTCCAGACCATTAAGAGTTGGTACAAGTCAACCAGTGTGAGGGATGGGGAAGGAGGAGGGATCTGGGGCTATGCCTCAGCTAAAGGGGGTGAAGGTGTAAGGTTTAGCATTGGTGCCTCTCTTCCAGCTTGCCAGGGGGTCTCAGGAAGCATTGTGCCTCTGACACAGATCAAGATTAATTTAGAGCTTTGACCCTTGTAGCTGGTCTGCTACAAGCCATTCCTCATTGAAGTATTTCATAGAGTCAAAATTCACAGCATTACTCTCTACTTCTACCAGTTTCATGTCTATGGGGAGCACCTCAAAGGCAATAGACCCTAGGGATGTGCATCCTGCCCCTGCATCCAGCAGACAGCCTGAAGAATCAGTGTCTAAGGAGACAAGGCAGACAAAAGGTAGGGAAAAGCAATGCAGCTAACCTAATGTTACAGATGGGGAAATGACCTAGGCTGAACCTGACTGATATTTAGTCAGGTGCCTCTTGCTTCCTTGGTGCTTGCTAATTATTCTGGTTATTAGCAGTAGCTAGGTCTGGTAAGAAAATCCAGAACCTCTGCTACCCCTGTTAACATTTTGGGCTCTCGTGGTACTTTATGAGAAGTGCATTCCAGCTGCTTCATACTCTCTTTCTTCTTTATAGACCAGGTAGAGTTTGAACTACATCTCCCATATTGCATCACAGTCTTTCAGTGAGGGAAGGCATCATTGCCAAAATACATTTTAAGGCATGACACATGACCACAGAATTAGCCCAAAACATAGGAGATGCCTGAATGTTTCCTTTTGTGAACCAGTGTAGTAGCATTTCAAAAGAGAAATCTTTGGGCTTTAGGATGAAAAATGAGCCTTATTTTTAGTTTGGAGCATTCCATTTTTTTAAAGAAGGTACTTCAAAAAAAACCCTGCATTTTCTTACTAAATATTTGTTGTCCAGAAGCCCAGTTTTCTGGGAAATAGAACTTTTTTTGGATGGTCTTAATTATTCTATTACAGTTTCAAAGTGGGTGACATGAGCATGTACTGGAAAAGGAACAGCTCTCATAACAGACAGTAAGTGATCAGGTCTCCCACAGGAGACAATTTGGGTAATGTAATCTGCTCAAACAACAAATTCTTTAAACTTGTGAGAAAATTTCTTTTGAGCTGGAACAGGTCAATAACATTTCCCCCCATTTGGAGAGGAATAGAAAAATTAACATTATTTTTTTTGCCAGCAGTTCTGTTATTTAACAGCCTTTTAGAAACCCATTTCCTATGCTATTTTAAGCTGCAGGCACAGTTAGGAGACCACATCTAAGAGTGACAATTTAAATCTCTAGACAACTCAGGAGATAAGTCAAAATAAATTTCAGGATGTTCCTCTAAAGAGCTGTTTCCACTTAAGTAAGTCCCACTGGGAGCCTGGTTAAAGAATCGCCTAATCCGCTACACATTTTATACATTTAAACAGGTCCATTTGAAAGAAAGTTTGTGAAAATTTCTGTGCGGTGAATACATAATGAACAGCATCAGAGGAGGCTGGAAATTGCTGCTGTTTTTCAGCTCTTCATTTTGTTGATGTTGATAACTTATGGTATCCTGATTTTTTTTTTTTTTACTGCCATCTTCCAGGCTACCGCCCCGTGTGGCACAACTCCTCCCTTGCTCCCCAAAAATGTAATAAATGCAGCAAGGTTGCTTGATGTGAGAAAGATGCTATGCAGAGGCTAGGTTAATGAATAATTTATTATATGGGAAGAAAGCAAGGGGAGGGAAGACAGGCATGTGAAAAGGAAGGCATATATGGATTAGGTCACTAGGAAGGTGATGTGGAGAAGGAGGAGGAAATATGACCAACTGCTGTGAGTTGTAGTGGCTTCTATTGCAGAGATATTAGGTATAGAGACCTCGTCTCCCCTGACTCGGGAAGATGAAAAACTTCAGCCCACCAGAGCCAGTATAGGATGTAGCCTGTTGCAGCCCCTGGCCCAAGGTCCTGTTACGTGGGAGCCCAGCTTTGGTGTAGAGCAGGTGTGTCTGCTTCTAGTGTCCAGAACAGGGCAATAATTTCAGAGGCTTATAAAGCATAAAGTTTCTCTTGCACAGTGGGACCCAAACCCATTCATATCCTGCTTGCAATAGTGACATGCAGATCATTACCATAATTCTTCCACCAAGAAAGCCCATTCTCATACACCAGAGGGAAATGCTGGTTCTCACTGGCTTGTAGGCCTTGCAAACAACTGGAGAACCAGGACTCTGATGTCAGTCAGGATGCAACACCAGTGTATGTTCATATGCCTGTGATCTACTGGTGACTACTGAAGGGCAATCAAATAGCAGTCTAGAACTACTACAAGGGCAGTATTAAGGATGTCAGAGCCAAGCTCTTCACTCAGTAATGGGAGATGGTGTGACAAGGAGTAATGCCAAAAAATGATGCTTCCAAATATCAGAATGGGTATTTGGGGGGGAAAAAAATTCACTGGGTAGTGTAGGCTGGAACAGGTACTTAGAGAAGTAGTGGACTATTCACCCTTGAAGAATTGACTCTATTTGACCCCTAAGCTTGGGTACATGAAGCCATGGCTGACCTGCTCTGCTGTTGGCGGTAGTTTTGCTTTGAGTGGGAGGTTGGTCTAGAAACCTTCCAACCAACATTTCTTTAGTTCTGCAATGACAGACTTTCACTGTCTTTGCGGTCATAGTTTAGAGGTACAGAAGGAATGCTGCCTGCCTTTTATTTTCTTGATCAAGCATTCTCAAAATATTGACATCTCACCAGAGAAATTTTCAGGGACAACACTCAGCTCCATGATTGCACTCCTCCTCTCTAGCCATCAAATAACTTAAGTTAGCAGCCACAAAAATTTCTTACATGGAAAGCAGCACTGGCTTTTTGATGTTTCTTATTTTCAAAAATAAGAAAGCAGCTGTTCTCATGTTGTTCAGAAGTGATCTGCAGAGTATGGATTAAAAACTGTTGAGGGGAGTCTGCCAAACTAATGTAGTGTCTGGAATATAGGGCTCTGTCTCTGTGTCCTGAAAACTTCCTTTGTAATACTACTTTGTCCTGGATTTCATAAATGGGACACAGGACTTGGGGTTTCCCTGCCTTAACTTCTTAACCTGCACTCTTTTCTAAGCCCATCACAGGAGAGCAGTTGTAAGAGCCTTAATGGATTCAGATTTTGATACTAGACTTGGTTTTGACCTTAGATGAATTATGTAGCTTTTCCACCATAGCTGGTTTGTCCCCTAAAGGGAATGATATTTACATGGCTAGCACTTAATGTTGGGCTACTGGTGCACTAGCTGATTTTTTAAAAAAATTTTTAAGTTTACCCCAACTTTGCAGAGGCAAAAATGGGGTAAATATTCTGTTGCTCTCTGTAATGGCTACTTATGTTCTCCCTTTCACATCCTCTAATAGAATTTGAAGCTGAAGAGACCACTGTGGTGGTCTAATTTGACCTTCTTTATAACACACCAGGATCTTTGCTATTGATTCCTATGTCAGTCCTTGACTTGTGGTTAGACTAAAGGAGGTATTTTACACATAATCTATTAAAAGCATTGTAATGCTTGAATGTTAACTCCATCCCATGGCTCTAGTGCAGCAGTCAGTTAACTTGCTTTTTAAAAAGGGTTGTGTGTTTACAAACATCATCTCACGTCTAATAGACCAAATGGCTTTCTATCAGCTTCCTACAGTTTGAAGGGAGGTTAAATTTTGCCTTTAGGTCTGGTTGTCTTCTTTTATCCCCTCTCATCAGCTGCAAAATTCCCAGCAGTATCCACAGAGGTGTCAAGTCTAGAAATCAGCCTCCTGTGATTGAACCGAGAAATGTGCCCTAAAAGGTTGAGTTTCTTCTCTCATGTCCATGTTTCTGCTCAGGAGATGGCACTTGCATGCACAAGTGTCCACACCAGGTGCCCAGATGCTTTCAAGCTTCTTAAGTGAGGTGCTGGGAAAACAGAACAGACTGGAATGTTTCATGGACTTTTGTCATCTGTTTTCTTACCAGTGTGGTGGCTAAGAAGAAGAAAAAACATACCCCACCCCATCATGATTTAACAAAGAAAGGAAAAAAGTAGCCTTCCGCACCTTGGTTCACCCAGGATTTTGACGCCAGGGTTATACAAGCCTGATCATGTTTCTAAGAGGGAATTATCCCAGATTAGAGTGAAGGCAATGGTGGCGTTTGCCCTTCCTGGTGACATGTGGCCTCACACTCAAATGTCCAGGCCCTCCCATCAGACCGGACAGCTGCTCCGAGCTGTCCTCAGACTGGCTGGCGGCCAGGCAAGAGCCTGTGGGAATGCAGTATGAGGCACCTGCTCCAAACCCCACTGAAACAGCAGGGAAAGGAACAGCTAATATGGGCCTCCTTAATCCTAGGTGCTGCCCTGCCTGTTCCCAATCAGATACCGTTACTGGAAAGTAAAACAAAGTGCCACAGAGAGGGGCTGCGCTGAAGAGTCTCATTGCAAATTGATATAGCTGCAGATCCCCATCCCTTCACCTGCGGCATTGACTGCAAACTCTGGGGGTCAAGGGGGTTGCTGGATACTGAGCTCTGCTTCACAAGTTGCTTTGGGGAGGGGTGGTGGCCTCAACCCATCTTTGGAGGAGTGTGGGAAACAACTGGTCCCTACAAACCGAGGTTTTGCTTTGCCCTGGTGAGAATCCTCTTGCACAGCTCTCAGGGTAGGATGTTGGGTTTTCTTTGGTGCAAGTAGGAGAGAACTAATCTCAGAGAAGACATGTGTTCAGTGGAAGATCTCAGAAGAAAATCTCCCTGTGCATGAGAGCTGCTTGAAAGCAGGTTTCAAAAAAATTCACCTTCATTCAGCTCCTGCCTTGGAGAACTGCATTAACGTGGTTGCTTCTTGGTCTCAGCCTGTAAATGCCTAATGGTTAAAGCCCTCATTCAGGAACTGAGGGGTTGTGGTTTGATACCTTCCCAGATTGGTGGTGCTCAGAGTCCTCTCAGAGTGCTTTAGCGCATAGGCCAAGCAGCTCCCTGCAAGCAGCAGGATTTTATTTTGGCCTGAACTGGGATGAAAAGCTGGAATTTTGTTTGATCAGACTCTTTTTTTAAAAAAAAAAAGTCAGCATATTCCTGAGCTACTGAGTTTGTTAGTATTTGTGATATTTCATTTTAGTGTAGTCAAAACATTTAGTTTTTATATAGATTTGGGTTTTTTTTAAAAAAAAAACAACTGGATTTTGTTCTTCCTGTTCTTGCTGTGATATCAAAGTCCAGACAAGGCATTTTGAGTTTATCCAAGCAAAGTGCTTCAGTGATTTCCCATCAAAAAGTGAAGTGAATTTAGTTTTGCAAAGTGGCTTAATTTCATTAAATTAGCCCTTTCTTAGAAGAAAAAATGATCTCTAGGAAAACCCTTCAAGCAGCCCTAGTAAAAGTGGCTGGTACAAAGCCCTGTCACATATTGAAAGCAGACAAAAAACGTGGAGAGCGTTCCACGTGTCGGCAATCTCTTGCTTAGCTGCAGACATTGTAGGTGTCAGTTGTTACAACAGCAAAGAAAGCCATTTCAGACAGAGGTCTGGTTGTGCAGCCTGACTGCGTCACTTGAAATGAAAAGGGAACCGTTGCGATACGAACGTGACTGATTGGTCTGTCCAACTTCTGAAGTCTTTTGCTAAAGAAACGTGGGCAGTGCGGGGTTTGGTGTATGAAGAAAAGGTAGCCCGAAGGTTTTGATTGCATCGTCTTGGGTGATTTGGCATGACATTCTTCCTTGCTGTTTTGTATCATTGGTTACAAAACCTGGACAGAAAGTATATTTAATTGTTTTCTTTTTCTCCCCTGTATGATTAAGAGAATGTTTGCTCTTAAAGGTAGAAGCAGTAATTGACTTCATTTAAAGATTAACTGAATATAATGCCTTCTGAAAAGAAAAAAGTTATTAAGAAAATTGTCAATCAAAGAGTTAATGCCTTTTTTAATGCAGTCTGAAAGTGTTATAATTTTAATACCCCAAAGGCCAAAGCAAATTATCAAGCTGAAATTAGAGATTTATAATTTTCAGTTTCTCTCCCATCTCTTACATTTCACCTTCCACCTTCTGTTGCAGGAATCAAAAAAAAAAAAAAAAAAAAAAAAAAAAAAAGCATTTGGCATGAGAGGGAAACGCAGCAGTCTGGGTGCTTCGATATCCTGTGCTTGGAGCTAGATGTTGACCTCATGACTGCCCAGGGCAACACAGTCTGATTAAAGCTTTGATACATCAGCACATTTTCCAGGGGGAAGAAGCTGAGAGGCAGCCAGCATGCAGGATTGCATGCAGCCAAGTATTTGAGCACCCCTAGATTCAGCTTGTTTAGAAAATCGCCTGCCCGACTGTAACTTTAAGCACCTACTTAGGTGCCACTGAGTCAAAAGGGTGGAGTATGTGCTTTAAAGTATACGTGTGCTTCAGTGTAAAAATTTTTTCCAGTCTTGGATAAATTGGATTTTTATTGCTAAGGGCTGGGTTTGCAGGGGTGTTGAGGATCTGGATCCAATTAAAAAATCATATTGTAGGTGAAGTTCAGGCTCCTAAATCTAAAGTTGCCATCCTGAAAACCCCTTTTAGTTGGAGTCTAACCTTAGGGGCTTCTTAACCTTAGTTTGTGAGTATACTGTTCCCACAGAGCCTGAAAGTGGTCCTCCTGCCTGTATGGCAAAACCCCCAGTGTGGAAGGGCCAGGCAGCTGAAAGGCTACCATGCACGTAAACTGGGACAGGATCCACAAATTCCAAGTTCCTGTGCCAGGGGGACTTAATCCATGAGGCATTTGTGCAGTGTTCCTAACTCATGAGAAAAGGAGTGGGCTCTGCACAACAGACCACAGTAGCTGGGTGTTTCTTCAAAAGGCAGTTGTGCACAGAAGAGCTCTGCCCTTGGACACACAATTCCTGAATTCTGCCCCATTTGTTCAGGGCATTTCCAGTTGGAGCTTCTTCTCCTGAGTAGATTAAACCACCGTAATCCTTTTAGAGGATACAGGAGCATCTTAGCCTTCAGACTGTAGTCTTCTGGTGGAAAGAGGCCTCCTGTCCTCCAGCTGAAAATATGTCTCATACAGAAAATAAGGAGAGAGACAGACAGCAAGGAAAGCTCCTCTAACACACCTGGAAGGAGAAAGACCTGGTCCTGGCCCCATCTAGCAGAACTAGTCTTAGGGAAGGAGATTGGCCCATGCCCCTTACAAGTAAATGCCCCAACTCCTTGGCTAGAGAACCCTGCTAACAGGATCACTCAAAAGCAGAGTTTGAGTCTTTTCTGCATGGTAGCACTACTGCAGCAGGAGACATGAAGAGGGCTAGCCCAGGTACCACCATGGGCGAGCTCTGGCAGCAGGCAGTTACAGAGAGGACTAGGGAAGCTTTCTGACTGGCATAAGTTGAATTGTGCCAAAGTGGTAAGCAGCTGTGTGTCTTCAGGCACTGTAGTACAGTTTCTAAATCATGTTCTTCTAGACACTTAGAGCCTTTGGCAAGCAGGACTCCAGCACTACTTGCATTTGAAATCTTTTCCCATGAGAGATGAGACTGATGCTGTAAAAGGATGCTCTGGATGGTTATTGCCTTTGTGTTCCAGTCTTTCCTCCATGTGCAAGAGGCATGTATTTTCTGTGGGAAGGAGAATTGTTCAGAGTATTTGAAATAGCAAGAGTATTTGTGAACTTTGGGCTAGAGAGGGGTATGAGATTCTCTGTAGTGAAAACATTATGCTCCCACCATAATCCACTAAAGCAATCTTCATTTCCCTGGTGTACGAAGGTTCTCTTCTCTTATTGCATTTAGCGTGAAATCAGAGCTCTCAAGCTGTTTTATGCTGGGCAGTGTTTATGTCTTGTGTTGTCAAAATAAACGCCCCAGATCCATCATAAAAGCAGTTCCTTTGACATGGAGGCCGATTGGAAACTGCAGGAGAGGTGTGGGGCAGTAATAGAGATTTATTTCTTTTGCAAAAGAATTGGATTATAATCTTCTGGAGAGTTATTTTACCTTTCCCCTGCCCAGTCGAGTCAAACCAGTTACTGCCATTCATTGTATTATGTATATCAAGGCAGAGAGGAACATAGCCCTGCCATCTCTTTAGGAGTGTTGGCTCCTGTTGGTAGAAAGAGGCATTTCAGATAATTTACAGTGCCTGTCCAGCAGCCCATCCTCAGGATGGCAGTTATCCAAACAACACACCATTCACATGTTTTTGACCTCCATCAGGATGTTACGTTTTAATGGGCCTTGTTTTACTGTAGTAGTACTCGCTCATTTCCAATCCAACTCCATCATTTCTGGGCCTTTTTATGTCGTAGGGTGAAGCACATTATAAAATTCTTTCAAGGATATTTTTAATTGTGTTTTGTTTAAGACAAGTAGGCCTTCTTTTTTATTGTTTGTCAGACAACTACAAAAATAAATAGATCTTAATAGATAGTAACTTCTCTGTTGGCACTCAGCAATTTGTTAGTGGAAGGAGCTCAGATCCTTCTGCTGTTGGGCTCTACGTGGCGAGATCGCTCTGTTTTGCAGCATCAGTAAATGATTTATTGATGCACTGCTGCCTCTCAACTGGCTGTTCCTTACCATACACCCACACTTTAATGGTCGAGTTCAGGCTTTGCTGGAGATCATTTAGACTGGTTCAGCTGAACCATCTGGTAACCTGCTGGTATAACCCACCTCTGCCAAAAATCCTTTTTTTCAGCCATTGTTACCCCTGTCTCATCTGTGTGTCCAAATACCTGTCACAGTTTGGCCCTAGCTCTAAGGCTCTTTGGTGCACTTCTTCCGCTGGGGTACCCCAGTTCACTGGATTTAGTGGTGGTGGTTTGTTTAAGCATTTTTGTGATAAGCGCTGTGTATCCTATTGACGTGGTGGTGCGTTAGCCATCACCTCCTGGCCTTCGTTCATCCGGTGTCGGGCAGCACCGCTGGGCTCCCATCAGCACAGCCGTGGAGAAAAACCATTAGCGGGGCTGAGGTGTCCAGCGGTGGTGCTCGGGGGCGGGCAGGGGGCGGGAGGGGAGCGGGGAGGGGGCGGGCGGGGGGCGGGAGGGGGGCGGGAGGGGAGCGGGGAGGGGGCGGGAGGGGGGCGGGAGGGGGGCGGGAGGGGAGCGGGGAGGGGGCGGGAGGGGAGGAGCGGGGAGGGGGCGGGAGGGGAGCGGGGAGGGGGCGGGCGGGGAGGGGCGGGCAGGGGGCGGGAGGGGAGCGGGGAGGGGGCGGGCGGGGAGGAGCGGGCAGGGGGCGGGAGGGGAGCGGGGAGGGGGCGGGCGGGGAGGAGCGGGGAGGGGGCGGGCGGGGAGGAGCGGGCAGGGGGCGGGCGGGGAGCGGGGAGGGGGCGGGCGGGGAGGAGCGGGCAGGGGGCGGGAGGGGAGCGGGGAGGGGGCGGGCGGGGAGGGGCGGGCGGGGAGCGGGGAGGGGGCGGGCAGGGGGCGGGCGGGGAGCGGGGAGGGGGCGGGCAGGGGGCGGGCAACAACGCGCTCTGTCCGTGGTGCTGAAGCCGCCGCCCGCGGGGCTGCTCCCCGAACCCTGCCACATCCACGGGCTCGGCTGTGTCTCCAGGCGAGCCGCAGGCACGCCAGGTGTCAAAGGGTTATTTGTAGCAGTTTGGGGGGAAAATTGGCCCTCTCGGATCGCAGTGCATTGTGGTACGGGGTACACGGTTGTGGGCAGCGCTGGCAGAGAGCCTGCAGTATGGAGGGGGTCTCCTTGCTCCTTAGAGGTAACTCCATCGAGTCAGGAGGGAAAGACAAACCAAAGTTTTCAAATACTGGTGTTTCTCAGGGCTATGTCTATGAAACAGTTTTGTTCTGTTAAAGAAAACATAGAGCCTTTTAGGGTTTCCGGCTGGCACCTCTCACTAGCACTCAAGCATTAAGAAAAAGGGAAAAAAATACACTTAGGCAAGCCTGGGAGCCTCTCCCCAACAGCTTAGAGTGTGAATTTGTGATCTAAATATTTCCACTGAATAACTACTGAGTTATTAGGGGAAGGCAAGTGCAGGAGACAGGAAGTGCCTGCTCAAATGTGGGGCTGCACAGCAATGAATGGAACTATTTGTTAAATTGGTTTGCCGTGCTAATTGCTTGCATTAATTTTTTGGCAAGTGGGGTGTGTAGTTTGAGGCATATTTGAAACCTTTGTGTTGCGTTGTGTTGTAGGGCAGAGATGATCCTGGGCAGAAAAGCATACAGAAGAGGTTCAACAGTTACAAACATGTTTTTATTACATAACCAAGTGTTTTCTCTCTATTAGGAATTTGTGCAAAAGCTGATAATAGCAGGAGTGTTGTGCAATCCGGAGAGAACTGGTGCATACACTGGTGAGCTCTTTATTCAACGGACTGTGTTTTGCTAGCAGCCCTGAATAAACAGCAGCTGGCTACTGCAGCAAAAGGGTGAGGGTGGGTAGAGGCAAGAGGACTCCCCTTTTGAAGTTCAGAGACCCCTTCAATAAGCGTGGTGAGAGAGGACGAGAAGTTCATGCCTTATGAGTTTCACAGCCTTTAACTTTATGGCTCCTGAACCTCTGCACATGTAATCAAGAGGTCAAAAATGTCTCTTCCCACTGCTCAGTAGTAGTAGAAGCTCAGTGTTGGCAGTGCTAGTCTGAAACCTCCTCTGGTGATAAATATAAACTGGCATGTATTCATGAAACATTTGCAACAAGTTTCAGTTTGTTTGTTTTAATTAAATATTAAAGGATCATTTTTAAGGTGGTTCAAAGCATCTGGAATTTCACATGCTACTTGTACACATGACCTCAGCATGGGTCCCCTCAGTCCTGCAGACCTTATGCTTCTTTGTACTCATGATTGGAGCGATTCCAGCACTCAGGTTTATTCCTCCATATATAAAGAGAAATACTCTGCTCCTAATTAGGAACATGGGTGCCTTACTGTCTTTCTACAGGGGCTGGAGATTGGTCCTTCTAAGTTCCTATCTATCTATGGATCTGAATTTCTCTCTGAAGGTGCTTTTATCCATGCATTGAGTTTGCATGGCAAGGTTTTGGTAGCAGGGAGGCTACAGGGTTGGCTTCTCTAAGAAGCTGCTAGAAGCTTCCCCCATGTCCAATACAGCCAACACCAGCCGGCTCCAAGACGGACCCACCGCTGGCCAAGGCTGAGGCCATCAGCAATGGTGGTAGCACCTCTGTGGTAAGGTATTTAAGAAGCGGGGGGAAACCTGCACAACAGCAATTGCAGATGGAGAGAGGAGTGAGACTATGTGAGAGGAACATCCCTGCAGACACCAAGGTCAGTGAAGAGGGATGGGGAGGAGGTGCTCCAGGTGCCGGAGCAGAGATTCCCCTGCAGCCCGTGGTGAAGCCCATGGTGAGGCAGGCTGTCCCCCTGTAGCCCATGGAGGTTAACAGTGGAGCAGATATCCAGCAGCAGCCCATGGAGGACCCCACACTGGAGCAGGTGGATGTGCCCGAAGGAGGCTGTGACCCCATGGGAAGCCTGCACTGGAGCAGGCTCCTGGCAGGACCTGTGGCCTCATAGAGAGAGGAGCCCACGCTGGAGCAGGGTCCAGGCAGGACTTGTGACCTCATGGGGGACCTATGCTGGAGCAGTCTGTTCCTGAAGGACTGCACCCCAGGGAAGGGACCCATGCTGGAGCAGTTTGTGAAGAATTGTAGCCCGTGGGAAGGACCTATGTTCGAGAATTTCATGGAGGACTGTCTCCCATGGGAGGGACCCCACACTGGATCAGGGGAGGAGTGTGAGGAGACTTCCCCCTGAGGAGGAAGGAGCAGCAGAGACAATGTGATGAACTGACCACAACTCCCATTCCCTGAACCCTTGTGCTGCTGGAGGGGAGGTGGGAGAGAAAATCAGGAGTAAAGTTAAACACCTGAAGAAGGGAGGGATGGGGGGATGGTGTTTTAAGATTTGGTTTTATTTCTCATTACCCTAGTGTGATTTTATTTGTAATAAATTAAATTAATTTTCCCCAAGTCAAGCCTACTTTGCCTGTGACGGTAATTGGTGAATGATCTCTCCCTGTCCTTATCTCGACCCATGACCCTTTTGTTATGTTTTCTCTCCCTTGTCTGGTTGAGGAGGGGGAGTGATAGAGCAGCTTTGGTGGGCACCAGGCATCTAGCCAGGGTCAACACACCACACTCCATTGACAAGAAAATGATCACAGGGTGAATTGGCTGCTAGCCTATGCACCTTGAGCAAGACTTTTCAGTTGGGTAGGATGAATGTAGACCCACTATGTCATCACTCAGGAGCAGATGTGAACAGACTGTTCTAGAATATTGTTGAGCATCTGCGTTTCCAAAAGATGGTGATGGAAACTGGGGGAAGTTCCTCAGAACTGTCATCATACACTTGTGAGAACAATCTGCTTAGCAAAAAGAAAATCAGCCTGATGATGACCAGAATAATGAATCAGTTTACGGCAAGTCCAGAACTGGACCTTTTAAGCTCCTATTTAAATAATTCCTCTTCAGACTTAATATAGTCTCAGTGTCCCTAGAGTAGATATAACACTTGTTTCCATACCAGGGTTGGCTAATACCCTTGGTTCTCAAGTACCTCTGTAAATTGTGCCTGCACTGGATCCATTCTCCTCTTGAGAAATAGCTGCTGCCAGCCTCTTTATAATCCCTTTCCTGTGTCTTGTCTGACCTTGAACCATTCAAACCAACATCCCTTCATTTAAGAGCATAAGGAGTCCCATCCACAAAGCTTACCAGCATCCACAAGGGATTTTTAATGCTTTTGAGAGATCATTCAGATTCTAGCAATGTTACAAGGGTAATGGGCACTCATTCTTGCCCTGCATTTCAGCATTTGTAGCAGGTACTCACATAGTCATTAAGCTGTCTAGTAGTCCTCAATTTTTACACATCAACAGCTGAAAGGTCTGTCTGAGATCAACTAACCTTTCATAACAGGATGGTATACACCAATCAAAATCTTGGCAAACAAGGATGGAGGCTGTTATTTTTTAGTGAGTTTATTCTCCATGGTAAATACTATTCATGGGGTCAAATGTGGAAAGAGAAGGGGTTTGCATAAAATTTGAAAAGCTGCCAAGAGATCTCTGTGTGGGAAATCCCCCTCTGCCCACCAAATATTGTGAAACAGTTTTAGCTACTTAAAAAGCAAAATTAGCAATATGGACTGAAACTTCTTCAGTTAGAAGTGGTAAAACATCAACCACCTATACTCATAAGAGAGTTAATAGGGAAGCATAAAATGATCCTGTGCTCTGTATTAAGTAAACATCTTAATCCACAAGCAGTCTCTTCTGGATCTCTACAAGTGGGGGATGAAAAGCTGCACATGAGCTGGCAATGTGCGCTCACAGCCCAGAAAGCTAGCCGTATCCTCAGCTGCATCAAAAGAAGTGTAGCCAGCAGTTTGAGGGAGGTGATTCTGCCCCTCTACTCCGCTCTGGTGAGATCCCACCTGGAGTACTGCATCCAGCTCTGGAGCCCTCAGCATGGGAAGGACATGGAACTATTAGAGCGGGTCCAGAGGAGGCCACAGAAATGATCAGGGGGCTGGAGCACCTCTCCTGTGAGGAAAGGTGAGAGAGTTGGGGTTGTTCAGCCTGGAGAAGAGAAGGCTGTGGGGAGACCTTATTTTGCAGTCTTTCAGTACTTAGAGGGGGCTTATAAGAAAGACAGGGACAAACTTTTTAGTAGGGCTTGTTGCAAAAGGACAAGGGATAATGGTTTTAAACTAAAAGAAGGCAGATCTAGACTAGGTATAAGGAAGAAATTTTTTATGATGAGGCTGGTGAAACACTGGCACAGGTTGCCCAGAGAGGTGGTAGATGCCCCATCCCTGGAAACATTCAAGGTCAGGTTGGACAGTGCTCTGAGCAACCTGATGTAGTTGAAGATGTCCCTGCTCATTGCAGGGGGGTTGGACTAGATGACTCTGAGAGGTCCCTTCCGACCCAAACTATTCCATGATTCTATGATAAGATGACTCATGGAGTTCAGCACAGCTCTGAAGGTGCAGATATTCATAGTTTATTATTCTGCCACCTCTGAATTTCAGAGTGACCACAATGCAGGAGGTACTTAAGTGATGAACTTTCCCATTCACATGTATGTGAATAGCATCACTGAATGTTGTCCTACATTTAGGTTATGCAAATTCATAGTCATTCACAAATTGGTAGAAGCTAAATCCATAAGAAACAATTACATCACCTAACTACATCCCACTTCTTATGTCACAGCTGTTATATTTTACCCAGGTACCCTGGTATAACAGATCAGAAAGAATTGACTCGTCCTCCCACAAGAATGTTTGGGACTAAACAAAAAATCTGAAACTGATTGGAAAGTCCAAATTCACAATCCCAAACATGTGAAAAAAGTATTTTAATTTTAATCAATAAACAAACATTTCCAAACTGAATTCTTTGAGCTATAGTAACTGAAAATGTAAGTTGTATGAAACAGTGTATTTATGTTTAAAAAAGTCAAAGCATCATTTTAGCAATTTTGAAAATTCCTTTTTAGCAAAAAAGATATTGAAACTCATCATTTCATATGAAAAGTTCAGTTTTGATGATCACATTTTCTAAATAAAGAAAAAAAAGAGCTGATGGTAAATGAAGTCAGCCGTTACATATGCCAGAGACACAAGGCCAAACAGGAAGCCCCTGGAGGAATGCAGCTTACAAAAAATGTGTAAGAATTTCAGATTTCCTGAAGTGCCTTTCATGGTGAATCCTTGGTATTTTTGTCTCCTGCTGTCAATGTAGCTAGTAGCGTTATGACAAAATCCCTTTGTGTGGTGTGCTTGGAGCAGTAGAAATGTCATGCTCTAGGGCAGGTTTTTCTCTTTTCCAGGGTGGGTGGTGCCATCCCAACAGAAAAGCTGATGTCTGTCCGCTGTCTTGTGCAAACACAGCAGAAACTTGCTTTGCTCCTCCTTGATCACCAGCAGGCACTGAGATGTGGTAGTGTCACGCCCCACCTGAAAAGGGTGGGGGAGTGACTAAGATTCACAAATCCCCTTGGTGTGGATTAAGGTGAAATATCACTCAAGGTCCGTACACAAACATCAACTTTAATGGGAGACTTTTATAGAACAAGTATTCTGTACACATTGGCCCTCTTTCAGTTATATCTACCTAAGGTTTGCGGCTTTATGGGAAATCAAGGTAGGCCTTGTATTACTCAACAACTTTGAGAAGGGGGGGAGAGAGAGAGAGAGAGAAAGAGAAAGAACACCAGTCCTGGATCCAGCATCAGACCTGCCAACAGGGGTATTCAGTGTAGACAAAGCCCACTGAGAGTGAGCCAGAGCCCCTATTTATGGCCACCATCCAGGCACTTCTAGAACCTTCCACTGCTTCAGCTTCCTGGAGTGTTTGAGACATCAGTCAATCAAAAGGAGTGACACTAGGCCCCTCCCGGTGACTTGCACCTTGTCTCTGACACTGTTCACAGTGCAGCCACTTGGGGCTCGTCCCTTACAGGTGGACACCCGGGACTCAGAGGAGGTCAGGAGGATGTAGAGAGTCCCTGTTGTACCAGTAGGACCATACGCATTCCAGCACAATTTTAACTATACTGGCATTGCGAAACCAGTACAAGTTTCTACAAAAAAGGCATTTTCTGCCTAATAGGGAAATTAGAGCATTTTTGAGGGGAGAGGCAACGGGTGAGTGTACCTGAAAGATGTCCAGCACAGACAGAGGTGTGTAGAGGGGCTGGCTGAGTTTAGTTTCGTTCACTGAGCCCATTTGCTAATTAGTTTTTGTTAGACTTCTACTAAATGAGCCTAAGCCTGGTTGGAGCTGGTCTGCGGTGCTGTAAGAGGTGCATGCTTGCCAGAGGTGCTTAGAGTGATTCGTGATGGTACCCTTGTGGGAGATAAATCTAAAATGAGGGAAAATGTTTGTATTACAGAGGCCTTCTAATAGTGCTGTGAATTGTGTCCCCTCGCAGTCCTGCAATGAACACTTAGAGACAGCCACTGAAGGAGAGGTCTTTTTACGAAAAAAAAAACGTGATTAAGCAGCCAATTTACCAAAAAGCCATACATAAAATGCTGCCTCTCCAAAGCTAATAGTCCTGTTTGTTATGTCAGAAGCAGCTAATAATGGCCATATTTGTTTCAGTCATAAAACCTCTTTTGCTGGTGCATGATAATAGAGTGTGTTACATGTTCAATTAACCAAACTAATCAAATGCGCTGAGAAGAAATACGATGGAAACAAAGACCTGATCTATGCTATTCTTTGTTGGGCACAGCAGTTGTTTTTCATGTGCTTTCCTAGTAGTCCTTTGAGCAGATTTACCAGTGATATGTTAACAAATCCTTGACCAATTAAAAAGGCAGGTTTGTTGCTCGAGTAAGTAAAAAGGGCTCCCCCAGGACAACTTACAACCATATTTGCCGTACCCTGTCACTGTGAGGTACAATGCAGAGGACTGACTTATCTCCTTCTTGGCAGGGTATTGACCTTGTGTACAGAGCAATTAAGGAAGTCAAATCAAGCAAGAGCTAAGCCCAAAGCCTGGGTTGGGAGTAGGGGAGAGGTAATGTCCAAGCACCGTGACATGAGAAAAACTCACCAGGAGATGAGGATGGTGCCTAGATCCTTTGCCTCCAAATGCAGATTCTTGTACCCTTGTTCCCTTTATTGAACTATATCCCTGCTTGGTCTGCTTCTAGCTGAAAGAGGTCCCTCAATGGTGCTGAGGGCCTTCAGACAATGCAAATGGGCTCCCCAGGACTTGCCCAGAGCACAGGGTGTTTCCACCAAGGCAGTCTCAGCCTCAGTCAGTGGAGTATGGTGGCTGCAAAGCTGGGCACAGCAGGCTCTGGGAAGCAGGAGAGAACAGATGATACTCACAGCCTGAATTATCTCTCTGGTGTGTAGCAGCTCCAAGGTAGTCTTTGAAGGCAGAAATGCAATGATTTTCTGTGGGCAGAGCTGAGCACCTTTATCAGGGTGACACAGGCCTGGTGAGTTCCAGTTCCATAGGTGATAACAGTCTCAGCCTTAGAAAAAAGGCAACACCGTGTCGAGGGAGGCAAGATCACATTTCTGCAGATTATCTTGTAATGAAATGACCGGCTCCCTGCGCTGGGAGGTGAAGCAGTCCAGGAGACAGGCTTGTGCAGGTCTAAGAAAGCATAGCTTTGCCTGTCCTGCATTTGAACACCTAAGGGATCTCCAGAGTTGACTGAGATGGGAGAGCTGATTGTCAGTAGGCTTATATTTGTTATTCAGAGAAGAATTTTATGGGTCTGCAAATAGAAAAAGGTTTAAAACCACTGGTCTAGATCAAAAGTGCTTCTCAAGAAGTTGCTTTTTCCTGCCACTAAGTGGCTCCAGATGTTGAAATATTCAACAAAATTGCTTTTCCCTATTTTTTCTTTTCTTGACACACTGAATTTCACATAGTCAATCTGTAGCAAAGAAATGCCAGTGCTTTTCCCCCACTGAAAACCACCCAATTGCCACTTTAAATATTAACTAAGAAAACAGCTCGATTTGTAGCTTCAGTCTATTTTGATTTTTTTAATTGCTTTCTTTTTCCTAAAACATGAGTTTCCTCTACACACAAGGGACAAGGAAGTTTCTCTGTGTTATGAGCATGGTGAGAGGGGGTGCTGTGCTTTAGGAAGTGGAGCTCCAGTTCTTTATTTACTTGCAATGAGGGACATGGCTTATTGAAATGTTGGTGGCCTACATGAATGCCCCAGCTTCTGCCTTTACCCCATCCCACGGTGTCCTCTTTCTGGTGCTGTACTTCTTCCCTATTCCTTTGGTCCAGGGAGAGATGGAGGGTGCTGGTACACAGCTGGGAATCTAAGACGGCTGTTGGGTGACAGACACGGGACAAAGGCTGGTTGAGACCCGCCCCCCTGCAAATTTGGGCACAGTGGGAAGAACAGATGGTCACCATGCAGAGATGCTGCTTCCTCTCTAGGGTGCTGGGAAGTGCATTCAACACAGCTGTAATGAGGATTATTTGTGCCTGGATGGCTGCAACCTTCTTTTCTGCTTGGAAGTAGATCAAAACTACGTAAACCCCTGAAATAACGTTCATACATGTACATAAATATGTATTAGGTATGGATATGTTCATCTGGGTCCTCTGAAAAGTCCTACTTGGTCAGTGCTTGAAAATTATTTTACTACAAAAAGTCCCTCCAAAAGTCAGATGTTTCATTCCTGCTCCACTGAAGCACAACTCTCCCAGCTGCCACCAAGTGTGTGGTGTTTCATTTTTCCTCCCCCCAGAATAAAGCTGCCCTGAAAGCACCACTCCTATGAAACATTTCTTTTGTCAACAACTGGTATTTTTCTCTTTATTTAGGAAATTTGCCCCCAGGTCTGTTCCAAATAGCTCCAGCTTCTTGGTTTTGCTCTCCAACAGACAGAGGTATCTGGGGACTTTTCTGTGGGGTCCTGCCATTCGCCATCCACTTTTGCACAGGCAGGTTTTACACTGTTGCCTGTCTAGCACCCTGCAGTAATTTGGGAAGAATAGGGTCCAATACACTGCTACGGTCTACAGGCAAAGCCCGCCTGGAAAGCACATAGATCTGGAAGACCGAGATGCACAGCTGTCCCAAAGCCTTTTTGTGAATGTTCTTGCTTCACTAGCACACCACTTGGCTTTTGAATCCAAACAGCCTATTCCCAGTTGCACTGGGTTTGGTTCATTGTGGTGGGTGTCTGAGCTGGAAAGTGCTCTCTTGAGCACCAGAACTCTTGCCCTTTGCAACCATAGTGAGCTCAACATGTATAGAGAGGAGGAGGCAGAAAGGAAGGGAAGTTCCCGGTATTAAATATTTAGCAGCCAAGCCCTTGTGTTTTTCCATAGAGCAGAAGATCTTTTCATTTGTTCTGTTTGACTGTTTGTGCCTTTAGTATATCTGTCAGGCTTTCTGGAGAGCAGCACTAAATGTGTTGTCAGGGGCAAGCTTTGATGGACAAATCTTTTTTTCTCTCTTTCTCTGTGCCATTAGAAGGGCCCAGATCTGTGTATCTTCATGTAAGGCAAGCCTGCCCAAAGCTTAGACTGATGAATCAGACCATCGTGGTGTGAACGTGCGCATTTGTTAGACCTTGTAACCTCACTTAGAATCATTCAGACAAAGCCAGTGAGCCACAGCCAAAGGACATTGGAGAGCTGTCAGATTGGCGTGGCTAGTATGGATGGGCATGGAGCATCCTAGCCTGTGGGTTCCCCCGCCCTGCTTCATCATCCTGCAGACTCAGAGGCTGCGTGCAAGCTGGGGGCTGCAGGCAGCAGGAAAGTGATTCTTCATAAAGCATTTAAAGGGCTGTGTCTATGTGTTTGTGGGGCTACAATTAGGGCAGGTTGAGGTCTCTGTGTCAGGGCAACTCCTGCTTAGAAGAGGAAGGCAGAGAAATGCAGCTTTGGCGGTCCACGAAGCTCCAGCCTGGGTCGAAGTCCAGCTAGGTCTAATCAGTACCAGCTGCTGTGGACCAATAAAAGCCTTTGAAGGCCAGCACAAGTAGTCCACTGCACCCAGCAGATGTCTTAATACTCTTTTTCTAAGAAGCTTTGAGACATTTGAGGTCCCAAGTGAGTCTTCCCTTACGAAGCAGGACAAGTCCTATTTCTCCTTGTAACCAGGAGAAAATACACCATGGGATGTGGAGCGGAAGCAGGATCAGCCTTGCTTTTTCTGAGCTGGACAGGTCAAGAGCTTGGGCCAAATGTTGTTTCTTCACAGTAAATTCCAGCCTCTGGAGCCCTGTGTCCCAACTCATCAGTTAAGTGTAGTCACTGGGTTGCTTGAGTATATTTCTGCTATGAAGGTTTTGAACCAGTGAGAGAAATATAAATTATTCTTTTGTAAGTCTTCTCTTTCAATAAAAAAAAACAGAGGGATGGAGAATTCAATTAAAAAAAAAAATACAGAAAATGTTTAATTTTAGGTGTTAAGCAATAACAGTAACTTCAAAACATTTGCAGAGAAGTTATTATTCTGTTGAAAAGCTGTTTTCCTCAATCACAAATACTTTATGTAATTCCAACCAGCTCTCCCTCTGAGCCAGAAAAGAAGCCAGGAGAAATAACATTTTCCAGCTGGAATTACTGTTGTTGGTTTTTATTCTGCACTTTCCCAGTTCCCATGGGAATAGTAGAAAAGCTCTAAGGCTGGGCTTTCTTCTACACCTTCTAAGTCTATGCCCCAGGTGTGGAATGGGACTGGCAGCAAGATGAGATGCTGCTTGGATCCCAGCAACCTCCAACCATTTACCGTTGCCTGGGCCAGCTGCCTGCCTGTGGCACTAAAATGGCAAAGATACTGTGTGCTCTTCCATTCCCCACACTGAAAAAGGATTTAGAAAAGATGGAGAAAGTACAGAGAAGGAAGTATGGGCTGACTTCCAGTTTAAGATGAGATTGTCGATGTCAAGGAGCATAGATGAATGGTGTAGAGAAAGTGGATAGTGAAGCATTATGTTCTCCTTACAACTCATGGTCTAGTGATGAAATAATCAGTCAGCAGGTTTAAAATAATTATAAGGAAACAATTTTTCTTCCCTGTGCAATTAAACTGTGGAACTCCCAGCTGCTGGATCTTGTGGAGGCCAAAACTAAAAAGGAAAGGAAAAATTCATGAGAGACAACTCAGTCAGGAGCTGCTAATGCTCAAGAGTTCAGATGCAGAAGTCTGGTTCAGGTGCAAGTCCCAAACTGCCAGCTGCTACAGATATCTTGCCTTACACTTGCTTTGTTTCTTACACATTTTCCCAAAGTAGCTCCTAAGGATCACTGTAGGAAACATGATTGTAGGGGAATGGATTTGTGTTCTTCCCTCAAATGGCAATTCCTGCATTTTCTTATATGGAAATCATGCTGTCTGTTAAATCCCAGATTTTGGAAAGCATTTCTAATCCACCTATTCCATATCTAACAATAACTTGATGAAGTCAAGAGGTTTATCCTCACAGAAGAGCTTAGTAAAATCCTATATTCACATAGAATCTTTCTCCCTTTGGGGAACTTAGTAATTTTTACTCTGAAAACTGTATCGCCGCATCCTTGGACCAGACTTTTATCATGGCTCCCTACAGATCCTGAGCTGGAGTCAGCCTATGATGAACGTGATGCTGCCACGTAATTTTTGAAGTATGTGTGTTGCTGTGATGTTCCCTATATGAATATATGGAGTTATTCAACAGAAGAACACACAGGAAACTAAAAACTGTGGCTCTGGGTGACACCAGAGTTTGCTTGACACCAAACTCTCAAGGGACAGAGGCACTGGCATATAATTTGAAGCCCTAATAAGCCCTCTTCTTTCTTTTTTTCTCCCCCCCTCCTTTTTTTTTTCTACAAGATTAAAAGCAAACCAAACCAAAACCACAAACTAACCTTAAGAAGTGAGAAAACAAAAAAATTTTGTCTGGGTAAAAAAGCACGTGCTTGTGCCAATCCCTTTCCCAGGGTGATCGCTGCAGCGTGGTTCAGCCTGAGATATGTTTGGAGATGCTAAAGCTGGTCCATCACTGCAGGATGGTGAATGAACCTTTAGGTAGAAGGGACATACATACAAGGTGTATTTTGTTTTGTTCATCTTGTTTAAAACTAAGCATCCCTTGGTGTAAAGCTAGCTTGTCAGCTGTTCACCACTAGCTGCAAGCTCCTGAAGTGAAAAGCCATGGGGCTGGCTTGACCAGCCATCAGCTCATGAGTTTCTGTTGCCCTGGTCTGGCCTGGAAGGGCTATGCAGTTCTGCCCTGGGAGAGGAAAGGGGTGAGACATGGTCCTTTTGGAGGTGTGCACAGGAAAAGGATGAAGTCAGGGCTTTCTCCATCCAATTTAGATCCCAGCCTTGTGGTTGCTCACACCTCCTCACAGTTGGAGCAGGAGGAGAGTTTTCACCAGCTGCAGATCTCTCTCTCTCTGGTTGCTCTCTGCGCTGGGGTTAGATGTGCACTGTTACAGGACAGGGTGGCAGATACAACGTGCATTTTGTGCTGAGCAGATGTCAGACGTGCCTGGAATTTATGAAGAGAGGACCATGTGGTTGGTGAAAGGGGGCTGACGTGTGGCAGCTGAGAAAGGTTAAATGAGGATTCTTGCACTGAGGTTCCCCTTCCTTCCAGGGGTCTTTGTGCATCGGTGTTACCTTTAAACAATCATGGCTGTTTTGCTAGTGGTGTGTGTGGATAGCTCTATAGCAGTTTTGTGCCTTTTAACAGTTAAAGAAAAAAGAAATAAACATTAAATCTTCTTTTTCCACCTTGAAACCTGAACAAACCTGCCTGCTCTGAACCAGAGAGGCGTGTATCACTAATATCGGGGCGGGGGGTGGGGGGGGAGGCTTGCTGTTTCTGTTTGACTTTTTGTCTGCAGAACTGGGAGTTGATCTTGTGCCATTAAAAGCAGGGAGTTTGCCCATTCACTTCAGCAGGACCTGGTTCAGACCCTGAACCTCCCGATGATGGAGGGAGTGGATTAATCTTTTGCAAAAACATCTTTGCTCTGACCTGTTTAGTGTGTATCTGAGTACAGGGGAATTAGTAACACAGGGTTTGCAACACTTGGACTGAATAACCTGTCCTCTTTGCCCAAGATTTTCTTATAAGTACAGTCATCTTCTCCATAGAGTCTTTTAGGATATCTGGATAGTCTTCACTAGATTCTTGTCTCCTATCAAAAGAATGGACAAAAAAAAGAAAAGCTAAGGTATTAGTGAAATGTTAGTTTCACTACCTCAAACTTATTTAGGCATTTATTTTAAAAAATGTTCCTCAAAACATAAACATGACCAGTGTCCCTAGATGTAAGAGTGATCCCTCTGGGTTTCTAGGGGAGAAAATAAAAGTGGGCTTTGCAAGGTTTCTGACCCAGGAAACCAGTGCAAAGCTCTTGAATTGTTTACCCAGTGCTGTTGGAGTGACCTTGATCCAGATATTTAATCTCTGCCATCTCCCTGGGATGGGAACAGCATGTTCTTACTCCCGTAGAACAGGGAACTGAGGTTAGAGGTTGGTTCATACGAAGGCAACCCTCTCCAGAATTTCAGTATTACTGTTCTGCCCTCCTTTTTTGGCTTTAAATTCAGCTTTCCGCCGAATGACACATTGGTATGGGGGAAAGGTTGATGCAGGCGCATTTAGATAGCTGTCACTGGGTTCGGTCTCTGTTCTCCTGCAGCGGCACCAAACCCCAAAAGCCTTTCCCAAGACAGACACAGCCTCGCGGCTCGCCTGCCAGGCAGGGAGCGGCCCCATCCCGGGACAGCCAGCGAGCAGGGCTGAAAAACCTGGAAAGATACGAAAAAGAAAAGGTGTGGGGAGGAGCAGGGGCAGGGGCGGAGGGAGCAGGCGGGGGCGCTGGGCGGGAGCGGCGGCCCCTCCCCGGCAGAGGGCACTCGGAGCCCGGCCGAGCCGCCCCCGGCCCGCGCAGCCCCGCGCAGCCCCGCGCAGCCCCGCGCGGGGGGGCAGCCTCGCATCGCCGCTGGGGCGGCCAGCCCCGGCCCAGCAGGCAGCAAAACGCGGCGGGGCCGGGGAGGCGTTAAAACACTCGGGGAACGTTGCTTTAATCCCGGCAAAGAGGAAGGCAAACGGTGCCTGCAGTTTTCCAGCAAGCCCTTCCACCCAGTGATTTGCCTTGCCTTTTCTTTCCTTTATTATTATTATTATTATTATTATTATTATTATTATTATTATTATTATTATTATTATTATACTGAGTGGTATCAGTCTAAAATGCCCAGCTGGTTGTCCTCAGAAGGGAGGATGTTTATGCAAAATTCATCCCAATACTCTCAGCTATCATCACCAGGCTGAACTCAAAATTATTTGTAATATTTGGTACTTCCTGGCTAACTTCATCCAGGGGAGGATACCCTTGCAATTCTTGGCACTCAGAAGCAGAGCGCAGACCTGAGGCAACAACTAACAACATCCTGCAATAAGAAATATGTTGTCACCAAGTGTTTTAAGCCATGTGGAGGGGTTGGCTTGGATTCACCTATTTGCAAGAAAAAAGCTGGGTTTTGTTTGTTAGTTTTTATGCCAGCTTTCCACCCCTAGCCTCTCTCCATATTCTAGCTGCTGAGTTTGTGTGGTTTTGGCAATAAAATCCAGCTCCACTCCATCTGGAGCCTTCAATCTCCCAATTCCCTCTTTATTCCAGATGTAGAGAGGGTGGCAGTTGCAACTAACATGCAAGAAGTTGGGATATTTTTTTCTTTTTGAGGGGTGGAAAAGTCACCAGTGACTCCTGGGCAGCCAATCACTGCTGCTAATGCCTGCAGCATCCTCTGTGCTTGCTTCCAGCAGGAGCCAGGAAAGGCCACAACCATGCTACATGCATCAGGATCCCTTAGCACCTCCAGCACCTCAACCTGGGATGCTAGATACACTGTCAACTGTCCTGTAGGCTTAGGGTAAAAGCTAGCATGATCTAAACCCGGCCTGGGGATGGGGGAGGAGGGAAGCTCTCCTTCAGCTGTAGCAGTTTGCCTGACGGCTGAAGCCCTGCGCAGTGGCTGGCCCCCAGCAGGCAACACAGAGGTATTTGGAATCTGGGGGATATTTCCTATTAGATTTGTTTAATAGTTTTGAGGTAGGTTAAATATGGAGTGACAAATTAATTCCAACTTAACTACTTCCCTCTCGGTCTTCCTGCCTCTTGCAACTCCCCTGTTGCCCCCTTAAACAAGACCAGCTGGCGGGATCAGGTCGGTTTGGCAATTGCGATGGGTTTGTATGCTGAACCCTGCTGGTGGGTCCATTCTCCTCTGGCTGTTGGCTCTGTGCATGCCCATGTGCCATCTTCTTGAGGAGAAGGGGCAGAGGGAAAAATTTGTCTACCTAGAGCCAGAGGCAATGGCTCTTGTGGTCCTGGTTTACACTGAAGCCCCTTTGAAAGGGTTAATACCTAGGGTTTTTTTTAAAGGTTGTTATAGAGACCAGCAAGTCACCAGCTGCTGGTACCCACCTGTAACCTCCCAGTGGGTGTGTTTACCCCTGCACAGCCCCTCCAGGGTGCACTTGCCATCAGTTTTTAACCCTTTAGAAACTGGGTATTACCTAATGTGCACTGCGTGGGTGCCCCCACTCCCTGCAGCAGCTGGGATGCCTTTGCTTGTGAATCACAGGCAAGAGCAGAGGGTTTAGGATCTGGACATGGGTAGACCCTCAGGCCCTCCTTGGGCAGGACAGGAGTGGAACATGGGAAAGGGCACAAGGGAGTCCCTGGGAAGATGCCCTCTCTCCACACCGACACTGGAAACTCTTCCTCCTGAATATACTTGTCCCAAGAGGATATTCATGTTACCTACCTAGAGGTATAAAATTCAGGTTTTCTAAGTCCACATGCTCTATATGTAGCCAAAGACACAGGTGCCTTTAACTGTAAGAGAAGCCAGAAGTCTGAACGCAGCTCTGCACTTGGGGATGTTTCTTTGGCCTGATAATGAACCCTGGAGCACAGTAGTCGCAGATCTGTATGGAGGTGAGTATGTGTGCATCTTGTGGGTGTGTGCGTGCTGTGGTGAGGCGTGACAAGAACAGGTTTTATTTCTGTTATGACAACCTCTCTTTCCATGGATTTGTCTCATATTGCTCACTTGGCTTCCCCAGCGGACTGGAGGGAGGGGACCAGATGGGTTGGTCTTCATGAAGGTGGTTTGATCACTCCAACACGCATGCAGCAGCTGGGACACGAGTCCTTGGGGGAACAGTGGGAACAGGCAAAACTTTTGTTTAGCTATTTTAGGTGTCGAGGCACAGGTTTGAATTATGACTCAGCTGCTTGGTAGAGATTTTTTTTTTTTTTTTTTTGACAGCAGACTGCGTGTGAGACACAACAACATAGGAAGAGTGGCATAAGGGGTCAGTACTGAATCCCCACATGGTTTATCTTCCTCTGGCTGGAAAGGGTGAAGCACCAAACTACACAAGCTGAGGCAGATAAGCAATTGCAGTGGTTTACATTGGTCTCTTACTGGCTATGGCTGCTGCGGGAGGGACACCCTGAGCTTGGACTCCACAGCAGTAGGAATTGCTTTGTAAAGGCCAGTCTTGGCTATTCTTCTGGCTTCCTTTAAAGTCAGAGGAGAAGCCACCTGACAGTAACTCATTTTGTCCACCTTAGTCATCATCCTCCTATTTTAACCATGGTATGTAGACAGCCAGTCTACTCAAGTGAAGTGAGACCTGTGGTGTCTAAATATTCAACAGACCTATTTCATTAGTGTTAATGTTTAACTTCTGAGTCTTGGGTCCCTTAAAAAGATTTAATCCTCTTGCTTCCCTGGAGGAGGACAGCTGGCAGGGAGCTGCCTCCTCAGCTGTGATGGGGAGGTTGCTGCCTCTCAATGTTAGTCTTGATGAAATCCTGTGGGCACCGGCAAATACCAAGTGCATTGCTTTCACCTTGGGGAGGGGTTTTTGGCCTTCATGTGCACATGGTGGTTCAGCAAGTGCTGCTTAACACAGTCCTGCTTAATGGTCCTTCATCCAACAGATGTGCTACCCTCTATTTCCCAGGTCCTTTGCTTGAGCTGTTTGCTTTTCCACAATGTAACACATGGTATTTCCTACCTGCTATCATCCTGCTGATCATCTTATTAGCTTAGCAGCAAATACCAAGGATGAAATCTTCAGCAAGAACAAATCAGACTAGCCTTATATCCTCTGTGGATCTGGATTCATTCTTTTTATTAAAACAACAACAACAAAAACAACAACAAAGATTGCATCTTTTCTGCAGTTAAGTTAATTATTTGTGGTCTGGATCTGGCAGTATGAGAGGAAATTAGCCTAGTCCTGATGATTGGATATTATTAGCAGCACATGAGGTCCATCTTTTGTTTGCTGGGGCCCACACTTGTTTTTTTAGCACTTTCTTGGACAGACATGTTGTGGGAGCTTACATTAATATTTTGGCTTTCTGACTGTGCAGTCCATTCTCCTCCACACACTGGAGGCAAAGCTTTGCAGTTTCAGTTGACTGGACTTTGCACAGACTTTTTCAAAACTTTCTCTGCAGATGCCTTAACGTTTTTTGAGTTCCTCTTAGAGTTTTGTGTTGGGATAAATGTGAGAGGTGTTGTCCTCGGATGGTGCAGGCTGGCCTAGCGCCACTGACTGTGGGAGAACTAAGACATTTTGCTTAAGCAGAAGATCTGCTACTCAAACTTCAAAAGGCCACCCACATGCACTTGCTGAGCTGGAGGTCTAAATTAGAAAAAGACAGAGTTTTTCATATGGTTTTCACTCTAAGTCATAAAATGACCCATATTTATTGGAAATCCTCTAGAAGCCCTTGAGCCACAGGGCATAGGGAGCACATTTCAGGTTTGTAATGTGACAAAATATCAGGGAAAGTTTCATCTTCCTCTTTGCTTGAATTAATACTGGTTCAATTGTAAAAAGGTTTTGTAACTCCAAGTAGAAATTAGTGCTTCGGGGAGGGCATTTTGTTTCTTATTGCTATTTCTAATAAGGGGAGTTGTTCATAATCAAGGACCCAAGAGCATAACTAAGTACATTGGATATTGGCTGTGTGGCAAATGTGACAGTAACAGAGTTATAAGCTCAGACCCTCATTGTGGGTACTGGGGATCATTGCTAGAAAGCCAGGAGGTCACTGCTGGAGAGACCTGCGGCAATGCTGTGACCTAACAGTCTGGAAAGTAACCTTCATTGTCATCCAGCTGTGTTTAGGTTGTCCTTTGTAGGAAGGTTTTTTTCTCAGGAAAAGGGTGTCTTCCTTTCCAGGCTGTTAATGGTGTCCCACCTTAGATCCACCTTTCTAAGTCGTGCTGGTTTAGTGTGTGTGACACTGCAGTGAGCCTTAGGATAGGAGAATTACACCCAAAAATGCCCTACCCCATCCACTGGCTATGAAGAGAGAGAAGGGTTGGTAGCTCTCAGAGACATGTACATGGTAGCACCTACGTTTGGTTACTGAAGGTTTACCTTGCATGTTTTAGAAAACTCATTGGGGACTGGGAAGAGCCATTGCTTTTGAAACACCCACCCACAAAAAGCAGTCTGGGAGGCTGCCTCCATGGGTCACGTTGTGATGCTGAAATGGCCTGTCTCTGCCAGCTTCATGGGACAGCTTTGGCAGGAGAATGAGCAAGAGTTCTTGTAACTGGTATGTGAATGTGGGCTATTGCATGTGGTCAGGCTGCTCCCTCTGATCTCTCCATATATACAAGGGGTAGAGGTAAGGAAAGGAAGACTTACAAAACTCAAAGCTGGATCAATGTATTAAGAGTTGTCACAGAGCTTTTCTGAGTCAGTAGAGCTGTGGTATTTGTCACAGTTTAGGGTCTGGTCGTACATACATTGGTCTTACACCGTGCCACAGAAGTTAGGCCACCTGAGTTGACAGCCCTTATGTCTGGATACATGCAGAAAGCTGAGCAGACACCTCAAAACAATCCAGGAACTGGCATGATTTTATGACACATGGTGTTGAAGACGAGATGATGCTCCTGGGGAAAAAATAGTGCTGCAGTACTTTTTTAGGGTCAGTGACTTGTACTTTGCAGGAAGGAGTTATAGGAGAAGTGCCTTGCACGTGTGCAAGGTCAGCCTTGGAATCATTTCAGCTATTAGGAAGCAAAGGCCATTTGAGTGTGATTTTCCAGGGAATCACAGGAAAGTGCTAGCTATGACCTTCATACGACCTTCTTGAAGGTACCTAACAGGCAAGACAGTATTTATTTGTTAGCAATGTTGTTGATTAACAAAGATTAGCACGCATTAATAAAACATTTTTCTTCTCCCAACTGTAAAATTTTCCCACATCACCCCCATTTGGGCTGTGGAGGGATATTTATCATGTTCAAATAGCACTGGAAGATAAAACCACCTCCTGTTAGTGAAAGGAGATTGTGTTTCAGGGCTGTGCCACTTCTTTGCATCTCTGAGCAGTACAATAGGGTACACCTGGGCCTTGAGAGACACGCTTGGGACAAAGGGGCTGCTAATTCAGTCCAGCAATGCATAGAGCAGGTGTTCCCCCTTCCCCTGGGTGCCTTCTCATCCAGCCAGACAGGTATTGCAAAGCCACCAGAGCCAAATTTAGGTTCCCTTGGACATCCTGAGCTGTGTTGTTGTCACTAGGTGTGGACTGTTGTTAACTGTGTGGCAACAGAGGATGAAAGTGGAGCTTGCCCTCGGTGAGGCACAATCCTACAAATTTCTCCCCTGCAAGAAATCCAATATATTTTATTCTGTTTGTCAACACGGTTCATTCTGAGAGAGCATGGAGTCTGTGGCCAGCAATTAATGCCACTTAAAAGCTTTTCAGTGGGATAATTGCCTGTTGTTCTGCAGGCATCACTCCCATTCAGATGCTAATGACTGTCAGGGGCAGTGGCCATTCCCACATTGGGGACCAGGTATGCCCCGCTCCCCTCGCCTCGGGAAGACGCTTAATGGGCGTATTGTCCCTGAACAAGGGCAGTAAGGAAACCCCCCTGTCCCTGAGGAAACCGTGGAAATAATCCTCATCAGTCTGTGTCACTTTGGCACAAAAGGCAATAGGGTGGACAAAAAAAGGAAGGGAGCATCCAGCACACAGCGGGTGGAAGTCAAGGTGTCCCATGTTAGGGAACTTCCAAGAGAACTGTGCCAGGCTGCCGGTTTTCATAAGCAAAGACTCACCGCAGCACTGTGAAAACCCAGGGGATTTTTCCAGCCATTCTCAGACTCCAGATTTACACCTTTGTTTGCTCCTCTGGGTTTTGGTCACATTTGCCATGTCCTCACCATGACTTTCTCATGTAATGTTTGCCAGGTGTTGGCCAACACGGCAGCACACACACTGCCTTGCAGATGGTGTGGCCCCTGCCATGGATCTTTTGATTGCAGACCCGGGTTGAGAGGTCCCTACACTCCCTTCTCCCCAAAGGCTGCTGCTCTTTCAGTTGGGCAGATGGGTCTGGTTGTGTTTTTTTAAGGTATGGTTACCTTTTTTTGGAGGTCAGGTGTACAAGGACAGAGTAAGCAAGTCCTTAATTCTCTAGGCAGGACCCCACCACGAAGCTGTTGATGTCTATGGGTAGGTTGAGTTTTGGTAGATTCAGCATCAATGCCCAAACACCTGTGAACACAGCCGTCCTCTGGGAGTGGTCTCCTCACAGGATAAGAAATATCCTTTCTTCTTCTCAGTTCACTCTCATTTTTCTTGCCACTTTATTTTCCCACTGAGTTTGGGCTGAAGCTATCATTTGTGATGGAGTCTGGAGTTCATGTGGATATGTTAAAACTTATCTTGCTTCTTTTTGGAACCTCCAGGTAGCTGGTCTTCCTAGACCCTGTGCACTGTGGTAGGCTGGTCATGATGAAGCCATGTTGGCTGGAGATCATCCCAAGAGATACACCTCTCTTACTCTGGCTTAATTGTGCAACTTAATGAACCCTGGTTTGCAAACTCTGGATGAACACTCTAACCAAACACCCCTTCCCTCAGCAAATGAGGGAGCTAGGTCACTGAGAAGAAAAGATGCTTTCTGGGGGAACACATGCTCCTCTGTATGAATCAGAGAGGAAGAGGGAGGGGGGGGATCATTTAACAGCCAGGGGCGTCTCTAAATTCCCTTTATGAGGGTTTTGTTTTTGAAGCGTTGGGAAGGATGGCCTCCCCTCCCCAGCTGGCCGCCTCCTTTGGGGGCCCCATTCATGGAGCCCTCCCGGGGGGCTCCACAGGCTGTCAAGCCCCCAGCCCCTTTGTGTTGCTTTTCCAGTTGAATTTCACGTGGGTTTGTCGGGGGCCGCAGGGCTCCCCTCGCCCCGGCAGCCCTGCTCCCACCGCGCGGCCGCAGGCCACTTCTGCGGTGGAGGCAACCCAAGAAAGGGCTGTGCCACTTCCATGGAAACAAAAGCCTGTTTTCAAACAGTACTAAGAGAAACTGTTTCTATCTTAGGCCTTTAATGACCTGAACTGTCCATCTTTTGGAGAAAAGCAAAAATAAAGAGGCACTTTGCTGTGCTGCAGCTGCCACTGCTTTCTAACTATGATTATTTTTTGCCAAGAGAGCTTAGCATCCATCCTTATTTATGATGCATATCAAAAAAAAGAGTTTTATTTGCCCCTTCCAGCAAATCTTGCTGCTAGGAATAGGCAGGAACATTTGCAGCAGCAGTTCGTATTTTCCCTGGGAGAGGAGTCCTGTGCCCTGCGTATTTCAGTGTTGAATAAATAGTCCTTCATGTTGTATGCAGTGGCTCCAGGCACCCTGCTGAGATCATGTCCTTAATACAAACAATACGACACATTTATCCTAAGCTGACCGCGCTGACCCCCAAAAGTTTGTTCCCTCCACTGGGACTCCTCGGCCTTTTCATTCAGCTGAATGGCCAGCACAAAGACCTTGTCGCATCTACAGTCCCTTCCTAAACAAAACTCGGGGAGGAAGGGGAAAGGAGTGTCGGGGGTGGGGGAGGAGAGGAAGAAATAGGCAAACCTTGACCCCTCCACCTAAAAGAAAGTGGAGGAATTTGGATTTTAAACCTTAAGATGCTCGTCCTGGTCTCCTTGCCTCTCCTCTGGCTGTTGGTCTGACTCCCTTTTTGCAAATACCCTGAGAAGCTCTGGGCTTGCAGCATCCCAGCAGAGCTGCTGTCCCAGCATTGGGCAGCATCTCCCGCTGCGAAGAAAGGCTCCTCTCTGCTCTCCTTTGCATTCCTATTTTTCCATAGATTAGAAAAAGAGAGAAAGAGCGTTACTTAATAAGGAAATAGATGTTCTCTCCCCCTTCCCCCATGCCCAGTCCCTGCCGATTTTTGGAGGCAGGCGTGCACTGGGGAGCTGGTCCGGGTTTGTGACTGTTTCCCATGGCCCTGGCTCCTCTCTCAGAGGTCACTGCTTGCTGTGTTGGGGACGGACAGCTGTTTGTGACAAATACCCTCAACTGCTATGGTTTACATTCAGTAGTTTTCAGGCAAACACTGAAATTGGTGTTGATTTGCTGTGATACTGGATGGGAAACAGCAAGGCTGGCACTGCTCCATTTCAGTTTCATCTGTCCTTCGGGGAAAGACCTGCTTTTGGGGCAAAGTCTTGTTAGACATGATGCAAGGTAAATTTGTATGTCTATTGGACTTCCTTTCTAAAGTGTTAATTTTAGTTGGGAACATGCCTGGCCACTGAAAGATTTTAATGTCTTTCCCCTGGAGTTGGAGCTGTGCTCCCAGTTCCTCTCTTTTCCCATCCCAAACCTGGGCTATCTCAGAGGCAGCACAGTGCAGCTTTAGCAGAGTTGTACTTCCAGGGTTGCACCATGGTATTGAGGTGCTGGGCTGCCAGTCAGGGCCCTGGTGTTTCCCCTCTTGTTGTCTTTGGCTCTACTTTGCTATACCTTTGATACCAGTGCCTATGAGACCCCCTGTCCCTGGTGAGTAATGGGCCCTATGGGACAGGACTCCTGACTCTCCTTGCAGCAGGGTCTCAGCCCCTCTCATAGCTTTGGTGGGGTCCTGGCTCATTTGTTGCATTGCCTCTGAGCTCTCACTTAGCCCAGAGATGTTTTACCAGCTAGCTACTAATAGTGGAGCATGACTTCTCTCTCTCTTTCTTCCCCCCTCCCTGCCGCAGAAAAGCTGCACAGTCACAATTCCTCATGTAGATTTGGTTAAAAAATGTGATGGAGCTTCTTCTTATTTTGCTTTCCCTATGCATGCGTAAAGTACTTTTGAAAGGATCATCAAACATTGGAACAGGCTGCCCAGGAAAGTGGCTGAGTCACCATCACTGGAGGTATTTAAAAGACGTGTAGATGTGGCACTTAGAGGCATGGTTTACTGGTGGACTTGGCAAGTGTTAGGTTTGCAGCTGGACTTGATGATCTTAAAGGTCTTTTCCACCCTAAATGGTTTTATGATTCTATTTCATATAACTGAATCTGCCCTTAGAGGTGGGGTCAAGGCAGCCCCTTTTCAGCCTCTGGCATTTCTGAAGTGGCACCACCTGAGCATCACACGATCTTTAACCAGTCTGGACCTTGGCCTCCCCAGCTGTAAAGGGCTGTACCTGCCTCCCAGGAGGGATGTGGTTGTGAATCAGGAATGTCTGCTGGGTGGTTGCAGAGCTCAGGGCTGAGAAGAGGGGTTGTTCTGTATCACAGAGGCTGTGGCATGGGCACAACTTTCCTTTGGGTATTGCTGTAACACGGCCCTGACCTGTGACATGCTGCACTGCTGGAAGGCGAAGGTGTTATCATCCCTGCAGAGTGCCAAAGGGCTGTGACTGAGGTCAGGTCTGTGCTGGAAGCTTTTGTCAGCGTAACAATAACACAGTGTTGACCAGAGGGCTTTTCTAGAGCTGAAACCCAGCCCAGGACATGGCTGTGGCAGTTACATGCAGTTATACCAGCACAGTTAGTTTAGTTAAGAAGATAAGGGGTTTGCCCATAAGATGCTCCTGAAAGAGTTGTTTGCTCATGCATGGACCTTACCTGATGGGTTTCAAAGTCCAATTGCAATGGCACTGCAGTGGTGCAAGCAATTAAACATAAAATAATCTGTGGTTGGGGTAACCAGGTGGATGAGATGTTCATTCTTAACTCTTGGAGCGGCAGGCTGAACACTGTGGAGCAGGTTACTGAGGTGCTGCTCTGCAAAACTTTCTGTTTCTTCTTGGCCTTTTCTATCCCTCTGCCATCCCCCAAATTGTGAGCCCCTTTTTGCTGCCACATCACTGTTCAAACAAACATGTGTCTGTCTGCTGCACTGCTCTCCAGAGGTTTCCTGACTTTTTCTTTATGTGTACAAGGAAACTGCATGACCATTTCTGTCTGAAATCTGTTCTTTTATCTCTTTTTTCTTCTGTGCTTTTTTCTTTTCTCCCCCCCCCGCCCCCCCCCGGCTCAATAAGAAGTCAATAAGTGGCTCATTAGGGCTTTGCTTAACCTGATTTTGGGAGTATTTCTTTCCCCCGAAACGTGAACCAAGTTCTTAAATTGATTTTGCTGCTTTTGCTCATTTACATTTAATAATATTCTCGGTGCTCTGTCTCGCCTTCTTAGATCAATTCGCAGCCAGTGAGAAGTCCTGGATCGACAGCCCCTAACAATGCTCCTCTGCTCATCCACAGGACGGGTACCGTGGGGAAGGCAGTAACCACCCAGGCTGTTGTACAGGGCACAGACCTGCTGCCTTCTGCTTTGTACAACACCTACGCAGGCAAGGGAAGGGAGGACCCAGTCTTTAATGATACAACAACGTTATTGTTTAATCCCTTTTCAAGAAATGCTGTCAGTCCTAGAGACATGCAGAAATGCTCCCTTCTTCCAGTTAGACCTTTTATGCTTGCCTGATTCATCCGTGGTGCAGGACACCAAGAGGGAAGATGGAGTTCCTCCTCTCTACCAGACCTCCTGTCTGGAGAGTGACATTGTGCTAACAAAGAAGAGGTCCCTGACGCATATCTAAAGAAACTGTTATCTGTTTCTTTTCATCTTCTGTTAAGTGCTGGCCTGAAGACATTAGAGTCTCTAATTAACCCGAAGTTTAGAGCACACCCACCAGACCGATGTGACAACTTTAAAGTTCTTTTTCATGGGAAATTCTGTCCATTTGCTTTTGGTTTTGTGTTCTGATCTGGAGTTAGAAGCCTAGTTCTCATGATATCCTGCACAACAGAATTTCTGGAAGTATTTACAACAGGTGGACTAGATTTTAGCTGTGATTTTATTTAGGTATGTTCTAAAGAATTGAAGGGAAAGAGTCCAAGCAATTACAAGGCATCTAGGATAAAGATACAGGGAAACTGCACCCACTCAACAGCACCCTATGTAATATCCTGGTTTATTTGTACAGAAACTGGGAGTGTTTTCAAACAAAGGTTAGTAAATAGCTATGGATGATGCACATCAATTTTTACCCGCCTTGAGGTCCAGCTCTTAGTTGTTTACCACTGATCCAACTCCACTTAGTGTCTTAGTATACAGAGATATCAGCATTTGAACAATGTAGTCGTGTGTTTTCATAAACAACATGCAGCCTAATTCATTGTTTCTCATTTCGTAGTCAGTAGATGATGTTGCTGATCCAGCAGCATAAACCCAGCCTGCAGTGACATAAACCCAACTAGACAGTGGCTAGAGGTGCAGGACCCTGGTGACTGGAGGTTAATACCTTGACTGGCCATTTTGTAGGGAAGGCTCTGTGTTCAGCCTTGCCTTCAAAGCTATGGGGCTTCTAGGCAGCAAATGAGAGACTGATTTTTTCATGTGTCTGGAGTCTGAGGGGTCAACATTGCACAACATGTGGCCGAGATAGCAGGATGAAGCTCCAAGGGAAGCTGCATCAGCTCATGGTCAGCCCCCGGCTGCAAGCCCATCCTACAAAGAACAGACTGTTGGTACTGTGCTCACTCCAAATAGCACTTGGCCCTATTTCCTTGTGTCCATCTGTCATATTCTAATGCATCATCCAGTCATCTTACATTGCGGAGTGCGTAGTATCCCCACCTGTCAGAGCAAAGAGTTGGTCTCAACATTTCCAGATAGCCTGTGGCAGAGACAGGGTGCCATCACCTCCTCTGAGCAGTACATCACATGCCAGGAACAGGCTGCAAATGGTCACGTCTTACCTGTTGTCTTTGGCTTCCTTAATCGTTCAGAACAGACCAAACAAGGGCAGATGAACTTGGAAGGGAAGGGTTGGGTGGAGGTTTGGGGAATGCTGGATATCAGACCCAGGCCCTACCACAGAGTATACCTGTCATGCTTTAAAAATTGAAATCCCAGTCCAAGATCTCATAAAGTAAGGCTGTAAGGGATGTGTGGGTGATGGAGAGCCTGGTAGACATACAGGACAATTGTCTGTGTACATGTCATATTGACAACTCTGGTGTCCCATGTGAGTAAGGTCTGAAACCAAAGACAAAAATCAAAATGTAAGACACTGCAATTCTGCCTGGTGCTTCCTATGTAGTTCTTTGTGTTTCTCCTCATATAGAGATGTCTGAAAATAAAAATAAACTCCTGAGAACTTTATAATCAGAGCCAGGGTGGACGAGCTCTCAGACAGCCTGAGTCTGACCAGGCTATGCCAAGTGCTCCCAGTTTGGGGACTGGGATTTGGAAAGCCCATCTGGGCTAGGTTTTCCTTCCCCCCCCCCCCCCTTTTTTTTTTCTCGTTGTTTTGCAAGCCCTGAAAGCAATAGACTCAATGTTATTCTAACTTTAAATGGAAGGAAGCGGGGGAGGCGATGAGAGCAGAGAAGGAAAATCCATTTGCTGCAGTACTGTCAGCCCCTTAGTTTTCCTTCAAGTCTGACAGGCCCAGGATTAAAGGTTTGGTTACAATGGCCTGACAGTACACATTAACAGCCCTGAATGTCTTAACAACCCGGCTACTGGAGATGCATTCAGAAGAGTCTGTGAACTGCTTTTCCCCTTTAAAGCTCCTGCTAGACCATGTTGTCCAGTGAAATCTTTTGTGGTTAAAAATGTATAGACTTTTCTTTCTAATTGCTAAGCATATATGTACACAAACCCAAAATTCTTTGCTGTCTTCCCATAGGTTTTATGCCTAGTTCTCCTTCAACTATTCTACTTGCGAAAAGTGTCCTGCTTTGACTGCACAGTGAGTTTATATCTCCCCTTTTTATTTTAGCTAGACTTTCACATAGTGTAAATGAGCAAGAACTCACTTGTGCAGGCGGAGTTATGCAGATCTCTTCCAGCTGAGGGGCTGAATGTACAAAATAAGTTTTTTTCCTGTGTAAAAGGCAAAAAGAGCCTCTGATCAAACAAAATCCCTGTATTGATTGACTACATTTGCATCATAAAATGGAATTCACCAGCCATGGTGTTTGCATGGATCGTGAACTGATGGACAGTGTTTGTAATAACCAGGGTGTGTTGGTATTCACAATGCATAATAATTGAGTTTATACCAGGCTATTTCCAGTCATTGGCAAGTCTGAGGGGTATGTTTCCACTCCTTCAGTCTCCAGGCAGCAAATCCCATTTAATTAACTTATTTTGTTCAGGGGCAGGGTAGGAGGAGGAGAGCTGTTGATAAAATCCAGCAAGAGTCCTTGGAAAGGGTTTGGAAGCTTTAGTTTAACTGGACACATCCTATCTGAAAGCGACCCAAATCCCCACATCTCGGTCAGAAACTCCCATCAGGGCTGTCACTGTGTGATTGGCTGGGAAAGTGTCGCTGCCTTCAGACGTCTCCCTTACTGGCTAGCTGGGGACAAGGTTGCTGGTAGCTGGTTGTGCTTAACCCCAGAAACTTTGGCTTATCTCCCTTGACTCTATGTGATAGGGGTCTATGCTTTAAAAACAGAAGGGTTTTGGTTCAGTCTTCATTGCCGTATTAAAACTGATGGGCCTGGTGGCAGTTCTGTGGTGGTATCTAGGGACCTTAGGCAGGAGCAGTGGCCCTTTTTCAGGCAGGGAACATGTGCAATGTAGAAGGAGAAGACAGAAAAGATGTTCTTGGTCTGCAATGGATGGACCGTAAGTAACGTCTAGGAAGAGTGCTGAACCCAGGGAACATCTGTATGACCTTTTCTGAGGGTCCTCTCATACTATAGGTTAAAGGAGATGGGTATGGAAGTGGGCAGTCTCTCAGGGGAGTGGGGGGTGGGTGTTGTGGGAGATAAGTCAATCCTTGAAGGGCCAGAGTGGCTGCATAGTCTGGGTGGTCTCCATTTCAGTAGAGGAGGGAGATAATCTAAGGGGAAACCTGATTAGAAGTGAGGAGAGTGATCTATGAAAGGGGGGGGTGGAAGGGGGAATAAATGAGAATTAATTTAGCAAAAAAACAAGATGTCAAGAACAAAATTAATCAGGAGACAAGGTTAATTAATTAATACATCCTTAAACCATCACAGCTACATCGACACCACTGGCATTAATCAAAGCACTAAGACTATTGAAGAAAAGACACTGTTGAATTGTTCCTAAACCTACGTTAGGTGCCTGGGAAAGAGGATGGGGGAAACAGAAGTGTTCTCTTTCAACCCAGCCAATGCTACCAACATGTTGTGTGGAGAATTACAAGCCCAAAATATTCAAACTGCTTATTATTATTTATACAAAGAGAGCAAAAAGGGTGGGCTGGGAATAGCAGTATCTGTTTCTTAGACACTGGCAGCTTTAAAGCAAATGACCTAAGTCATAGGCTAATAAGGCCCTAGGAGATGTTGTTGACATGAGATCCATATAGAACATTGACAACAGCCTTCAGAAAGTAAAGTGACAAGTGATAAAAGAAGCACCTCCTATCTGTCCCAGAAATTGTTGTTTTGCCCAGCAAGGTGTTCATCTGACACTAGTCCTTAGTTACCGGCTAAGGCAACCAGGCTGGTGTAGACTGACATGGGTTAGGGAGCATACCCAGGAGCACCTCTGCTGGAAGAAGGATGGAGGGATGACATCCAGCAGAGAAGCAGTGTCAGGCATTAGGACACAGTCCGACTGGTAGTTGCTTCTTCTCTTTGCCCATATTTTTGAAAATGGAAACGTGATTTGCAAGCTGGTTGATAGGGACTGCTCCATAAGATGGACACAGGAGCTTCATGTCAGTGCAGCCATCTCCATGTCTAGTGCTATTCACCTCATTCCCCCTTCCTGCTAGCGAACAGAGACGGCAACTCCACCAGATTTATACTACTTCGATATGGGCCAAAAAACCTTCTGCTACTGACTGTGTTGCTGGTGACTGCACAAGGGGTGCATGCAGCTACCTTAGACCAAACACCTCACCTTCACATAGCTAAAGTAAAAGAAGCTGACTCTCACCCTTGGATTTTCCATATGACATTTGACCGATTAGGCATCGACATATACCAGACTGGAGGTTTGTCATTAGCTCTGAGTGTTTCCGTAGGTTTCCCGAGGGATCTCGGCTGGTAAGCCTGATGCTGTGCAATATTTCGTCCAGTGATCTGGAAATGGATATAAGTGTTCATACATAGTTCTAGAGAGATTAGGCAAAAAGTGATGAGGGCCAGGAGTGTAGAGCAGTCAGGAGTGCTTTGTGAAAACATTAAAACCCATTAAAACCAATGCACTTGCTACGGTTGAAGTTGGAGATGGAGGAACAAAGAGTGCAGGCAATTCTCTGAGAGTGAAATATGAGTGAATGGGAGTGGGAAGCATTTATCAATCTGGATAAATTAGAAATCGAAGATCACAGAAAAATTGATGAAGGAAGCAAAAGAAGAGTGGAAGAAATCCATGGCTAGTGGTGTTAAAGAAGGAGTGATTTTTACCAGTATTTAAAAAAAAAAATTATCAGTGGTTTTCACATCTTCTTCCCTGGGGTAGTGATATACAGAAACCAGAGGCAGTCAATCAGTATGTGTCCTGTATTTGGGAAAAATTAGGTGGTATGTTCCTGTTCTGGGCTGCTAATGGTGCAAACCTCATCATTGCAAACACAGCAAAAGTAATGACAACCCATGGGACGAGTGGGGAATAAGAATCATGTTTTTCAATAGAGGTGGCACTTCTGAAGAACTGCTGCCTCAACACTGGTTGAAGATATATACATATATAAAAAAGATATATATACATATATATAAATTTCTTTCCCCCTCATCGCTGTAAATTGTTAACTCAAGACAGGAGGTTTTACTCTGCTCTAGTTCTGCCACAGCTATTTCTCTTGAAGCAGGAATCAACGTGGGGTGGTCCCCTGACCTGGGCTGTGCAGCAGGTCAAGCTAAAGAATCACAAAGGCCCTAAAATCTATGAATAAGTGCAATTCTTTAGGAGTCAGTGCCCCTGTTTTATAGCAATCTGGTGAGGGGCCTTAAATGGGTGACAAGGTAATTTCCATACAGTTTAAGTACATCCTATCTAGAGTCTCAGGGTGAGGGGAGACTTGACCCAGAGTGATTTTGTGAAGCTCTGTAAGATTTGCAAAGTGGCCTAAACTGGCCCATTCAAGTCTGGTATCCTGTGTACTGAAGCAGCAAACACCGATACTTCAGAGAAAGGATAAAAAGAATAAAAGCAACTCTTTCCTTAATGCATCTAGCAGTAATTCATGTGGAGAGGGTAGATGGGGGTAGAAGTCAGTTCTCTGGCCACTGCAGGTGATCAGCTGGAGAGGTGTGATTACCTCTCCCGTGTTCGTATGCAGGCTACAAACATTTATTAATGGTCATAAAATATCCTGCCTGTTTTTTAAATCCAACCAGCAATGTATGACTTGACCACCATAAAGTTTGTCTCAAAACTACCACAAAAGGTTTGAATTACTCCTGGTGGCAATAAAAGCATTCTTTTGGCTAACGCTTTGCTTTATTGTTAGCTTTTATTTTTCTCAGTCCCCCTTCCTACCAGCAAGACATAAACAATGGGGTCTGAGTCGTTGTCCCCCACCCCCTCACACCTACATTAATAAGATCCAGGACCCAGCAAAATGAATGAAACAGGAGCAGAATAGTCACAGAGGCAGCTGGTTAGTGATAAGCACAGCTTTTCTGGTGTTAAAGAAATCGTTGCTTAGAGAGTCCTTCTCTTCTTTGCAACCCAGAGGACTGCAGTCATGTAAAAATGTTAATCTGAAGAACATTTATTTATTTATTTACTTCATGGATGAGTTCAAGACCACTAAAGTAACTTTTATTCAGAGCTGATTTGTTTGATTTAGCTTTCTTTTCAAAGTGATTTAAGCTATATTAACTTAGAGCTGATTCCAGACAAGAGCATCTGCACAGGAGTTGAATGCAGTTTAACATGTCCACCTTAAATGTTCTTCTGTAGTTAATTCAGAAGAACTTTTGTCTTTTGACATACACCCTTAGGGAACTAAGCATCCTGATGTTAAGTGGCAGCTGTGTACCAAACATCTCCATAACAATAGATTGAATCCCTCCTATAAATCTATTTTGAGGTACGTTGTACAGTCAGCAATAACTTTGACATCTTCTGTCTTGAATGGAGCTACATGAGATACAATTAGCACAAATAGGAGCATGTGAATCAGGCCTGAAGTCCTGCCAGGGCAGGCAAAATTGAGAAGAGCATATCCATGTTGGTGTGGATACAGTGGTGCAAGCTGTTTGGGTGCTGCTGGGTTTAGCTGCACTAGTAAGAACCTGATTGAGCTGCATCACACCTGCAGTATGGGTTTGTTTAACATCTCTATTGTTATTCTACAGCAAATTTCTTTCTGTGACAAGGCTCAGAAGTGGCCTGGTGGGATCTCAATGAGCAGGAACTGCAGTATGTTCAATTGCTGGTCCACCTCCCTCAGAGTTAGCAGTCCTGCATCTACAATTCCACATCTCTCTTCGCAGGAGATGGGCTATCCCTGCAATCACATTCCTGCAAGCAGTTAACTATGCAAAAAATGGGGAAAGATTGCATTTTGTAAGCCAGCAGAGACTGGCCAGTGGATTTTTTGGCATTTGTTCCTCTTGACTTCCTGGCTAACCTTCCAGGCAATGCAAAGGATGATCCTGGGAGATCTCCTCAGTTCTTCCTTTGAACCTTTGTGAAATTGTGGACCCAAGAAAGGTGTGAAAACAGCCTGGATGTTGCGTGACTTTATCCACTTAATAGTCTGCATGTGACTCAGAGAGATCTCCATGCCTGGTGAACACTCCCCACTTTGCTGGTGAGAACTGTCATTTCTGTTGGGGTAAGGTAGTTGAGAGAGAGTAATAAATTTTTGCTGTCCTTGTTAGATCTTACTTGGTCCTGTTTCCTTGAAGATAACATGGAATAAGCTAGTGTAAAAGGGGGCAGAAAAAGAGATCAAAGAGAGAAATTGTGGCATCGATAAGCAAGCCTGATGGAAAGGCAGCCTCTGGAGGACCCAGCAGCCTTGCAGTAACCTGGGGTTGGGGGAGATGCAGCAGGATGAAGCAGTGTGGCATGTTTGGATGACTGCTCACAGCAACATTGCAAAACCTGCAATCTTGGCTAGGAAAACCAAACAATTTCTCAAGAGATGGCAAAAGAGGGAAAAGGAAATTGGGCGATAAATGAGGAGCAGGAAAAAGAGTCACGAGGAAGGGATGGAAAGCAGGAGCCTGAATTTCATGTTCCAACTAGTTCAGGATGGGGCCTGAACTGGAGGAAATGAAGGGGTTTGTGGGGCCCCTTCCCTGGCTTAGGGCAGTCATGTCAGCTCTTTCAGTCTACTTATGTTATTGAGTCAGCATCAGATTAGGGACCTCCGAAATGGGATGATGGGGCAGGGGGGACCATCACCTCATTATTTCCTTCTCCATGTATGCCTCAGCATTGCTATATCACCAGTTGGGCCATTGATAGCCACTCCCACGCTTCTCTGATTTGTCAGATGCCTCAACACAGTGCTTAGGTGGTGTCAAAGGGTCTTTTTGTCCACATCCTTTCCTTGCCTTTATCACTGCCTGACTTGTGTAAACAGTTGTGTGGGGCAGGCGAAGCCAGATGTGGACAAAGAGCTCTCCTGGCTGAACATGTGTAACTTCTTGAACAGCTCTAGATAATGCCCGAGAGGACATTGCAGAGTTGTGGCCCCTCTGCAGCAGGAGCCTTCCTCTCCCTCGCCTAGCAGAGATCTGTTTCGGCTCCAGGGAACCCATGCAAGGGAGGGGAGGAGGGGGCAGAGCAGCGGGATTTGCACCATGGTGCGCTAGCTGGAATGAGTTATGGAAATCCTTAAATCCTCCTAAGAAAGGGCAGTTAAAGCTGAACTGAAAATTAAACATTAAGCTGGTACAAGCCACCTCACCTATAAATCCAGTCCTGGTGCAATTTATTCCTGCATACTTACTACATGAATGGGGATTTACAACGGGTGAATTTTTGCATCCCCTTCTGCCAACAAGGTCTGCGGGGCTTTACAAACTACACCGTGCCAAGGGTGCACTTCCAGACCTCCACCAGCCCACAGCTGAGACCGGTGATGGGCAGGGAGGGGGGAGAAGAAAACAGGCCTGATTTAGCAAATGCAGAGAGCTGGAGGCACTGAGACCCTTTCTCTGTGTGCTCAGAGTGTTTAGATAAAGGCATCTCCTAAAAGGGGAATTTGTTTGGTTTGGACATCATTGAATGAAAAGCTCTCAGCCCCACGAGTGCTTAGTTATTCTCTTGTCTAGTGGCTCCTCAACAGCCCCCACCGACAGGGAGGAGGCTTCCTATTTGTGAAAGTGGCCCTGCTTGTTGAAATTCTCTAGTGACTTAAGTTTATTGGTTTTTCCTGAGGTTCAGCCATTTGAATTGCAAACAATGCCCATCCCTACCTCCCCCCCGCCTTCCCCAGCCAGAACAATGTGCAGAGCTGAAATAAAGCCAGGCAACCCGGACTCTTGAAACGGAGTGCGATTTCTTTCCGCATGAGCGGGGAGGTGGAAGTTTGTTGTCTTCCGGTCCCGCTCATTGATGCAGAGGATGTCTGTGAAAGGGGAGGGAGGGATCTGGGGGAAGAAAGAGGGAAGGAGGCCAGCTCATGGATGATGGTCAGAGATCCTTTCTGCTTTATTTATTTATAATCTCTCCTGCTTAAAAGGCCATCCTGAGAGGAGATTAATGCTGGTGGATCCATGCGTACCTCTCTCACTGTTCACCTCACAGTATTCCAGGAAGGATACAGGGGATGAGGAGTGGGGTGTGTGCAAGTGTGCTCCAAAATTATCCCATTTCTGGGAAAAGGTGAACTTTTGTCATACTCCTGGGAGCAACTGAGCAGCGCAGGTCAGTCTGAGCTTGGATAAACATGCAGAAAGCTGGGCTGCTGCCACAGGAGAGCTGGAGCGCTGTGCTTTTAGGCCTACATAAAGGTGATATAGGAGCACAGCGGCAAATGAGTAGAAGTAGTCCTTGTCTATGTCAATTTTAAGGCCTGATTTCTCCTCTCAAATTGCCTCAGGGAGGTTCTGTGTTGGTTCACCGACTTGGGTGGAGTTTTCTCCTTATTTATGCTGCTGGGAGGGAGGGAGGAGGAAGGAGGGAGAGAGGTTGTCCCCTGGAGCTGCTCTGTTGTTGGTGGTTAGTTAAAAGGATAAATGCAGGGTAAATGATAGAAACAACACACAACTTGTGTTTGAATAGAATAGAAAAGAATAAAAAATCCTCTTAATTCATGGGGTGTTTCTGAAGTTTTGCCTCTGCCTGGCTCTGCTCTCTTGGAAAAACACAGAAATCTCATCTGTTTGAGCAAGTCTTTGAGGTTAGCTAAACACCCATCTGGGTGCCTCAGCCATGCACCATTTGGGCAGAGGCATGTTGGGGCAGCAGTTACCCAGAAGCAGTTGGCAGGCGCAAAGAAGGCAGGAAACCCCAAAGGAGACAGCCAGGACACTGCCGTGCCCTTCATCCCAAGCATCGTGCAGAGAACTGGTCAGTGAGCTCAGGGGAAGTGGCAGAAATATAGTTTGTGTGCACATGAGGACAAGGGCAAGGAGGACAAGGTAGGTCCTGGCAGGGGACTTCACTTGTCCATGAGGGAGACTCAGGCGTCACTGTACCAGTACCTAGTGACATGTCTTGCAAGGTCAGCCCTGCAGATCATGAGTGCACCATGTATTTTGTATGATAAAACTTGCCTCTGTGATATTCACGCCAGAACCAGAAAGGTCCAGATATGCCAGTTTGTGCTACAGAGGCTCTCAACTTTAGCATCTGTTTCTGAGTTTTGGCATCATTTGCAGGCGAGGATGATTCAGATGAACTGGTGGCCTTTCACAGAGAGTTGATGTGAATTTGGTAGCCTTGGCTGCAGAAAGACCTTGGAGAAAGGGCATGGTCAGGGTGTCAGAGGTGAAGGCTTTGGCGGCAGAGGGCAGTGGTGGAGCGCGGGGGTCCTGCCCTTTGCTGGGGTCACAACACTGTTCTTTTCTTCTCCAAACTGGGCATTTGGGCCATCCTCACAGCACATCCTTTTTGACTGATGGCTATTCATGTGTAGTGCTCTTTCTATCACAGAATAGCTCTTGTTTCATTTTACTATGAGAGGAAGGCTGGCAGAAGTCTGCTATAAAAGCACAAGACAGAAACCTGGGAGAGCTGTTCTCTCCCTGGTCCCTGGTCTGGTGAATGCCCTCAGTCGTTTCTTTCTGCTTTACATTCCTCATGTGGAAAATGGCAATAGAGACCTTGTTCTTTGCTGCAGAGCTGTGTGACACCTGCTGATGAAAAAAGCTTTCTACAGTGGCTATGCGACAGTTGAAGGAACATTTTCTCAGTGCTATGACCATGAGCTATAGCAAAGTGAGGCAGCAGGAGAGTAGACCCAGATACAACAACAGGAGTGTGGGGATAAGGGCAGGCTCAAAGCACTGCCAACCCTCAGCCTGGAGAAGAAATATCCAAGAAGACTGCAAGCCAGGAGCAGTCATCAGTGCAGTAATAAATCCTCCTGGGGACCTGATTGAAACTCCATTCCTCTCTTTAGGGAATCAAGTCTTGGCTCTATCCCCTAGACAAATCAAAGCACACCAGCATCAAAAACTGGTGTCTGTACATCTGTGGCCCAATTTATTGTTCTCCTGGGTTAGTTCTTCTGCACCAGAGCAAGCTGTCCTGTGGTCCATAGAGGCTTTGCCCAGCTTTCTGATTCCATTACCTGCTTCCCTTTCTGACCTCGTAACAATGAACACATTTGATCTCATTAAACTTTACCTTTTTCAAGAGGTCTGGCTGCTCTGAGGCATCTTGCTGGTCTTTGCTCAGCAAGTAACCTAAGCTGAGATCAGATATGCTAGCTGTCCAGTGGGTGAATTCCTCTTTATCTGATGTTGACACCTTCACCTCATGGACTACGGCAATTCCTGGGAAAGGCAGCTCTGAGCATTGCCCTGAGTCACAAGTCACTGATTCAGACCCTTCTCCTCTGGGAGGGGAGAAAATAGAGTAGGTTTCAGTGAGACAGAGAAGAGCAATGCTTTCAGCAGATTGGGCTTTGTCTCTGTAAGGGTCTGATGTGCTGCAGGAGGAAGCAAACAGCAAAATACTGCTCATGCAGGGCGATTATTCATTGTAAATGTTGTCCAGCTTTGTCTGTGAGTCAAAAAGGGAGGCTACTGGTATGGTTGGAGAAGGTTGTTCTTTCAGGAATTGCACCCTTCCCAAGGCCAGAGGGTGCTGAGGATTTGGGGGGTCATTTGGGGTGGAGAGGAATCCAGTTTATTTATTTTAGTAATTTTTTCTAAGTAGTTCTTTGAGTGAGCTTCGGAAGTGGAAGTAAATCTGATTTGCTGCTTTACCAGGGCTGGGAAAAGATGCTCCAACCCGCAAGTGTTAGTGTGTATAAACAAGGGAGAAAAAGGACAAAGATCTGGAGACCACATCCAAAAATGCAGAGAAGTCTCAGAGATATCAGGGACTTCATAATCCTGGAGGAGAAAGGTTCAATAGAGGACATATCCTAACCAAAAACTGCTTGCCCTGACAGATTCTTGGTGGTGGCAAACACATGGAGACAAGGCTGAGCTAAGACTTTTGGGGCTCAGGGACACCTCATGAGGGACATTTCAAGCCTTGAGGCTAGTGGCATTTCCAGCCCTGGGGGCTGAATACAGCAGTTCACACCTTGCTGGGATGCAATTTCCCAGCTGCCTCTCTAGATCATACTTAATTCATATTTATTTTTCCTTTTCACCTTTTCTTTAGATGATAGAGGTTTAGAAATACTCACATGTGTGTTTTGCCTAATGGGAGCTGAGATCCAGCCTCCGCTCCCAGCTTCAGGAGCCATGGTACTTCTAAGGAGCTCTGCCCTTGTCCTGTCCTTCAGCAGGGTGTTCAGGCAAATTAAACGACACCTTGAGTTTCTATACATACTTGCTCTTCTCTGCTGGATCTTGGGGTGCTTAGCCACTGAATTCGGCACCTGTTTTCCAGTGTTTTGGCCTAGTTATAATTGTGTTTAATACAAATCTTATCCCATGACCCAGGAAGTGGCAGTTCTTTGAAGGGAATCCCCCTCTTTTAATTCAATTAATGTTGAAGCTAATTTCCACCATGGGGCTGAGTCCCACTGCCTTTGAAGTCAATAATAGTTTTGTGCTTCCCTTCAAGTGGAGCAGGTCTGAGCACGCCCCTCACAGCAAAAGACTTTGCCAAGCATTTCAAAGAGCTGTGTGCATTTTTGTGCCAAGGGAACTGCGTCCTGCTCCAAAGGGTTAGATTTCAGCAGGATGAGGCTCTAAGCCTTAGAAATCGCAGCTGGTCAGGCCAGGTACATGTCAGAAGATGGAGTGCATTTGTTTTCGAAGTACATTCAGGATCTCAGATGGAGAGTCCTTTGTAAAAGAGTTACTGCTCTGTAGCCACTTTGAGGCTTACAGTATTTGCAATGAAACACATATTTACCTCTTCAGGTTTATTTACTGCCAGAGATTTTATGTATGTCTTTAAAATGTCATTTGGATCATCCTTTCCTGGTTTGACTTAATAGAGTGAAAACCGCAATCAGCTGGCAACAAGACTATTTTTCCTATTCAGGGCAAAGTATGAAGAGCCAACTGCTGAGATATGTTTGCTCACTGTCAGGGTGGTAACCATGACACTGACTTCAGACATCCAAAATGTGATTTTCTTCACCTGAACTTGGCACATAACTGAAGTACTGCAGATGAGAATCTAATTGTTTTTTACCACTTTTATTGTTGGTGACAAGCAGAGGCATCTCCAGGAGGTGTTCAAACCTTACGAGGATCTTTTCTTTGACTGTACAGGAGCCCAAAGTAGTTGGGCCTTAATCAACCAAGGCTAAAATGATCAAGCTTCAGAGGAAGGCAGCATTGCTCCTCATTATAGCTTTTTATTATGCCTTAACAGAGGTATTGAGCAACTTTGGGCTTTGTGGTGATTTTGGAACAAAACTAATTGATGTCATAGAAATAAATGCAGGAAACTTTGATGTGTAGGTGGAGCCATAGGGGCATGACATGCAACCCAATTACTGGTAAAAATGGAGCATATTACATATTTTGTTATGGTTCAACTATCTACTGAAAAATACTTTTACAAAGGTCTTGACATGAAAAAAAGTGCTGTTCTGCTACTTTTCATGTGCCCCTCATGTAGGAGGAAACAAAACTGTAGCTTTTGGTCAAGGTTAAGCATAGAAAGCTAATGTACAAAGTTACATGAGAAGGTTGAAGTTGTCAGTGTGAAATTCCGCTGAAGTGAGTGAGATAGATTTTACATCACTGGTGATGTACTTCTCCACTTATCTGAAGTTTTGCCATGTGAAGAAAGGCAGCACAATACCCCGGTGTGCCTCTCCAGCTGATTTCTAAGCTCCACGCTGCTTATCAGCCCAAATTGCTGAGGACTGCACAGTATGAGAGGATGGCAGCTGCCTTCCTGTGATATGATAGGAAATGATGGGTACGACACCAGGAAATGAATATGTAAACAGCTATATGATCCCCAAGGGATAATTGCTTTGTTGTAAAATAGTCTCACCAGGAAAGCGTAGAAACATGACAAGTCTCATTGTGCTTTTGGGATAGATGAGCAGCCCCAGATAAATATCTGAACTGTTTTGGATGTTGTTGGGATCTGATTTGTCGAATCAATGTAGAATGCACTCTCCTCTCACTACCATTATTTAGTGTGACACTGTAGGGTTTCATGCTAGCTCACTAGCAGAGTGAGAGGCATTCATGTTTATCTGATTGGACAGGGAGAACTCTCAGCTTCAGCCTCCAGCAACAGTCCAGAGTTAACCAGCTCCATGGTCCAGAGATAAACCCTGTCTGTAATCCTCCGGAGCCCACAATACTGTAGCTTGTTCAAAGCGCACAGTCCCTTCTCACTGGGATGGACAAGGCGATCCTGACAAAATGAGAACTGACCTGTGCCTTTGGCCAAAAATTTAAAAGGGATGGAGATCTAAGTTTTCTTTTGAGATTTAAAACAAAAGTTATAAATGAGGTTGTTTGGTCATTTTGTTTCATTTCTCTTTCATGCTCACAGTCTGTGTGCCAGGGGCACCTCCTGATCACCCTGGGAAATTTGCTTATGAAAGAACTGAATAAAAAATAAGTAAGGCAGCAGCCTTTACAGGTGCAGATGTGGAGTTTAGGATAAACACCTACAAGTTTGGATTTCCTGCCTTCCACTTACGGTAACTGTCTAATCTAGCTGCCCGTTCACCTTTCCTTTCATCCCAGGATGTCTAGTCTGATCTAACTGTCTGTCCTTTCATCCCCACTATCTTCCTCTTGATCTGTGTTTTTTAGAGCTCATTCATCACACCGTACAACTTCTAAAGCACCCACATAGGGCCACAAAGTTTCTCTTTACATTTTAGCCAAAGTGCTTGAAGGGATGGAAGGTGCAGCCTCTGCTGAGAAACGTGGGGAAAGGAGCTGTTACTTCTTGTTTGAATCACACCTGAAAGCACCGCGGTGAACGCATTGAACAGAGAAGCGAATTGTTCACATCCTTGAAGCTTTTATTCAAATCTTTGCCCACTGGAAATGGACAGGTTCATTAATTACGTGGCTTTCCTGGTCACATTTTCCCTTTTATTGGATAGGGGATGCAAGTACATAGGGCACCAGCATGCTCCAAGTAAAAGGATAATGGAAGACACTAGGGCAAAAGGGGCTACTCCACAAGGGCTATTACATTCACAGACACATTTTTGGCCTGTCACTTTGTTTCCAGCCCAGGTGGCAGCTTGTTTTTGATTTCTAAAGAGGGGTGGAAAGCATAGAGAACATCTGAACAGGAATAAAAACCTGAATGTGGGACAAAAGTGGCTCTTTGAATATGGGACTGCATTAGGGCTCTTTATTTCAAGGTCTGAAACTAGGAAGGTCAGGGTGGAAGCGGTCAGTGGAGATGAGAGAAATGGATCATATATCAGCGAATGCTGTTGTGAGTGCCAGCATTGCCTGGCTTGAAAGAGGTGCACTGATTTCTTAAGCAATTTCTAACTAGCAACCAGCTTCAGACAATGATTTAGGGACAAAATTAGCTTTACAGGGAACACCTCTTTTGGAAGGTCTCTTTCTCATTCTCCCTTGCTCATTCCTTCTGTTCTTTTATTTCTTTCCCCCCCTCAAAAGGCAAGGTTGTTACTTGGGAGCCCTTTTGAGGGGAGAGAACCATGGTGAGATTCTTGTGTTGGCATGGCTGATGTTAATGGGTAACACCAGGGCCAAAGGTCCTTTAAAGCTCCCACATCTGCAGCTTTGTAAAGACCTCACCTCCAAAATGCCTCAAAGTGTGTAGCCAGGCAGGGCTTAATGTGTATTAGCAAGACAAAGGCCTGGGGAGGGGAGGAAAGGGGGATGAGTTTTAATTTACTGAAGATTTATTAGGCCTCATGAAATCGGCCTGAACCACCCATTTTCTATATCATCTGCCCACATCTAAAGGGGGCGGCTTTGTTGTGGGGAGATGGTCGTTGAGAATTATCCCGCAACAAATCTCACCAGCATGAAAGGGACACAGACAGGAGCAGGACGTGGAGGAGGGTTCATGCTCTCTACATAGAGCCCAAAATCTGGAAATATGGAAATGTGGGAATGCCATTCAAGTTCAAGGAATGCCTTCCCTTGAATTTTGTTTGTGGGGTGCATGTTCCCTTTGCTAAATCTTGCTTGCTCAAATAGATAAGTGAGATGTCAGGAAGGTAGAGAGAGGGAAGAGGAGATGCCAAGGTGTGGACATCACATGAGGTTTTGGAGCTGAAGGGATCTGTTTTGTGGAAGGGCTAGTGAGTCGTTATTCATACAGAGATGATACCCTTTTCCTTTCAAGTAGCTGTCATGTGTCTCCAAACCTAAGCTTGTAAGTAAGGCTTTAAAGTGGCCCACAGAGTTTTGGGGAATGATCCATCTTGGACCTCTCCAGGCTGTAGCTTAACCATGAGTTTTGCAGTGCTGGGGTTCCCCCAAAGGCCTCTAGGAAAAGGATTATTAATCATACCTGGCTCCTTTCCTTCCCATGTCCCAGTCTCACTGTAGTAGCAGATTTGATTATTTCGTTTCTGCCATTAGCCTTCCCTTGAAAGAGCACTTGCAACGTTTCCATAACACCCAACAACGTGACATGTCACCTCCAGGCTGACTGAGAGTGGGAGGATTGGGGGTGCAGTTACAGGAACCATCTGATGGGGGGTGACCAGGGCTCCAAGGGAGCCTTTGGGATAATGGGAGCAGGAACAGGAGTTCCTTAACCAGCCCCAACCTGGAGGTCAGCCCATTGGTGTCTCCAGGAGAGAAGGGACTGTCTTTGAGTATAAGACTGACCAAGACCCCCTCACTATTTCTCTTTGCTCATAACATCAGCAGAGAGGAGATGACCCTGGTTGGTGAACGGTGTATGCTTATCACAATGTAAAGGTGTATAAATCTCAGCAGGCAGGCCACTGTGGGTGGTTCAGCAAAGCATAAGGTGTGAGGGCAGGCAATGAGATCTATCTCAAGCTGATGTAACAGGGAGGCTGTTCAGAGCCAACAGACTATGCCTGGAGATTATGTAAAGGAATGCAAACATCCTATTTCCTGATAGTTGGCAACAAGGTATCTGATTTAGACATCCAGTTATATGCACATATGATACATATAAGTAAATGGGTAGCCCAATTTTCAATCCTTGTCCAATACCCATGTCCTCCTTTTCTACGGTGTCTAAGCCAAGACAGAGTTGAGTCACCTAGCCTAGATGTCCAGACACTTCTGGGCACCACAGTTTAATGGTTTTCATCTTTTAGACAAGGTAGCATCTGAACTATTAGCCATGGGAAGTGTTCCCTCCTCCAGAGAGTTATCCCTGGCATGTGTTTTTTTAGGATGAAGGGAATGTAGCAGAGAGGATGTGAGAGGAGGAAGGAAGTAAAGGAAAAAAATGGATCTGATCTTCAGAAATGAGGCATGGTCCCATCCCAGTCGGTGCCGAAGCTAAGATCAGGCTCCCAGTGAAAATGGCTCCCAGTGCTGCAATCTGTTTGGAAGAGGTCACCCTCTCTCACAGGAAAGAGCAAAGCATTTTGGCACAAAACAGAGGAGGTAACAATCCTCTTACTGACAAGGGGGTGAACAAGATGCCCGGATAAATCTTCGTTTTGTTCAGTTTATAGGACGGTGTAGAGGACAGACTGGAGAGAAACCTATAGAAATAACATACAAGCACTTGCATGCACACACACCCCACTCCCAGGCATTTCCCCTATTCAGTGCTGGTAATTAGCCCACACGAAAAGGTCATTGTAGAGTACAAAGGGGCCTGGTTCTCCCAGGCAGTGGCTGCAGTAGCTGTACAGTGTGGCAGAAGTACAGAGTAATTGTATGGGGTCTTTCTGTGCTTACTCCCATGGACGTGGAGGTGACCTCACCAAGGACCATCCCTGAGAGGTTGGCTGGGCGTGCTTCACTGGCACAAGGGTATCCCAGGGCAGGCAGAAGATGTGGAGAGACATTGGGGAGAGATAGGAAGTAAAACTTTCTGTGGTGAGAGAAACACAGTGAGGGAGAAAGGAAGGAGAATTGAGAAGGGTTGTCTGAAATGGGTGATCGGGCGGGATGCTCTCTGTGCTTTCATCTTCACCTGGCTTTGCAGGCTGATAAAATCACATCAGCATCCATCTTTTTTTAATGCTTTGGCTTTCTGGCATGAAGAGATGCTCAACAGCTCCTACAGATGAAGACATTGATGTCTTCTCTGTCACTGGCCAAAGTAGCCAGCCCTCCTTCCTTGCTGGGCCACCTCCATGCTCCTGTTGCATTGCAGGCCCGGTGCCATGGTGCCTCATCTCTGTGGCTTTCATCCCACCAGGATGGATGGGATCCTTTTTCTAGTGGAGAAGAAAAGGAGGACCAGGGATGGAGCTAGAACCATAAGAGGTGCCTTTTGGTGGTCTCAAGTGAAATACCTTCTGGTACTGGTCATTGTGGTGCCAGCTTGAGACCAGGGAAGTGAATCCTGCTCCCCTGCAGTGCCAGAAACATTTTAAATCTGCCCTCATGTCGAGGAAAAAATGCAGGTGGAACAAGGGAAAGTCCATAGATGTATAGCAGTGGATATTTGTATTAGACTGGCTGTGTGCCACAGCAGCCTGTGTCACCAAGAGAGTGACTCATGGGTCTGACCCCTTCTTGAAGGACTCAGATGTGGGTCTGGGGCTGTCACACAGTGGTGGACTGCATATTGTGCTCTGAATAACTGGTGTGAGATGTTTGTGTGTGCTTAAGAGACTATTCTCGCTTGCAAGCTCCAGCTGCAGGAAGTGGAAACCTGCAGCCAGATCCAGCGTTTGTTTCTTCGCTCTGTTTTGACTTGTATAAATACTTTTGCCTCACTTGAATGATAGGTGCAAGTCGCATCATCTCCTGAAACTATTTATGTCTTCCTGCTCCAGAGGGTAGAAAAGTGCTGTGCCTCGAACGCCAGCCAGGTAATCCTTCTGGGAAAAGATTTCCCAAGTGAACCTGGAGTCAGGCTCATGGGTTTTCTGTACCTTGAAATTCCTCATGTTGCCTCTGATCCTTGTAATGTCCTTTCCTGGGCATGCTGAGCCACTGCCAACAGGGAGGCTGTATGGGACAACAGGCACTACATCTTCCGTGCCTCTCTGCAGGATGTGCTCCACAAAGAGCAATGAGGATGACTTGATTCCCCAAAGCAAGAACTTGTAACCCTGAAGGTAAAAAAAACATTTGGGAAACTGCTAATTGCTAGGTCAAATGTCAGGCAGGCAAGTTGTTGTAAACCTTGGAATTTTCACCTAGCTGTGAAATTTAAATGATAATCAAATAAAGTTCTTAATTGATTAAAAACTTAAAAGCTGTTACCTGAAGTGGTTGTTACATTTTGCAGCAGCTCCTGTCACAGCTGGGAGGATTTGGCAGTAGAGGTGTTCATGGCTATTTTTTTAAGGATCTTCTCTTAGAGAAAGGGGTGTACGTGGATGGCAGGAGGAAACATCAAAATCACACAATGAATGTGTGTGCATTTCTTCTTGATTTGGCTCATGGGACCTCAAACCACCCCTCTGGAAAAGAGCCAGGACCCTGATCCATTTAGGACGGGGCACTGTGGGTGGACGCTGTCTGACTGCAGAGCTGCATGGCATTATGTACGAACAACAGAGTATCTAAAAATAGTATATCTGCAAGGGTGTTGCAGGTGTTTGGGTGATAAGATGAAATATATAGGTCTAGAATCACTCCTACATATCCTCTTCTCAGCTGTATTTTGTGAAGTTATTTCTAATACCTTAGTATACCCTCATGATATGTGTCACAACAAAAGTGTGAGAGGCCTCCTTTGTGCTTCTGATTTTCTGTATAAACGCCATTTGCCATGTGATCAGCTGTAGCTTCACAGCTAAGTGCCTTGCATTAGCGCTTCCTAAGTCAGCTCCCTGGGAGCTGCATGGGCTTGTCAAAGGGTTAAGATTTGTCCTATTGATAGAAAAATGCCTTTAGACATTGCTATTCTTGAAAAACAGTGTCTGAACCATTGAACCCCTTTGGAGTTAGAAAGCTGTTCATCCACCCTCAGGAGGAAAGATGAATGGTGAACAGAAAAGTTACAGTCCATGGTCAGGCTGAGCAAACATGTAACTTTTGGAAAGCAGTCAAAGGAAGCTGAAAAGCCATCTTAGATATGGAGCTGAGCATGAGTCACCCAGGGAAGTCAAAATAGACTGCTCAAGTACTTCACTTCAAAGCCTTCAACACCATCAACTCTCAAGCATCCCAGGAATGTCATTGCTCTTCAAAGGAGGCAGGGAGGGATCTCTGTGTGTCCTGCATTCATCTCCTTTGTAAGGAGATTTAACAAAGCCCTTTGCAGGATGTTCAGTGTGTGCTCCCTCCTCCCAGGAGGCTGGTGGGTACAGGTTACTCCATTTCAGTCTAGACTCTATTGGCCAAGTCCTGAGTTAGATCTCATGCTGTGTTTACACCAGAGTCCTGCAGCTTGTGATTCACTTCAGATTTACCTAATTGAGAAAAAATTAATGCTCACCGACTTCCCAGGCATTGCAATGAGATTGACATCCAACTTTTTCTTGCAACTAGCCAAATTCCTGTCACTGACAGCAAGTTTCAGCAGGCATGATGGAATAAGCCCTGCTCACAGGTTGGCCGTGGCTGCACTCCATCCCAAGCTGACCTCCCTGGGGTACTCCCAACTGACACTGGTTACCAGCAGTGGTTAGCGTTCATGCCATAGGCAGGGCTCTACAGTCTGCAGTCCCACTGACAACACAGATATGAGTTCATTGTGATTTCACTCAGAGAACGAAGCTGAAAATCAATATTTGATTTTGTCAAGTGTTGCAAATGCAGCTGATCATTCTAATGTGAAATGTCTCGTTTTAAAAATTCAGTGTCAACTACAGGAGTGCTTCAATTCCACTTATAATTTTCAATTACTATTATTATTTTATCAAGGAAGACTGAAGTGAGAAATCTCCCAATGCCTTGGTAGACAGCTCTTAGCAGAATCTGAAATCATCAATATCCATTTGGGTGACCAGTCCACAAGCATCAGACTTCTTTTTCTGTAGATCTCTTCCTCTAAACTATTTTTTTTGCATTAAATTTTAATCTTAACTCTACTGTGAATGAAAAAGTAAAACCTGGATGGATTAAAGAATCACGTTAAGAGGAAAATACTATATTTTTTAATTTATTTTCCTGGAGGAGGACCACGCAAGTCCTGCCATTTCTGCCACTGGTGGAGCTGGGTTAGGTTTGGAAATTAATAGAAGAAAATTAATAAAATTGCAGGGTTTAGTCAAAACAAAGAGAAAAACAACACAATGAAACAGAAACTGAAGAGGGAATTTGAAGTGTAAGGGGCTGAATGCAATTGCTTGAGTTGGAACCTGACCAGTGTCCTGGGGCTAACACCTCTGCTCCACGGAAAGTGCTATAGGAACTTTAATATTTATAATGTTCAGGATTCTGGGTTTGTGCCTTGTCCAAGAAATGGATTTAAAAAATAAATGTTGATGCTGCTGAGGATTCTCACATGGATGAGAACCTGTGGGCAGGCCGCAGATTTGGTCATGGTTAAATATAAATATAGCATCTAGGTGACTTTGGTGCCAAAGTCTAATTTTCCTAAGTGACTTAGATGCTTAGGCTGAGATTCAACCATATGCTTCAGGTCCTAGCTGGGAGACAGGAGCTCAAACTGATATTATACACATTTACTTTGCTGAAGCTGGGCACTGAAGCCCAAATCTCAGTGTAAGTCTATGAGGTATAAGCTGTTAAGTCACTAAACACCTTTGAAAATATTACCTGGGCTTATGGGAAATATAGTTTCCAAGCAATTTAGCACTTGGAAGCAAGGTAAATCAGAATAGAGCAGTTATATTGGTAAGCGCAGGCTATCAATTTGCACTGTACTTTTTCCAAGCTGCATGTCTACTTTAATGCAATCCAGTTGTCTGGGCTGCCTTGGCAGGCGGCAGAGACAGCCATGCATCTCCCGAGGGAGGGTACCATGTGGCAAAGATGGATAAGCTACATTGCCCTGTCTCTGTGCAGGGTGAGATGGGTAACACCTCATGTGCTCATGTAGGCAAGTGCTAAAGATTTTTGCAGCATCGTAGCCAAGTGCATGGCCCTGGCAGGACAGTGCCCTAAAATGACCTTAATCGCTCCTCCCTTCCTCTATTACTCTTAGTGTCCAGAAGGCAGCTGAGCTGTGGTGCATTGTAATGTCTTCTGCCTTGACATCCATGCCAATCTGTATAAAGGGTGTTATCCCAAAAACTCCTCTAGTTGCTCAAAGTAAAGCCAGCATTTCGGGGCTCTACTGGACCTGCCACTTGTAAGTGGCAGAGAAAGAACCATCTGTAGAGAGTATGGTAGGGGAAAGCATAGTGCATCTGTGTTGTGCCTGTTCCACGTCAGTACGTCCTCTCGCTGAGCCAGTGGGACTAAGGCAGCTGCCTTTGACTATGGAGAATTTTTCCATTATAAGACCCTGCCGTTGTTTATACTGGAGTTGGCATAATTAATGGGTGTTGTGCACAGTGGTGCTGCCACACTGCCTGCCTTGCAGAGGAGATTTACTGTATCTGGAAAGAAGCCCAAACTCAAAAGCCTGTAATTGTTGTAATAGCAGATTAAAGCAATGTAGGATGACACTGTGTTAAGACCTCTCGTGTAAATGCCATGGGCAGCAATGCAGGAATAGCTGAGATATCACTACCTAAAATGGCCCCAGAGCTGTACTTTTGAATTACTCATTAGTCACATCTAAGGACACCAGCAGGAGAAATACATTTTAGGGTTAAACAAGCAATGCCCATCTTCCCTGACCTCTAACTATCTATGAGGTTAGCTGTGAGATTGGTGCTGAATGGTGGAATTTTGTGTCTGCATCATGCTGGAGTTTTAATAAAATTGGGTCTTCTCTGTGAATAACTTCAGGATTTGATCTAGCTTTTTTCGGAAGTCCGTGGGAGCTGTGTGTGCTCAGCCCTTTCTAAGCAGAGCCCATTGCCTTTGTTCCTAAATATGAATTTAGGTGCTTTCATTTACATCAGCAAATCTGAAAATACAGCACTCAAAGTTAAGTGCTGCCATGTTATAGGGAGGATAAGGCTAACAGCCCACTTCACAGAAGGGCTAGGAAATTTGATGTCAAAAGCCACATCTCTCCATGCAGCAGTACTTTTTTGAAGAACCAGTATTTCCATTAGCTGTGCAGTGAGGGCAGGTCTCCAGGTCCACATCCCAGGCTGGGCTGTTCTGCCCTAACTGAAACAGAGCCAGGCCAACATGCAGCTCTCTGCTTCCCCTGCCATGAACACGTGTAGGGCAAAGAAACCAGGGCTGACTGAAGCTGCTTTAATGTGCATCGATTGCTGAGCAGGCCACCATCTGCAAACCCATCTGGCAGGGGGAAAGGCTGACACAGCAGTGGCAAGAGGAGTGTAGGTACATAGAAGTTAATGTTGGAGAAGCTTTTTCATTCTTTATGGGTTTAGGGTTTGTTTTCTTCTTGTGCCAGTTTCATATGTGAGTGAACACCTGAGCTTAAGCTCAGTCTCTCTGAGAATCACAGTTGCCTTGATGAGGCTCCTGCCCAGCTGCCTTTGAAGTCAGGGGTCATACACCCATCAGGGAGCACAGCCACAGCTGGCCTGGGCTCTGCCGGCTGCCCTGGCTAAAAAGCCAAAGCAGACTCCATCCCAGCTGAAGCTAAAGGATGCCTGCTGTATGTACTGTGTCTCAAGAGCCTGTGGGTTTGTATGGCTGTTATATCCGGGGAACTGCTGTCACTTACAATGCTTGTGTTAAAAACACTCTGCAAGCTGCAGCTCACACTGATTTTCCATCTTATTTCCATGATTGTACCAAACTATCCCTGGTTTCATCCTCTTGGTGGTTCCCTTCAGTGTGAGCTCAGGGAAGAGCTCTGCTGCTGAGAACGATAGTGGTTTCCAAGTCAAGCCTGCCTTGAACTGACAGTGATAGCAGGTATTTACCCCTGTAGCCCTCTGCAAAGTGTCCAGGTGTGGTGTGGTGGGAACTGGAGGCTCAGAAAAGAAACTGCTCATTCCCCAGGGACATGGTTTGTCTATCCTGGAGCATGGCCTGATGTGTCGTATGGGAACACAGGGGCAGCTGGGTAGTGTCGGATGGTGCACAGAGTGGAGGGAACCGAGCTGAGAATTGCCTTGTCAGTACAGTCTGCAGGAAGCAGTCTTGGCCTGAATCCTGAGAACCGGACCTAGATTTTGTCTCTGGGAGAATTAGCACATTCAGTTCTAAAACCACAAGGAGCAAACCAGCATATGGAGGATATGGACCATGAAGGATTATGAACCAAAAGTTAACTAGCACTGCACATGCACCAAAGAAAGGAGTTTGGCCATTCAGTCCTTCTCATTGCTAGAACTGCCATTAACCAGTGGACTCATTGTCACCCTGAGCAGAGAACCCAAAGCATGGCCAAGCTTTCTGTTGATGCACAATGGATGTAGGCTCCCCCGAGGAGCAGCATGGCATTGGCCTCAATATTACAGCACACTTTTCTCCTGCCAAGCATCCTCCACCAGACGTGACACGGGACATATGGGAGACCCAGATCCCTTCTGGAGCAGCCATGGATGCTGGGGATCCTGATGGAAGAGCTGCTGGGTGCTGTGATTGGATACCAGGATCTCTCCCTCTGTGCCAGAAACCTTGTATATTTTTTAGTTGACTTTTTGGATTCAGAGAAGCATGCAAGGTGGAGAAATGTTCCCTGTGTGTTGAAGAAAGAGAAATTATGCACCACACACCCAAACGCTGTGAATCTGGACCTGTTCAGGGGGTTCCCTGATCATTCACGAATGTTGTGCTCAGGCACCGCAGGCGTTGGGAGTGTTCAGTTGCTGCAGAAACCTGCACTGCTCAGCTGCTCCTGGCTAGCCACAGACTGGAGAGGGCCCTGAGCTCGGGGACAAGACAGCCACCACCAAGTGGGGCACTTCCAAACAATTTAGAAGCACAGAGTAAAAAGGAGTGCATTTGCTTTGATCTATCAGCTTTTATCATTTGTAAACATCTATTAATTGGCTGTGTCAGGCCCAGATCCTTATCGTCTTCTAGTGTAATTTCCCCTGTTCAATACATTTCCTCCACTATAAAAATACCTATCACCCACCCCTGTCAGCACAGATTAAATCTAATGCTCTTTCTTTCAGGTCCTCTCCCCAGTGAGGCTGTAAAGCTGTCAACTCCACACTTGACAAGAGCCAGGCTGCCCTCCTTCCCTTTGTCTCCTGAAGGAGGAAAATATTTAGGTGTCACTGGCTGGATGGCCACGGTGGAAGTTGACAGACCTCGACCCATCCATTGATCTGAGCCATGAGAGGAGAGAGGAGTTTCCACCACCAGCAGCTGTGATATTCCTGGTGGCCAGGACTGGGGTATGCCTTTGTGGTGCACCGATCCCTGCTGCCACGTCCTCAGCTTCCCGAGAGCTTTGGCATGCCAGCACTCAGCCCCTTGGGGCCTCTGCAAGGACACTTGTCCCCTGGAGTGCCCCAGCTGCTGGCATATATGCAGCATCTAAATAGCTTCCCAGGTAGCAAGGTGCTGGCTTCTTGGGTAAGAGGTTGATAAAGGGTGTGATGTTAGGTCTCTTCAAAGGAGACGTGCCCACAGTCCAGGTCTCCGAAGCACTGCTTAAGGGCTGAATGTTTTCCAAACCTGCTGCCTGAGTGTTAACATAATGCACCGTCCCTGGGTTTATATAAAGAGCAAAGGAGGTAGCTGCAGATGGCATGTGTCTCCATATTTGCAGTAAAATAGGTGATGCAAGATCCCTGAAAATCCCTCTTGCATGTGCTCTGCAAATGGACTTCTCCACGGTTCCCTGCTGAATTCTCGTAAGTGATGTCTGAGCATCCCTGCAGGCAGCCATAAAGCTGAACACTCTGCTTCCCTGCTGAGTCAACAAAACATGCATTTTCATGGGGCAAAGAGGGACAGGAGGAAAAACTTCCCAAGAAAAGCAGAGCAGGGATGTGCACCAGCTGTGGCATAGCAGGAAACAACCAGAGAAGAAAAGAGCTTCTCGGGGCAGAGTCTGAGCCCAGTGGAGACAAGCAGTCCCGGGAAAAACATCTTGGAGGACCAAGCTGGGCAAGTAGGAGGGCGTCGCGAGATGCTGAGCTGCAGCAGCGTATCATCAGCCTGCAGCAAACAGGAGGTAGTATGGTTTTGCCTAATCCTCTTCGACTGCTGGTCCAGTAAGTTTACAGAAAGTCAATGAAAGGGCTTACAAATAATCTCTCCTGCCACTCTCCACCTAATACAAAGCATTTTCAAGCCAGACCAGTTTATGGTCTGAAAAGCCCCAAGCCAGAGTGAGCGGGGGCCGTGCAGAGGCAAGCACCCAGGAGCAGGGTTTCCTCGGGCAGGTGCCACTGTTGAAGTGTCGTGGTGATCACACGCCTGAGTTATCTCCTCTGTGCCGTGAGCTGGAGGCACTCACACCACTGGTCACAGCAGCTCAGCCAGCACCTTTGCTGCTCACTGAGATCCCCAGCCTCCCTGTGTGTGTGAGCCCAAAGTGTCTGCCTTTGAGATAACAACTGTGTCAGGATTGTCCTAAGAAATATCCCAAGTGTAACAGAGCAGAGGTGATGTAGCTCCTGCCACAGATTACACCAGAGCTGTTCTTGCTGCTGTGCAACTCAGGACATGAGGCCAAGAGGACTCACAATACATTTAATGTGCATGTTAGCACTCCATTAAATATTGACTATGCTTAAATAAATGATGCAGCCAACTTTCAAGGAAGAAAGTGCATATTTTGTCAACACAAAATATCCCTCTGTGCCTTTATCCTCGTTAGTCAGTCTGTGGCCAGAAAGTTCTCTGAATGAGATCTTTGTAACTGGTTTCACATAATGTTACTTGTCCGAAGGAGACTCTGTTAGAGCTGAAAACTTGGTTTGGCCTTAAAAAGCAAAGCGTTTTAACCTGAGAATGCCAGAAAGATGACTTCAAAACTTTCTTTCAAAAATGCTTGCAAAGAAGAGATTTGTCAAAACCAACTCTTTCCCACAAACTGTTTTGACATAAATGAATCTGCATTTTGACAGAGATATCCTTCAACTGAAAAATCTCAGAAGCACCTCAAACGCTCCTGACTCACCACATCACAATGTCATGTGTGTCCTCAGGCTGTCCCCAGCGTCACACGGTCTTAGTGGACTTTGTGTAGGGCATGTGTTAATTTGGGGGCTTAGCAAGTAAACCTGTCAAAAAAGGTGGACCAGAAGTCTGAATTCAGCCCACCTAAACTTAGGAGCTAAACTAAAAGATGTAAATCAACAGCAAAATAGCACCCAGGTTCCCTCCACAGCCAGTGGGAAGGGACAAATCACACTCTCCCTCTCCAGACTATGTAGGAAGGTTAAATTTATTTGGTTGAATCAAGATAGAACTTTTGCTTTTGCTATGTTGAAGGGCCATCACCACATTCACTAGACATCAGTTTGGATGTCCTTCAGGTGAGACCCCAGGCTGGGCCAGGGGTGGGGGACAGACTGCACACCTTTGCTGTCCTTCTTTTTCTTTTCTGCTTCACCATTGCTTTTCGCAGGCTCCCTCTCACCACCTCTCTTTACATTTGTTTTCACAACACCTTACAAATAGCTGGTTTTAATAATGTATCATTGGAGGTTTTTTAATACGCTTTTGGTGCATCAATTATTGAAACCCAGCACTGGTGTTCTCTGTTAATAATGGTTTTTTTGGTTTGTTTATATCTGTTGGTTAAATTTTTCATGGGAAAGTTGTGGCGGTGGAAGGTATTTGCCCTGGCTGCTACAGGACACACAACTCTTCATAGCACTTTCATCAGTGACGTGAGTGCATCACCGCTAGCACTGAGCTCAGCCTCCATGGGCTGGGCAGGTTTTGATGTCCCCTCAGTAATGCCAGCTGCAATACAGAAATGTTCCCACTGCAAACCAGTACTCGGGAGGGTCACCAGTCCCTGGGAATCAGGACATCGCCAGGAAGCAGGCCACTTTCCTGCATTTCTGAGAAGGGCTAGAGCTGGGTGGATTGGGTTTGAACCAGGTTGTACCCAGCTGCCGCTGCACAAGCAAAATGGTGCCTGAGCATCCTGCCAGCACTGCTCCTGGCCACAGGCAATTAAAATGTTGACAACAATGTTGACAGAGAGAGCTAAACCTGATGCTCAGCACTGCTATCCCTGAGCCAAGAAGCACTGTGGGGACCTGCAAGCTGATGACCCTGCCTCCTGATTTTTTTTTCTAAGGCATTAACAGTTATCACTGGGCATTTTCCCCATGAGCTTTTCCATTGGCTTGTTTTTTATTTTGAAAAGTATTAGGATAGAAAATGTCCATCTGTTTCAAATGGTTACCTTCATTTTGCAGAGGCCAATGTTGTTCTCAGAGCTGCTGGTACCTGTGTGACTTGGGGAAAATGTTGACATCAGGATCATAGGATAATTCAGGCTGAAAGGGATTTTTGGAGGTTTCTGGTCCAACATCTGCTCAAAGCAGGGACAGGTCTGAGGTCAGACCAGATTAATGAGGGCTTTATCCAGTTTGGTCTTGAAAATCTTGGAGGATGGAGACTGAGCAAGATCTGGCCAGGAGACATTGGCTTTCCATCACTCCCAGCTGGAGCCAAATTCTAACTGGCAACCTGGAGGTAAAGGTTATTTATCCCATTAACAACCTCTGGATCAGGTCCTCCTACAGAGAGAGATTCCTTTAATTAAGTTTTACCTTATCTTGATGCTTCACTATGATCTAATATTCAGGCAACAGCCTGAAGGTTCAGTCAGCATCCCTCTAACTTCAAGAGCTGACATTGATTCAATAGATGAATGTGTTAAAAGCATGTCACTATTGTGTCTGTCCTTCACCTTAGCAGTTAGAACACAGAGTGGGGAAAAATGTAAACAGGAGCATGCAGATGGGTGAACTGGAACCTACCGGTGCCTCAGCATAGGTTTATGCCAGACTGATTTTAGCAGTAAAGCTGTTTTCAGTATTTCCTGCATCCATATCACATGACTTTGGTGTTTCGAGCGGATCACTGGGTGGATTCAGGGCTAAAACAATCTGCAGAACAAAAAAGAGAAGAGAGTTATTTTTTAACTCAGATCTGTTTCTAACAGAGACCCCAAAACAGCTGCTTTGCCATAACCACAGGATCAGCAAACCAGGGAGGTGTATGTCCCATGCCAGGTTTGCTGCCAAAGCCAAGGCATCCGAAAACTGTGCCTTGGCAAAAAACCCACGTCCCTCCCTGGCTGTGGAGAGCATGTGGAAACACCAAGGGTCAGAGTCCTACTGCAGCCAAGGAAGTTGTGGCATTTTCTTTGTGGATTTTTTCATGGATCAGCAGGTTGAAGTAAAAACCATCTAGGGTTTACCATAACCTGAGGCTGCCTGTTAAAACTGCAGCTGCCTGCTGTTCCCTGGGCTTCACCCACTGTTCGTTAGCTGACGTGTTTGCTGACATGTTTGGGACCTTACAAATGCCCTTGCAGCCCAAGCTGGTGGAGTCTTTGCTTTTTCGATCCTGTTGGTATGTTGTCTGGTACCCTCAAGCCACTCCGGCTGTTGGGTTTTCCCATCAACTTTCATATGTACTTCTGCTGTCCAGAGTGAAAGCTGCTGGCCTGGGTGGGAGATGGGGAAGGCAGGACTAGGTGTTCCCTTTTTCTTCTCTGGGTGACAAGTGTTTTTACGTAATGAATGCTTTTATGGCCCATTCTTATGCCAGAATAGCAGGCATAAAAAAAAATGCTGAGATGGGTTTGCGCTAGTGAGGGGATGCACTTGGCACTCTGATTTGCAAGAACAGAGCACACTGAGGTGGCAACATGCTGTAAAGACCCCACAGGGGAGTGAATGGTGCATTAGATCAGGAGGCCATGTGATGGAGGCTCCAGTCTTGGGTGAGCTGGTACCTGATTGTGGGTAAACCTCCTCTCTCTTGCTTCTCCCCCTGCCTTTGGTCTCCAGGGACATTTCAGGAGATGGCGAATGCATTTTACAGTGTGGTTGCAGATTAAAAAGCAGTTGCTATTGCTTTATGAGTAAGATTGAGACTGGATATCTCAAGGCAAGCTCAGCACAGGACTCTTGGGGCAGCTGTGTGTTGGTCCTGCTCCTTTTCTCTCTGGGAGGTGGAAGAAGCACTAGACATGCACTGAATTCAGTTGTACCCCAGGGTTATGCTTCTTTCTCTTTTAAAATGGGAAAGAAATTGGTTCACATTTTTGCTTGCAATGCAATGGCAACCTGACCGACACCTTGACTTTTTTCTTTTATTATTATTATTATTGTTTTCCTCTCCTACATGGTCAGCACTGCCCAGTTCCTAATGAGAAAAGGCCAGGGAAACCAGCTGAGTGTAACTCCCACTTCCTTTAATAAAAAGCTGCTGTTAGAGCAGAGTTCATGGAGCAAGTTTGCTTTGTTAGCCTAATCCACACTCCCTCATGGTTTCGTACTGCTGAGAATTAAAGAAATGAACATTCCCATGCTGTTAATCTGGTAACAATAAGTCAGGGAAGCTGCTGTAGTTTACAGAGAGCACAGCACAGCCACAGCTGGACAGATTTTTGACTGCACAAGACACCTTATTTAAACACCAGTCTTTGCATAAGCCTCATGTTTTTCATTCTGGTGAATACAGCAAGCCTTAAAAGTTACATGGAGCAGCTGATCATTTTATTGCTGACACATCATGACTTGGCGTCTGGTGGCATGTGTTGCCAGCCAGCTGGAGTAATACTGTTTTGGATTTGGTGGCTTTTTTGAGAGCATCTCCAAATGACTTTGTGCCTGGATGAAAGGGAAGTGGTTTCACCATTAAGTAAATGTGCCTATTTTGGAGACCCAGCACAGTGGTGTAAATGGCTCCACAGCCACAGGGAGATGCGGAAATGGAAAAGAAAGAGGAGGGAAGCCAAGCTCAGCTCCTGAATTTTCCCTGTGACTTCAGGCAAATTGTTTAACATTTATGTGCCTCAGTTTCCCTACTGTGAAATGCTATTTAAGCTACTCCTCACTATTGTATTACAGGCCACATAAAGAATTTTTGCCCTCCTTTCCCTGAGGTATGGTCCTTGCTATCCCATGGAAAGGGCCAGGGTGTCCCTTACCGTATGCCCATAAGACACAGTTAGTGCCTAGAGACCCCCTCTCTGCCCTGTTTTTCCAATGCTGTGGCAGGTCCCAGCCCGTGGCTGCAACTCAGGTAATCCCACATACCAGAAATGATTATCAGCATCTGTAGCACTTTGCAGGACAGTAAAGCAAAGGCAGATGGGAGCCCTGAGTGCTTTCTACTCCCCATGGGTGACCCAGGACTAATAGGGTCCTTGATGTCATGCCAGACCAGAAATTCAGAACTGGAAATTTCCCCAAAAAAGTGTTCAGAGAGTCTCAGGGGAGGAGGCAGCCTCAGTGCAGCTCATCATCCTGCTGAGCGAACTGTGTTGGGATGGAAGGCGGGGGGAAATGTAATTAAAAAACCCCATGGGTTTTATTTTTATATAACATTTTCCCTGCCATGGATTTCCACAGCTGTTGGCCAGTTTCACCTCTTGTCCCCCTGCCTCCATGCTGCCCGGATCTGCTGTGGGTCCAGGACCCAGCTCTGCTCCACCTTTCTGTCAGTGCATCTAAATAGCAAATGCCTTCCCAAATCCAGGGGAGTGAGGGATGTTACTAGATATGGATGTTCCATTGATTACCTGTGCCCACAACCTCAGGCCATGCCAGGAGAGCCCTGAGCATCGCTCCCCACCCCACCACTGCTGCCCCCACTCCTGGCTCGTTCCTGTCACTGTCATGCAAGACTCTGCAGGCTTCAGCGGGTTTTGGGTCAGTTCCTGCATGCCGGTCACTCCTGGGTATCTAAATAGCTCCATTAGTTGTGCATATGACTAAAAGATTGATGGATGAGAAAGGACAACTCTCCCCCCCGCCCCAATTAGTATTTCGTCAAACACAGGACATACCCCTTAGGATACTAAAATGGGCTTGGTCAGACGAGGCTATCTGCATACCTCTTTGACAGGGAGGTAATGGAGTGAAATTATCAGTCAATATTTAAAAACAGACAAGATCTAAGCTCTTTCTGAATTGCAAGTTGGCCTATTGTGGCAATGACGCCCCGCACCCTGGATCCCTCATTTTTTATCATGCTACATTACCCACAGGGCTTTCGCATTCCCACAGCACTTGACCTCTTGACTCTGTTATCTCCATCTCGGAACAAACAAGAAACATTTTATTCCCACCAGCAGACTGTCATTCACATCAGTGGCTTCTGCTGCAAGTCCTCGTTTTTCTCCATCCTCTTGCCTGCCCCACTGGGAGCTCTGCCTTCCTGAGGTGGAAAATACAGGCAGAATAAATCCACTCTCTAAATGCTTTTGGACCACTTGCTCCTTCTTAAAGTGGCAGGGCAGATTTATGGCAACTTTTTTTTACCTCCCCTCCATTCCCAATGATTTATTCTTTTCTCTTCCTGGGTGTCTTTCAATCAGTCATAAAGATAAATAGATGGGTCTGGCTGAACAAATCACCAGGTAACAGTAAGATCAATCAGCGATGGTAATTGCAATTAAGATAACTCCCAAGTAACCTCCTTCGCTCCAGTGCCTTCCTCCACGTTAGAGCTGTGGTTGGAGATACCAATCCTAACTTGACCAAGAGAGCGTGTCTTTTAGTACTAGTTCCTCTAATACATCCTGTGTAATTCTGTAAGTTACTGGTTCCCCTCTGATTTTAATAAATAACTGGGCACCTTAAGCACGTTAAGCAATCCTACAGGTGGATTAGATTTGAATCTTGAAATGAGAGTGTTGGAAAGATATCAGGTAATGTGATTGACTCTGAAGTAGCAGTAGCTGAGCTTTTCTAGGGCACAAACAGCCACGTTGCAGGGTGAGGTATTAAGTTGTTGTGAAGGACCTGCTTTTTGCTTGTGTTACATGCACACCGGCACACACCCACACTGCTACCCCTGCAAATAGATCAGTGCTGCAATTCCTGGACTTGAGCAAAGTCCTAGGACAAGGCTTTGGACCACAGCAGCCAGCTGCTCTGGTTGATAGCTTTTTGTTTTTCATCTCTCAGCACACAGATGTATAATTGTCCCTCTGTTTAGGGCCTTGCTGTCAGATGGGTAGCACCAGGACCTTGGCACAAGCTGTGCAGGAAGGAACTTCCTTTGTCTTCAGTTGGCTGCAGCAAAACTCTGGTCCCTCCAGCCCTGTGATGCAGAACCACAATCCCTTGCCCACAGAGAGGACTTGCTCAAGTGCCCTTGTGGAGGAGCCTGGCAGGGGCAGGTATCTTGTGGTATTTTGAGCTCTTCAACACTCACCCTGTATGCCTTTAAACAACTTGCTGAATCTCAAAGTCCAGAGCCTGTTGCCCACTCTTTGCTTAGTTTAGGACGAAATTAGTCCAGGCCCTCAAACTATTTCAAGGAAACACCATGCACCTGCCTTATACCTGCGTATGTGGCTGTGATGTCCCTTGGGCGCTCCAACTGAAAAGGCACAGAGCTGCCCAAGATGGGGCAGGATGTCTGAGCAGAGCGGGTGGAGAGCGCTACAGTGTCCCTCCCTCCACATGTTGCTGTGATCCACCTCTGCACCTGCCCATTTATGCAACGGGGATGATGACACTCATGTGCTTCCTCCACAGGAGCATGAACCCGTTTCCCAGGTGTCAGTGAGGAGCACGGCTGCCGAGGCAAAGGGAACCACATCGATGCCTGCAGATAAATGACTACATCTATTGTAAGGACTCGGTAAAGCCCCCATTGAAATAAATGGCAAAACTCCCAGAGATTTCAAAAGGATCAGTCCTGAATGTTTGTAATTCTCCCCTAGACTTATCATATATCCTCAGCACTGTGTGCTATTTCCATAACAAGAGGTATAGCATTCACTTACTTCCATGTTTGTTAAGTAACAAAGAGAGATTTCAACGCTTGTAGCCTTCCCAAATTTGTCAGGCACCAAACAGTCTCCCCCTGGCTCCATGTGAGTGTGTTCCCAAGAACAGTGCCTCGTTAGTGTCGTGACGGGACGTTGTTCAGATGCTATGAATATGCATCAGGGCTATGGTTGGGGTTTTGTTGGCATACACAGTGACTTTGTCATTTAATGGTCTCCAGGGCTGTTTTAATCAACATGCACATTGTACATGTCAGGTTATTTCACTTCACTGGTTATTATTTTATTGACAAATATTCTGGCAATTGCTTGAATTTATTCTGTCCCATGCGCCTGTAACTTTCTCCTCTCTGCTCTGCACTGTTCTCAAGGCAGGGTCTGTGGTTTCTCTTGCTTTTCATGGGGAGGGATCAAATTTACCCTCTGCCAAGCTTTGCTTTGCTTCATTCCCCATTTCAAAACGTTGATCAAACTGGGGAGGGGGTTCACTCAAATGAGATTTACAACAGCATGTGGAGTCCTAGGCATGGGGGTTCAAATGGTCCAGACAGATACATAGTAGTGCCAAAGCCACTGGGGATGAGCCTCAGTTTTCTAGCAGGAGCTCTGAGCCTATCTCAGAGATGCAGGATTTATAGTATCTGGTCAGCGGGAGGACAGGAATTAGCACCGAGCTGTGTAGGCTAATGAGATATGCTGAAGGAGCTGCCGGGGAGATGCTCCCAAGGCCCTGGGAGAGACGGCTGCTGAGAAAGCCCGAAAGAGAAAGGATTGATGAGATGTAGGTCAAGAGAGGTAGGCGGCGCAAGCTGGGGAGGAGAAGCTGGGAGCTGAGCTGCCAGCACTCAAGAAACCAATGGAGGATCCAGCCAACAGGGCAGGAGTACCTGCGTGTGGGAGGAAGATGAATTTTGCAGTGACAATTTGGACCGGCTAAAGTGGAGAGTAGGGAGAAGAGTCTGTAATGCTTCAAATACGCACTTGTCCCTCTGCATAAACACCCCCGTCATGTCCAGCATTTCACTGCCCGCTTTGGGGGGGTGGGAGGAGATATCTTTTCTGGTCCTAGAGAGAGTACTTTTCCTCCAAACACTCACTGGAGTTGGTGTTTTTATGGAAAGATGCCTGCCAGGAATTCAAAAATAAGTATTCAATCCTTGCTCATGTGCCTTGGCACGTTTCCCATCACAACTGCCAAGATGTCCAAACCTGAAATGAGCAGCACAGCATCTTTAATAATTCACCGACGGATGCTTTTAAAAAATCTGTGGTTTATATTCATGCCAGCACTGCCCCTCCCTCCCCTCTTCCCCATCTCCCCTTCCTCTCCTTTTCTTGCAGGTGGTCTATTTAATTTCAATTTCAAGCTGTTGCCTCCTGCTTTGGTTCAGCAAAATGACGTGTCTTGACCTATTCATTTCACGTTTCCAAAATCTTTTATATTTCCTGCCTCCTCCACTCCCTGCCCCCCCCCCCCACCGTTAAAAAGAAAAAAACAATTCCAACTCACAAAATGAAGAATTTCCCTGCATCTGTAGAAAATCTGGCCTCACTTATACCTGTGAAAACAGTTGTTTCCCTTACAGGAAATGGCTTGCTTCAGCACCTGAATTTTTGTTTTGGTTTTTTACTGGTGAGATTTTGATAAATCTCTGCCCGATTTCTGGAAGGAATGGGCAAACTTCATGAAGGCGAAGTTAGCTGTTTGGCCTCCCAGTGCAGAGGACTTCACTTTTGCCTATCAGAGCCTCAGGTCTTTCAAGTCAGAGACTCAAGCTGAGACAAGGGCTTTGTGATGGACAAAAAACCAAGAGGAGCTGGTCCCTGTCCCCAGGAGCTTGCAGGGAGACCAGACCAGCCAGGCACGGGGTGAGAGCAGGGTACGTTATTATCTTGGGGACAAATGCTGGAGCAGAAACCAGGGTTTCGTCCTCCTGCCTTTAGGTACCCAACTGCAACCCCTGAGTCAGGAATCTAGTTCAGGTTTTATCTCCCTAAAGTTTGAATTTGCTGGTCACCTGCAGGTGTTTTTACATGCATTGCACCTCAGTCTTTATTGAGGAGGGAACCTGTGGCTGAGTAAGGGGCTGAACCCAGGTCCCCAGCCCAAAGGGGAAAGCCAAGCTCCCCCTGCATGCTGGGCATGGTATGGATGTCAAGGAGATGACAGTGAGGAGCAACACTTGCTGTCCTTTGGAGAAGCGAAGGTTTCTCCTTGGAGGAAAAGACACAGTTGGGACCACCGACCCCACTGTTTCTGAGGGACAGACATGTCCTGGCTCCACATACCTGAGTGTAGGAGGGTTTTGCCCTCTCAGCAGGGATTTCCAAAAGAAAAACTCTGGGGCAGGTCCTTGTATGATGGAGAGATGATGCCAAATCCTCACTAATCCTAACTGACTCTACTCCATTGTAAACAGAGCTGTATGTATGGACAGAATCCATGGTATGAACCAGTTTCCTTTCCTGCTTTGGCAGCATGAGCTTCTACTTTGAATGCCTCCAGTTTGAAGATGTTGTCCTTCACTTTTTCCACATATACGTGCATGCATATGTATGTGGTTTTGTATTTACCTGGACATACGAGGCCATTCAGTTTAAGTTTGCCTTTTTTAACATAATGACACGAGTAATACAGCAAATCACCCCCACAGATACCACTTGCTATCTGCCACCACACCCTCAAACCCAGCCCCAAAACAGTGAGGCAATGCGACATTCAGCCACTCAGCCGCACAGACCTTGTTCTCCTCCACTCATGCTGCTGTGGCAGACCACACAGCTCCAGGGAAACGGCGCTCTGGGGAGGGGGAAGGAGGTGTTGAAGTCCCTTTATAAGCAGGGTTAAAGTTGCTATATCTTTTCTGTGGTCTGCGGTGGCCGCATTAGTAGTGATGCCGGGGCTGTGGGGTGGAGGAGAGCAGGCGTATGCTGTTAGGTAGCTTAACTTTTCATTTCCTGTGTGGTTTCATATTAGGTATGGTATGCATGACCAGGTTTAATTGATGCACAAAGCCATGTTTTATGTACGTGCTGGACTTCCAGAAATAACTAGTGGTAAGATAGACACATCAGCAAAGGATTTTCAAAGTCACCAGAGAGCCTGGCTGCCAGAAGTGAAACATTTTAATGTTTGGTGTTCAGAAACCTCCTTTAGGTTTCCCTGTTTCGGGTGAAACATGGAAGATTAATAATTTGATTAAAAAACAAATCTTCATATTCAAAACAGTCTTGTGTTCTGAAAGAATAAAACTTCCAAGGCTGAGAAAGCAAATCAAGCGCTACCGTAAGTGCTCAGGCTTACGGCATACCAGAAAGATGTTCCAGGAGTGACTTCTCTTGGTTCCCTCCCTTCTCCCCATCATACCCCATGTTTATGAGGTGCTCGGCTCCGTGATGCTCACCTCCTGCTCTGGTACCTGACAGGGCTCTGAAAGCCTTTCTCCTGGCTGCCAATTTTTCTTCAGCTTTGCAGCCATGTTAATAAATGGGAGTGTTTGAAGCTCATAGCAGTGTGAGAACAGCATAGCAGGGCCAGCAAAATTATTTCTTTGAAGAGAAAGAGGGATTTTCTTTTTCAGGCATGTGTTCCCTGCATGCTCAAAGGGGCTTTTGAGCCAGAATGCAAAATTACCACAGAAAGGAGTAGGGAGCAGGACAGACACAGAGTGAAACAGCGTGTGATTCAGCTGAGGTCATTTCAGTTTGGAGGAGAGAAGGATCAGGGATGATAACCATCTTCTTGGCTGCTAAAGACAGAGGGAAGAGGAGGTAGTTTCTTCCTTTCTTCTCCAGATGTGAAGGGGAGAATTTAAACTGGAAAATCATTCCCCCTCCATTGCCACCACTGCATGCAAAAGGGTGAATTTAGGACTCAATAACTGCATCTATACTAAATTGTATCCATAAATGAAATGGTACAGGGCTCATCCTACATCCTGGAAGGTGCCGGCACAGCTCAGCTCACTTCATGCAATTCATCCATGCTGCTGCTTGTGAGCAATCCCTGGCATCTGTTGATCCCTACCTCATGCCTGGACATTGGCCTGGAGATCATTTATTGGCACAGGCCAACACCCTGCTAGGGCACATGCATTCAGTAAGATAGGGATGACCATCATGGGTCACTGGCCCTATTTATTTTCTTGGTATAGATGTAACTGAGAAGACCAGTTCACCATGGCCTTCCCCTCACACCAGAGTAGACTCCATTGCTCATGTTTGTGTGGTTAGTGGGAAGACCAGGAGGCCTGGTTAAAGTGTGCAGGACAGGAAATTCAAGGACTAATTAAAAAAATGTAGAGCTTTCTGCTCAAAAACTGCTTCAGCATCCATAACTTTGGCCAACTAGGTACATCAGGGGTACATTTAGCCCCCCGCTTAGGGCTGGGGTGGTAAATCTGGCACACAAAGGAGAGACAGAAGTTTTCCTAAACCAGATTAAGTGCCTGGAAGTCAATGACTCTGTGGGGTGTTGAAGCCAGAACAGAGGCCTCCCTTTAGGTACTCCATTTGATCCGCCCGTGAGCAGGTTTACCTGATGCATTTAGGTCATGTCTGCAAGTGAAGCATGCTACGGTGAAGTATACTGATGTATAAAATAATGTGGTTGGGCTTAGCTTCTGCGGGGAGAAATGGTTTGCTTTAAGGTTGATATTTAAGTCAAGCTGAGATCAGCAGCAGGTAGTGAACCCCTTGTACTAAGTTTTGACTCCAAGGTCTTGCCTTGGTCCATCAGTGAAAAGCAAGGCAAGGACAGTCATCACAGCCCTTCAGGTCAGACTACGGTCTTTCAGTATATCTGTAGGATGATGCCAGGAGTAACAGAGGTTTCCTCCACATGGGACTCTGTGTATTGGTGTAATATTGATGCTTCTGACCATGTGGGCTACAACTGCAACTGCCAGGCATGGAAAAGGACTCCACTGAATGGTTGAAAAGCTTCAACTTTCAATTTTTTTCAATTGAAAAGCTGGTGGTTTTCCAGGGTAATGCATCTCCTGGGGGCAGAGATGCTTTTTTATGCAATTACATCACACTGAAACCATAGGTTTGGGCATTGGGAAAAAAACCAGCTGGTGCTTTATTCACTCAATCTCATTCTTTCTTCTTGACTACAAAATGGTGTGAAATTCTCGGAAATCCCATTAAAATAAAAAGTATGGATTTTATTGCTGTAATGTGACAATTTGTGTGACTCAGTATTTCCTCTGAAATCATCGATCCTTCCCACACTGAAACCAAGAAATGGATCCATCTTCTTATTCATTAGCCTTAAACAAGGCTGAGGCAAAAACAAGACTGATAAGATCAAACACATATGTTACATGGGTACTTTTGCAGATAGCTTGACTTACGGTAGACATAACATCTTTATTATGGTCCATTCTCAATGCATTTTCCCTCCATCTGCTAGGCAGAAATCACTGTGAAGCCTGCAGGATTTTATCCTCTGTCAAGCAGAGGGTCCTGCCACAAAACAAGATTTTGAGAAGTCCTTACTCAGTGTGACTCACAGACTTAAGGAAGTGTTGTCTAGACAAGACTCCAGGTTTTTAAGCCACAGCTATGAGTGGGAGAAGTGAGAGAAGCCAAGCAGTGTCAGCAGGAGGGATGGACTGCAAAGCTACAGGGTGTCTGTAAGCATTGGATTGCCCTGGTGCTCACACGGCATTTCCTTCAAGAGGAAAACTCACACTCTTCTGGGAGCTGTTCTCATATGTGCTGGCTGATAAGAAGGATGCAGGCTCTCAGTCCGTGATGTTCACTAAATAGCTGGAGCAGTTGGTGGTGGTGGTGGTTTTTGATCAACTTGGTGTGGTACTTCAGCCCTTCATGCAATCCATCCCTGTCTCACATATTCACAGACATGCTCTGGGCAGCACCAGCACTGCCCGTGGATGAGTGTTTGAATTGGCACAATGGCACAAGACATCCAGTGCTTTCAAACTGGGCCCAGAAGCTCATGCACAATCACTGCAGGTTAAGGAGCGGTGGGGTTATTAGCCTGTAGAGAAAATGTCTTTTTAATAATAATTTAAAAAAAAGACAAACCAAACCCTTTCATCATACAGAGCCAATGAATTGACCTTTACCATCTCATCTTTTGGCTTCAGAGTAGGGGTCAATGAAGGAAAAAGACTGTCAGTATTTGGATGATGAAGAGTAGGAAAAACTCAACTCTAATATTTATGTGATTGCTGGCTCACAGAGAGAAAGGCCGCGACTGTATCCACCCAAGGAAGGGACTAACAAAGGGAACAGCTGAACTGGGTCAGAAAATAGCTTACCATTTGCAAAAGATGGGCTGAACAATGCCTGCTTGGCAAAAAAACCCCAAGGTTAGACTGCTTTTGGACTAGTTACACCATTCCTCATTCAGCAGCATGTGCTTGCTGATGTTTAAAGGTGGTTAAATATCAGATAAAATGATCATGAAGCTGAGTTCCTGTTGATAATTCAGGTTTGGGACTAAATTTTCAGCGCCTTTTGAATTTCAGATAGCTTTTCAGATGGGCCTGGACAGAGGGAAATCTTTCTACTGTGCACAGTGGAAAAAAAAAAAACAATTCAAAGCTTTGAAGTCCCAGCTGGTGTTTCCTGCTTCTAAACTGTCCAGTTTTGGTAGAGGAATGGATTTTCTTTCATAAACTCCCAATTGTAGTCAACTGAATGGAATTCTGCAATTTTACTTGGCTGAGTTTCCAAGCCAAGTCAACTGCTTTGTTCTGAAGAGCTGGAAAACTACTTGATCGAGCTAAGAATTGCCTTCTAGGTGTCGTCTCACTGCAAGAAATCCCTTTTCCTTCTGCATAAGAGCAGACAGATGTATTTCTGGGTTAACAAAAAATCATTTGAAACTTAGGCACAGTCACAAAAAAAAGTCTGTAAAGCAATGATATCTCCTGAGCCAAGGACCTTTTTGCTGCCAAATGCCTGCTATTTTGAAAATCTTTGAAGTTTTCAGAGAGAGATCCACTAGGATATCTTTCAATATGAATGATTTTGTGCTAAAGGGATATTGTAAAGGAGTACATGGTGTGGAGAAGTAATTACATGTGCCTTGAAATTAGTATCTAACTATTTCTATGTTAAAGAGTCCACAATGGTCATCTAACTTTATTCAGATTTATATTCTTGTGAAATTCATCTGACTAATTATTTTATATATTACTCTTAAAAAGGGAATATATTGTCCTTCCATTCCTCCCCCCATTCATCAATCTAATCTAATTTAATCTAATCCAGCCTAAACTAAAATAATGAAGACAGGCAACCCTTCAGAGCCAAACACAATTAATTCATCCACAGATGAAGTGAAATCTTTTTTTTTTCATTTGGAATTTCCCTGTTGAGTTGGACAAGGCCTAAATTTTTGCCACAACTTTAGTAGAAGCAGGCTATCATCTACTCCAACGTATAGTACAAATACCTGAGTGTAAATAGAAAACATGGTTCTATATTTTCCAAGTTAATTAATGAAAAATTAAAGTATTCCAAAATTTAATGCCAGTGTCTACCTTTATCTCTGGCTTTCTTCAGGCATTCATTACTAATGTTAGATGTCCTAACAGGGAACTCTCAAAGGATAATTTGGATTAAATTTTTTCATTCTGCTATTTAGTATTATTACAGGGAATCTGTTGCCTATGAGAGAAATACCCTTTCCTGTGCACTCTTCCTTCAAAGGGCCCGCTTGACGCCCACAGGGCTTGATGCACAAAGTGCTGTAACAGAGCCGCAGAAGGAAGAATGTGCAGGTCTAGGGGCTTGTCTAGCATGGGAAGAGGCAGTTTAATATTCTGTGCAGAAGCTGTTATTTCCAGTTCAGAAAATCATTTTCAGGTTATCTTATGTCATTTTGGAAAAGGTTTAAGCTAAAAGTTTAAGTGAAAGGTTTAAGCTAAAGCGCACAACACATGTCCACAGGCCACCGTGCTGTTTTGTTGGCTCACTTGTGTAGGTGTAAACCTACTGGTATGATGCATAAACTTGAGCTGGAAAGACAGTCAAGGCCCCAGTTAACTGAGGAAAGGCAACCCTTCAAGTGGAAGAGAAGACAGTCAAGGTTAACTCACCAGGGCTTGCTTGAGCAGATATAAATCCTCAGGAGTCCTATGAAGGTGAACAACAATTTCTGGAGGATTCCTCTCTGGACCAGGAAAGTAATTTGGGATGGCTGCTCTCCTGACCCAAATACCCCAATACCCTAAGTTAGGTGGAATTATGGTTTAGTCTGTGTTCACACCAGCAAACATGTTTACACTTGTCTCCCAGTTCAGCCAGGGGAGGATTGAAGGTGCAAGAAAGGCACTGGGGAGATGGGCGTGGGTGAGAATTTGTTATTCATTTTCCAGCCATCAGTGGAAGGAGGTCTTGCTTTAGGGTGGGCCTATATGTATAGAATAATAATGGGATGCTATATATATGTGTATGTTACAGGGCTTCCCCAGGTATCTTTGCACTCTGCAGTCTTTAGCAGGGTACTCGGCCCTGTGCATGGCTATCCCACGCGCTCAGGCAGTGGTGCCATGGGAAGGGAGCAGACAAGCACCCTGCACTGTTGCACAGGTGAAAAAAATACATGCTGGACTTGCATACATTGGGGTAAATCTACCAAATTTACAGAGGCTGTCTCAGATTTGTATGAATGGAATAGGGTTTGCACTCCCCTTCTGTGTATTTAATGAGAAATCTCCCCATGATTTCCCATGATCTCATGAGAGACGAGGGATGGGAGAAAACCTCATGGGTTTAGATCTCCGAGGAAAAGCCTCTGAACTCTGCCTATGTTGTGAACCCTGTGAACTCCAAAATCAGTTCAGAGTTTCATGAACCCTCGAACTCCAGCAGGCTTTGCCATGCCTGGTGGAAAGCCCTCAGTTTCTTGTCATCCCCTTTTTGTTACTTTTGCTCTCTTTTATTAGCAGGGAAGCACAGCTGTACAATCTCTCCCATCTCAGTGTAATTGCATTAGACACTTGGAGGCCGTCGGATTGCCATTCAAGCTGGTATATAATGAATTTACTTGACATGCAAAGGTCCTTATGTCACAAAAGGTTTTCTCATTATATCTGAGCTTTTACTTGTTTATGAAGAGTCTCCAAACCCTCACCCTCTCCCCACTCACACAGTGGGAGAAGTGCTGCAGGAAGCTGCTTTTTAGTGCAATATTAATCAGAAAAGGCCCAGCTGGCTGTAACTTTTAGCAGGTTTTATTTGCAGCTTGCAGAGGAAGATCTGGCTGTAAATGCCTGCTATGAAGAGTCAGCATTGGGGAACAACATGGACAGGGGTGATTTGTACCTGGCAGTGTAACGTTCTCACTAAGGTGTGTTGGAACACCTGGGGATTTTATCTCTCCTTCCCAGTAGGATTAAACAGTATTTGCACCCAATGGGTGCACCCTTGTCCTCGTTGAAGGTAGCAGTTGGTCCCATGAACTGGTCTTGACAAATCCTGTAACAGGGTTAGGCACATGAAGTGGAGCATTCTTGCTCAGTCCTTTCTGAATCCTGGACTTGATTGGTTCAGCACACAGCACAGGCTGCAAATGGCTCCTCAGTGTCCAATAAATACTGTCTCAAATCTTCATCCTTCAGCAAGGTGGGAACGGGGATTTGATATCATGGCAAAAGAGAAAGTTGTGCAAAACCCCACAGGAAAGCCACAGAAAGGATGCAATTATGCAATTCTCCATGTGCTTTAGTCCCGTTACTTCTGCGAATATGCAGGACTGTACCATCCGGAGTCTGCACCAGTAAGCTGCAGCACTGGGGGGCAGCTGGGACCTCCATAAGAGCTTGCCCACTCCCAAAAATCCTTTGGTATGTGGGGCTATCATTGCAAGGGTTTAACTGCAGGCTCTGCCAGGCTTGACAATTTTCCCCTTAAAACCAATCCCACAAACCCTCCTCTCCGCAGAAAGGCTCAGAAAAGGTTTTGCAGACTGGCTTTTAACAGCCCCCTTTGGCGTAAGGTCTATCTGCCCAGCCTTGGCGGGGAAAGCCCCAGTCCGTCCTGATTAGCCTGTTATCTGAGCCTGAGCTGGGGTTGCTGCAGCACCTTGCTAATAATTCCTGCCTATTGTCCATGGGCTTTCTGGGAGCGATGTGATATTGTTGCTCCTCTGTGATGCTGGGGGCTCCGGCCGGCTCCTCTCTCCAGCAAGGGCCAGGGTGGGAGCAATGTCTCACATGAATGAGATAAGAGAAGACAAAGCAAATGGGGAAGAAAGGAAGCTTGTAGCTTTTCAAGTTCAATGAGGCTTACCAGGCTTTTGGGGGCCTCTTCAAATCAGAGGCTGAGTTAAAAGAACATGCAGAATTCAAAGCCTGTCCTTTTCCAGGCCCTCTGCTGGCTTTGAAAATCCTCCCAATTCATGTTTACTCTTGTTTCTCTCCCTCCTCCACCATCCTACCTTCCCCACGCAGACATGCACTCAACCCTTCTCCCCGTGCGCAATTGCTCCCCCCAAAATCTGTTCAGAACGGCCCCCAGTCCGGTGATGCTGGCCCCTAGAGCAGGTGGGGTGGCTGTTTCCATGCCCCCAGATCGTGAATGCAGGATGTATGCAAATGGCAGCAAATGGTGGGCAACATCAGAAAAGGATACAATGGACCCCCTTAATCCCTCATTGCCCAGAGCTGTCTCTCACCCCAGTGAAACACAGCATCAGAATGGGGTATAAACAGTTTCTCTTGCATAGCAAACATTAAAGTGTTTCTTTCGCTGGCAGACACATACTTTGGAAAGTTGCTGTGACGGGGAGCACAAAGGCTGGGCGCTTTCATCCTGGGAATTACAGTATGAGCCACCACTTTCTGGGAGGAATCAAGGGCTGCAAGCGGGGGATCCTGGAAGGACGGGAAGGGATGCAACCTCTATTTATGCCGCTTTGAAAAATGGTACTGTGACTTTACTGCAAAAGATCAGTGCACCTGAGACACTTTCATAACTAAGTGTCCTGTAGTAAGTGGTGTTAAGTGCTGTAAAACTGGCTTAGGTGGGATTGGTGTCTGGCCTTTCAAAGGAGAGGGTGCAATAGGTTGCATGGCTGTGGTGACTAGGAGGGTTGGCTGCATGTCCCAGCTCACCCTTAATCTCCTGGGCAGGCACAAGGCTTTATTGTTAATGACAACAGTCCTTTGCAAGTCTCTAATGGTGGGGCCTCAAAGGCAGCTAGGTAGGTGCAAATGACCTTTGCCTATCTGCGGCTCCACTGCCTCTGTGAGTGGAGTGTCTTCATCTCCTGCCCAGCCCATATTCCCAGGCAGGATGCAAACAGCTCATGGTCACCCCACGACTGTGTCCTGTTGGGAACTCTAACCATAGATTTCTGATAAAAGGCAACTGAAGACCTGTAAGAATGGAGATTGTCCACGTATGTGATGAGAACATTGTCCAGGTGCACGACTTCTTAGGCTATTGCAACCTGACCTGGAGGCTGAACCCTGATCTGTTTTGCCCCTCCTGAGCCCCTGACACTGGGATTGGGAAGGCAGTCGAGGTGTTAACTGTCAGCTGTTTATGTCTCTCAAGCTCCATACCACTCATGCAATCCTGGGCATAGATCTATATTTACCACCTCCTCTCCTCAACCAGCCTTATAAAAAAGGAGAAGGAAGAAATGTCTAAACCCCCATCTGATAGCCTGCCCGCTGTCACCCAGCTAGGTGTAAGACATGCTGTGAAATACTCTTGCAGGTTTTCCATCCTCTGCTGTGAGCAGGTGGCAGTGGGGATGTCCCGTATTGACACAAACCTCAGGGCTGAAAGGAGCAAAGAGACCATCAGGATCCAGGACCAAAGCCCAGCTGATTAGTAGTGACTCGAGAAGGATATATGATTTTTGCTGCATACCTGGCAGGGACCCTAAATAGAAAAAGGCTGCCACTTCTTTTAAGAGTTGCCACTTCTTGTTTTGTTTTTTTCGGTTTTTTTTTTTTTTTTTTCAGACAGGGCTGTAAAAATGTCTGTCGAGCACTGTGCTTTCAAAGCCCTTGCGGAACAACAGGGAAAATTTGCATGCCAACTAATGGCACTTTTTAGGACATTATCCACAGAGTCAGCAACTGCAGAGTTTCTCTCCCTTCCCAGCCATGCAAATGAGCTGAAGGGGTTGACAGAGGTGCAGGGTTGGGCGAAGAGCGATATGACAATCATGGCGAGCCACCAAAGTGGAGGGAGCGAAGCAGCCCCGTACTTCAATGCAGCAGAGCTCTGTCTCATTTGCTGCCATGTTATGTAGCCCCATTGAGTGCAGGGAGGTTTCTGCAGCTTGGTAACACAGAGGTGGATTGTGCCTCGTGGTCTCAGTTGTCAGTGATCAGCAGGGAGATGACAGATCAGGACCAGCTCCTCAGCTGACATGAGTTGCAAAAGTGTCACTGACCTTGTGTGGCCCTTTGTCACTATTGTCTCAGCTACTCTGAAAAGAAACCCTTGGTCTTGTTCTTCTCCTCTGGGCTGGGAAAGTGATTATTATTATGTTCTGGCCTTTGGTTGATGAAAATATGTGCAGCTTTTGTCATAGGTTTCTCTATCCCGAGTGCATTCCCCCCTGCCCCCCCCCATTTGCTATTCACATTTGGTGTGAATCTGGTGTTCATTAAACTGGCAGAGTTGAATGGAGAGAGTGCAGGCAGGGAGCCAGGTACTCCTCAGCCCTGCCTGGCAGACCCCGTCCCCACAGTGATCTACCAATGCACTCCACATCCGACCCACAGCACTGTTTTGGCCCCCCCAGGCATGTGCCAGTGCTGCATGTCAGGAAGGGATGAGGAAGCTCACCAACCCCATTTCCATAAGACACTGAATCACTGCCTCAAGATAGGATAGGATAGGATAGGATAGGATAGGATAGGATAGGATAGGATAGGATAGGATAGGATAGGATAGGATAGGATAGGAAAGGATGTGTGTATTTATATCTACATAGATATACTGAGTATCTATGGGAGATCATATTGCCTGGTTCTGCTGTTTCTCTTTTGCCTTGCACCACCCGTTTGCCTTGCACTTTGCCCCAATAGAAAGTGAGCGTGAAAGATGGTTTAAAATCTTGGCCTCCTGATTTTGCAGTACATTACGACTGCCCTGCATTGCCTTTGCAGCGGTGCCATTCACTGCCCAGGCCAGTGGTGAGCGGGTCCTTAGGGGTTTAGACCTGTGAGTGCTAAGATATTGCTGGAATTAGCTGTGTGCACTACTGTGTGTCAGTAGGGCAGAAGTTACCTGCCTGTGCAGGTGTTACAAAATTCAGTAACACATACCAGGAGCATTACCAGGCCTGTCCCCAGCTGCATGACTTTTTAGAGTCACTCTGGAGTTAATAGTAATGCAAAGGAACCCAGATAAAAAATCCTCCCTGGTGCAGACAGCATTTCTAAGCTGATAGAGACTAGAGGCATTGCTCCGAGGTGACTGTGCTGCTGTGTTTATGTCTTCATCTGCATATGTCCAACAACCCTGGAAAATGGTTAGCAAGGCTCCTGTTCTCCCAAGTCCCCCTGAGCCATGGATCAGAGATGTGATGTTCCAGCGAACTGGAAAGATTTAGTTTCTATTCCTGTATAGGGTGATTTTTTATGATCATGGTTTCAATATAGGTGATACCATGAAGGAGGCAGTAGAACTGGGTTTACACACATTAAGAAATAAGGGCTATACTACCATGTAAGCCTGGATATGATGTGTTCAGCTGGAACAGTGTAAATTGGGCTGTGGATGGATTGCTGTTTAATTACCTGTTTGAGCTGCAGTTCAGCAAGTGCTGCCAGCTTAACACTTTTGCTGAACAAAATGTTAGTGCAAACTTTAAGGGCCACAAACCTCCCTGGAAAGGCAGTTTTCCTAAGGGAACCAGTATACAAGATGCTCCAGATTGTGTTTGTGTTGAATGGAACTAGTGGGAGCCTGCAGGCAGATCGTCAATCAGACAAGGAGGGCCCCTCATTAAGAAGATGAAGTCTATGTTGTGGACTGTAATGGCTGGACGATGTCAAAGGAGGAAGAGAGGTGATGCAGGAAGCATCAGGATCCTGCTCTACAGGAGGATGGGCACGTGGCTGAAGCCATCCCCAGTACTGCCAGCAGATAATGGCCATTTGATATCGCCCAGTTCTTTCAGGCTGTAAAGCTGATGGACTGGATCAAACCATGGTAACAGCATTGATTTTAACAGAGTTAAATTAAGAGATGCATTTAGCTCTGCAGTTGCTCATTTTACTCTTCATCTAATCAAGCAAGATGAAGTCCCCTCTCTGGTGTCACTCCAGTGGCAGCCAGCAGTGGGGACAGCGTGTAGGAGGGATATGTAGGGTTAGAGGTATACAGCCTTAGACAGGAACAGGTCACAGGAAAGAAGCTCAACAAAACCAGTCTGACAATAGCAGTATGTTTAAAACAAATCTTTTCAGCAATGGATTTTGGCAATGCTCATCTCAGTAGCTCAGGACAGCGAGGCAGACAGATGCAGCTAGCACATAATGAAAAACCATGTAATGGAGCTGTGGTTGGATGAATCTCTGGAAGCCAGCGTTGCCCAAATCCAAACCATGGACTCTGCTTCATGTCTCTGATCCATTGCTGTGTCCCTGAGCTGCCACAGAGGCTCTGCCTGCTCATCCCCCTGGACACCACCAGCCGGTTTCAACCACATGTAACTGAGGAGCAGTGGTCTCAGAGATGATGGTACACAATACTGAAATAGGAGGCTGAGCAGGGGGCAGGGAGTTGGGCAGATCTCCGGGGAGGCTCCAGGGTGAGCCCAGCCCTTAACAGACTCGCGGGAAGACCCAGATGAACAAACACCATGCTACTTTAAGTGAGGAGCAATTGCCATGCTCAGA